>OX336388.2:1761867615-1763067615 GCA_946902985.2 Meconema thalassinum
CTGTTGAAAAAATTCCGGTCACTTACATCGTACATGTTTACAATCTTTCTGTTGCAAAACTACGGTCACGTATATCGTACATGATTACATTATTTCTGTTGCAAAACTCCAGTCACTTACATCGTACATGTTTACAATCTTTCTTTTGCAAAACTCCAGTCACGTACATCGTACATGTTTACATTCTTTCTGTTGCAAAACTCCAGTCACTTACATCGTACATGATTACATTCTTTCTGTTGCAAAACTACAGTCACTTACATCGTACATGATTACATTATTTCTGTTGCAAAACTGCAGTCACTTACATCGTACATGATTACAATCATTCTGTTGCAAAACTACAGTCACTTACATCGTACACGTTTACAATCTTTCTGTTTTAAAACTACAGTCACTTACTGTACATCGTACATGATTACATTCTTTCTGTTGACTAACTCCAGTCACTTACATCGTACATGTTCACATTCTTTCTGTTTTAAAACTACAGTCACTTACATCGTACATGTTTACATTCTTTCTGTTGCAAAACTCCAGTCACTTACATCGTACATGTTTACATTCTTTCTGTTTTAAAACTACAGTCACTTACATCGTACATATTTACAATATTTCTGTTGCAAAACTCCAGTCACTTACATCGTACATGTTGACATTCTTTCTGTTGCAAAACTCCAGTCAATTACATCGTACATGTGTACATTCTTTCTGTTGCAAAACTCCAGTCACTTACATCGTACATGATTACATTCTTTCTGTTTAAAAACTCCAGTCACTTACATCGTACATGTTGACATTCTTTCTGTTGCAAAACTACAGTCACTTACTTCGTACATGATTACATTCTTTCTGTTGAAAAAATTCCAGTCACTTACATCGTACATGTTTACAATCTTTCTGTTGCAAAACTACGGTCACGTATATCGTACATGATTACATTATTTCTGTTGCAAAACTCCAGTCACTTACATCGTACATGTTTACAATCTTTCTTTTGCAAAACTCCAGTCACGTACATCGTACATGTTTACATTCTTTCTGTTGCAAAACTCCAGTCACTTACATCGTACATGATTACATTCTTTCTGTTGCAAAACTACAGTCACTTACATCGTACATGATTACATTATTTCTGTTGCAAAACTGCAGTCACTTACATCGTACATGATTACATTCATTCTGTTGCAAAACTACAGTCACTTACATCGTACACGTTTACAATCTTTCTGTTTTAAAACTACAGTCACTTACTGTACATCGTACATGATTACATTCTTTCTGTTGCAAAACTCCAGTCACTTACATCGTACATGATTACATTATTTCTGTTGCAAAACTGCAGTCACTTACATCGTACACGATTACATTCATTCTGTTGCAAAACTACAGTCACTTACATCGTACACGTTTACAATCTTTCTGTTTTAAAACTATAGTCACTTACTGTACATCGTACATGATTACATTCTTTCTGTTGCAAAACTCCAGTCACTTACATCGTACATGTTCACATTCTTTCTGTTTTAAAACTACAGTCACCTACATCGTACATGTTTACATTCTTTCTGTTGCAAAACTCCAGTCACTTACTTCGTACATGTTTACATTCTTTCTGTTTTAAAGCTACAGTCACTTACATCGTACATCTTTACAATATTTCTGTTGCAAAACTCCAGTCACTTACATCGTACAAGTTGACATTCTTTCTGTTGCAAAACTCCAGTCAATTACATCGTACATGTGTACATTCTTTCTGTTGCAAAACTCCAGTCACTTACATCGTACATGATTACATTCTTTCTGTTGAAAAACTCCAGTCACTTACATCGTACATGTTGACATTCTTTCTGTTGCAAAACTCCAGTCACTTACATCGTACATGATTACATTCTTTCTGTTGAAAAACTCCAGTCACTTACATCGTACATATTTACAACCTTTCTGTTGCAAAACTCCAGTCACTTACATCGTACATGATTACAATCTTTCTGTTGCAAAACCAGTCACTTACATCGTACATGTTGACATTCTTTCAGTTGCAAAACTACAGTTACATACATCGTACATGATTACAATCTTTCTGTTGCAAAACTACAGACACACACATCGTACATGTACACAGTCTTTCTGCTGCAAAACTACAGTTACTTACAACGTACATGATTACTTTCTTTCTGTTGCAAAAGCCCAATCACTTACATTGTACATGTTGACATTCTTTCTTTTGCAAAACTACAGTCACTTACATCGTTCATGATTACATTCTTTCTGTTGAATAAATTCCAGTCACTTACATCGTACATGATTACAATCTTTCTGTTGCAAAACTACGGTCACATATATCGTACATGATTACATTATTTATGTTGCAAAACTACAGTCACTTACATCGTACATGTTTACAATCTTTCTGTTGCAAAACTACAGTCACTTACATCGGACATGTTGACATTCTTTCTGTTGCAAAACTACAGTCACTTACATCGTACATGATTACATTATTTCTGTTGAATAAATTCCAGTCACTTACATCGTACATGTTTACAATCTTTCTGTTGCAAAACTCCAGTCACTTACATCGTACATGTTGACAATCTTTCTGTTGCAAAACTACAGTCACTTATATCGTACATGTTTACATTCTTTCTGTTGCAAAACTACAGTCACTTATATCGTACATGTTTACATTCTTTCTGTTGCAAAACTACAGTCACTTATACCGTACATGATTACATTCTTTCTGTTGCAAAACTCCAGTCACTTATATCGTACATGTTTACATTCTTTCTGTTGCAAAACTCCAGTCACTTACATCGTACATGATTACATTAATTCAGTTGCAAAACTCCAGTCACTTACATCGTACATGTTGACATTCTTTCTGTTGCAAAACTACAGTCACTTATATCGTACATGTTTGCATTCTTTCTGTTGCAAAACTACAGTCACTTATACCGTACATGATTACTTTCTTTCTGTTGCAAAACTCCAGTCACATACATCGTACATGTTGACATTCTTTCTGTTGCAAAACTACAGTCACTTACATCGTACATGATTACATTATTTCCGTTGCAAAACTCCAGTCACTTACATCGTACATGTTGACATTCTTTCTGTTGCAAAACTACAGTCACTTACATCGTACATGATTACATTTTTTATATTGCAAAACTCCAGTCACTTACATCGAACATGATTACATTATTTCTGTTGCAAAACTCCAGTCACTTACATCGTACATGTTGACATTCTTTCTGTTGCAAAACTACAGTCACTTATATCGTACATGTTTACATTCTTTCTGTTGCAAAACACCAGTCACTTACATCGTACATGTTTACATTATTTCTATAGCAAAACTCCAGTCACTTACATCGTACATGTTGACATTCTTTCTGTTGCAAAACTACAGTCACTTACTCCGTACATGATTACATTCTTTCTGTTGAAAAAATTGCAGTCACTTACATCGTACATGTTTACAATCTTTCTGTTGCAAAACTACAGTCACGTATATCGTACATGATTACATTATTTCTGTTGCAAAACTCCAGTCACTTACATCGTACATGTTTACAATCTTTCTTTTGCAAAACTCCAGTCACGTACATCGTACATGTTTACATTCTTTCTGTTGCAAAACTCCAGTCACTTACATCGTACATGATTACATTCTTTCTGTTGCAAAACTACAGTCACTTACATCGTACATGATTACATTATTTCTGTTGCAAAACTGCAGTCACTTACATCGTACATGATTACATTCATTCTGTTGCAAAACTACAGTCACTTACATCGTACACGTTTACAATCTTTCTGTTTTAAAACTACAGTCACTTACTGTACATCGTACATGATTACATTCTTTCTGTTGCATAACTCCAGTCACTTACATCGTACATGTTCACATTCTTTCTCTTTTAAAACTACAGTCACTTACATCGTACATGTTTACATTCTTTCTGTTGCAAAACTCCAGTCACTTACATCGTACATGTTTACATACTTTCTGTTTTAAAACTACAGTCACTTACATCGTACATATTTACAATATTTCTGTTGCAAAACTCCAGTCACTTACATCGTACATGTTGACATTCTTTCTGTTGCAAAACTCCAGTCAATTACATCGTACATGTGTACATTCTTTCTGTTGCCAAACTCCAGTCACTTACATCGTACATGATTACATTCTTTCTGTTTAAAAACTCCAGTCACTTACATCGTACATGTTGACATTCTTTCTGTTGCAAAACTACAGTCACTTACATCGTACATGATTACATTATTTCTGTTGCAAAACTGCAGTCACTTACATCGTACATGATTACATTATTTCTGTTGCAAAACTGCAGTCACTTACATCGTACACGATTACATTCTTTCTGTTGACAAAATTCCAGTCACTTACATCGTACATGTTTACAATCTTTCTTTTGCAAAACTCCAGTCACGTACATCGTACATGTTTACATTCTTTCTGTTGCAAAACTCCAGTCACTTACATCGTACATGATTACATTCTTTCTGTTGCAAAACTACAGTCACTTACATCGTACATGATTACATTATTTCTGTTGCAAAACTGCAGTCACTTACATCGTACACGATTACATTCATTCCGTTGCAAAACTACAGTCACATACATCGTACACGTTTACAATCTTTCTGTTTTAAAACTACAGTCACTTACTGTACATCGTACATGATTACATTCTTTCTGTTGCAAAACTCCAGTCACTTACATCGTACATGTTCACATTCTTTCTGTTTTAAAACTACAGTCACTTACTTCGTACATGTTTACATTCTTTCTGTTGCAAAACTCCAGTCACTTACATCGTACATGTTTACATTCTTTCTGTTTTAAAACTACAGTCACTTACATCGTACATATTTACAATATTTCTGTTGCAAAACTCCAGTCACTTACATCGTACAAGTTGACATTCTTTCTGTTGCAAAACTCCAGTCAATTACATCGTACATGTGTACATTCTTTCTGTTGCAAAACTCCAGTCACTTACATCGTACATGATTACATTCTTTCTGTTGAAAAACTCCAGTCACTTACATCGTACATGTTGACATTCTTTCTGTTGCAAAACTCCAGTCACTTACATCGTACATGATTACATTCTTTCTGTTGAAAAACTCCAGTCACTTACATCGTACATATTTACAATCTTTCTGTTGCAAAATTCCAGTCACTTACATCGTACATGATTACAATCTTTCTGTTGCATAACCAGTCACTTACATCGTACATGTTGACATTCTTTCAGTTGCAAAACTACAGACACATATATCGTACATGATTACATTCTTTATGTTGCAAAACTACAGTTACATACATCGTACATGATTACAATCTTTCTGTTGCAAAACTACAGACACACACATCGTACATGTACACAGTCTTTCTGCTGCAAAACTACAGTTACTTACAACGTACATGATTACTTTCTTTCTGTTGCAAAAGCCCAATCACTTACAATGTACATGTTGACATTCTTTCTTTTGCAAAACTACAGTCACTTACATCGTACATGATTACATTCTTTCTGTTGAATAAATTCCAGTCACTTACATCGTACATGTTTACAATCTTTCTGTTGCAAAACTACGGTCACTTATATCGTTCATGATTACATTATTTATGTTGCAAAACTACAGTCACTTACATCGTACATGTTTACAATCTTTCTGTTGCAAAACTACAGTCACTTACATCGGACATGTTGACATTCTTTCTGTTGCAAAACTACAGTCACTTACATCGTACATGATTACATTCTTTCTGTTGAATAAATTCCAGTCACTTACATCGTACATGTTTACAATCTTTCTGTTGCAAAACTCCAGTCACTTACATCGTACATGTTGACATTCTTTCTGTTGCAAAACTACAGTCACTTATATCGTACATGTTTACATTCTTTCTGTTGCAAAACTACAGTCACTTACATCGTACATGTTGACATTCTTTCTGTTGCAAAACTACAGTCACTTATATCGTACATGTTTACATTCTTTCTGTTGCAAAACTACAGTCACTTATATCGTACATGTTTACATTCTTTCTGTTGCAAAACTACGGTCACTTATATCGTACATGATTACATTATTTATGTTGCAAAACTACAGTCACTTACATCGTACATGTTTACAATCTTTCTGTTGCAAAACTACAGTCACTTACATCGGACATGTTGACATTCTTTCTGTTGCAAAACTACAGTCACTTATATCGTACATGTTTACATTCTTTCTGTTGCAAAACTACAGTCACTTATACCGTACATGATTACATTCTTTCTGTTGCAAAACTCCAGTCACTTATATCGTACATGTTTACATTCTTTCTGTTGCAAAACTCCAGTCACTTACATCGTACATGATTACATTAATTCAGTTGCAAAACTCCAGTCACTTACATCGTACATGTTGACATTCTTTCTGTTGCAAAACTACAGTCACTTATATCGTACATGTTTACATTCTTTCTGTTGCAAAACTACAGTCACTTATACCGTACATGATTACATTCTTTCTGTTGCAAAACTCCAGTCACATACATCGTACATGTTGACATTCTTTCTGTTGCAAAACTACAGTCACTTACATCGTACATGATTACATTATTTCCGTTGCATAACTCCAGTCACTTACATCGTACATGTTGACATTCTTTCTGTTGCAAAACTACAGTCACTTACATCGTACATGATTACATTCTTTCTGTTGCAAAACTACAGTCACTTACATCGTACATGATTACATTATTTCTGTTGCAAAACTGCAGTCACTTACATCGTACATGATTACATTCATTCTGTTGCTAAACTACAGTCACTTACATCGTACACGTTTACAATCTTTCTGTTTTAAAACTACAGTCACTTACTGTACATCGTACATGATTACATTCTTTCTGTTGCATAACTCCAGTCACTTACATCGTACATGTTCACATTCTTTCTCTTTTAAAACTACAGTCACTTACATCGTACATGTTTACATTCTTTCTGTTGCAAAACTCCAGTCACTTACATCGTACATGTTTACATACTTTCTGTTTTAAAACTACAGTCACTTACATCGTACATATTTACAATATTTCTGTTGCAAAACTCCAGTCACTTACATCGTACATGTTGACATTCTTTCTGTTGCAAAACTCCAGTCAATTACATCGTACATGTGTACATTCTTTCTGTTGCAAAACTCCAGTCACTTACATCGTACATGATTACATTCTTTCTGTTTAAAAACTCCAGTCACTTACATCGTACATGTTGACATTCTTTCTGTTGCAAAACTACAGTCACTTACATCGTACATGATTACATTATTTCTGTTGCAAAACTGCAGTCACTTACATCGTACATGATTACATTATTTCTGTTGCAAAACTGCAGTCACTTACATCGTACACGATTACATTCTTTCTGTTGACAAAATTCCAGTCACTTACATCGTACATGTTTACAATCTTTCTTTTGCAAAACTCCAGTCACGTACATCGTACATGTTTACATTCTTTCTGTTGCAAAACTCCAGTCACTTACATCGTACATGATTACATTCTTTCTGTTGCAAAACTACAGTCACTTACATCGTACATGATTACATTATTTCTGTTGCAAAACTGCAGTCACTTACATCGTACACGATTACATTCATTCCGTTGCAAAACTACAGTCACATACATCGTACACGTTTACAATCTTTCTGTTTTAAAACTACAGTCACTTACTGTACATCGTACATGATTACATTCTTTCTGTTGCAAAACTCCAGTCACTTACATCGTACATGTTCACATTCTTTCTGTTTTAAAACTACAGTCACTTACATCGTACATGTTTACATTCTTTCTGTTGCAAAACTCCAGTCACTTACATCGTACATGTTTACATTCTTTCTGTTTTAAAACTACAGTCACTTACATCGTACATATTTACAATATTTCTGTTGCAAAACTCCAGTCACTTACATCGTACAAGTTGACATTCTTTCTGTTGCAAAACTCCAGTCACTTACATCGTACATGATTACATTCTTTCTGTTGAAAAACTCCAGTCACTTACATCGTACATGTTGACATTCTTTCTGTTGCAAAACTCCAGTCACTTACATCGTACATGATTACATTCTTTCTGTTGAAAAACTCCAGTCACTTACATCGTACATATTTACAATCTTTCTGTTGCAAAACTCCAGTCACTTACATCGTACATGATTACAATCTTTCTGTTGCAAAACCAGTCACTTACATCGTACATGTTGACATTCTTTCAGTTGCAAAACTACAGACACATATATCGTACATGATTACATTCTTTATGTTGCAAAACTACAGTTACATACATCGTACATGATTACAATCTTTCTGTTGCAAAACTACAGACACATACATCGTACATGTACACAGTCTTTCTGCTGCAAAACTACAGTTACTTACAACGTACATGATTACTTTCTTTCTGTTGCAAAAGCCCAATCACTTACATTGTACATGTTGACATTCTTTCTTTTGCAAAACTACAGGCACTTACATCGTACATGATTACATTCTTTCTGTTGAATAAATTCCAGTCACTTACATCGTACATGTTTACAATCTTTCTGTTGCAAAACTACGGTCACTTATATCGTTCATGATTACATTATTTATGTTGCAAAACTACAGTCACTTACATCGTACATGTTTACAATCTTTCTGTTGCAAAACTACAGTCACTTACATCGGACATGTTGACATTCTTTCTGTTGCAAAACTACAGTCACTTACATCGTACATGATTACATTCTTTCTGTTGAATAAATTCCAGTCACTTACATCGTACATGTTTACAATCTTTCTGTTGCAAAACTCCAGTCACTTACATCGTACATGTTGACATTCTTTCTGTTGCAAAACTACAGTCACTTATATCGTACATGTTTACATTCTTTCTGTTGCAAAACTACAGTCACTTACATCGTACATGTTGACATTCTTTCTGTTGCAAAACTACAGTCACTTATATCGTACATGTTTACATTCTTTCTGTTGCAAAACTACAGTCACTTATATCGTACATGTTTACATTCTTTCTGTTGCAAAACTACGGTCACTTATATCGTACATGATTACATTATTTATGTTGCAAAACTACAGTCACTTACATCGTACATGTTTACAATCTTTCTGTTGCAAAACTACAGTCACTTACATCGGACATGTTGACATTCTTTCTGTTGCAAAACTACAGTCACTTATATCGTACATGTTTACATTCTTTCTGTTGCAAAACTACAGTCACTTATACCGTACATGATTACATTCTTTCTGTTGCAAAACTCCAGTCACTTATATCGTACATGTTTACATTCTTTCTGTTGCAAAACTCCAGTCACTTACATCGTACATGATTACATTAATTCAGTTGCAAAACTCCAGTCACTTACATCGTACATGTTGACATTCTTTCTGTTGCAAAACTACAGTCACTTATATCGTACATGTTTACATTCTTTCTGTTGCAAAACTACAGTCACTTATACCGTACATGATTACATTCTTTCTGTTGCAAAACTCCAGTCACATACATCGTACATGTTGACATTCTTTCTGTTGCAAAACTACAGTCACTTACATCGTACATGATTACATTATTTCCGTTGCATAACTCCAGTCACTTACATCGTACATGTTGACATTCTTTCTGTTGCAAAACTACAGTCACTTACATCGTACATGATTACATTTTTTATATTGCAAAACTCCAGTCACTTACATCGAACATGATTACATTATTTCTGTTGGAAACTCCAGTCACTTACATCGTACATGTTGACATTCTTTCTGTTGCAAAACTACAGTCACTTACATCGTACATGTTTACATTCTTTCTGTTGCAAAACTCCAGTCACTTACATCGTACATGTTTACATTATTTCTATAGCAAAACTCCAGTCACTTACATCGTACATGTTGACATTCTTTCTGTTGCAAAACTACAGTCACTTACTTCGTACATGATTACATTCTTTCTGTTGAAAAAATTCCGGTCACTTACATCGTACATGTTTACAATCTTTCTGTTGCAAAACTACGGTCACGTATATCGTACATGATTACATTATTTCTGTTGCAAAACTCCAGTCACTTACATCGTATATGTTTACCATCTTTCTTTTGCAAAACTCCAGTCACGTACATCGTACATGTTTACATTCTTTCTGTTGCAAAACTCCAGTCACTTACATCGTACATGATTACATTCTTTCTGTTGCAAAACTACAGTCACTTACATCTTACATGATTACATTATTTCTGTTGCAAAACTGCAGTCACTTACATCGTACATGATTACAATCATTCTGTTGCAAAACTACAGTCACTTACATCGTACACGTTTACAATATTTCTGTTTTAAAACTACAGTCACTTACTGTACATCGTACATGATTACATTCTTTCTGTTGACTAACTCCAGTCACTTACATCGTACATGTTCACATTCTTTCTGTTTTAAAACTACAGTCACTTACATCGTACATGTTTACATTCTTTCTGTTGCAAAACTCCAGTCACTTACATCGTACATGTTTACATTCTTTCTGTTTTAAAACTACAGTCACTTACATCGTACATATTTTCAATATTTCTGTTGCAAAACTCCAGTCACTTACATCGTACATGTTGACATTCTTTCTGTTGCAAAACTCCAGTCAATTACATCGTACATGTGTACATTCTTTCTGTTGCAAAACTCCAGTCACTTACATCGTACATGATTACATTCTTTCTGTTTAAAAACTCCACTCACTTACATCGTACATGTTGACATTCTTTCTGTTGCAAAACTACAGTCACTTACTTCGTACATGATTACATTCTTTCTGTTGAAAAAATTCCAGTCACTTACATCGTACATGTTTACAATCTTTCTGTTGCAAAACTACGGTCACGTATATCGTACATGATTACATTATTTCTGTTGCAAAACTCCAGTCACTTACATCGTACATGTTTACAATCTTTCTTTTGCAAAACTCCAGTCACGTACATCGTACATGTTTACATTCTTTCTGTTGCAAAACTCCAGTCACTTACATCGTACATGATTACATTCTTTCTGTTGCAAAACTACAGTCACTTACATCGTACATGATTACATTATTTCTGTTGCAAAACTGCAGTCACTTACATCGTACATGATTACATTCATTCTGTTGCAAAACTACAGTGACTTACATCGTACACGTTTACAATCTTTCTGTTTTAAAACTACAGTCACTTACTGTACATCGTACATGATTACATTCTTTCTGTTGCAAGACTCCAGTCACTTACATCGTACATGATTACATTATTTCTGTTGCAAAACTGCAGTCACTTACATCGTACACGATTACATTCATTCTGTTGCAAAACTACAGTCACTTACATCGTACACGTTTACAATCTTTCTGTTTTAAAACTACAGTCACTTACTGTACATCGTACATGATTACATTATTTATGTTGCAAAACTACAGTCACTTACATCGTACATGTTTACAATCTTTCTGTTGCAAAACTACAGTCACTTACATCGGACATGTTGACATTCTTTCTGTTGCAAAACTACAGTCACTTACATCGTACATGATTACATTCTTTCTGTTGAATAAATTCCAGTCACTTACATCGTACATGTTTACAATCTTTCTGATGCAATACTCCAGTCACTTACATCGTACATGTTGACATTCTTTCTGTTGCAAAACTACAGTCACTTATATCGTACATGTTTACATTCTTTCTGTTGCAAAATTACAGTCACTTATATCGTACATGTTTACATTCTTTCTGTTGCAAAACTACAGTCAGTTATACCGTACATGATTACATTCTTTCTGTTGCAAAACTCCAGTCACTTATATCGTACATGTTTACATTCATTCTGTTGCAAAACTCCAGTCACTTACATCGTACATGATTACATTAATTCAGTTGCAAAACTCCAGTCACTTACATCGTACATGTTGACATTCTTTCTGTTGCAAAACTACAGTCACTTATATCGTACATGTTTACATTCTTCCTGTTGCAAAACTACAGTCACTTATACCGTACATGATTACATTCTTTCTGTTGCAAAACTCCAGTCACATACATCGTACATGTTGCCATTCTTTCTGTTGCAAAACTACAGTCACTTACATCGTACATGATTACATTATTTACGTTGCAAAACTCCAGTCACTTACATCGTACATGTTGACATTCTTTCTGTTGCAAAACTACAGTCACTTACATCGTACATGATTGCATTTTTTATATTGCAAAACTCCAGTCACTTACATCGAACATGATTACATTATTTCTGTTGCAAAACTCCAGTCACTTACATCGTACATGTTGACATTCTTTCTGTTGCAAAACTACAGTCACTTACATCGTACATGTTTACATTCTTTCTGTTGCAAAACTCCAGTCACGTACATCGTACATGTTTACATTATTTCTATAGCAAAACTCCAGTCTCTTACATCGTACATGTTGACATTCTTTCTGTTGCAAAACTACAGTCACTTACTTCGTACATGATTACATTCTTTCTGTTGAAAAAATTCCAGTCACTTACATCGTACATGTTTACAATCTTTCTTTTGCAAAACTCCAGTCACGTACATCGTACATGTTTACATTCTTTCTGTTGCAAAACTCCAGTCACTTACATCGTACATGATTACATTATTTCTGTTGCAAAACTACAGTCACTTACATCGTACATGATTACATTATTTCTGTTGCAAAACTGCAGTCACTTACGTCGTACATGATTACATTCATTCTGTTGCAAAACTACAGTCACTTACATCGTACACGTTTACAATCTTTCTGTTTTAAAACTACAGTCACTTACTGTACATCGTACATGATTACATTCTTTCTGTTGCAAAACTCCAGTCACTTACATCGTACATGATTACATTATTTTGTTGCAAAACTGCAGTCACTTACATCGTACACGATTACATTCATTCTGTTGCAAAACTACAGTCACTTACATCGTACACGTTTACAATCTTTCTGTTTTAAAACTATAGTCACTTACTGTACATCGTACATGATTACATTCTTTCTGTTGCAAAACTCCAGTCACTTACATCGTACATGTTCACATTCTTTCTGTTTTAAAACTACAGTCACCTACATCGTACATGTTTACATTCTTTCTGTTGCAAAACTCCAGTCACTTACTTCGTACATGTTTACATTCTTTCTGTTTTAAAGCTACAGTCACTTACATCGTACATCTTTACAATATTTCTGTTGCAAAACTCCAGTCACTTACATCGTACAAGTTGACATTCTTTCTGTTGCAAAACTCCAGTCAATTACATCGTACATGTGTACATTCTTTCTGTTGCAAAACTCCAGTCACTTACATCGTACATGATTACATTCTTTCTGTTGAAAAACTCCAGTCACTTACATCGTACATGTTGACATTCTTTCTGTTGCAAAACTCCAGTCACTTACATCGTACATGATTACATTATTTCTGTTGCAAAACTGCAGTCACTTACATCGTACACGATTACATTCATTCTGTTGCAAAACTACAGTCACTTACATCGTACACGTTTACAATCTTTCTGTTTTAAAACTACAGTCACTTACTGTACATCGTACATGATTACATTATTTATGTTGCAAAACTACAGTCACTTACATCGTACATGTTTACAATCTTTCTGTTGCAAAACTACAGTCACTTACATCGGACATGTTGACATTCTTTCTGTTGCAAAACTACAGTCACTTACATCGTACATGATTACATTCTTTCTGTTGAATAAATTCCAGTCACTTACATCGTACATGTTTACAATCTTTCTGATGCAATACTCCAGTCACTTACATCGTACATGTTGACATTCTTTCTGTTGCAAAACTACAGTCACTTATATCGTACATGTTTACATTCTTTCTGTTGCAAAACTACAGTCACTTATATCGTACATGTTTACATTCTTTCTGTTGCAAAACTACAGTCAGTTATACCGTACATGATTACATTCTTTCTGTTGCAAAACTCCAGTCACTTATATCGTACATGTTTACATTCATTCTGTTGCAAAACTCCAGTCACTTACATCGTACATGATTACATTAATTCAGTTGCAAAACTCCAGTCACTTACATCGTACATGTTGACATTCTTTCTGTTGCAAAACTACAGTCACTTATATCGTACATGTTTACATTCTTCCTGTTGCAAAACTACAGTCACTTATACCGTACATGATTACATTCTTTCTGTTGCAAAACTCCAGTCACATACATCGTACATGTTGCCATTCTTTCTGTTGCAAAACTACAGTCACATACATCGTACATGATTACATTATTTACGTTGCAAAACTCCAGTCACTTACATCGTACATGTTGACATTCTTTCTGTTGCAAAACTACAGTCACTTACATCGTACATGATTGCATTTTTTATATTGCAAAACTCCAGTCACTTACATCGAACATGATTACATTATTTCTGTTGCAAAACTCCAGTCACTTACATCGTACATGTTGACATTCTTTCTGTTGCAAAACTACAGTCACTTACATCGTACATGTTTACATTCTTTCTGTTGCAAAACTCCAGTCACTTACATCGTACATGTTTACATTATTTCTATAGCAAAACTCCAGTCTCTTACATCGTACATGTTGACATTCTTTCTGTTGCAAAACTACAGTCACTTACTTCGTACATGATTACATTCTTTCTGTTGAAAAAATTCCAGTCACTTACATCGTACATGTTTACAATCTTTCTTTTGCAAAACTCCAGTCACGTACATCGTACATGTTTACATTCTTTCTGTTGCAAAACTCCAGTCACTTACATCGTACATGATTACATTATTTCTGTTGCAAAACTACAGTCACTTACATCGTACATGATTACATTATTTCTGTTGCAAAACTGCAGTCACTTACGTCGTACATGATTACATTCATTCTGTTGCAAAACTACAGTCACTTACATCGTACACGTTTACAATCTTTCTGTTTTAAAACTACAGTCACTTACTGTACATCGTACATGATTACATTCTTTCTGTTGCAAAACTCCAGTCACTTACATCGTACATGATTACATTATTTTGTTGCAAAACTGCAGTCATTTACATCGTACACGATTACATTCATTCTGTTGCAAAACTACAGTCACTTACATCGTACACGTTTACAATCTTTCTGTTTTAATACTATAGTCACTTACTGTACATCGTACATGATTACATTCTTTCTGTTGCAAAACTCCAGTCACTTACATCGTACATGTTCACATTCTTTCTGTTTTAAAACTACAGTCACCTACATCGTACATGTTTACATTCTTTCTGTTGCAAAACTCCAGTCACTTACTTCGTACATGTTTACATTCTTTCTGTTTTAAAGCTACAGTCACTTACATCGTACATCTTTACAATATTTCTGTTGCAAAACTCCAGTCACTTACATCGTACAAGTTGACATTCTTTCTGTTGCAAAACTCCAGTCAATTACATCGTACATGTGTACATTCTTTCTGTTGCAAAACTCCAGTCACTTACATCGTACATGATTACATTCTTTCTGTTGAAAAACTCCAGTCACTTACATCGTACATGTTGACATTCTTTCTGTTGCAAAACTCCAGTCACTTACATCGTACATGATTACATTCTTTCTGTTGAAAAACTCCAGTCACTTACATCGTACATATTTACAACCTTTCTGTTGCAAAACTCCAGTCACTTACATCGTACATGATTACAATCTTTCTGTTGCAAAACCAGTCACTTACATCGTACATGTTGACATTCTTTCAGTTGCAAAACTACAGACACATATATCGTACATGATTACATTCTTTATGTTGCAAAACTACAGTTACATACATCGTACATGATTACAATCTTTCTGTTGCAAAACTACAGACACACACATCGTACATGTACACAGTCTTTCTGCTGCAAAACTACAGTTACTTACAACGTACATGATTACTTTCTTTCTGTTGCAAAAGCCCAATCACTTACATTGTACATGTTGACATTCTTTCTTTTGCAAAACTACAGTCACTTACATCGTTCATGATTACATTCTTTCTGTTGAATAAATTCCAGTCACTTACATCGTACATGATTACAATCTTTCTGTTGCAAAACTACGGTCACTTATATCGTACATGATTACATTATTTATGTTGCAAAACTACAGTCACTTACATCGTACATGTTTACAATCTTTCTGTTGCAAAACTACAGTCACTTACATCGGACATGTTGACATTCTTTCTGTTGCAAAACTACAGTCACTTACATCGTACATGATTACATTCTTTCTGTTGAATAAATTCCAGTCACTTACATCGTACATGTTTACAATCTTTCTGTTGCAAAACTCCAGTCACTTACATCGTACATGTTGACAATCTTTCTGTTGCAAAACTACAGTCACTTATATCGTACATGTTTACATTCTTTCTGTTGAAAAACTACAGTCACTTATATCGTACATGTTTACATTCTTTCTGTTGCAAAACTACAGTCACTTATACCGTACATGATTACATTCTTTCTGTTGCAAAACTCCAGTCACTTATATCGTACATGTTTACATTCTTTCTGTTGCAAAACTCCAGTCACTTACATCGTACATGATTACATTAATTCAGTTGCAAAACTCCAGTCACTTACATCGTACATGTTGACATTCTTTCTGTTGCAAAACTACAGTCACTTATATCGTACATGTTTGCATTCTTTCTGTTGCAAAACTACAGTCACTTATACCGTACATGATTACTTTCTTTCTGTTGCAAAACTCCAGTCACATACATCGTACATGTTGACATTCTTTCTGTTGCAAAACTACAGTCACTTACATCGTACATGATTACATTATTTCCGTTGCAAAACTCCAGTCACTTACATCGTACATGTTGACATTCTTTCTGTTGCAAAACTACAGTCACTTACATCGTACATGATAACATTTTTTATATTGCAAAACTCCAGTCACTTACATCGAACATGATTACATTATTTCTGTTGCAAAACTCCAGTCACTTACATCGTACATGTTGACATTCTTTCTGTTGCAAAACTACAGTCACTTACATCGTACATGTTTACATTCTTTCTGTTGCAAAACTCCAGTCACTTACATCGTACATGTTTACATTATTTCTATAGCAAAACTCCAGTCACTTACATCGTACATGTTGACATTCTTTCTGTTGCAAAACTACAGTCACTTACTCCGTACATGATTACATTCTTTCTGTTGAAAAAATTCCAGTCACTTACATCGTACATGTTTACAATCTTTCTGTTGCAAAACTACGGTCACGTATATCGTACATGATTACATTATTTCTGTTGCAAAACTCCAGTCACTTACATCGTACATGTTTACAATCTTTCTTTTGCAAAACTCCAGTCACGTACATCGTACATGTTTACATTCTTTCTGTTGCAAAACTCCAGTCACTTACATCGTACATGATTACATTCTTTCTGTTGCAAAACTACAGTCACTTACATCGTACATGATTACATTATTTCTGTTGCAAAACTGCAGTCACTTACATCGTACATGATTACATTCATTCTGTTGCAAAACTACAGTCACTTACATCGTACACGTTTACAATCTTTCTGTTTTAAAACTACAGTCACTTACTGTACATCGTACATGATTACATTCTTTCTGTTGCATAACTCCAGTCACTTACATCGTACATGTTCACATTCTTTCTCTTTTAAAACTACAGTCACTTACATCGTACATGTTTACATTCTTTCTGTTGCAAAACTCCAGTCACTTACATCGTACATGTTTACATACTTTCTGTTTTAAAACTACAGTCACTTACATCGTACATATTTACAATATTTCTGTTGCAAAACTCCAGTCACTTACATCGTACATGTTGACATTCTTTCTGTTGCAAAACTCCAGTCAATTACATCGTACATGTGTACATTTTTCTGTTGCAAAACTCCAGTCACTTACATCGTACATGATTACATTCTTTCTGTTTAAAAACTCCAGTCACTTACATCGTACATGTTGACATTCTTTCTGTTGCAAAACTACAGTCACTTACATCGTACATGATTACATTATTTCTGTTGCAAAACTGCAGTCACTTACATCGTACATGATTACATTATTTCTGTTGCAAAACTGCAGTCACTTACATCGTACACGATTACATTCTTTCTGTTGACAAAATTCCAGTCACTTACATCGCACATGTTTACAATCTTTCTTTTGCAAAACTCCAGTCACGTACATCGTACATGTTTACATTCTTTCTGTTGCAAAACTCCAGTCACTTACATCGTACATGATTACATTCTTTCTGTTGCAAAACTACAGTCACATACATCGTACATGATTACATTATTTCTGTTGCAAAACTGCAGTCACTTACATCGTACACGATTACATTCATTCCGTTGCAAAACTACAGTCACATACATCGTACACGTTTACAATCTTTCTGTTTTAAAACTACAGTCACTTACATCGTAGATATTTACAATATTTCTGTTGCAAAACTCCAGTCACTTACATCGTACAAGTTGACATTCTTTCTGTTGCAAAACTCCAGTCAATTACATCGTACATGTGTACATTCTTTCTGTTGCAAAACTCCAGTCACTTACATCGTACATGATTACATTCTTTCTGTTGAAAAACTCCAGTCACTTACATCGTACATGTTGACATTCTTTCTGTTGCAAAACTCCAGTCACTTACATCGTACATGATTACATTCTTTCTGTTGAAAAACTCCAGTCACTTACATCGTACATATTTACAATCTTTCTGTTGCAAAACTCCAGTCACTTACATCGTACATGATTACAATCTTTCTGTTGCAAAACCAGTCACTTACATCGTACATGTTTACATTCTTTCAGTTGGAAAACTACAGACACATATATCATACATGATTACATTCTTTATGTTGCAAAACTACAGTTACATACATCGTACATGATTACAATCTTTCTGTTGCAAAACTACAGACACACACATCGTACATGTACACAGTCTTTCTGCTGCAAAACTACAGTTACTTACAACGTACATGATTACTTTCTTTCTGTTGCAAAAGCCCAATCACTTACATTGTACATGTTGACATTCTTTCTTTTGCAAAACTACAGTCACTTACATCGTACATGATTACATTCTTTCTGTTGAATAAATTCCAGTCACTTACATCGTACATGTTTACAATCTTTCTGTTGCAAAACTACGGTCACTTATATCGTACATGATTACATTATTTATGTTGCAAAACTACAGTCACTTACATCGTACATGTTTACAATCTTTCTGTTGCAAAACTACAGTCACTTACATCGGACATGTTGACATTCTTTCTGTTGCAAAACTACAGTCACTTACATCGTACATGATTACATTCTTTCTGTTGAATAAATTCCAGTCACTTACATCGT
Source organism: Meconema thalassinum (assembly GCA_946902985.2). Lineage (NCBI taxonomy): Eukaryota > Metazoa > Arthropoda > Insecta > Orthoptera > Tettigoniidae > Meconema > Meconema thalassinum. The sequence goes on from OX336388.2 coordinate 1,761,887,146, forward strand.
ACATGTTTACAATCTTTCTGTTGCAAAACTCCAGTCACTTACATCGTACATGTTGACATTCTTTCTGTTGCAAAACTACAGTCACTTATATCGTACATGTTTACATTCTTTCTGTTGCAAAACTACAGTCACTTACATCGTACATGTTGACATTCTTTCTGTTGCAAAACTACAGTCACTTATATCGTACATGTTTACATTCTTTCTGTTGCAAAACTACAGTCACTTATATCGTACATGTTTACATTCTTTCTGTTGCAAAACTACGGTCACTTATATCGTACATGATTACATTATTTATGTTGCAAAACTACAGTCACTTACATCGTACATGTTTACAATCTTTCTGTTGCAAAACTACAGTCACTTACATCGGACATGTTGACATTCTTTCTGTTGCAAAACTACAGTCACTTATATCGTACATGTTTACATTCTTTCTGTTGCAAAACTACAGTCACTTATACCGTACATGATTACATTCTTTCTGTTGCAAAACTCCAATCACTTATATCGTACATGTTTACATTCTTTCTGTTGCAAAACTCCAGTCACTTACATCGTACATGATTACATTAATTCAGTTGCAAAACTCCAGTCACTTACATCGTACATGTTGACATTCTTTCTGTTGCAAAACTACAGTCACTTATATCGTACATGTTTACATTCTTTCTGTTGCAAAACTACAGTCACTTATACCGTACATGATTACATTCTTTCTGTTGCAAAACTCCAGTCACATACATCGTACATGTTGACATTCTTTCTGTTGCAAAACTACAGTCACTTACATCGTACATGATTACATTATTTCCGTTGCATAACTCCAGTCACTTACATCGTACATGTTGACATTCTTTCTGTTGCAAAACTACAGTCACTTACATCGTACATGATTACATTTTTTATATTGCAAAACTCCAGTCACTTACATCGAACATGATTACATTATTTCTGTTGCAAAACTCCAGTCACTTACATCGTACATGTTGACATTCTTTCTGTTGCAAAACTACAGTCACTTACATCGTACATGTTTACATTCTTTCTGTTGCAAAACTCCAGTCACTTACATCGTACATGTTTACATTATTTCTATAGCAAAACTCCAGTCACTTACATCGTACATGTTGACATTCTTTCCGTTGCAAAACTACAGTCACTTACTTCGTACATGATTACATTCTTTCTGTTGAAAAAATTCCGGTCACTTACATCGTACATGTTTACAATCTTTCTGTTGCAAAACTACGGTCACGTATATCGTACATGATTACATTATTTCTGTTGCAAAACTCCAGTCACTTACATCGTATATGTTTACCATCTTTCTTTTGCAAAACTCCAGTCACGTACATCGTACATGTTTACATTCTTTCTGTTGCAAAACTCCAGTCACTTACATCGTACATGATTACATTCTTTCTGTTGCAAAACTACAGTCACTTACATCGTACATGATTACATTATTTCTGTTGCAAAACTGCAGTCACTTACATCGTACATGATTACAATCATTCTGTTGCAAAACTACAGTCACTTACATCGTACACGTTTACAATCTTTCTGTTTTAAAACTACAGTCACTTACTGTACATCGTACATGATTACATTCTTTCTGTTGACTAACTCCAGTCACTTACATCGTACTTGTTCACATTCTTTCTGTTTTAAAACTACAGTCACTTACATCGTACATGTTTACATTCTTTCTGTTGCAAAACTCCAGTCACTTACATCGTACATGTTTACATTCTTTCTGTTTTAAAACTACAGTCACTTACATCGTACATATTTACAATATTTCTGTTGCAAAACTCCAGTCACTTACATCGTACATGTTGACATTCTTTCTGTTGCAAAACTCCAGTCAATTACATCGTACATGTGTACATTCTTTCTGTTGCAAAACTCCAGTCACTTACATCGTACATGATTACATTCTTTCTGTTTAAAAACTCCACTCACTTACATCGTACATGTTGACATTCTTTCTGTTGCAAAACTACAGTCACTTACTTCGTACATGATTACATTCATTCTGTTGAAAAAATTCCAGTCACTTACATCGTACATGTTTACAATCTTTCTGTTGCAAAACTACGGTCACGTATATCGTACATGATTACATTATTTCTGTTGCAAAACTCCAGTCACTTACATCGTACATGTTTACAATCTTTCTTTTGCAAAACTCCAGTCACGTACATCGTACATGTTTACATTCTTTCTGTTGCAAAACTCCAGTCACTTACATCGTACATGATTACATTCTTTCTGTTGCAAAACTACAGTCACTTACATCGTACATGATTACATTATTTCTGTTGCAAAACTGCAGTCACTTACACCGTACATGATTACATTCATTCTGTTGCAAAACTACAGTGACTTACATCGTACACGTTTACAATCTTTCTGTTTTAAAACTACAGTCACTTACTGTACATCGTACATGATTACATTCTTTCTGTTGCAAAACTCCAGTCACTTACATCGTACATGATTACATTATTTCTGTTGCAAAACTGCAGTCACTTACATCGTACACGATTACATTCATTCTGTTGCAAAACTACAGTCACTTACATCGTACACGTTTACAATCTTTCTGTTTTAAAACTACAGTCACTTACTGTACATCGTACATGATTACATTCTTTCTGTTGCAAAACTCCAGTCACTTACATCGTACATGTTCACATTCTTTCTGTTTTAAAACTACAGTCACCTACATCGTACATGTTTACATTCTTTCTGTTGCAAAACTCCAGTCACTTACTTCGTACATGTTTACATTCTTTCTGTTTTAAAGCTACAGTCACTTACATCGTACATCTTTACAATATTTCTGTTGCAAAACTCCAGTCACTTACATCGTACAAGTTGACATTCTTTCTGTTGCAAAACTCCAGTCAATTACATCGTACATGTGTACATTCTTTCTGTTGCAAAACTCCAGTCACTTACATCGTACATGATTACATTCTTTCTGTTGAAAAACTCCAGTCACTTACATCGTACATGTTGACATTCTTTCTGTTGCAAAACTCCAGTCACTTACATCGTACATGATTACATTCTTTCTGTTGAAAAACTCCAGTCACTTACATCGTACATATTTACAATCTTTCTGTTGCAAAACTCCAGTCACTTACATCGTACATGATTACAATCTTTCTGTTGCAAAACCAGTCACTTACATCGTACATGTTGACATTCTTTCAGTTGCAAAACTACAGACACATATATCGTACATGATTACATTCATTATGTTGCAAAACTACAGTTACATACATCGTACATGATTACAATCTTTCTGTTGCAAAACTACAGACACACACATCGTACATGTACACAGTCTTTCTGCTGCAAAACTACAGTTACTTACAACGTACATGATTACTTTCTTTCTGTTGCAAAAGCCCAATCACTTACATTGTACATGTTGACATTCTTTCTTTTGCAAAACTACAGTCACTTACATCGTTCATGATTACATTCTTTCGTTTGAATAAATTCCAGTCACTTACATCGTACATGTTTACAATCTTTCTGTTGCAAAACTACGGTCACTTATATCGTACATGATTACATTATTTATGTTGCAAAACTACAGTCACTTACATCGTACATGTTTACAATCTTTCTGTTGCAAAACTACAGTTACTTACATCGGACATGTTGACATTCTTTCTGTTGCAAAACAACAGTCACTTACATCGTACATGATTACATTCTTTCTGTTGAATAAATTCCAGTCACTTACATCGTACATGTTTACAATCGTTCTGTTGCAAAACTCCAGTCACTTACATCGTACATGTTGACATTCTTTCTGTTGCAAAACTACAGTCACTTATATCGTACATGTTTACATTCTTTCTGTTGCAAAACTACAGTCACTTATATCGTACATGTTTACATTCTTTCTGTTGCAAAACTACAGTCACTTATACCGTACATGATTACATTCTTTCTGTTGCAAAACTCCAGTCACTTATATCGTACATGTTTACATTCTTTCTGTTGCAAAACTCCAGTCACTTACATCGTACATGATTACATTAATTCAATTGCAAAACTCCAGTCACTTACATCGTACATGTTGACATTCTTTCTGTTGCCAAACTACAGTCACTTATATCGTACATGTTTGCATTCTTTCTGTTGCAAAACTACAGTCACTTATACCGTACATGATTACATTCTTTCTGTTGCAAAACTCCAGTCACATACATCGTACATGTTGACATTCTTTCTGTTGCAAAACTACAGTCACTTACATCGTACATGATTACATTATTTCCGTTGCAAAACTCCAGTCACTTACATCGTACATGTTGACATTCTTTCTGTTGCAAAACTACAGTCACTTACATCGTACATGATTACATTTTTTATATTGCAAAACTCCAGTCACTTACATCGAACATGATTACATTATTTCTGTTGCAAAACTCCAGTCACTTACATCGTACATGTTGACATTCTTTCTGTTGCAAAACTACAGTCACTTACATCGTACATGTTTACATTCTTTCTGTTGCAAAACTCCAGTCACTTACATCGTACATGTTTACATTATTTCTATAGCAAAACTCCAGTCACTTACATCGTACATGTTGACATTCTTTCCGTTGCAAAACTACAGTCACTTACTTCGTACATGATTACATTCTTTCTGTTGAAAAAATTCCGGTCACTTACATCGTACATGTTTACAATCTTTCTGTTGCAAAACTACGGTCACGTATATCGTACATGATTACATTATTTCTGTTGCAAAACTCCAGTCACTTACATCGTATATGTTTACCATCTTTCTTTTGCAAAACTCCAGTCACGTACATCGTACATGTTTACATTCTTTCTGTTGCAAAACTCCAGTCACTTACATCGTACATGATTACATTCTTTCTGTTGCAAAACTACAGTCACTTACATCGTACATGATTACATTATTTCTGTTGCAAAACTGCAGTCACTTACATCGTACATGATTACAATCATTCTGTTGCAAAACTACAGTCACTTACATCGTACACGTTTACAATCTTTCTGTTTTAAAACTACAGTCACTTACTGTACATCGTACATGATTACATTCTTTCTGTTGACTAACTCCAGTCACTTACATCGTACTTGTTCACATTCTTTCTGTTTTAAAACTACAGTCACTTACATCGTACATGTTTACATTCTTTCTGTTGCAAAACTCCAGTCACTTACATCGTACATGTTTACATTCTTTCTGTTTTAAAACTACAGTCACTTACATCGTACATATTTACAATATTTCTGTTGCAAAACTCCAGTCACTTACATCGTACATGTTGACATTCTTTCTGTTGCAAAACTCCAGTCAATTACATCGTACATGTGTACATTCTTTCTGTTGCAAAACTCCAGTCACTTACATCGTACATGATTACATTCTTTCTGTTTAAAAACTCCACTCACTTACATCGTACATGTTGACATTCTTTCTGTTGCAAAACTACAGTCACTTACTTCGTACATGATTACATTCATTCTGTTGAAAAAATTCCAGTCACTTACATCGTACATGTTTACAATCTTTCTGTTGCAAAACTACGGTCACGTATATCGTACATGATTACATTATTTCTGTTGCAAAACTCCAGTCACTTACATCGTACATGTTTACAATCTTTCTTTTGCAAAACTCCAGTCACGTACATCGTACATGTTTACATTCTTTCTGTTGCAAAACTCCAGTCACTTACATCGTACATGATTACATTCTTTCTGTTGCAAAACTACAGTCACTTACATCGTACATGATTACATTATTTCTGTTGCAAAACTGCAGTCACTTACACCGTACATGATTACATTCATTCTGTTGCAAAACTACAGTGACTTACATCGTACACGTTTACAATCTTTCTGTTTTAAAACTACAGTCACTTACTGTACATCGTACATGATTACATTCTTTCTGTTGCAAAACTCCAGTCACTTACATCGTACATGATTACATTATTTCTGTTGCAAAACTGCAGTCACTTACATCGTACACGATTACATTCATTCTGTTGCAAAACTACAGTCACTTACATCGTACACGTTTACAATCTTTCTGTTTTAAAACTACAGTCACTTACTGTACATCGTACATGATTACATTCTTTCTGTTGCAAAACTCCAGTCACTTACATCGTACATGTTCACATTCTTTCTGTTTTAAAACTACAGTCACCTACATCGTACATGTTTACATTCTTTCTGTTGCAAAACTCCAGTCACTTACTTCGTATATGTTTACATTCTTTCTGTTTTAAAGCTACAGTCACTTACATCGTACATCTTTACAATATTTCTGTTGCAAAACTCCAGTCACTTACATCGTACAAGTTGACATTCTTTCTGTTGCAAAACTCCAGTCACTTACATCGTACATGTTCACCTTCTTTATGTTTTAAAACTACAGTCACCTACATCGTACATGTTTACATTCTTTCTGTTGCAAAACTCCAGTCACTTACTTCGTACATGTTTACATTCTTTCTGTTGCAAAACTCCAGTCACTTACATCGTACATGATTACATTCTTTCTGTTGAAAAACTCCAGTCACTTACATCGTACATATTTACAATCTTTCTGTTGCAAAACTCCAGTCACTTACATCGTACATGATTACAATCTTTCTGTTGCAAAACCAGTCACTTACATCGTACATGTTGACATTCTTTCAGTTGCAAAACTACAGACACATATATCGTACATGATTACATTCATTATGTTGCAAAACTACAGTTACATACATCGTACATGATTACAATCTTTCTGTTGCAAAACTACAGACACACACATCGTACATGTACACAGTCTTTCTGCTGCAAAACTACAGTTACTTACAACGTACATGATTACTTTCTTTCTGTTGCAAAAGCCCAATCACTTACATTGTACATGTTGACATTCTTTCTTTTGCAAAACTACAGTCACTTACATCGTTCATGATTACATTCTTTCGTTTGAATAAATTCCAGTCACTTACATCGTACATGTTTACAATCTTTCTGTTGCAAAACTACGGTCACTTATATCGTACATGATTACATTATTTATGTTGCAAAACTACAGTCACTTACATCGTACATGTTTACAAACTTTCTGTTGCAAAACTACAGTTACTTACATCGGACATGTTGACATTCTTTCTGTTGCAAAACAACAGTCACTTACATCGTACATGATTACATTCTTTCTGTTGAATAAATTCCAGTCACTTACATCGTACATGTTTACAATCGTTCTGTTGCAAAACTCCAGTCACTTACATCGTACATGTTGACATTCTTTCTGTTGCAAAACTACAGTCACTTATATCGTACATGTTTACATTCTTTCTGTTGCAAAACTACAGTCACTTATATCGTACATGTTTACATTCTTTCTGTTGCAAAACTACAGTCACTTATACCGTACATGATTACATTCTTTCTGTTGCAAAACTCCAGTCACTTATATCGTACATGTTTACATTCTTTCTGTTGCAAAACTCCAGTCACTTACATCGTACATGATTACATTAATTCAATTGCAAAACTCCAGTCACTTACATCGTACATGTTGACATTCTTTCTGTTGCCAAACTACAGTCACTTATATCGTACATGTTTGCATTCTTTCTGTTGCAAAACTACAGTCACTTATACCGTACATGATTACATTCTTTCTGTTGCAAAACTCCAGTCACATACATCGTACATGTTGACATTCTTTCTGTTGCAAAACTACAGTCACTTACATCGTACATGATTACATTATTTCCGTTGCAAAACTCCAGTCACTTACATCGTACATGTTGACATTCTTTCTGTTGCAAAACTACAGTCACTTACATCGTACATGATTACATTTTTTATATTGCAAAACTCCAGTCACTTACATCGAACATGATTACATTATTTCTGTTGCAAAACTCCAGTCACTTACATCGTACATGTTGACATTCTTTCTGTTGCAAAACTACAGTCACTTACATCGTACATGTTTACATTCTTTCTGTTGCAAAACTCCAGTCACTTACATCGTACATGTTTTCATTATTTCTATAGCAAAACTCCAGTCACTTACATCGTACATGTTGACATTCTTTCTGTTGCAAAACTACAGTCACTTACTCCGTACATTATTACATTCTTTCTGTTGAAAAAATTCCAGTCATTTACATCGTACATGTTTACAATCTTTCTGTTGCAAAACTACGGTCACGTATATCGTACATGATTGCATTATTTCTGTTGCAAAACTCCAGTCACTTACATCGTACATGTTTACAATCTTTCTTTTGCAAAACTCCAGTCACGTACATCGTACATGTTTACATTCTTTCTGTTGCAAAACTCCAGTCACTTACATCGTACATGATTACATTCTTTCTGTTGCAAAACTACAGTCACTTACATCGTACATGATTACATTATTTCTGTTGCAAAACTGCAGTCACTTACATCGTACATGATTACATTCATTCTGTTGCAAAACTACAGTCATTTACATCGTACACGTTTACAATCTCTCTGTTTTAAAACTACAGTCACTTACTGTACATCGTACATGATTACATTCTTTCTGTTGCATAACTCCAGTCACTTACATCGTACATGTTCACATTCTTTCTCTTTTAAAACTACATTCACTTACATCGTACATGTTTACATTCTTTCTGTTGCAAAACTCCAGTCACTTACATCGTACATGTTTACATACTTTCTGTTTTAAAATTACAGTCACTTACATCGTACATATTTACAATATTTCTGTTGCAAAACTCCAGTCACTTACATCGTACATGTTGACATTCTTTCTGTTGCAAAACTCCAGTCAATTACATCGTACATGTGTACATTCTTTCTGTTGCAAAACTACAGTCACTTACTTCGTACATGATTACATTCTTTCTGTTGAAAAAATTCCAGTCACTTACATCGTACATGTTTACAATCTTTCTGTTGCAAAACTACGGTCACGTATATCGTACATGATTACATTATTTCTGTTGCAAAACTCCAGTCACTTACATCGTACATGTTTACAATCTTTCTTTTGCAAAACTCCAGTCACGTACATCGTACATGTTTACTTTCTTTCTGTTGCAAAATTTCAGTCACTTACATCGTACATGATTACATTCTTTCTGTTGCAAAACTACAGTCACTTACATCGTACATGATTACATAATTTCTGTTGCAAAACTGCAGTCTCTTACATCGTACATGATTACATTCATTCCGTTGCAAAACTACAGTCACTTACATCGTACACGTTTACAATCTTTCTGTTTTAAAACTACAGTCACTTACTGTACATCGTACATGATTACATTCTTTCTGTTGCAAAACTCCAGTCACTTACATCGTACATGATTACATTATTTCTGTTGCAAAACTGCAGTCACTTACATCGTACACGATTACATTCATTCTGTTGCAAAACTACAGTCACTTACATCGTACACGTTTACAATCTTTCTGTTTTAAAACTACAGTCACTTACTGTACATCGTACATGATTACATTCTTTCTGTTGCAAAACTCCAGTCACTTACATCGTACATGTTCACATTCTTTCTGTTTTAAAACTACAGTCACTTACATCGTACATGTTTACATTCTTTCTGTTGCAAAACTCCAGTCACTTACATCGTACATGTTTACATTCTTTCTGTTTTAAAACTACAGTCACTTACATCGTACATATTTACAATATTTCTGTTGCAAAACTCCAGTCACTTACATCGTACAAGTTGACATTCTTTCTGTTGCAAAACTCCAGTCAATTACATCGTACATGTGTACATTCTTTCTGTTGCAAAACTCCAGTCACTTACATCGTACATGATTACATTCTTTCTGTTGAAAAACTCCAGTCACTTACATCGTACATATTTACAATCTTTCTGTTGCAAAACTCCAGTCACTTACATCGTACATGATTACAATCTTTCTGTTGCAAAACCAGTCACTTACATCGTACATGTTGACATTCTTTCAGTTGCAAAACTACAGACACATATATCGTACATGATTACATTCTTTATGTTGCAAAACTACAGTTACATACATCGTACATGATTACAATCTTTCTGTTGCAAAACTACAGACACATACATCGTACATGTACACAGTCTTTCTGCTGCAAAACTACAGTTACTTACAACGTACATGATTACTTTCTTTCTGTTGCAAAAGCCCAATCACTTACATTGTACACGTTGACATTCTTTCTGTTGCGAAACTACAGTCACTTACATCGTACAAGATTACATTCTTTCTGTTGAATAAATTCCAGTCACTTACATCGTACATGTTTACAATCTTTCTGTTGCAAAACTACGGTCACTTATATCGTACATGATTACATTATTTATGTTGCAAAACTACAGTCACTTACATCGTACATGTTTACAATCTTTCTGTTGCAAAACTACAGTCACTTACATCGGACATGTTGACATTCTTTCTGTTGCAAAACTACAGTCACTTACATCGTACATGATTACATTCTTTCTGTTGAATAAATTCCAGTCACTTACATCGTACATGTTTACAATCTTTCTGTTGCAAAACTCCAGTCACTTACATCGTACATGTTGACATTCTTTCTGTTGCAAATCTACAGTCACATATATCGTACATGTTTACATTCTTTCTGTTGCAAAACTACAGTCACTTATATCGTACATGTTTACATTCTTTCTGTTGCAAAACTACAGTCACTTATACCGTACATGATTACATTCTTTCTGTTGCAAAACTCCAGTCACTTATATCGTACATGTTTACATTCTTTCTGTTGCAAAACTCCAGTCACTTACATCGTACATGTTTACATACTTTCTGTTTTAAAACTACAGTCACTTACATCGTACATATTTACAATATTTCTGTTGCAAAACTCCAGTCACTTACATCGTACATGTTGACATTCTTTCTGTTGCAAAACTCCAGTCAATTACATCGTACATGTGTACATTCTTTCTGTTGCAAAACTACAGTCACTTACTTCGTACATGATTACATTCTTTCTGTTGAAAAAATTCCAGTCTCTTACATCGTACATGTTTACAATCTTTCTGTTGCAAAACTACGGTCACGTATATCGTACATGATTACATTATTTCTGTTGCAAAACTCCAGTCACTTACATCGTACATGTTTACAATCTTTCTTTTGCAAAACTCCAGTCACGTACATCGTACATGTTTACTTTCTTTCTGTTGCAAAATTTCAGTCACTTACATCGTACATGATTACATTCTTTCTGTTGCAAAACTACAGTCACTTACATCGTACATGATTACATAATTTCTGTTGCAAAACTGCAGTCACTTACATCGTACATGATTACATTCATTCTGTTGCAAAACTACAGTCACTTACATCGTACACGTTTACAATCTTTCTGTTTTAAAACTACAGTCACTTACTGTACATCGTACATGATTACATTCTTTCTGTTGCAAAACTCCAGTCACTTACATCGTACATGATTACATTATTTCAGTTGCAAAACTGCAGTCACTTACATCGTACACGATTACATTCATTCTGTTGCAAAACTACAGTCACTTACATCGTACACGTTTACAATCTTTCTGTTTTAAAACTACAGTCACTTACTGTACATCGTACATGATTACATTCTTTCTGTTGCAAAACTCCAGTCACTTACATCGTACATGTTCACATTCTTTCTGTTTTAAAACTACAGTCACTTACATCGTACATGTTTACATTCTTTCTGTTGCAAAACTCCAGTCACTTACATCGTACATGTTTACATTCTTTCTGTTTTAAAACTACAGTCACTTACATCGTACATATTTACAATATTTCTGTTGCAAAACTCCAGTCACTTACATCGTACAAGTTGACATTCTTTCTGTTGCAAAACTCCAGTCAATTACATCGTACATGTGTACATTCTTTCTGTTGCAAAACTCCAGTCACTTACATCGTACATGATTACATTCTTTCTGTTGAAAAACTCCAGTCACTTACATCGTACATATTTACAATCTTTCTGTTGCAAAACTCCAGTCACTTACATCGTACATGATTACAATCTTTCTGTTGCAAAACCAGTCACTTACATCGTACATGTTGACATTCTTTCAGTTGCAAAACTACAGACACATATATCGTACATGATTACATTCTTTATGTTGCAAAACTACAGTTACATACATCGTACATGATTACAATCTTTCTGTTGCAAAACTACAGACACATACATCGTACATGTACACAGTCTTTCTGCTGCAAAACTACAGTTACTTACAACGTACATGATTACTTTCTTTCTGTTGCAAAAGCCCAATCACTTACATTGTACATGTTGACATTCTTTCTGTTGCGAAACTACAGTCACTTACATCGTACAAGATTACATTCTTTCTGTTGAATAAATTCCAGTCACTTACATCGTACATGTTTACAATCTTTCTGTTGCAAAACTACGGTCACTTATATCGTACATGATTACATTATTTATGTTGCAAAACTACAGTCACTTACATCGTACATGTTTACAATCTTTCTGTTGCAAAACTACAGTCACTTACATCGTACATGTTGACATTCTTTCTGTTGCAAAACTACAGTCACATATATCGTACATGTTTACATTCTTTCTGTTGCAAAACTACAGTCACTTATATCGTACATGTTTACATTCTTTCTGTTGCAAAACTACAGTCACTTATACCGTACATGATTACATTCTTTCTGTTGCAAAACTCCAGTCACTTATATCGTACATGTTTACATTCTTTCTGTTGCAAAACTCCAGTCACTTACATCGTACATGATTACATTAATTCAGTTGCAAAACTCCAGTCACTTACATCGTAAATGTTGACATTCTTTCTGTTGCAAAACTACAGTCACTTATATCGTACATGTTTACATTCTTTCTGTTGCAAAACTACAGTCACTTATACCGTACATGATTACATTCTTTCTGTTGCAAAACTCCAGTCACATACATCGTACATGTTGACATTCTTTCTGTTGCAAAACTACAGTCACTTACATCGTACATGATTACATTATTTCCGTTGCAAAACTCCAGTCACTTACATCGTACATGTTGACATTCTTTCTGTTGCAAAACTACAGTCACTTACATCGTACATGATTACATTTTTTATATTGCAAAACTCCAGTCACTTATATCGAACATGATAACATTATTTCTGTTGCAAAACTCCAGTCACTTACATCGTACATGTTGACATTCTTTCTGTTGCAAAACTACAGTCACTTACATCGTACATGTTTACATTCTTTCTGTTGCAAAACTCCAGTCACTTACATCGTACATGTTTACATTATTTCTATAGCAAAACTCCAGTAACTTACATCGTACATGTTGACATTCTTTCTGTTGCAAAACTACAGTCACTTACTTCGTACATGATTACATTCTTTCTGTTGAAAAAATTCCAGTCACTTACATCGTACATGTTTACAATCTTTCTGTTGCAAAACTACGGTCACGTATATCGTACATGATTACATTATTTCTGTTGCAAAACTCCAGTCACTTACATCGTACATGTTTACAATCTTTCTTTTGCAAAACTCCAGTCACGTACATCGTACATGTTTACATTCTTTCTGTTGCAAAACTCCAGTCACTTACATCGTGCATGATTACATTCTTTCTGTTGCAAAACTACAGTCACTTACATCGTACATGATTACATTATTTCTGTTGCAAAACTGCAGTCACTTACATCGTACATGATTACATTCATTCTGTTGCAAAACTACAGTCACTTACATCGTACACGTTTACAATCTTTCTGTTTTAAAACTACAGTCACTTACTGTACATCGTACATGATTACATTCTTTCTGTTGCATAACTCCAGTCACTTACATCGTACATGTTCACATTCTTTCTGTTTTAAAACTACAGTCACTTACATCGTACATGTTAACATTCTTTCTGTTACAAAACTCCAGTCACTTACTTCGTACATGTTTACATTCTTTCTGTTTTAAAACTACAGTCACCCACATCGTACATATTTACAATATTTCTGTTGCAAAACTCCAGCCACTTACATCGTACATGTTGACATTCTTTCTGTTGCAAAACTCCAGTCAATTACATCGTACATGTGTACATTCTTTCTGTTGCAAAACTCCAGTCACTTACATCGTACATGATTACATCCTTTCTGTTGAAAAACTCCAGTCACTTACATCGTACATGTTGACATTCTTTCTGTTGCAAAACTCCAGTCACTTACATCGTACATGATTACATTCTTTCTGATGAAAAACTTCAGTCACTTACATCGTACATATTTACAATCTTTCTGTTGCAAAACTCCAGTCACTTACATCGTACATGATTACAATCTTTCTGTTGCAAAACCAGTCACATTCATCGTACATGTTGACATTCTTTCAGTTGCAAAACTACAGTCTTTTACATCGTACATGTTTACATTCTTTCAGTTGCAAAACTACAGTCACTTACATCGTACATATTCACATTCTTTCTGTTGCGAAACTCCAGTCACTTACATCGTACATGTTCACATTCTTTCTGTTGCGAAACTCCAGTCACTTACATCGTACATGTTGACATTCTTTCAGTTGCAAAACTACAGTCACTTACATCGTACATGTTTACATTCTTTCTGTTGCAAAACTCCAGTCACTTACATCGTATATGATTACATTCCTTCTGTTGAGAAACTCCAGTCACTTACATCGTACATGATTACATTCTTTCTGTTGCAAAACTACAGTCACTTACATCGTACATGTTGACATTCTTTCTGTTGCAAAACTACAGTCACCTACATCGTACATGTTTACATTCTTTCTGTTGCAAAACTCCAGTCACTTACATCGTATATGATTACATTCTTTCTGTTGAGAAACTCCAGTCACTTACATCGTACATGATAACATTCTTTCTGTTGCAAAACTACAGTCACTTACATCGTACATGATTACATTCTTTCTGCTGCAAAACTACAGTCACTTACATCGTAAATGATTACATTATTTCTGTTGCAAAACTACAGTCACTTACATCGTACATGTTTACATTATTTCTGTTGCAAAACTTCAGTCACTTACATCGTACATGTTTACATTCTTTCTGTTGCAAAACTCAAGTCACTTACATCGTATATGATTACATTCTTTCTGTTGCAAAACTACAGTCACTTACATCGTACATGTTGACATTCTTTCTGTTGCAAAATTACAGTCACCTTCATCGTACATGTTTACATTCTTTCTGTTGCAAAACTCCAGTCACTTACATCGTACATGATTAAATTCTTTCTGTTGCAAAACTACAGTCACTTACATCGTACATGTTGACATTCTTTCTGTTGCAAAACTACAGTCACCTACATCGTATATGTTTACATTCTTTCTGTTGCAAAACTCCAGTCACTTACATCGTATATGATTACATTCTTTCTGTTGAGAAACTCCAGTCACTTACATCGTACATGATTACATTCTTTCTGTTTTAAAACTACAGTCACTTACATCGTACATGATTACATTATTTCTGTTGCAAAACTGCAGTCACTTACATCGTACATGATTACAATCATTCTGTTGCAAAACTACAGTCACTTACATCGTACACGTTTACAATCTTTCTGTTTTAAAACTACAGTCACTTACTGTACATCGTACATGATTACATTCTTTCTGTTGACTAACTCCAGTCACTTACATCGTACATGTTCACATTCTTTCTGTTTTAAAACTACAGTCACTTACATCGTACATGTTTACATTCTTTCTGTTGCAAAACTCCAGTCACTTACATCGTACATGTTTACATTCTTTCTGTTTTAAAACTACAGTCACTTACATCGTACATATTTACAATATTTCTGTTGCAAAACTCCAGTCACTTACATCGTACATGTTGACATTCTTTCTGTTGCAAAACTCCAGTCAATTACATCGTACATGTGTACATTCTTTCTGTTGCAAAACTCCAGTCACTTACATCGTACATGATTACATTCTTTCTGTTTAAAAACTCCACTCACTTACATCGTACATGTTGACATTCTTTCTGTTGCAAAACTACAGTCACTTACTTCGTACATGATTACATTCTTTCTGTTGAAAAAATTCCAGTCACTTACATCGTACATGTTTACAATCTTTCTGTTGCAAAACTACGGTCACGTATATCGTACATGATTACATTATTTCTGTTGCAAAACTCCAGTCACTTACATCGTACATGTTTACAATCTTTCTTTTGCAAAACTCCAGTCACGTACATCGTACATGTTAACATTCTTTCTGTTGCAAAACTCCAGTCACTTACATCGTACATGATTACATTCTTTCTGTTGCAAAACTACAGTCACTTACATCGTACATGATTACATTATTTCTGTTGCAAAACTGCAGTCACTTACACCGTACATGATTACATTCATTCTGTTGCAAAACTACAGTGACTTACATCGTACACGTTTACAATCTTTCTGTTTTAAAACTACAGTCACTTACTGTACATCGTACATGATTACATTCTTTCTGTTGCAAAACTCCAGTCACTTACATCGTACATGATTACATTATTTCTGTTGCAAAACTGCAGTCACTTACATCGTACACGATTACATTCATTCTGTTGCAAAACTACAGTCACTTACATCGTACACGTTTACAATCTTTCTGTTTTAAAACTACAGTCACTTACTGTACATCGTACATGATTACATTCTTTCTGTTGCAAAACTCCAGTCACTTACATCGTACATGTTCACATTCTTTCTGTTTTAAAACTACAGTCACCTACATCGTACATGTTTACATTCTTTCTGTTGCAAAACTCCAGTCACTTACTTCGTACATGTTTACATTCTTTCTGTTTTAAAGCTACAGTCACTTACATCGTACATCTTTACAATATTTCTGTTGCAAAACTCCAGTCACTTACATCGTACAAGTTGACATTCTTTCTGTTGCAAAACTCCAGTCAATTACATCGTACATGTGTACATTCTTTCTGTTGCAAAACTCCAGTCACTTACATCGTACATGATTACATTCTTTCTGTTGAAAAACTCCAGTCACTTACATCGTACATGTTGACATTCTTTCTGTTGCAAAACTCCAGTCACTTACATCGTACATGATTACATTCTTTCTGTTGAAAAACTCCAGTCACTTACATCGTACATATTTACAATCTTTCTGTTGCAAAACTCCAGTCACTTACATCGTACATGATTACAATCTTTCTGTTGCAAAACCAGTCACTTACATCGTACATGTTGACATTCTTTCAGTTGCAAAACTACAGACACATATATCGTACATGATTACATTCATTATGTTGCAAAACTACAGTTACATACATCGTACATGATTACAATCTTTCTGTTGCAAAACTACAGACACACACATCGTACATGTACACAGTCTTTCTGCTGCAAAACTACAGTTACTTACAACGTACATGATTACTTTCTTTCTGTTGCAAAAGCCCAATCACTTACATTGTACATGTTGACATTCTTTCTTTTGCAAAACTACAGTCACTTACATCGTTCATGATTACATTCTTTCGTTTGAATAAATTCCAGTCACTTACATCGTACATGTTTACAATCTTTCTGTTGCAAAACTACGGTCACTTATATCGTTTATGATTACATTATTTATGTTGCAAAACTACAGTCACTTACATCGTACATGTTTACAATCTTTCTGTTGCAAAACTACAGTTACTTACATCGGACATGTTGACATTCTTTCTGTTGCAAAACAACAGTCACTTACATCGTACATGATTACATTCTTTCTGTTGAATAAATTCCAGTCACTTACATCGTAAATGTTTACAATCGTTCTGTTGCAAAACTCCAGTCACTTACATCGTACATGTTGACATTCTTTCTGTTGCAAAACTACAGTCACTTATATCGTACATGTTTACATTCTTTCTGTTGCAAAACTACAGTCACTTATATCGTACATGTTTACATTCTTTCTGTTGCAAAACTACAGTCACTTATACCGTACATGATTACATTCTTTCTGTTTCAAAACTCCAGTCACTTATATCGTACATGTTTACATTCTTTCTGTTGCAAAACTCCAGTCACTTACATCGTACATGATTACATTAATTCAGTTGCAAAACTCCAGTCACTTACATCGTACATGTTGACATTCTTTCTGTTGCCAAACTACAGTCACTTATATCGTACATGTTTGCATTCTTTCTGTTGCAAAACTACAGTCACTTATACCGTACATGATTACATTCTTTCTGTTGCAAAACTCCAGTCACATACATCGTACATGTTGACATTCTTTCTGTTGCAAAACTACAGTCACTTACATCGTACATGATTACATTATTTCCGTTGCAAAACTCCAGTCACTTACATCGTACATGTTGACATTCTTTCTGTTGCAAAACTACAGTCACTTACATCGTACATGATTACATTTTTTATATTGCAAAACTCCAGTCACTTACATCGAACATGATTACATTATTTCTGTTGCAAAACTCCAGTCACTTACATCGTACATGTTGACATTCTTTCTGTTGCAAAACTACAGTCACTTACATCGTACATGTTTACATTCTTTCTGTTGCAAAACTCCAGTCACTTACATCGTACATGTTTTCATTATTTCTATAGCAAAACTCCAGTCACTTACATCGTACATGTTGACATTCTTTCTGTTGCAAAACTACAGTCACTTACTCCGTACATTATTACATTCTTTCTGTTGAAAAAATTCCAGTCATTTACATCGTACATGTTTACAATCTTTCTGTTGCAAAACTACGGTCACGTATATCGTACATGATTACATTATTTCTGTTGCAAAACTCCACTCACTTACATCGTACATGTTTACAATCTTTCTTTTGCAAAACTCCAGTCACGTACATCGTACATGTTTACATTCTTTCTGTTGCAAAACTCCAGTCACTTACATCGTACATGATTACATTCTTTCTGTTGCAAAACTACAGTCACTTACATCGTACATGATTACATTATTTCTGTTGCAAAACTGCAGTCACTTACATCGTACATGATTACATTCATTCTGTTGCAAAACTACAGTCATTTACATCGTACACGTTTACAATCTTTCTGTTTTAAAACTACAGTCACTTACTGTACATCGTACATGATTACATTCTTTCTGTTGCATAACTCCAGTCACTTACATCGTACATGTTCACATTCTTTCTCTTTTAAAACTACATTCACTTACATCGTACATGTTTACATTCTTTCTGTTGCAAAACTCCAGTCACTTACATCGTACATGTTTACATACTTTCTGTTTTAAAACTACAGTCACTTACATCGTACATGTGTACATTCTTTCTGTTGCAAAACTACAGTCACTTACTTCGTACATGATTACATTCTTTCTGTTGAAAAAATTCCAGTCACTTACATCGTACATGTTTACAATCTTTCTGTTGCAAAACTACGGTCACGTATATCGTACATGATTACATTATTTCTGTTGCAAAACTCCAGTCACTTACATCGTACATGTTTACAATCTTTCTTTTGCAAAACTCCAGTCACGTACATCGTACATGTTTACTTTCTTTCTGTTGCAAAATTTCAGTCACTTACATCGTACATGATTACATTCTTTCTGTTGCAAAACTACAGTCACTTACATCGTACATGATTACATAATTTCTGTTGCAAAACTGCAGTCACTTACATCGTACATGATTACATTCATTCCGTTGCAAAACTACAGTCACTTACATCGTACACGTTTACAATCTTTCTGTTTTAAAACTACAGTCACTTACTGTACATCGTACATGATTACATTCTTTCTGTTGCAAAACTCCAGTCACTTACATCGTACATGATTACATTATTTCTGTTGCAAAACTGCAGTCACTTACATCGTACACGATTACATTCATTCTGTTGCAAAACTACAGTCACTTACATCGTACACGTTTACAATCTTTCCGTTTTAAAACTACAGTCACTTACTGTACATCGTACATGATTACATTCTTTCTGTTGCAAAACTCCAGTCACTTACATCGTACATGTTCACATTCTTTCTGTTTTAAAACTACAGTCACTTACATCGTACATGTTTACATTCTTTCTGTTGCAAAACTCCAGTCACTTACATCGTACATGTTTACATTCTTTCTGTTTTAAAACTACAGTCACTTACATCGTACATATTTACAATATTTCTGTTGCAAAACTCCAGTCACTTACATCGTACAAGTTGACATTCTTTCTGTTGCAAAACTCCAGTCAATTACATCGTACATGTGTACATTCTTTCTGTTGCAAAACTCCAGTCACTTACATCGTACATGATTACATTCTTTCTGTTGAAAAACTCCAGTCACTTACATCGTACATATTTACAATCTTTCTGTTGCAAAACTCCAGTCACTTACATCGTACATGATTACAATCTTTCTGTTGCAAAACCAGTCACTTACATCGTACATGTTGACATTCTTTCAGTTGCAAAACTACAGACACATATATCGTACATGATTACATTCTTTATGTTGCAAAACTACAGTTACATACATCGTACATGATTACAATCTTTCTGTTGCAAAACTACAGACACATACATCGTACATGTACACAGTCTTTCTGCTGCAAAACTACAGTTACTTACAACGTACATGATTACTTTCTTTCTGTTGCAAAAGCCCAATCACTTACATTGTACATGTTGACATTCTTTCTGTTGCGAAACTACAGTCACTTACATCGTACAAGATTACATTCTTTCTGTTGAATAAATTCCAGTCACTTACATCGTACATGTTTACAATCTTTCTGTTGCAAAACTACGGTCACTTATATCGTACATGATTACAATCTTTCTGTTGCAAAACTACAGTCACTTACATCGGACATGTTGACATTCTTTCTGTTGCAAAACTACAGTCACTTACATCGTACATGATTACATTCTTTCTGTTGAATAAATTCCAGTCACTTACATCGTACATGTTTACAATCTTTCTGTTGCAAAACTCCAGTCACTTACATCGTACATGTTGACATTCTTTCTGTTGCAAAACTACAGTCACATATATCGTACATGTTTACATTCTTTCTGTTGCAAAACTACAGTCACTTATATCGTACATGTTTACATTCTTTCTGTTGCAAAACTACAGTCACTTATACCGTACATGATTACATTCTTTCTGTTGCAAAACTCCAGTCACTTATATCGTACATGTTTACATTCTTTCTGTTGCAAAACTCCAGTCACTTACATCGTACATGTTTACATACTTTCTGTTTTAAAACTACAGTCACTTACATCGTACATATTTACAATATTTCTGTTGCAAAACTCCAGTCACTTACATCGTACATGTTGACATTCTTTCTGTTGCAAAACTCCAGTCAATTACATCGTACATGTGTACATTCTTTCTGTTGCAAAACTACAGTCACTTACTTCGTACATGATTACATTCTTTCTGTTGAAAAAATTCCAGTCACTTACATCGTACATGTTTACAATCTTTCTGTTGCAAAACTACGGTCACGTATATCGTACATGATTACATTATTTCTGTTGCAAAACTCCAGTCACTTACATCGTACATGTTTACAATCTTTCTTTTGCAAAACTCCAGTCACGTACATCGTACATGTTTACTTTCTTTCTGTTGCAAAATTTCAGTCACTTACATCGTACATGATTACATTCTTTCTGTTGCAAAACTACAGTCACTTACATCCTACATGATTACATAATTTCTGTTGCAAAACTGCAGTCACTTACATCGTACATGATTACATTCATTCTGTTGCAAAACTACAGTCACTTACATCGTACACGTTTACAATCTTTCTGTTTTAAAACTACAGTCACTTACTGTACATCGTACATGATTACATTCTTTCTGTTGCAAAACTCCAGTCACCTACATCGTACATGATTACATTATTTCAGTTGCAAAACTGCAGTCACTTACATCGTACACGATTACATTCATTCTGTTGCAAAACTACAGTCACTTACATCGTACACGTTTACAATCTTTCTGTTTAAAACTACAGTCACTTACTGTACATCGTACATGATTACATTCTTTCTGTTGCAAAACTCCAGTCACTTACATCGTACATGTTCACATTCTTTCTGTTTTAAAACTACAGTCACTTACATCGTACATGTTTACATTCTTTCTGTTGCAAAACTCCAGTCACTTACATCGTACATGTTTACATTATTTCTGTTTTAAAACTACAGTCACTTACATCGTACATATTTACAATATTTCTGTTGCAAAACTCCAGTCACTTACATCGTACAAGTTGACATTCTTTCTGTTGCAAAACTCCAGTCAATTACATCGTACATGTGTACATTCTTTCTGTTGCAAAACTCCAGTCACTTACATCGTACATGATTACATTCTTTCTGTTGAAAAACTCCAGTCACTTACATCGTACATATTTACAATCTTTCTGTTGCAAAACTCCAGTCACTTACATCGTACATGATTACAATCTTTCTGTTGCAAAACCAGTCACTTACATCGTACATGTTGACATTCTTTCAGTTGCAAAACTACAGACACATATATCGTACATGATTACATTCTTTATGTTGCAAAACTACAGTTACATACATCGTACATGATTACAATCTTTCTGTTGCAAAACTACAGACACATACATCGTACATGTACACAGTCTTTCTGCTGCAAAACTACAGTTACTTACAACGTACATGATTACTTTCTTTCTGTTGCAAAAGCCCAATCACTTACATTGTACATGTTGACATTCTTTCTGTTGCGAAACTACAGTCACTTACATCGTACAAGATTACATTCTTTCTGTTGAATAAATTCCAGTCACTTACATCGTACATGTTTACAATCTTTCTGTTGCAAAACTACGGTCACTTATATCGTACATGATTACATTATTTATGTTGCAAAACTACAGTCACTTACATCGTACATGTTTACAATCTTTCTGTTGCAAAACTACAGTCACTTACATCGTACATGTTGACATTCTTTCTGTTGCAAAACTACAGTCACATATATCGTACATGTTTACATTCTTTCTGTTGCAAAACTACAGTCACTTATATCGTACATGTTTACATTCTTTCTGTTGCAAAACTACAGTCACTTATACCGTACATGATTACATTCTTTCTGTTGCAAAACTCCAGTCACTTATATCGTACATGTTTACATTCTTTCTGTTGCAAAACTCCAGTCACTTACATCGTACATGATTACATTAATTCAGTTGCAAAACTCCAGTCACTTACATCGTAAATGTTGACATTCTTTCTGTTGCAAAACTACAGTCACTTATATCGTACATGTTTACATTCTTTCTGTTGCAAAACTACAGTCACTTATACCGTACATGATTACATACTTTCTGTTGCAAAACTCCAGTCACATACATCGTACATGTTGACATTCTTTCTGTTGCAAAACTACAGTCACTTACATCGTACATGATTACATTATTTCCGTTGCAAAACTCCAGTCACTTACATCGTACATGTTGACATTCTTTCTGTTGCAAAACTACAGTCACTTACATCGTACATGATTACATTTTTTATATTGCAAAACTCCAGTCACTTATATCGAACATGATAACATTATTTCTGTTGCAAAACTCCAGTCACTTACATCGTACATGTTGACATTCTTTCTGTTGCAAAACTACAGTCACTTACATCGTACATGTTTACATTCTTTCTGTTGCAAAACTCCAGTCACTTACATCGTACATGTTTACATTATTTCTATAGCAAAACTCCAGTAACTTACATCGTACATGTTGACATTCTTTCTGTTGCAAAACTACAGTCACTTACTTCGTACATGATTACATTCTTTCTGTTGAAAAAATTCCAGTCACTTACATCGTACATGTTTACAATCTTTCTGTTGCAAAACTACGGTCACGTATATCGTACATGATTACATTATTTCTGTTGCAAAACTCCAGTCACTTACATCGTACATGTTTACAATCTTTCTTTTGCAAAACTCCAGTCACGTACATCGTACATGTTTACATTCTTTCTGTTGCAAAACTCCAGTCACTTACATCGTGCATGATTACATTCTTTCTGTTGCAAAACTACAGTCACTTACATCGTACATGATTACATTATTTCTGTTGCAAAACTGCAGTCACTTACATCGTACATGATTACATTCATTCTGTTGCAAAACTACAGTCACTTACATCGTACACGTTTACAATCTTTCTGTTTTAAAACTACAGTCACTTACTGTACATCGTACATGATTACATTCTTTCTGTTGCATAACTCCAGTCACTTACATCGTACATGTTCACATTCTTTCTGTTTTAAAACTACAGTCACTTACATCGTACATGTTAACATTCTTTCTGTTACAAAACTCCAGTCACTTACTTCGTACATGTTTACATTCTTTCTGTTTTAAAACTACAGTCACCCACATCGTACATATTTACAATATTTCTGTTGCAAAACTCCAGCCACTTACATCGTACATGTTGACATTCTTTCTGTTGCAAAACTCCAGTCAATTACATCGTACATGTGTACATTCTTTCTGTTGCAAAACTCCAGTCTCTTACATCGTACATGATTACATTCTTTCTGTTGAAAAACTCCAGTCACTTACATCGTACATGTTGACATTCTTTCTGTTGCAAAACTCCAGTCACTTACATCGTACATGATTACATTCTTTCTGTTGAAAAACTTCAGTCACTTACATCGTACATATTTACAATCTTTCTGTTGCAAAACTCCAGTCACTTACATCGTACATGATTACAATCTTTCTGTTGCAAAACCAGTCACATTCATCGTACATGTTGACATTCTTTCAGTTGCAAAACTACAGTCTTTTACATCGTACATGTTTACATTCTTTCAGTTGCAAAACTACAGTCACTTACATCGTACATATTCACATTCTTTCTGTTGCGAAACTCCAGTCACTTACATCGTACATGTTCACATTCTTTCTGTTGCGAAACTCCAGTCACTTACATCGTACATGTTGACATTCTTTCAGTTGCAAAACTACAGTCACTTACATCGTACATGTTTACATTCTTTCTGTTGCAAAACTCCAGTCACTTACATCGTATATGATTACATTCCTTCTGTTGAGAAACTCCAGTCACTTACATCGTACATGATTACATTCTTTCTGTTGCAAAACTACAGTCACTTACATCGTACATGTTGACATTCTTTCTGTTGCAAAACTACAGTCACCTACATCGTACATGTTTACATTCTTTCTGTTGCAAAACTCCAGTCACTTACATCGTATATGATTACATTCTTTCTGTTGAGAAACTCCAGTCACTTACATCGTACATGATAACATTCTTTCTGTTGCAAAACTACAGTCACTTACATCGTACATGATTACATTCTTTCTGCTGCAAAACTACAGTCACTTACATCGTAAATGATTACATTATTTCTGTTGCAAAACTACAGTCACTTACATCGTACATGTTTACATTATTTCTGTTGCAAAACTTCAGTCACTTACATCGTTCATGTTTACATTCTTTCTGTTGCAAAACTCAAGTCACTTACATCGTATATGATTACATTCTTTCTGTTGCAAAACTACAGTCACTTACATCGTACATGTTGACATTCTTTCTGTTGCAAAATTACAGTCACCTTCATCGTACATGTTTACATTCTTTCTGTTGCAAAACTCCAGTCACTTACATCGTACATGATTAAATTCTTTCTGTTGCAAAACTACAGTCACTTACATCGTACATGTTGACATTCTTTCTGGTGCAAAACTACAGTCACCTACATCGTACATGTTTACATTCTTTCTGTTGCAAAACTCCAGTCACTTACATCGTATATGATTACATTCTTTCTGTTGAGAAACTCCAGTCACTTACATCGTACATGATTACATTCTTTCTGTTTTAAAACTACAGTCACTTACATCGTACATATTTACAATATTTCTGTTGCAAAACTCCAGTCACTTACATCGTACATGTTGACATTCTTTCTGTTGCAAAACTCCAGTCAATTACATCGTACATGTGTACATTCTTTCTGTTGCAAAACTCCAGTCACTTACATCGTACATGATTACATTCTTTCTGTTTAAAAACTCCAGTCACTTACATCGTACATGATTACATTCTTTCTGTTGCAAAACTCCAGTCACTTACATCGTACATGATTACATTCTTTCTGTTGCAAAACTACAGTCACTTACATCGTACATGATTACATTATTTCTGTTGCAAAACTGCAGTCACTTACATCGTACATGATTAAATTCATTCTGTTGCAAAACTACAGTCACTTACATCGTACACGTTTACAATCTTTCTGTTTTAAAACTACAGTCACTTACTGTACATCGTACATGATTACATTCTTTCTGTTGCAAAACTCCAGTCACTTACATCGTACATGATTACATTATTTCTGTTGCAAAACTGCAGTCACTTACATCGTACACGATTACATTCATTCTGTTGCAAAATTACAGTCACTTACATCGTACACGTTTACAATTTTTCTGTTTTAAAACTACAGTCACTTACTGTACATCGTACATGATTACATTCTTTCTGTTGCAAAACTCCAGTCACTTACATCGTACATGTTCACATTCTTTCTGTTTTAAAACTACAGTCACTTACATCGTACATGTTTACATTCTTTCTGTTGAAAAACTCCAGTCACTTACATCGTACATGATTACATTCTTTCTGTTGAAAAACTCCAGTCACTTACATCGTACATATTTACAATCTTTCTGTTGCAAAACTCCAGTCACTTACATCGTACATGATTACAATCTTTCTGTTGCAAAACCAGTCACTTACATCGTACATGTTGACATTCTTTCAGTTGCAAAACTACAGACACATATATCGTACATGATTACATTCTTTATGTTGCAAAACTACAGTTACATACATCGTACATGATTACAATCTTTCTGTTGCAAAACTACAGACACATACATCGTACATGTACACAGTCTTTCTGCTGCAAAACTACAGTTACTTACAACGTACATGATTACTTTCTTTCTGTTGCAAAAGCCCAATCACTTACATTGTACATGTTGACATTCTTTCTGTTGCAAAACTACAGTCACTTACATCGTACATGATTACACTCTTTCTGTTGAATAAATTCCAGTCACTTACATCGTACATATTTACAATATTTCTGTTGCAAAACTCCAGTCACTTACATCGTACATGTTCACATTCTTTCTGTTGCGAAACTCCAGTCACTTACATCGTACATGTTGACATTCTTTCAGTTGCAAAACTACAGTCACTTACATCGTACATGTTTACATTCTTTCTGTTGCAAAACTCCAGTCACTTACATCGTATATGATTACATTCCTTCTGTTGAGAAACTCCAGTCACTTACATCGTACATGATTACATTCTTTCTGTTGCAAAACTACAGTCACTTACATCGTACATGTTGACATTCTTTCTGTTGCAAAACTTCAGTCACTTACATCGTACATGTTTACATTCTTTCTGTTGCAAAACTCAAGTCACTTACATCGTATATGATTACATTCTTTCTGTTGCAAAACTACAGTCACTTACATCGTACATGTTTACATTATTTCTGTTGCAAAACTTCAGTCACTTACATCGTACATGTTTACATTCTTTCTGTTGCAAAACTCAAGTCACTTACATCGTATATGATTACATTCTTTCTGTTGCAAAACTACAGTCACTTACATCGTACATGTTGACATTCTTTCTGTTGCAAAATTACAGTCACCTTCATCGTACATGTTTACATTCTTTCTGTTGCAAAACTCCAGTCACTTACATCGTACATGATTAAATTCTTTCTGTTGCAAAACTACAGTCACTTACATCGTACATGTTGACATTCTTTCTGTTGCAAAACTACAGTCACCTACATCGTACATGTTTACATTCTTTCTGTTGCAAAACTCCAGTCACTTACATCGTATATGATTACATTCTTTCTGTTGAGAAACTCCAGTCACTTACATCGTACATGATTACATTCTTTCTGTTTTAAAACTACAGTCACTTACATTGTACATATTTACAATATTTCTGTTGCAAAACTCCAGTCACTTACATCGTACATGTTGACATTCTTTCTGTTGCAAAACTCCAGTCAATTACATCGTACATGTGTACATTCTTTCTGTTGCAAAACTCCAGTCACTTACATCGTACATGATTACATTCTTTCTGTTTAAAAACTCCAGTCACTTACATCGTACATGATTACATTCTTTCTGTTGCAAAACTCCAGTCACTTACATCGTACATGATTACATTCTTTCTGTTGCAAAACTACAGTCACTTACATCGTACATGATTACATTATTTCTGTTGCAAAACTGCAGTCACTTACATCGTACATGATTACATTCATTCTGTTGCAAAACTACAGTCACTTACATCGTACACGTTTACAATCTTTCTGTTTTAAAACTACAGTCACTTACTGTACATCGTACATGATTACATTCTTTCTGTTGCAAAACTCCAGTCACTTACATCGTACATGATTACATTATTTCTGTTGCAAAACTGCAGTCACTTACATCGTACACGATTACATTCATTCTGTTGCAAAATTACAGTCACTTACATCGTACACGTTTACAATTTTTCTGTTTTAAAACTACAGTCACTTACTGTACATCGTACATGATTACATTCTTTCTGTTGCAAAACTCCAGTCACTTACATCGTACATGTTCACATTCTTTCTGTTTTAAAACTACAGTCACTTACATCGTACATGTTTACATTCTTTCTGTTGAAAAACTCCAGTCACTTACATCGTACATGATTACATTCTTTCTGTTGAAAAACTCCAGTCACTTACATCGTACATATTTACAATCTTTCTGTTGCAAAACTCCAGTCACTTACATCGTACATGATTACAATCTTTCTGTTGCAAAACCAGTCACTTACATCGTACATGTTGACATTCTTTCAGTTGCAAAACTACAGACACATATATCGTACATGATTACATTCTTTATGTTGCAAAACTACAGTTACATACATCGTACATGATTACAATCTTTCTGTTGCAAAACTACAGACACATACATCGTACATGTACACAGTCTTTCTGCTGCAAAACTACAGTTACTTACAACGTACATGATTACTTTCTTTCTGTTGCAAAAGCCCAATCACTTACATTGTACATGTTGACATTCTTTCTGTTGCAAAACTACAGTCACTTACATCGTACATGATTACACTCTTTCTGTTGAATAAATTCCAGTCACTTACATCGTACATATTTACAATATTTCTGTTGCAAAACTCCAGTCACTTACATCGTACATGTTCACATTCTTTCTGTTGCGAAACTCCAGTCACTTACATCGTACATGTTGACATTCTTTCAGTTGCAAAACTACAGTCACTTACATCGTACATGTTTACATTCTTTCTGTTGCAAAACTCCAGTCACTTACATCGTATATGATTACATTCCTTCTGTTGAGAAACTCCAGTCACTTACATCGTACATGATTACATTCTTTCTGTTGCAAAACTACAGTCACTTACATCGTACATGTTGACATTCTTTCTGTTGCAAAACTACAGTCACCTACATCGTACATGTTTACATTCTTTCTGTTGCAAAACTCCAGTCACTTACATCGTATATGATTACATTCTTTCTGTTGAGAAACTCCAGTCACTTACATCGTACATGATAACATTCTTTCTGTTGCAAAACTACAGTCACTTACATCGTACATGATTACATTCTTTCTGCTGCAAAACTACAGTCACTTACATCGTAAATGATTACATTATTTCTGTTGCAAAACTACAGTCACTTACATCGTACATGTTTACATTATTTCTGTTGCAAAACTTCAGTCACTTACATCGTACATGTTTACATTCTTTCTGTTGCAAAACTCAAGTCACTTACATCGTATATGATTACATTCTTTCTGTTGCAAAACTACAGTCACTTACATCGTACATGTTGACATTCTTTCTGTTGCAAAATTACAGTCACCTTCATCGTACATGTTTACATTCTTTCTGTTGCAAAACTCCAGTCACTTACATCGTACATGATTAAATTCTTTCTGTTGCAAAACTACAGTCACTTACATCGTACATGTTGACATTCTTTCTGTTGCAAAACTACAGTCACCTACATCGTACATGTTTACATTCTTTCTGTTGCAAAACTCCAGTCACTTACATCGTATATGATTACATTCTTTCTGTTGAGAAACTCCAGTCACTTACATCGTACATGATTACATTCTTTCTGTTTTAAAACTACAGTCACTTACATCGTACATATTTACAATATTTCTGTTGCAAAACTCCAGTCACTTACATCGTACATGTTGACATTCTTTCTGTTGCAAAACTCCAGTCAATTACATCGTACATGTGTACATTCTTTCTGTTGCAAAACTCCAGTCACTTACATCGTACATGATTACATTCTTTCTGTTTAAAAACTCCAGTCACTTACATCGTACATGATTACATTCTTTCTGTTGCAAAACTCCAGTCACTTACATCGTACATGATTACATTCTTTCTGTTGCAAAACTACAGTCACTTACATCGTACATGATTACATTATTTCTGTTGCAAAACTGCAGTCACTTACATCGTACATGATTACATTCATTCTGTTGCAAAACTACAGTCACTTACATCGTACACGTTTACAATCTTTCTGTTTTAAAACTACAGTCACTTACTGTACATCGTACATGATTACATTCTTTCTGTTGCAAAACTCCAGTCACTTACATCGTACATGATTACATTATTTCTGTTGCAAAACTGCAGTCACTTACATCGTACACGATTACATTCATTCTGTTGCAAAATTACAGTCACTTACATCGTACACGTTTACAATTTTTCTGTTTTAAAACTACAGTCACTTACTGTACATCGTACATGATTACATTCCTTCTGTTGCAAAACTCCAGTCACTTACATCGTACATGTTCACATTCTTTCTGTTTTAAAACTACAGTCACTTACATCGTACATGTTTACATTCTTTCTGTTGAAAAACTCCAGTCACTTACATCGTACATGATTACATTCTTTCTGTTGAAAAACTCCAGTCACTTACATCGTACATATTTACAATCTTTCTGTTGCAAAACTCCAGTCACTTACATCGTACATGATTACAATCTTTCTGTTGCAAAACCAGTCACTTACATCGTACATGTTGACATTCTTTCAGTTGCAAAACTACAGACACATATATCGTACATGATTACATTCTTTATGTTGCAAAACTACAGTTACATACATCGTACATGATTACAATCTTTCTGTTGCAAAACTACAGACACATACATCGTACATGTACACAGTCTTTCTGCTGCAAAACTACAGTTACTTACAACGTACATGATTACTTTCTTTGTGTTGCAAAAGCCCAATCACTTACATTGTACATGTTCACATTCTTTCTGTTTTAAAACTACAGTCACTTACATCGTACATGTTTACATTCTTTCTGTTGAAAAACTCCAGTCACTTACATCGTACATGATTACACTCTTTCTGTTGAATAAATTCCAGTCACTTACATCGTACATGTTTACAATCTTTCTGTTGCAAAACTACGGTCACTTATATCGTACATGATTACATTATTTATGTTGCAAAACTACAGTCACTTACATCGTACATGTTTACAATCTTTCTGTTGCAAAACTACAGTCACTTACATCGGACATGTTGACATTCTTTCTGTTGCAAAACTACAGTCACTTACTCCGTACATGATTACATTCTTTCTGTTGAATAAATTCCAGTCACTTACATCGTACTTGTTTACAATCTTTCTGTTGCAAAACTCCAGTCACTTACATCGTACATGTTGACATTCCTTCTGTTGCAAAACTACAGTCACTTATATCGTACATGTTTACATTCTTTCTGTTGCAAAACTACAGTCACTTATATCGTACATGTTTACATTCTTTCTGTTGCAAAACTACAGTCACTTATACCGTACATGATTACATTCTTTCTGTTGCAAAACTCCAGTCACTTATATCGTACATGTTTACATTCTTTCTGTTGCAAAACTCCAGTCACTTACATCGTACATGATTACATTAATTCAGTTGCAAAACTCCAGTCACTTACATCGTACATGTTGACATTCTTTCTGTTGCAAAATTACAGTCACTTATATCGTACATGTTTACATTCTTTCTGTTGCAAAACTACAGTCACTTATACCGTACATGATTACATTCTTTCTGTTGCAAAACTCCAGTCACATATATCGTACATGTTGACATTCTTTCTGTTGCAAAACTACAGTCACTTACATCGTACATGATTACATTATTTCCGTTGCAAAACTCCAGTCACTTACATCGTACATGTTGACATTCTTTCTGTTGCAAAACTACAGTCTCTTACATCGTACATGATTACATTTTTTATATTGCAAAACTCCAGTCACTTACATCGAACATGATAACATTATTTCTGTTGCAAAACTCCAGTCACTTACATCGTACATGTTGACATTCTTTCTGTTGCAAAACTACAGTCACTTACATCGTACATGTTTACATTCTTTCTGTTGCAAAACTCCAGTCACTTACATCGTACATGTTTACATTATTTCTATAGCAAAACTCCAGTCAATTACATCGTACATGTGTACATTCTTTCTGTTGCAAAACTCCAGTCACTTACATCGTACATGATTAATTTATTTCTGTTTAAAAACTCCAGTCACTTACATCGTACATGTTGACATTCTTTCTGTTGCAAAACTACAGTCACTTACTTCGTACATGATTACATTCTTTCTGTTGAAAAAATTCCAGTCACTTACATCGTACATGTTTACAATCTTTCTGTTGCAAATCTACGGTCACGTATATCGTACATGATTACATTATTTCTGTTGCAAAACTCCAGTCACTTACATCGTACATGTTTACAATCTTTCTTTTGCAAAACTCCAGTCACGTACATCGTACATGTTTACATTCTTTCTGTTGCAAAACTCCAGTCACTTACATCGTACATGATTACATTCTTTCTGTTGCAAAACTACAGTCACTTACATCGTACATGATTACATTATTTCTGTTGCAAAACTGCAGTCACTTACATCGTACATGATTACATTCATTCTGTTGCAAAACTACAGTCACTTACATCGTACACGTTTACAATCTTTCTGTTTTAAAACTACAGTCACTTACTGTACATCGTACATGATTACATTCTTTCTGTTGCAAAACTCCAGTCACTTACATCGTACATGTTTACATTCTTTCTATTTTAAAACTACAGTCACTTACATCGTACATATTTACAATATTTCTGTTGCAAAACCCCAGCCACTTACATCGTACATGTTGACATTCTTTCTGTTGCAAAACTCCAGTCAATTACATCGTACATGTGTACATGCTTTCTGTTGCAAAACTCCAGTCACTTACATCGTACATGATTACAATCTTTCTGTTGCAAAACCAGTCACTTACATCGTACATGTTGTCATTCTTTCAGTTGCAAAACTACAGTCACTTACATCGTACATGTTTACATTCTTTCAGTTGCAAAACTACAGTCACTTACATCGTACATGTTCACATTCTTTCTGTTGCGAAACTCCAGTCACTTACATCGTACATGTTCACATTCTTTCTGTTGCGAAACTCCAGTCACTTACATCGTACATGTTGACATTCTTTCAGTTGCAAAACTACAGTCACTTACATCGTACATGTTTACATTCTTTCTGTTGCAAAACTCCAGTCACTTAAATCGTATATGATTACATTCTTTCTGTTGAGAACATCCAGTCACTTACATCGTACATGATTACATTCTTTCTGTTGCAAAACTACAGTCACCTACATCGTACATGTTGACATTCTTTCTGTTGCAAAACTACAGTCACCTACATCGTACATGTTTACATTCTTTCTGTTGCAAAACTCCAGTCACTTACATCGTATATGATTACATTCTTTCTGTTGAGAAACTCCCGTCACTTACATCGTACATGATAACATTCTTTCTGTTGCAAAACTACAGTCACTTACATCGTACATGATTACATTCTTTCTGCTGCAAAACTACAGTCACTTACATCGTAAATGATTACATTATTTCTGTTGCAAAACTACAGTCACTTACATCGTACATGTTTACATTATTTCTGTTGCAAAACTTCAGTCACTTACATCGTACATGTTTACATTCTTTCTGTTGCAAAACTCAAGTCACTTACATCGTATATGATTACATTCTTTCTGTTGCAAAACTACACTCACTTACATCGTACATGTTGACATTCTTTCTGTTGCAAAACTACAGTCACCTACATCGTACATGTTTACATTCTTTCTGTTGCAAAACTCCAGTCACTTACATCGTACATGATTAAATTCTTTCTGTTGCAAAACTACAGTCACTTACATCGTACATGTTGACATTCTTTCTGTTGCAAAACTACAGTCACCTACATCGTACATGTTTACATCCTTTCTGTTGCAAAACTCCAGTCACTTACATCGTATATGATTACATTCTTTCTGTTGAGAAACTCCAGTCACTTACATCGTACATGATTACATTCTTTCTGTTTTAAAACTACAGTCACTTACATCGTACATATTTTCAATATTTCTGTTGCAAAACTCCAGTCACTTACATCATACATGTTGACATTCTTTCTGTTGCAAAACTCCAGTCAATTACATCGTACATGTGTACATTCTTTCTGTTGCAAAACTCCAGTCACTTACATCGTACATGTTGACATTCTTTCTGTTGCAAAACTACAGTCACTTACTTCGTACATGATTACATTCTTTCTGTTGAAAAAATTCCAGTCACATACATCGTACATATTTACAATCTTTCTGTTGCAAAACTACTGTCACGTATATCGTACATGATTACATTATTTCTGTTGCAAAACTCCAGTCACTTACATCGTACATGTTTACAATCTTTCTTTTGCAAAACTCCAGTCACGTACATCGTACATGTTTACATTCTTTCTGTGGCAAAACTCCAGTCACATACATCGTACATGATTACATTCTTTCTGTTGCAAAACTACAGTCACTTACATCGTACATGATTACATTATTTCTGTTGCAAAACTGCAGTCACTTACATCGTACATGATTACATTCATTCTGTTGCAAAACTACAGTCACTTACATCGTACACGTTTACAATCTTTCTGTTTTAAAACTACAGTCACTTACTGTACATCGTAAATGATTACATTCTTTCTGTTGCAAAACTCCAGTCACTTACATCGTACATGATTACATTATTTCTGTTGCAAAACTGCAGTCACTTACATCGTACACGATTACATTCATTCTGTTGCAAAACTACAGTCACTTACATCGTACACGTTTACAATCTTTCTGTTTTAAAACTACAGTCACTTACTGTACATCGTACATGATTACATTCTTTCTGTTGCAAAACTCCAGTCACTTACATCGTACATGTTCACATTCTTTCTGTTTTAAAATTACAGTCACTTACATCGTACATGTTTACATTCTTTCTGTTGCAAAACTCCAGTCACTTACATCGTACATGTTTACATTCTTTCTGTTTTAAAACTACAGTCACTTACATCGTACATATTTACAATATTTCTGTTGCAAAACTCCAGTCACTTACATCGTACAAGTTGACATTCTTTCTGTTGCAAAACTCCAGTCAATTACATCGTACATGTGTACATTCTTTCTGTTGCAAAACTCCAGTCACTTACATCGTACATGATTACATTCTTTCTGTTGAAAAACTCCAGTCACTTACATCGTACATGTTGACATTCTTTCTGTTGCAAAACTCCAGTCACTTACATCGTACATGATTACATTCTTTCTGTTGAAAAACTCCAGTCACTTACATCGTACATATTTACAATCTTTCTGTTGCAAAACTCCAGTCACTTACATCGTACATGATTACAATCTTTCTGTTGCAAAACCAGTCACTTACATCGTACATGTTGACATTCTTTCAGTTGCAAAACTACAGACACATATATCGTACATGATTACATTCTTTATGTTGCAAAACTACAGTTACATACATCGTACATGATTACAATCTTTCTGTTGCAAAACTACAGACACATACATCGTACATGTACACAGTCTTTCTGCTGCAAAACTACAGTTACTTACAACGTACATGATTACTTTCTTTCTGTTGCAAAAGCCCAATCACTTACATTGTACATGTTGACATTCTTTCTGTTGCAAAACTACAGTCACTTACATCGTACATGATTACATTCTTTCTGTTGAATAAATTCCAGTCACTTACATCGTACATGTTTACAATCTTTCTGTTGCAAAACTACGGTCACTTATATCGTACATGATTACATTATTTATGTTGCAAAACTACAGTCACTTACATCGTACATGTTTACAATCTTTCTGTTGCAAAACTACAGTCACTTACATCGGACATGTTGACATTCTTTCTGTTGCAAAACTACAGTCACTTACATCGTACATGATTACATTCTTTCTGTTGAATAAATTCCAGTCACTTACATCGTACATGTTTACAATCTTTCTGTTGCAAAACTCCAGTCACTTACATCGTACATGTTGACATTATTTCTGTTGCAAAACAACAGTCACTTATATCGTACATGTTTACATTCTTTCTGTTGAAAAACTACAGTCACTTATATCGTACATGTTTACATTCTTTCTGTTGCAAAACTACAGTCACTTATACCGTACATGATTACAATCTTTCTGTTGCAAAACTCCAGTCACTTATATCGTACATGTTTACATTCTTTCTGTTGCAAAACTCCAGTCACTTACATCGTACATGATTACATTAATTCAGTTGCAAAACTCCAGTCACTTACATCGTACATGTTGACATTCTTTCTGTTGCAAAACTACAGTCACTTATATCGTACATGTTTACATTCTTTCTGTTGCAAAACTACAGTCACTTATACCGTACATAATTACATTCTTTCTGTTGCAAAACTCCAGTCACATACATCGTACATGTTGACATTCTTTCTGTTGCAAAACTACAGTCACTTACATCGTACATGATTACATTATTTCCGTTGCAAAACTCCAGTCATTACATCGTACATGTTGACATTCTTTCTGTTGCAAAACTACAGTCACTTACATCGTACATGATTACATTTTTTATATTGCAAAACTCCAGTCACTTACATCGAACATGATAACATTATTTCTGTTGCAAAACTCCAGTCATTTACATCGTACATGTTGACATTCTTTCTGTTGCAAAACTACAGTCACTTACATCGTACATGTTTACATTCTTTCTGTTGCAAAACTCCAGTCACTTACATCGTACATGTTTACATTATTTCTATAGCAAAACTCCAGTCACTTACATCGTACATGTTGATATTCATTCTGTTGCAAAACTACAGTCACTTACTTCGTACATGATTACATTCTTTCTGTTGAAAAAATTCCAGTCACTTACATCGTACATGTTTACAATCTTTCTGTTGCAAAACTACGGTCACGTATATCGTACATGATTACATTATTTCTGTTGCAAAACTCCAGTCACTTACATCGTACATGTTTACAATCTTTCTTTTGCAAAACTCCAGTCACGTACATCGTACATGTTTACATTCTTTCTGTTGCAAAACTCCAGTCACTTACATCGTGCATGATTACATTCTTTCTGTTGCAAAACTACAGTCACTTACATCGTACATGATTACATTATTTCTGTTGCAAAACTGCAGTCACTTACATCGTACATGATTACATTCATTCTGTTGCAAAACTACAGTCACTTACATCGTACACGTTTACAATCTTTCTGTTTTAAAACTACAGTCACTTACTGTACATCGTACATGATTACATTCTTTCTGTTGCATAACTCCAGTCAATTACATCGTACATGTTCACATTCTTTCTGTTTTAATACAACAGTCACTTACATCGTACATGTTAACATTCTTTCTGTTGCAAAACTCCAGACACTTACATCGTACATGTTTACATTATTTCTGTTTTAAAACTACAGTCATTTACATCGTACATATTTACAATATTTCTGTTGCAAAACTCCAGCCACTTACATCGTACATGTTGACATTCTTTCTGTTGCAAAACTCCAGTCAATTACATCGTACATGAGTACATTCTTTCTGTTGCAAAACTCCAGTCACTTACATCGTACATGATTACATTCTTTCTGTTGAAAAACTCCAGTCACTTACATCGTACATTTTGACATTCTTTCTGTTGCAAAACTCCAGTCACTTACATCGTAAGTGATTACAATCTTTCTGTTGCAAAACCAGTCACTTACATCGTACATGTTGACATTCTTTCAGTTGCAAAACTACAGTCACTTACATCGTACATGTTTACATTCTTTCAGTTGCAAAACTACAGTCACTTACATCGTACATGTTCACATTCTGTCTGTTGCGAAACTCCAGTCACTTACATCGTACATGTTCACATTCTTTCTGTTGCGAAACTCCAGTCACTTACATCGTACATGTTGACATTCTTTCAGTTGCAAAACTACAGTCACTTACATCGTACATGTTTACATTCTTTCTGTTGCAAAACTCCAGTCACTTACATCGTATATGATTACATTCTTTCTGTTGAGAAACTCCAGTCACTTACATCGTACATGATAAAATTCTTTCTGTTGCAAAACTACAGTCACTTACATCGTACATGTTGACATTCTTTCTCTTGCAAAACTACAGTCACCTACATCGTACATGTTTACATTCTTTCTGTTGCAAAACTCCAGTCACTTACATCGTATATGATTACATTCTTTCTGTTGAGAAACTCCAGTCACTTACATCGTACATGATAACATTCTTTCTGTTGCAAAACTACAGTCACTTACATCGTACATGATTACATTCTTTCTGCTGCAAAACTACAGTCACTTACATCGTAAATGATTACATTATTTCTGTTGCAAAACTACAGTCACTTACATCGTACATGTTTACATTATTTCTGTTGCAAAACTTCAGTCACTTACATCGTACATGTTTACATTCTTTCTGTTGCAAAACTCAAGTCACTTACATCGTATATGATTACATTCTTTCTGTTGCAAAACTACAGTCACTTACATCGTACATGTTGACATTCTTTCTGTTGCAAAACTACAGTCACCTACATCGTACATGTTTACATACTTTCTGTTGCAAAACTCCAGTCACTTACATCGTACATGATTAAATTCTTTCTGTTGCAAAACTACAGTCACTTACATCGTACATGTTGACATTCCT
The DNA here is from genome assembly GCA_946902985.2 of Meconema thalassinum. Lineage (NCBI taxonomy): Eukaryota > Metazoa > Arthropoda > Insecta > Orthoptera > Tettigoniidae > Meconema > Meconema thalassinum. The sequence goes on from OX336388.2 coordinate 1,761,926,611, forward strand.
TCTGTTGCAAAACTACAGTCACCTACATCGTACATGTTTACATTCTTTCTGTTGCAAAACTCCAGTCACATACATCGTATATGATTACATTCTTTCTGTTGAGAAACTCCAGTCACTTACATCGTACATGATTACATTCTTTCTGTTGCAAAACTACAGTCACTTACATCGTACATGTTGACATTCTTTCTGTTGCAAAACTACAGTCACTTATATCGCACATGTTTACATACTTTCTGTTGCAAAACTGCAGTCACTTATATCGTACATGATTACATTCTTTCTGTTGCAAAACTCCAGTCACTTACATCGAACATGTTGACATTCTTTCCGTTGCAAAACTCCAGTCACTTACATCGTACATGTTGACATTCTTTCTGTTGCAAAAATACAGTCACTTACATCGTACATGATTACATTCATTCTGTTGCAAAACTCCAGTCACTTACATCGTACATGATTACATTATTTCCGTTGCAAAACTCCAGTCACTTACATCGTACATGTTGACATTCTTTCTGTTGCAAAACTACAGTCACTTACATCGTACATGATTAAATTTTTTATATTGCAAAACTCCAGTCACTTACATCGAACATGATTACATTATTTCTGTTGCAAAACTCCAGTCACTTACATCGTACATGTTGACATTCTTTCTGTTGCAAAACTACAGTCACTTATATCGTACATGTTTACATTCTTTCTGTTGCAAAACTACAGTCACTTATACCGTACATGATTACATTCTTTCTGTTGCAAAACTCCAGTCACATACATCGTACATGTTGACATACTTTCTGTTGCAAAACTACAGTCACTTACATCGTACATGATTACATTATTTCCGTTGCAAAACTCCAGTCACTTACATCGTACATGTTGACATTCTTTCTGTTGCATAACTACAGTCACTTACATCGTACATGATTACATTTTTTATATTGCAAAACTCCAGTCACTTACATCGAACATGATTACATTATTTCTGTTGCAAAACTCCAGTCACTTACATCGTACATGTTGACATTCTTTCTGTTGCAAAACTACAGTCACTTACATCGTACATGTTTACATTCTTTCTGTTGCAAAACTCCAGTCACTTACATCGTACACGTTTACAATCTTTCTGTTTTAAAACTACAGTCACTTACTGTACATCGTACATGATTACATTCTTTCTGTTGCATAACTCCAGTCACTTACATCGTACATGTTCACATTCTTTCTGTTTTAAAACAACAGTCACTTACATCGTACATGTTAACATTCTTTCTGTTGCAAAACTCCAGACACTTACATCGTACATGTTTACATTCTTTCTGTTTTAAAACTACAGTCATTTACATCGTACATATTTACAATATTTCTGTTGCAAAACTCCAGCCACTTACATCGTACATGTTGACATTCTTTCTGTTGCAAAACTCCAGTCAATTACATCGTACATGAGTACATTCTTTCTGTTGCAAAACTCCAGTCACTTACATCGTACATGATTACATTCTTTCTGTTGAAAAACTCCAGTCACTTACATCGTACATTTTGACATTCTTTCTGTTGCAAAACTCCAGTCACTTACATCGTAAGTGATTACAATCTTTCTGTTGCAAAACCAGTCACTTACATCGTACATGTTGACATTCTTTCAGTTGCAAAACTACAGTCACTTACATCGTACATGTTTACATTCTTTCAGTTGCAAAACTACAGTCACTTACATCGTACATGTTCACATTCTGTCTGTTGCGAAACTCCAGTCACTTACATCGTACATGTTCACATTCTTTCTGTTGCGAAACTCCAGTCACTTACATCGTACATGTTGACATTCTTTCAGTTGCAAAACTACAGTCACTTACATCGTATATGATTACATTCTTTCTGTTGAGAAACTCCAGTCACTTACATCGTACATGATTAAATTCTTTCTGTTGCAAAACTACAGTCACTTACATCGTACATGTTGACATTCTTTCTGTTGCAAAACTACAGTCACCTACATCGTACATGTTTACATTCTTTCTGTTGCAAAACTCCAGTCACTTACATCGTATATGATTACATTCTTTCTGTTGCAAAACTCCAGTCACTTACATCGTATATGATTACATTCTTTCTGTTGAGAAACTCCAGTCACTTACATCGTACATGATAACATTCTTTCTGTTGCAAAACTACAGTCACTTACATCGTACATGATTACATTCTTTCTGCTGCAAAACTACAGTCACTTACATCGTAAATGATTGCATTATTTCTGTTGCAAAACTACAGTCACTTACATCGTACATGTTTACATTATTTCTGTTGCAAAACTTCAGTCACTTACATCGTACATGTTTACATTCTTTCTGTTGCAAAACTCAAGTCACTTACATCGTATATGATTACATTCTTTCTGTTGCAAAACTACAGTCACTTACATCGTACATGTTGACATTCTTTCTGTTGCAAAACTACAGTCACCTACATCGTACATGTTTACATTCTTTCTGTTGCAAAACTCCAGTCACTTACATCGTACATGATTACATTCTTTCTGTTGAAAAACTCCAGTCACTTACATCGTACATGTTGACATTCTTTCTGTTGCAAAACTCCAGTCACTTACATCGTACATGATTACATTCTTTCTGTTGAAAAACTCCAGTCACTTACATCGTACATATTTACAATCTTTCTGTTGCAAAACTCCAGTCACTTACATCGTACATGATTACAATCTTTCTGTTGCAAAACCAGTCGCTTACATCGTACATGTTGACATTCTTTCAGTTGCAAAACTACAGACACATATATCGTACATGATTACATTCTTTATGTTGCAAAACTACAGTTACATACATCGTACATGATTACAATCTTTCTGTTGCAAACCTCAGACACATACATCGTACATGTACACAGTCTTTCTGCTGCAAAACTACAGTTACTTACAACGTACATGATTACTTTCTTTCTGTTGCAAAAGCCCAATCACTTACATTGTACATGTTGACATTCTTTCTGTTGCAAAACTACAGTCACTTACATCGTACATGATTACATTCTTTCTGTTGAATAAATTCCAGTCACTTACATCGTACATGTTTACAATCTTTCTGTTGCAAAACTACGGTCACTTATATCGTACATGATTACATTATTTATGTTGCAAAACTACAGTCACTTACATCGTACATGTTTACAATCTTTCTGTTGCAAAACTACAGTCACTTACATCGGACATGTTGACATTCTTTCTGTTGCAAAACTACAGTCACTTACATCGTACATGATTACATTCTTTCTGTTGAATAAATTCCAGTCACTTACATCGTACATGTTTACAATCTTTCTGTTGCAAAACTCCAGTCACTTACATCGTACATGTTGACATTATTTCTGTTGCAAAACTACAGTCACTTATATCGTACATGTTTACATTCTTTCTGTTGCAAAACTACAGTCACTTATATCGTACATGTTTACATTCTTTCTGTTGCAAAACTACAGTCACTTATACCGTACATGATTACAATCTTTCTGTTGCAAAACTCCAGTCACTTATATCGTACATGTTTACATTCTTTCTGTTGCAAAACTCCAGTCACTTACATCGTACATGATTACATTAATTCAGTTGCAAAACTCCAGTCACTTACATCGTACATGTTGACATTCTTTCTGTTGCAAAACTACAGTCACTTATATCGTACATGTTTACATTCTTTCTGTTGCAAAACTACAGTCACTTATACCGTACATGATTACATTCTTTCTGTTGCAAAACTCCAGTCACATACATCGTACATGTTGACATACTTTCTGTTGCAAAACTACAGTCACTTACATCGTACATGATTACATTATTTCCGTTGCAAAACTCCAGTCACTTACATCGTATATGATTACATTCTTTCTGTTGAGAAACTCCAGTCACTTACATCGTACATGATAACATTCTTTCTGTTGCAAAACTACAGTCACTTACATCGTACATGATTACATTCTTTCTGCTGCAAAACTACAGTCACTTACATCGTACATGTTGACATTCTTTCTGTTGCAAAACTACAGTCACTTATATCGTACATGTTTACATTCTTTCTGTTGCAAAACTACAGTCACTTATACCGTACATGATTACATTCTTTCTGTTGCAAAACTCCAGTCACATACATCGTACATGTTGACATACTTTCTGTTGCAAAACTACAGTCACTTACATCGTACATGATTACATTATTTCCGTTGCAAAACTCCAGTCACTTACATCGTACATGTTGACATTCTTTCTGTTGCATAACTACAGTCACTTACATCGTACATGATTACATTTTTTATATTGCAAAACTCCAGTCACTTACATCGAACATGATTACATTATTTCTGTTGCAAAACTCCAGTCACTTACATCGTACATGTTGACATTCTTTCTGTTGCAAAACTACAGTCACTTACATCGTACATGTTTACATTCTTTCTGTTGCAAAACTCCAGTCACTTACATCGTACACGTTTACAATCTTTCTGTTTTAAAACTACAGTCACTTACTGTACATCGTACATGATTACATTCTTTCTGTTGCATAACTCCAGTCACTTACATCGTACATGTTCACATTCTTTCTGTTTTAAAACAACAGTCACTTACATCGTACATGTTAACATTCTTTCTGTTGCAAAACTCCAGACACTTACATCGTACATGTTTACATTCTTTCTGTTTTAAAACTACAGTCATTTACATCGTACATATTTACAATATTTCTGTTGCAAAACTCCAGCCACTTACATCGTACATGTTGACATTCTTTCTGTTGCAAAACTCCAGTCAATTACATCGTACATGAGTACATTCTTTCTGTTGCAAAACTCCAGTCACTTACATCGTACATGATTACATTCTTTCTGTTGAAAAACTCCAGTCACTTACATCGTACATTTTGACATTCTTTCTGTTGCAAAACTCCAGTCACTTACATCGTAAGTGATTACAATCTTTCTGTTGCAAAACCAGTCACTTACATCGTACATGTTGACATTCTTTCAGTTGCAAAACTACAGTCACTTACATCGTACATGTTTACATTCTTTCAGTTGCAAAACTACAGTCACTTACATCGTACATGTTCACATTCTGTCTGTTGCGAAACTCCAGTCACTTACATCGTACATGTTCACATTCTTTCTGTTGCGAAACTCCAGTCACTTACATCGTACATGTTGACATTCTTTCAGTTGCAAAACTACAGTCACTTACATCGTATATGATTACATTCTTTCTGTTGAGAAACTCCAGTCACTTACATCGTACATGATTAAATTCTTTCTGTTGCAAAACTACAGTCACTTACATCGTACATGTTGACATTCTTTCTGTTGCAAAACTACAGTCACCTACATCGTACATGTTTACATTCTTTCTGTTGCAAAACTCCAGTCACTTACATCGTATATGATTACATTCTTTCTGTTGCAAAACTCCAGTCACTTACATCGTATATGATTACATTCTTTCTGTTGAGAAACTCCAGTCACTTACATCGTACATGATAACATTCTTTCTGTTGCAAAACTACAGTCACTTACATCGTACATGATTACATTCTTTCTGCTGCAAAACTACAGTCACTTACATCGTAAATGATTGCATTATTTCTGTTGCAAAACTACAGTCACTTACATCGTACATGTTTACATTATTTCTGTTGCAAAACTTCAGTCACTTACATCGTACATGTTTACATTCTTTCTGTTGCAAAACTCAAGTCACTTACATCGTATATGATTACATTCTTTCTGTTGCAAAACTACAGTCACTTACATCGTACATGTTGACATTCTTTCTGTTGCAAAACTACAGTCACCTACATCGTACATGTTTACATTCTTTCTGTTGCAAAACTCCAGTCACTTACATCGTACATGATTACATTCTTTCTGTTGAAAAACTCCAGTCACTTACATCGTACATGTTGACATTCTTTCTGTTGCAAAACTCCAGTCACTTACATCGTACATGATTACATTCTTTCTGTTGAAAAACTCCAGTCACTTACATCGTACATATTTACAATCTTTCTGTTGCAAAACTCCAGTCACTTACATCGTACATGATTACAATCTTTCTGTTGCAAAACCAGTCACTTACATCGTACATGTTGACATTCTTTCAGTTGCAAAACTACAGACACATATATCGTACATGATTACATTCTTTATGTTGCAAAACTACAGTTACATACATCGTACATGATTACAATCTTTCTGTTGCAAAACTACAGACACATACATCGTACATGTACACAGTCTTTCTGCTGCAAAACTACAGTTACTTACAACGTACATGATTACTTTCTTTCTGTTGCAAAAGCCCAATCACTTACATTGTACATGTTGACATTCTTTCTGTTGCAAAACTACAGTCACTTACATCGTACATGATTACATTCTTTCTGTTGAATAAATTCCAGTCACTTACATCGTACATGTTTACAATCTTTCTGTTGCAAAACTACGGTCACTTATATCGTACATGATTACATTATTTATGTTGCAAAACTACAGTCACTTACATCGTACATGTTTACAATCTTTCTGTTGCAAAACTACAGTCACTTACATCGGACATGTTGACATTCTTTCTGTTGCAAAACTACAGTCACTTACATCGTACATGATTACATTCTTTCTGTTGAATAAATTCCAGTCACTTACATCGTACATGTTTACAATCTTTCTGTTGCAAAACTCCAGTCACTTACATCGTACAAGTTGACATTATTTCTGTTGCAAAACTACAGTCACTTATATCGTACATGTTTACATTCTTTCTGTTGCAAAACTACAGTCACTTATATCGTACATGTTTACATTCTTTCTGTTGCAAAACTACAGTCACTTATACCGTACATGATTACAATCTTTCTGTTGCAAAACTCCAGTCACTTATATCGTACATGTTTACATTCTTTCTGTTGCAAAACTCCAGTCACTTACATCGTACATGATTACATTAATTCAGTTGCAAAACTCCAGTCACTTACATCGTACATGTTGACATTCTTTCTGTTGCAAAACTACAGTCACTTATATCGTACATGTTTACATTCTTTCTGTTGCAAAACTACAGTCACTTATACCGTACATGATTACATTCTTTCTGTTGCAAAACTCCAGTCACATACATCGTACATGTTGACATTCTTTCTGTTGCAAAACTACAGTCACTTACATCGTACATGATTACATTATTTCCGTTGCAAAACTCCAGTCATTACATCGTACATGTTGACATTCTTTCTGTTGCAAAACTACAGTCACTTACATCGTACATGATTACATTTTTTATATTGCAAAACTCCAGTCACTTACATCGAACATGATAACATTATTTCTGTTGCAAAACTCCAGTCATTTACATCGTACATGTTGACATTCTTTCTGTTGCAAAACTACAGTCACTAACATCGTACATGTTTACATTCTTTCTGTTGCAAAACTCCAGTCACTTACATCGTACATGTTTACATTATTTCTATAGCAAAACTCCAGTCACTTACATCGTACATGTTGACATTCATTCTGTTGCAAAACTACAGTCACTTACTTCGTACATGATTACATTCTTTCTGTTGAAAAAATTCCAGTCACTTACATCGTACATGTTTACAATCTTTCTGTTGCAAAACTACGGTCACGTATATCGTACATGATTACATTATTTCTGTTGCAAAACTCCAGTCACTTACATCGTACATGTTTACAATCTTTCTTTTGCAAAACTCCAGTCACGTACATCGTACATGTTTACATTCTTTCTGTTGCAAAACTCCAGTCACTTACATCGTGCATGATTACATTCTTTCTGTTGCAAAACTACAGTCACTTACATCGTACATGATTACATTATTTCTGTTGCAAAACTGCAGTCACTTACATCGTACATGATTACATTCATTCTGTTGCAAAACTACAGTCACTTACATCGTACACGTTTACAATCTTTCTGTTTTAAAACTACAGTCACTTACTGTACATCGTACATGATTACATTCTTTCTGTTGCATAACTCCAGTCAATTACATCGTACATGTTCACATTCTTTCTGTTTTAATACAACAGTCACTTACATCGTACATGTTAACATTCTTTCTGTTGCAAAACTCCAGACACTTACATCGTACATGTTTACATTCTTTCTGTTTTAAAACTACAGTCATTTACATCGTACATATTTACAATATTTCTGTTGCAAAACTCCAGCCACTTACATCGTACATGTTGACATTCTTTCTGTTGCAAAACTCCAGTCAATTACATCGTACATGAGTACATTCTTTCTGTTGCAAAACTCCAGTCACTTACATCGTACATGATTACATTCTTTCTGTTGAAAAACTCCAGTCACTTACATCGTACATTTTGACATTCTTTCTGTTGCAAAACTCCAGTCACTTACATCGTAAGTGATTACAATCTTTCTGTTGCAAAACCAGTCACTTACATCGTACATGTTGACATTCTTTCAGTTGCAAAACTACAGTCACTTACATCGTACATGTTTACATTCTTTCAGTTGCAAAACTACAGTCACTTACATCGTACATGTTCACATTCTGTCTGTTGCGAAACTCCAGTCACTTACATCGTACATGTTCACATTCTTTCTGTTGCGAAACTCCAGTCACTTACATCGTACATGTTGACATTCTTTCAGTTGCAAAACTACAGTCACTTACATCGTACATGTTTACATTCTTTCTGTTGCAAAACTCCAGTCACTTACATCGTATATGATTACATTCTTTCTGTTGAGAAACTCCAGTCACTTACATCGTACATGATAAAATTCTTTCTGTTGCAAAACTACAGTCACTTACATCGTACATGTTGACATTCTTTCTCTTGCAAAACTACAGTCACCTACATCGTACATGTTTACATTCTTTCTGTTGCAAAACTCCAGTCACTTACATCGTATATGATTACATTCTTTCTGTTGAGAAACTCCAGTCACTTACATCGTACATGATAACATTCTTTCTGTTGCAAAACTACAGTCACTTACATCGTACATGATTACAATCTTTCTGCTGCAAAACTACAGTCACTTACATCGTAAATGATTACATTATTTCTGTTGCAAAACTACAGTCACTTACATCGTACATGTTTACATTATTTCTGTTGCAAAACTTCAGTCACTTACATCGTACATGTTTACATTCTTTCTGTTGCAAAACTCAAGTCACTTACATCGTATATGATTACATTCTTTCTGTTGCAAAACTACAGTCACTTACATCGTACATGTTGACATTCTTTCTGTTGCAAAACTACAGTCACCTACATCGTACATGTTTACATACTTTCTGTTGCAAAACTCCAGTCACTTACATCGTACATGATTAAATTCTTTCTGTTGCAAAACTACAGTCACTTACATCGTACATGTTGACATTCCTTCTGTTGCAAAACTACAGTCACCTACATCGTACATGTTTACATTCTTTCTGTTGCAAAACTCCAGTCACATACATCGTATATGATTACATTCTTTCTGTTGAGAAACTCCAGTCACTTACATCGTACATGATTACATTCTTTCTGTTGCAAAACTACAGTCACTTACATCGTACATGTTGACATTCTTTCTGTTGCAAAACTACAGTCACTTATATCGCACATGTTTACATTCTTTCTGTTGCAAAACTGCAGTCACTTATATCGTACATGATTACATTCTTTCTGTTGCAAAACTCCAGTCACTTACATCGAACATGTTGACATTCTTTCCGTTGCAAAACTCCAGTCACTTACATCGTACATGTTGACATTCTTTCTGTTGCAAAACTACAGTCACTTACATCGTACATGATTACATTCATTCTGTTGCAAAACTCCAGTCACTTACATCGTACATGATTACATTATTTCCGTTGCAAAACTCCAGTCACTTACATCGTACATGTTGACATTCTTTCTGTTGCAAAACTACAGTCACTTACATCGTACATGATTAAATTTTTTATATTGCAAAACTCCAGTCACTTACATCGAACATGATTACATTATTTCTGTTGCAAAACTCCAGTCACTTACATCGTACATGTTGACATTCTTTCTGTTGCAAAACTACAGTCACTTATATCGTACATGTTTACATTCTTTCTGTTGCAAAACTACAGTCACTTATACCGTACATGATTACATTCTTTCTGTTGCAAAACTCCAGTCACATACATCGTACATGTTGACATACTTTCTGTTGCAAAACTACAGTCACTTACATCGTACATGATTACATTATTTCCGTTGCAAAACTCCAGTCACTTACATCGTACATGTTGACATTCTTTCTGTTGCATAACTACAGTCACTTACATCGTACATGATTACATTTTTTATATTGCAAAACTCCAGTCACTTACATCGAACATGATTACATTATTTCTGTTGCAAAACTCCAGTCACTTACATCGTACATGTTGACATTCTTTCTGTTGCAAAACTACAGTCACTTACATCGTACATGTTTACATTCTTTCTGTTGCAAAACTCCAGTCACTTACATCGTACACGTTTACAATCTTTCTGTTTTAAAACTACAGTCACTTACTGTACATCGTACATGATTACATTCTTTCTGTTGCATAACTCCAGTCACTTACATCGTACATGTTCACATTCTTTCTGTTTTAAAACAACAGTCACTTACATCGTACATGTTAACATTCTTTCTGTTGCAAAACTCCAGACACTTACATCGTACATGTTTACATTCTTTCTGTTTTAAAACTACAGTCATTTACATCGTACATATTTACAATATTTCTGTTGCAAAACTCCAGCCACTTACATCGTACATGTTGACATTCTTTCTGTTGCAAAACTCCAGTCAATTACATCGTACATGAGTACATTCTTTCTGTTGCAAAACTCCAGTCACTTACATCGTACATGATTACATTCTTTCTGTTGAAAAACTCCAGTCACTTACATCGTACATTTTGACATTCTTTCTGTTGCAAAACTCCAGTCACTTACATCGTAAGTGATTACAATCTTTCTGTTGCAAAACCAGTCACTTACATCGTACATGTTGACATTCTTTCAGTTGCAAAACTACAGTCACTTACATCGTACATGTTTACATTCTTTCAGTTGCAAAACTACAGTCACTTACATCGTACATGTTCACATTCTGTCTGTTGCGAAACTCCAGTCACTTACATCGTACATGTTCACATTCTTTCTGTTGCGAAACTCCAGTCACTTACATCGTACATGTTGACATTCTTTCAGTTGCAAAACTACAGTCACTTACATCGTATATGATTACATTCTTTCTGTTGAGAAACTCCAGTCACTTACATCGTACATGATTAAATTCTTTCTGTTGCAAAACTACAGTCACTTACATCGTACATGTTGACATTCTTTCTGTTGCAAAACTACAGTCACCTACATCGTACATGTTTACATTCTTTCTGTTGCAAAACTCCAGTCACTTACATCGTATATGATTACATTCTTTCTGTTGCAAAACTCCAGTCACTTACATCGTATATGATTACATTCTTTCTGTTGAGAAACTCCAGTCACTTACATCGTACATGATAACATTCTTTCTGTTGCAAAACTACAGTCACTTACATCGTACATGATTACATTCTTTCTGCTGCAAAACTACAGTCACTTACATCGTAAATGATTGCATTATTTCTGTTGCAAAACTACAGTCACTTACATCGTACATGTTTACATTATTTCTGTTGCAAAACTTCAGTCACTTACATCGTACATGTTTACATTCTTTCTGTTGCAAAACTCAAGTCACTTACATCGTATATGATTACATTCTTTCTGTTGCAAAACTACAGTCACTTACATCGTACATGTTGACATTCTTTCTGTTGCAAAACTACAGTCACCTACATCGTACATGTTTACATTCTTTCTGTTGCAAAACTCCAGTCACTTACATCGTACATGATTAAATTCTTTCTGTTGCAAAACTACAGTCACTTACATCGTACATGTTGACATTCTTTCTGTTGCAAAACTACAGTCACCTACATCGTACATGTTTACATTCTTTCTGTTGCAAAACTCCAGTCACATACATCGTATATGATTACATTCTTTCTGTTGAGAAACTCCAGTCACTTACATCGTACATGATTACATTCTTTCTGTTGCAAAACTACAGTCACTTACATCGTACATGTTGACATTCTTTCTGTTGCAAAACTACAGTCACTTATATCGCACATGTTTACATTCTTTCTGTTGCAAAACTGCAGTCACTTATATCGTACATGATTACATTCTTTCTGTTGCAAAACTCCAGTCACTTACATCGAACATGTTGACATTCTTTCCGTTGCAAAACTCCAGTCACTTACATCGTACATGTTGACATTCTTTCTGTTGCAAAACTACAGTCACTTACATCGTACATGATTACATTCATTCTGTTGCAAAACTCCAGTCACTTACATCGTACATGATTACATTATTTCCGTTGCAAAACTCCAGTCACTTACATCGTACATGTTGACATTCTTTCTGTTGCAAAACTACAGTCACTTACATCGTACATGATTAAATTTTTTATATTGCAAAACTCCAGTCACTTACATCGAACATGATTACATTATTTCTGTTGCAAAACTCCAGTCACTTACATCGTACATGTTGACATTCTTTCTGTTGCAAAACTACAGTCACTTATATCGTACATGTTTACATTCTTTCTGTTGCAAAACTACAGTCACTTATACCGTACATGATTACATTCTTTCTGTTGCAAAACTCCAGTCACATACATCGTACATGTTGACATACTTTCTGTTGCAAAACTACAGTCACTTACATCGTACATGATTACATTATTTCCGTTGCAAAACTCCAGTCACTTACATCGTACATGTTGACATTCTTTCTGTTGCAAAACTACAGTCACTTACATCGTACATGATTACATTTTTTATATTGCAAAACTCCAGTCACTTACATCGAACATGATTACATTATTTCTGTTGCAAAACTCCAGTCACTTACATCGTACATGTTGACATTCTTTCTGTTGCAAAACTACAGTCACTTACATCGTACATGTTTACATTCTTTCTGTTGCAAAACTCCAGTCACTTACATCGTACATGTTTACATTATTTCTATAGCAAAACTCCAGTCACTTACATCGTACATGTTGACATTCTTTCTGTTGCAAAACTACAGTCACTTACTTCGTACATGATTACATTCTTTCTGTTGAAAAAATTCCAGTCACTTACATCGTACATGTTTACAATCTTTCTGTTGCAAAATTACGGTCACGTATATCGTACATGATTACATTATTTCTGTTGCAAACCTCCAGTCACTTACATCGTACATGATTACATTCTTTCTGTTGCAAAACTACAGTCACTTACATCGTACATGATGACATTCTTTCTTTTGCAAAACTACAGTCACTTATATCGCACATGTTTACATTCTTTCTGTTGCAAAACTGCAGTCACTTATACCGTACATGATTACATTCTTTCTGTTGCAAAACTCCAGTCACTTACATCGTACATGTTGACATTCTTTCCGTTGCAAAACTCCAGTTACTTACATCGTACATGTTGACATTCTTTCTGTTGCAAAACTACAGTCACTTACATCGTACATGATTACATTCATTCTGTTGCAAAACTCCAGTCACTTACATCGTACATGATTACATTATTTCCGTTGCAAAACTCCAGTCACTTACATCGTACATGTTGACATTCTTTCTGTTGCAAAACTACAGTCACTTACATCGTACATGATTAAATTTTTTATATTGCAAAACTCCAGTCACTTACATCGAACATGATTACATTATTTCTGTTGCAAAACTCCAGTCACTTACATCGTACATGTTGACATTCTTTCTGTTGCAAAACTACAGTCACTTATATCGTACATGTTTACATTCTTTCTGTTGCAAAACTACAGTCACTTATACCGTACATGATTACATTCTTTCTGTTGCAAAACTCCAGTCACATACATCGTACATGTTGACATACTTTCTGTTGCATAACTACAGTCGCTTACATCGTACATGATTACATTATTTCCGTTGCAAAACTCCAGTCACTTACATCGTACATGTTGACATTCCTTCTGTTGCAAAACTACAGTCACTTACATCGTACATGATTACATTTTTTATATTGCAAAACTCCAGTCACTTACATCGAACATGATTACATTATTTCTGTTGCAAAACTCCAGTCACTTACATCGTACATGTTGACATTCTTTCTGTTGCAAAACTACAGTCACTTACATCGTACATGTTTACATTCTTTCTGTTGCAAAACTCCAGTCACTTACATCGTACATGTTTACATTATTTCTATAGCAAAACTCCAGTCACTTACATCGAACATGATTACATTATTTCTGTTGCAAAACTCCAGTCACTTACATCGTACATGTTGACATTCTTTCTGTTGCAAAACTACAGTCACTTATATCGTACATGTTTACATTCTTTCTGTTGCAAAACTACAGTCACTTATACCGTACATGATTACATTCTTTCTGTTGCAAAACTCCAGTCACATACATCGTACATGTTGACATACTTTCTGTTGCATAACTACAGTCGCTTACATCGTACATGATTACATTATTTCCGTTGCAAAACTCCAGTCACTTACATCGTACATGTTGACATTCCTTCTGTTGCAAAACTACAGTCACTTACATCGTACATGATTACATTTTTTATATTGCAAAACTCCAGTCACTTACATCGAACATGATTACATTATTTCTGTTGCAAAACTCCAGTCACTTACATCGTACATGATAACATTCTTTCTGTTGCAAAACTACAGTCACTTACATCGTACATGATTACATTCTTTCTGCTGCAAAACTACAGTCACTTACATCGTAAATGATTGCATTATTTCTGTTGCAAAACTACAGTCACTTACATCGTACATGTTTACATTATTTCTGTTGCAAAACTTCAGTCACTTACATCGTACATGTTTACATTCTTTCTGTTGCAAAACTCAAGTCACTTACATCGTATATGATTACATTCTTTCTGTTGCAAAACTACAGTCACTTACATCGTACATGTTGACATTCTTTCTGTTGCAAAACTACAGTCACCTACATCGTACATGTTTACATTCTTTCTGTTGCAAAACTCCAGTCACTTACATCGTACATGATTAAATTCTTTCTGTTGCAAAACTACAGTCACTTACATCGTACATGTTGACATTCTTTCTGTTGCAAAACTACAGTCACCTACATCGTACATGTTTACATTCTTTCTGTTGCAAAACTCCAGTCACATACATCGTATATGATTACATTCTTTCTGTTGAGAAACTCCAGTCACTTACATCGTACATGATTACATTCTTTCTGTTGCAAAACTACAGTCACTTACATCGTACATGTTGACATTCTTTCTGTTGCAAAACTACAGTCACTTATATCGCACATGTTTACATTCTTTCTGTTGCAAAACTGCAGTCACTTATATCGTACATGATTACATTCTTTCTGTTGCAAAACTCCAGTCACTTACATCGAACATGTTGACATTCTTTCCGTTGCAAAACTCCAGTCACTTACATCGTACATGTTGACATTCTTTCTGTTGCAAAACTACAGTCACTTACATCGTACATGATTACATTCATTCTGTTGCAAAACTCCAGTCACTTACATCGTACATGATTACATTATTTCCGTTGCAAAACTCCAGTCACTTACATCGTACATGTTGACATTCTTTCTGTTGCAAAACTACAGTCACTTACATCGTACATGATTAAATTTTTTATATTGCAAAACTCCAGTCACTTACATCGAACATGATTACATTATTTCTGTTGCAAAACTCCAGTCACTTACATCGTACATGTTGACATTCTTTCTGTTGCAAAACTACAGTCACTTATATCGTACATGTTTACATTCTTTCTGTTGCAAAACTACAGTCACTTATACCGTACATGATTACATTCTTTCTGTTGCAAAACTCCAGTCACATACATCGTACATGTTGACATACTTTCTGTTGCAAAACTACAGTCACTTACATCGTACATGATTACATTATTTCCGTTGCAAAACTCCAGTCACTTACATCGTACATGTTGACATTCTTTCTGTTGCAAAACTACAGTCACTTACATCGTACATGATTACATTTTTTATATTGCAAAACTCCAGTCACTTACATCGAACATGATTACATTATTTCTGTTGCAAAACTCCAGTCACTTACATCGTACATGTTGACATTCTTTCTGTTGCAAAACTACAGTCACTTACATCGTACATGTTTACATTCTTTCTGTTGCAAAACTCCAGTCACTTACATCGTACATGTTTACATTATTTCTATAGCAAAACTCCAGTCACTTACATCGTACATGTTGACATTCTTTCTGTTGCAAAACTACAGTCACTTACTTCGTACATGATTACATTCTTTCTGTTGAAAAAATTCCAGTCACTTACATCGTACATGTTTACAATCTTTCTGTTGCAAAACTACGGTCACGTATATCGTACATGATTACATTATTTCTGTTGCAAACCTCCAGTCACTTACATCGTACATGATTACATTCTTTCTGTTGCAAAACTACAGTCACTTACATCGTACATGTTGACATTCTTTCTTTTGCAAAACTACAGTCACTTATATCGCACATGTTTACATTCTTTCTGTTGCAAAACTGCAGTCACTTATACCGTACATGATTACATTCTTTCTGTTGCAAAACTCCAGTCACTTACATCGTACATGTTGACATTCTTTCCGTTGCAAAACTCCAGTTACTTACATCGTACATGTTGACATTCTTTCTGTTGCAAAACTACAGTCACTTACATCGTACATGATTACATTCATTCTGTTGCAAAACTCCAGTCACTTACATCGTACATGATTACATTATTTCCGTTGCAAAACTCCAGTCACTTACATCGTACATGTTGACATTCTTTCTGTTGCAAAACTACAGTCACTTACATCGTACATGATTAAATTTTTTATATTGCAAAACTCCAGTCACTTACATCGAACATGATTACATTATTTCTGTTGCAAAACTCCAGTCACTTACATCGTACATGTTGACATTCTTTCTGTTGCAAAACTACAGTCACTTATATCGTACATGTTTACATTCTTTCTGTTGCAAAACTACAGTCACTTATACCGTACATGATTACATTCTTTCTGTTGCAAAACTCCAGTCACATACATCGTACATGTTGACATACTTTCTGTTGCATAACTACAGTCGCTTACATCGTACATGATTACATTATTTCCGTTGCAAAACTCCAGTCACTTACATCGTACATGTTGACATTCCTTCTGTTGCAAAACTACAGTCACTTACATCGTACATGATTACATTTTTTATATTGCAAAACTCCAGTCACTTACATCGAACATGATTACATTATTTCTGTTGCAAAACTCCAGTCACTTACATCGTACATGTTGACATTCTTTCTGTTGCAAAACTACAGTCACTTACATCGTACATGTTTACATTCTTTCTGTTGCAAAACTCCAGTCACTTACATCGTACATGTTTACATTATTTCTATAGCAAAACTCCAGTCACTTACATCGTACATGTTGACATTCTTTCTGTTGCAAAACTACAGTCACTTACTTCGTATATGATTACATTCTTTCTGTTGAAAAAATTCCAGTCACTTACATCGTACATGTTTACAATCTTTCTGTTGCAAAACTACGGTCACGTATATCGTACATGATTACATTATTTCTGTTGCAAAACTCCAGTCACTTACATCGTACATGTTTACAATCTTTCTTTTGCAAAACTCCAGTCACGTACATCGTACATGTTTACATTCTTTCTGTTGCAAAACTACAGTCACTTACATCGTACATGATTACATTCTTTCTGTTGCAAAACTACAGTCACTTATATCGTACATGATTACATTCTTTCTGTTGCAAAATTCCAGTCACTTACATCGTACATGATTACATTAATTCAGTTGCAAAACTCCAGTCACTTACATCGTACATGTTGACATTCTTTCTGTTGCAAAACTACAGTCACTTATATCGTACATGTTTACATTCTTTCTGTTGCAAAACTGCAGTCACTTATACCGTACATGATTACATTCTTTCTGTTGCAAAACTCCAGTCACTTACATCGTACATGTTGACATTCTTTCCGTTGCAAAACTCCAGTCACTTACATCGTACATGTTGACATTCTTTCTGTTGCAAAACTACAGTCACTTACATCGTACATGATTACATTCATTCTGTTGCAAAACTCCAGTCACTTACATCGTACATGATTACATTATTTCCGTTGCAAAACTCCAGTCACTTACATCGTACATGTTGACATTCTTTCTGTTGCAAAACTACAGTCACTTACATCGTACATGATTAAATTTTTTATATTGCAAAACTCCAGTCACTTACATCGAACATGATTACATTATTTCTGTTGAAAAACTCCAGTCACTTACATCGTACATGTTGACATTCTTTCTTTTGCAAAACTACAGTCACTTACATCGTACATGTTGACATTCTTTCTGTTGCAAAACTCCAGTCAATTACATCGTACATGATTACATTCTTTCTGTTGCAAAACTCCAGTCACTTACATCGTACATGATTACATTCTTTCTTTTGCAAAACTACAGTCACTTATATCGTACATGATTACATTATTTCTGTTGCAAAACTCCAGTCACATACATCGTACATGATTACATTCATTCTGTTGCAAAACTCCAGTCACTTACATCGTACATGATTACATTATTTCCGTTGCAAAACTCCAGTCCCTTACATCGTAAATGTTGACATTCTTTCTGTTGCAAAACTACAGTCACATACATCGTACATGATTACATTTTTTACATTGCAAAACTCCAGTCACTTACATCGAACATGATTACATTATTTCTGTTGCAAAACTCCAATCACTTACATCGTACATGTTGACATTCTTTCTTTTGCAAAACTACAGTCACTTACATCGTACATGATTACATTTTTTATGTTGCAAAATTCCAGTCACTTAAATCGAACATGATTACATTATTTCTGTTGCAAAACTCCAGTCACTTACATCGTACATGTTGACATCCTTTCTGTTGCAAAACTCCAGTCACTTACATCGAACATGATTACATTTTTTCTGTTGCAAAACTCCAGTCACTTACATCGTACAAGTTGACATCCTTTCTGTTGCAAAACTACAGTCACTTACATCGTACATGATTACATTCTTTCTGTTGCAAAACTCCAGTCACTTACATCGTACATGATTACATTCTTTCTGTTGCAAAACTACAGTCACTTATATCGTACATGATTACATTATTTCTGTTGCAAAACTCCAGCCACTTACATCGTACATGTTTACATTCTTTCTGTTGCAAAACTCCAGTCACTTACAAGGTACATGTTTACATTCTTTCTGTTTTAAAACTACAGTCACTTACATCGTACATATTTACAATATTTCTGTTGCAAAACTCCAGTCACTTACATCGTACATGTTGACATTCTTTCTGTTGCAAAACTCCAGTCAATTACATCGTACATGTGTACATTCATTCTGTTGCAAAACTCCAGTCACTTACATCGTACATGATTACATTCTTTCTGTTGAAAAACTCCAGTCACTTACATCGTACATGTTGACATTCTTTCTGTTGCAAAACTCCAGTCACTTACATCGTACATGATTACATTCTTTCTGTTGAAAAACTCCAGTCACTTACATCGTACATATTTACAATCTTTCTGTTACAAAACTCCAGTCACTTACATCGTACATGATTACGATCTTTCTGTTGCAAAACCAGTCACTTACATCGTACATGTTGACATTCCTTCAGTTGCAAAACTACAGACACATATATCGTACATGATTACATTCTTTATGTTGCAAAACTACAGTTACATACATCGTACATGATAACAATCTTTCTGTTGCAAAACTACAGACACATACATCGTACATGTACACAGTCTTTCTGCTGCAAAACTACAGTTACTTACAACGTACATGATTACTTTCTTTCTGTTGCAAAAGCCCAATCACTTACATTGTACATGTTGACATTCTTTCTGTTGCAAAACTACAGTCACTTACATCGTACATGATTACATTCTTTCTGTTGAATAAATTCCAGTCACTTACATCGTACATGTTTACAATCTCTCTGTTGCAAAACTACGGTCACTTATATCGTACATGATTACATTATTTATGTTGCAAAACTACAGTCACTTACATCGTACATGTTTACAATATTTCTGTTGCAAAACTACAGTCACTTATACCGTACATGATTACATTCTTTCTGTTGCAAAACTCCTGTCACTTATATCGTACATGTTTACATTCTTTCTGTTGCAAAACTCCAGTCACTTACATCGTACATGATTACATTAATTCAGTTGCAAAACTCCAGTCACTTATATCGTACATGTTGACATTCTTTCTGTTGCAAAACTACAGTCACTTACATCGTACATGATTACATTTTTTATATTGCAAAACTCCTGTCAGTTACATCGAACATGATTACATTATTTCTGTTGCAAAACTCCAGTCACTTACATCGTACATGTTGACATTCATTCTGTTGCAAAACTACAGTCACTTACATCATACATGTTTACATTCTTTCTGTTGCAAAACTCCAGTCACTTACATCGTACATGATTACATTCTTTCTGTTGCAAAACTACAGTCACTTATATCGTACATGATTACATTCTTTCTGTTGCAAAACTCCAGTCACTTACATCGTACATGATTACATTAATTCAGTTGCAAAACTCCAGTCACTTACATCGTACATGTTGACATTCTTTCTGTTGCAAAACTACAGTCACTTATATCGTACATGTTTACATTCTTTCTGTTGCAAAACTGCAGTCACTTATACCGTACATGATTACATTCTTTCTGTTGCAAAACTCCAGTCACTTACATCGTACATGTTGACATTCTTTCCGTTGCAAAACTCCAGTCACTTACATCGTACATGTTGACATTCTTTCTGTTGCAAAACTACAGTCACTTACATCGTACATGATTACATTCATTCTGTTGCAAAACTCCAGTCACTTACATCGTACATGATTACATTATTTCCGTTGCAAAACTCCAGTCACTTACATCGTACATGTTGACATTCTTTCCGTTGCAAAACTCCAGTCACTTACATCGTACATGTTTACATTCTTTCTGTTGCAAAACTCCAGTCACTTACATCGTACATGTTTACATTATTTCTATAGCAAAACTCCAGTCACTTACATCGTACATGTTGACATTCTTTCTGTTGCAAAACTACAGTCACTTACTTCGTACATGATTACATTCTTTCTGTTGAAAAAATTCCAGTCACTTACATCGTACATGTTTACAATCTTTCTGTTGCAAAACTACCGTCACGTATATCGTACATGATTACCTTATTTCTGTTGCAAAACTCCAGTCAATTACATCGTACATGTTTACAATCTTTCTTTTGCAAAACTCCAGTCACGTACATCGTACATGTTTACATTCTTTCTGTTGCAAAACTCCAGTCACTTACATCGTGCATGATTACATTCTTTCTGTTGCAAAACTACAGTCACTTACATCGTACATGATTACATTATTTCTGTTGCAAAACTGCAGTCACTTACTTCGTACATGATTACATTCATTCTGTTGCAAAACTACAGTCACTTACATCGTACACGTTTACAATCTTTCTGTTTTAAAACTACAGTCACTTACTGTACATCGTACATGATTACATTCTTTCTGTTGCATAACTCCAGTCACTTACATCGTACATGTTCACATTCTTTCTGTTTTAAAACAACAGTCACTTACATCGTACATGTTAACATTCTTTCTGTTGCACAACTCCAGACACTTACATCGTACATGTTTACATTCTCTCTGTTTTAAAACTACAGTCACTTACATCGTACATATTTACAATATTTCTGTTGCAAAACTCCAGCCACTTACATCGTACATGTTGACATTCTTTCTGTTGCAAAACTCCAGTCAATTACATCGTACATGAGTACATTCTTTCTGTTGCAAAACTCCAGTCACTTACATCGTACATGATTACATTCTTTCTGTTGAAAAACTCCAGTCACTTACATCGTACATTTTGACATTCTTTCTGTTGCAAAACTCCAGTCACTTACATCGTACATGATTACATTCTTTCTGTTGAAAAACTTCAGTCACTTACATCGTACATATTTACAATCTTTCTGTTGCAAAACTCCAGTCACTTACATCGTACATGATTACAATCTTTCTGTTGCAAAACCAGTCACTTACATCGTACATGTTGACATTCTTTCAGTTGCAAAACTACAGTCACTTACATCGTACATGTTTACATTCTTTCAGTTGCAAAACTACAGTCACTTACATCGTACATGTTCACATTCTGTCTGTTGCGAAACTCCAGTCACTTACATCGTACATGTTCACATTCTTTCTGTTGCGAAACTCCAGTCACTTACATCGTACATGTTGACATTCTTTCAGTTGCAAAACTACAGTCACTTACATCGTACATGTTTACATTCTTTCTGTTGCAAAACTCCAGTCACTTACATCGTATATGATTACATTCTTTCTGTTGAGAAACTCCAGTCACTTACATCGTACATGATTAAATTCTTTCTGTTGCAAAACTACAGTCACTTACATCGTACATGTTGACATTCTTTCTGTTGCAAAACTACAGTCACCTACATCGTACATGTTTACATTCTTTCTGTTGCAAAACTCCAGTCACTTACATCGTATATGATTACATTCTTTCTGTTGAGAAATTCCAGTCACTTACATCGTACATGTTGACATACTTTCTGTTGCAAAACTACGGTCGCTTACATCGTACATGATTAATTTTTTTATATTGCAAAACTCCAGTCACTTACATCGAACATGATTACATTATTTCTGTTGCAAAACTCCAGTCACTTACATCGTACATGTTGACATTCTTTCTGTTGCAAAACTACAGTCACTTATATCGTACATGTTTACATTCTTTCTGTTGCAAAACTACAGTCACTTATACCGTACATGATTACATTCTTTCTGTTGCAAAACTCCAGTCACATACATCGTACATGTTGACATACTTTCTGTTGCAAAACTACAGTCGCTTACATCGTACATGATTACATTATTTCCGTTGCAAAACTCCAGTCACTTACATCGTACATGTTGACATTCTTTCTGTTGCAAAACTACAGTCACTTACATCGTACATGATTACATTTTTTATATTGCAAAACTCCAGTCACTTACATCGAACATGATTACATTATTTCTGTTGCAAAACTCCAGTCACTTACATCGTACATGTTGACATTCTTTCTGTTGCAAAACTACAGTCACTTACATCGTACATGTTTACATTCTTTCTGTTGCAAAACTCCAGTCACTTACATCGTACATGTTTACATTATTTCTATAGCAAAACTCCAGTCACTTACATCGTACATGTTGACATTCTTTCTGTTGCAAAACTACAGTCACTTACTTCGTACATGATTACATTCTTTCTGTTGAAAAAATTCCAGTCACTTACATCGTACATGTTAACAATCTTTCTGTTGCAAAACTACGGTCACGTATATCGTACATGATTACATTATTTCTGTTGCAAAACTCCAGTCACTTACATCGTACATGTTTACAATCTTTCTTTTGCAAAACTCCAGTCACGTACATCGTACATGTTTACATTCTTTCTGTTGCAAAACTCCAGTCACTTACATCGTACATGATTACATTCTTTCTGTTGCAAAACTACAGTCACATACATCGTACATGATTACATTTTTTACATTGCAAAACTCCAGTCACTTACATCGAACATGATTACATTATTTCTGTTGCAAAACTCCAATCACTTACATCGTACATGTTGACATTCTTTCTTTTGCAAAACTACAGTCACTTACATCGTACATGATTACATTTTTTATGTTGCAAAATTCCAGTCACTTAAATCGAACATGATTACATTATTTCTGTTGCAAAACTCCAATCACTTACATCGTACATGTTGACATTCTTTCTTTTGCAAAACTACAGTCACTTATATCGTACATGATTACATTCTTTCTGTAGCAAAATTCCAGTCACTTACATCGTACATTTTTACATTAATTCAGTTGCAAAACTCCAGTCACTTACATCGTACATGTTGACATTCTTTCTGTTGCAAAACTACAGTCACTTATATCGTACATGTTTACATTCTTTCTGTTGCAAAACTGCAGTCACTTATACCGTACATGATTAGATTCTTTCTGTTGCAAAACTCCAGTCACTTACATCGTACATGTTGACATTCTTTCTGTTGCAAAACTACAGTCACTTACATCGTACATGATTACATTCATTCTGTTGCAAAACACCAGTCACTTACATCGTACATGATTACATTATTTCCGTTGCAAAACTCCAGTCACTTACTACGTACATGTTGACATTCTTTCTGTTGCAAAACTACAGACACTTACATCGTACATGATTAAATTTTTTATATTGCAAAACTCCAGTCACTTACATCGAACATGATTACATTATTTCTGTTGAAAAACTCCAGTCACTTACATCGTACATGTTGACATTCTTTCTTTTGCAAAACTACAGTCACTTACATCGTACATGATTACATTTTTTATATTGCAAAACTCCAGTCACTTACATCGTACATGATTACATTCTTTCTGTTGCAAAACTCCAGTCACTTACATCGTACATGATTACATTCTTTCTTTTGCAAAACTACAGTCACTTATATCGTACATGATTACATTATTTCTGTTGCAAAACTCCAGTCACTTACATCATACATGATTACATTCATTCTGTTGCAAAACTCCAGTCACTTACATCGTACATGATTACATTATTTCCGTTGCAAAACTCCAGTCCCTTACATCGTAAATGTTGACATTCTTTCTGTTGCAAAACTACAGTCACATACATCGTACATGATTACATTTTTTACATTGCAAAACTCCAGTCACTTACATCGAACATGATTACATTATTTCTGTTGCAAAACTCCAATCACTTACATCGTACATGTTGACATTCTTTCTTTTGCAAAACTACAGTCACTTACATCGTACATGATTACATTTTTTATGTTGCAAAATTCCAGTCACTTAAATCGAACATGATTACATTATTTCTGTTGCAAAACTCCAGTCACTTACATCGTACATGTTGACATCCTTTCTGTTGCAAAACTCCAGTCACTTACATCGAACTTGATTACATTTTTTCTGTTGCAAAACTCCAGTCACTTACATCGTACAAGTTGACATTCTTTCTGTTGCAAAACTACAGTCACTTACTTCGTACATGATTACAGTCTTTCTGTTGCAAAACTCCAGTCACTTACATCGTACATGATTACATTCTTTCTGTTGCAAAACTACAGTCACTTATATCGTACATGATTACATTATTTCTGTTGCAAAACTCCAGCCACTTACATCGTACATGTTTACATTCTTTCTGTTGCAAAACTCCAGTCACTTACAAGGTACATGTTTACATTCTTTCTGTTTTAAAACTACAGTCACTTACATCGTACATATTTACAATATTTCTGTTGCAAAACTCCAGTCACTTACATCGTACTTGTTGACATTCTTTCTGTTGCAAAACTACAGTCAATTACATCGTACATGTGTACATTCATTCTGTTGCAAAACTCCAGTCACTTACATCGTACATGATTACATTCTTTCTGTTGAAAAACTCCAGTCACTTACATCGTACATGTTGACATTCTTTCTGTTGCAAAACTCCAGTCACTTACATCGTACATGATTACATTCTTTCTGTTGAAAAACTCCAGTCACTTACATCGTACATATTTACAATCTTTCTGTTACAAAACTCCAGTCACTTACATCGTACATGATTACAATCTTTCTGTTGCAAAACCAGTCACTTACATCGTACATGTTGACATTCCTTCAGTTGCAAAACTACAGACACATATATCGTACATGATTACATTCTTTATGTTGCAAAACTACAGTTACATACATCGTACATGATAACAATCTTTCTGTTGCAAAACTACAGACACATACATCGTACATGTACACAGTCTTTCTGCTGCAAAACTACAGTTACTTACAACGTACATGATTACTTTCTTTCTGTTGCAAAAGCCCAATCACTTACATTGTACATGTTGACATTCTTTCTGTTGCAAAACTACAGTCACTTACATCGTACATGATTACATTCTTTCTGTTGAATAAATTCCAGTCACTTACATCGTACATGTTTACAATCTCTCTGTTGCAAAACTACGGTCACTTATATCGTACATGATTACATTATTTATGTTGCAAAACTACAGTCACTTACATCGTACATGTTTACAATCTTTCTGTTGCAAAACTACAGTCACTTATACCGTACATGATTACATTCTTTCTGTTGCAAAACTCCTGTCACTTATATCGTACATGTTTACATTCTTTCTGTTGCAAAACTCCAGTCACTTACATCGTACATGATTACATTAATTCAGTTGCAAAACTCCAGTCACTTATATCGTACATGTTGACATTCTTTCTGTTGCAAAACTACAGTCACTTACATCGTACATGATTACATTTTTTATATTGCAAAACTCCTGTCAGTTACATCGAACATGATTACATTATTTCTGTTGCAAAACTCCAGTCACTTACATCGTACATGTTGACATTCATTCTGTTGCAAAACTACAGTCACTTACATCATACATGTTTACATTCTTTCTGTTGCAAAACTCCAGTCACTTACATCGTACATGATTACATTCTTTCTGTTGCAAAACTACAGTCACTTATATCGTACATGATTACATTCTTTCTGTTGCAAAACTCCAGTCACTTACATCGTACATGATTACATTTATTCAGTTGCAAAACTCCAGTCACTTACATCGTACATGTTGACATTCTTTCTGTTGCAAAACTACAGTCACTTATATCGTACATGTTTACATTCTTTCTGTTGCAAAACTGCAGTCACTTATACCGTACATGATTACATTCTTTCTGTTGCAAAACTCCAGTCACTTACATCGTACATGTTGACATTCTTTCCGTTGCAAAACTCCAGTCACTTACATCGTACATGTTGACATTCTTTCTGTTGCAAAACTACAGTCACTTACATCGTACATGATTACATTCATTCTGTTGCAAAACTCCAGTCACTTACATCGTACATGATTACATTATTTCCGTTGCAAAACTCCAGTCACTTACATCGTACATGTTGACATTCTTTCCGTTGCAAAACTCCAGTCACTTACATCGTACATGTTTACATTCTTTCTGTTGCAAAACTCCAGTCACTTACATCGTACATGTTTACATTATTTCTATAGCAAAACTCCAGTCACTTACATCGTACATGTTGACATTCTTTCTGTTGCAAAACTACAGTCACTTACTTCGTACATGATTACATTCTTTCTGTTGAAAAAATTCCAGTCACTTACATCGTACATGTTTACAATCTTTCTGTTGCAAAACTACCGTCACGTATATCGTACATGATTACCTTATTTCTGTTGCAAAACTCCAGTCAATTACATCGTACATGTTTACAATCTTTCTTTTGCAAAACTCCAGTCACGTACATCGTACATGTTTACATTCTTTCTGTTGCAAAACTCCAGTCACTTACATCGTGCATGATTACATTCTTTCTGTTGCAAAACTACAGTCACTTACATCGTACATGATTACATTATTTCTGTTGCAAAACTGCAGTCACTTACTTCGTACATGATTACATTCATTCTGTTGCAAAACTACAGTCACTTACATCGTACACGTTTACAATCTTTCTGTTTTAAAACTACAGTCACTTACTGTACATCGTACATGATTACATTCTTTCTGTTGCATAACTCCAGTCACTTACATCGTACATGTTCACATTCTTTCTGTTTTAAAACAACAGTCACTTACATCGTACATGTTAACATTCTTTCTGTTGCACAACTCCAGACACTTACATCGTACATGTTTACATTCTCTCTGTTTTAAAACTACAGTCACTTACATCGTACATATTTACAATATTTCTGTTGCAAAACTCCAGCCACTTACATCGTACATGTTGACATTCTTTCTGTTGCAAAACTCCAGTCAATTACATCGTACATGAGTACATTCTTTCTGTTGCAAAACTCCAGTCACTTACATCGTACATGATTACATTCTTTCTGTTGAAAAACTCCAGTCACTTACATCGTACATTTTGACATTCTTTCTGTTGCAAAACTCCAGTCACTTACATCGTACATGATTACATTCTTTCTGTTGAAAAACTTCAGTCACTTACATCGTACATATTTACAATCTTTCTGTTGCAAAACTCCAGTCACTTACATCGTACATGATTACAATCTTTCTGTTGCAAAACCAGTCACTTACATCGTACATGTTGACATTCTTTCAGTTGCAAAACTACAGTCACTTACATCGTACATGTTTACATTCTTTCAGTTGCAAAACTACAGTCACTTACATCGTACATGTTCACATTCTGTCTGTTGCGAAACTCCAGTCACTTACATCGTACATGTTCACATTCTTTCTGTTGCGAAACTCCAGTCACTTACATCGTACATGTTGACATTCTTTCAGTTGCAAAACTACAGTCACTTACATCGTACATGTTTACATTCTTTCTGTTGCAAAACTCCAGTCACTTACATCGTATATGATTACATTCTTTCTGTTGAGAAACTCCAGTCACTTACATCGTACATGATTAAATTCTTTCTGTTGCAAAACTACAGTCACTTACATCGTACATGTTGACATTCTTTCTGTTGCAAAACTACAGTCACCTACATCGTACATGTTTACATTCTTTCTGTTGCAAAACTCCAGTCACTTACATCGTATATGATTACATTCTTTCTGTTGAGAAACTCCAGTCACTTACATCGTACATGTTGACATACTTTCTGTTGCAAAACTACAGTCGCTTACATCGTACATGATTAATTTTTTTATATTGCAAAACTCCAGTCACTTACATCGAACATGATTACATTATTTCTGTTGCAAAACTCCAGTCACTTACATCGTACATGTTGACATTCTTTCTGTTGCAAAACTACAGTCACTTATATCGTACATGTTTACATTCTTTCTGTTGCAAAACTACAGTCACTTATACCGTACATGATTACATTCTTTCTGTTACAAAACTCCAGTCACATACATCGTACATGTTGACATACTTTCTGTTGCAAAACTACAGTCGCTTACATCGTACATGATTACATTATTTCCGTTGCAAAACTCCAGTCACTTACATCGTACATGTTGACATTCTTTCTGTTGCAAAACTACAGTCACTTACATCGTACATGATTACATTTTTTATATTGCAAAACTCCAGTCACTTACATCGAACATGATTACATTATTTCTGTTGCAAAACTCCAGTCACTTACATCGTACATGTTGACATTCTTTCTGTTGCAAAACTACAGTCACTTACATCGTACATGTTTACATTCTTTCTGTTGCAAAACTCCAGTCACATACATCGTACATGTTTACATTATTTCTATAGCAAAACTCCAGTCACTTACATCGTACATGTTGACATTCTTTCTGTTGCAAAACTACAGTCACTTACTTCGTACATGATTACATTCTTTCTGTTGAAAAAATTCCAGTCACTTACATCGTACATGTTAACAATCTTTCTGTTGCAAAACTACGGTCACGTATATCGTACATGATTACATTATTTCTGTTGCAAAACTCCAGTCACTTACATCGTACATGTTTACAATCTTTCTTTTGCAAAACTCCAGTCACGTACATCGTACATGTTTACATTCTTTCTGTTGCAAAACTCCAGTCACTTACATCGTACATGATTACATTCTTTCTGTTGCAAAACTACAGTCACATACATCGTACATGATTACATTTTTTACATTGCAAAACTCCAGTCACTTACATCGAACATGATTACATTATTTCTGTTGCAAAACTCCAATCACTTACATCGTACATGTTGACATTCTTTCTTTTGCAAAACTACAGTCACTTACATCGTACATGATTACATTTTTTATGTTGCAAAATTCCAGTCACTTAAATCGAACATGATTACATTATTTCTGTTGCAAAACTCCAATCACTTACATCGTACATGTTGACATTCTTTCTTTTGCAAAACTACAGTCACTTATATCGTACATGATTACATTCTTTCTGTAGCAAAATTCCAGTCACTTACATCGTACATTTTTACATTAATTCAGTTGCAAAACTCCAGTCACTTACATCGTACATGTTGACATTCTTTCTGTTGCAAAACTACAGTCACTTATATCGTACATGTTTACATTCTTTCTGTTGCAAAACTGCAGTCACTTATACCGTACATGATTAGATTCTTTCTGTTGCAAAACTCCAGTCACTTACATCGTACATGTTGACATTCTTTCTGTTGCAAAACTACAGTCACTTACATCGTACATGATTACATTCATTCTGTTGCAAAACACCAGTCACTTACATCGTACATGATTACATTATTTCCGTTGCAAAACTCCAGTCACTTACTACGTACATGTTGACATTCTTTCTGTTGCAAAACTACAGACACTTACATCGTACATGATTAAATTTTTTATATTGCTAAACTCCAGTCACTTACATCGAACATGATTACATTATTTCTGTTGAAAAACTCCAGTCACTTACATCGTACATGTTGACATTCTTTCTTTTGCAAAACTACAGTCACTTACATCGTACATGATTACATTTTTTATATTGCAAAACTCCAGTCACTTACATCGTACATGATTACATTCTTTCTGTTGCAAAACTCCAGTCACTTACATCGTACATGATTACATTCTTTCTTTTGCAAAACTACAGTCACTTATATCGTACATGATTACATTATTTCTGTTGCAAAACTCCAGTCACTTACATCATACATGATTACATTCATTCTGTTGCAAAACTCCAGTCACTTACATCGTACATGATTACATTATTTCCGTTGCAAAACTCCAGTCCCTTACATCGTAAATGTTGACATTCTTTCTGTTGCAAAACTACAGTCACATACATCGTACATGATTACATTTTTTACATTGCAAAACTCCAGTCACTTACATCGAACATGATTACATTATTTCTGTTGCAAAACTCCAATCACTTACATCGTACATGTTGACATTCTTTCTTTTGCAAAACTACAGTCACTTACATCGTACATGATTACATTTTTTATGTTGCAAAATTCCAGTCACTTAAATCGAACATGATTACATTATTTCTGTTGCAAAACTCCAGTCACTTACATCGTACATGTTGACATCCTTTCTGTTGCAAAACTCCAGTCACTTACATCGAACTTGATTACATTTTTTCTGTTGCAAAACTCCAGTCACTTACATCGTACAAGTTGACATTCTTTCTGTTGCAAAACTACAGTCACTTACATCGTACATGATTACAGTCTTTCTGTTGCAAAACTCCAGTCACTTACATCGTACATGATTACATTCTTTCTGTTGCAAAACTACAGTCACTTATATCGTACATGATTACATTATTTCTGTTGCAAAACTCCAGCCACTTACATCGTACATGTTTACATTCTTTCTGTTGCAAAACTCCAGTCACTTACAAGGTACATGTTTACATTCTTTCTGTTTTAAAACTACAGTCACTTACATCGTACATATTTACAATATTTCTGTTGCAAAACTCCAGTCACTTACATCGTACTTGTTGACATTCTATCTGTTGCAAAACTACAGTCAATTACATCGTACATGTGTACATTCATTCTGTTGCAAAACTCCAGTCACTTACATCGTACATGATTACATTCTTTCTGTTGAAAAACTCCAGTCACTTACATCGTACATGTTGACATTCTTTCTGTTGCAAAACTCCAGTCACTTACATCGTACATGATTACATTCTTTCTGTTGAAAAACTCCAGTCACTTACATCGTACATATTTACAATCTTTCTGTTACAAAACTCCAGTCACTTACATCGTACATGATTACAATCTTTCTGTTGCAAAACCAGTCACTTACATCGTACATGTTGACATTCCTTCAGTTGCAAAACTACAGACACATATATCGTACATGATTACATTCTTTATGTTGCAAAACTACAGTTACATACATCGTACATGATAACAATCTTTCTGTTGCAAAACTACAGACACATACATCGTACATGTACACAGTCTTTCTGCTGCAAAACTACAGTTACTTACAACGTACATGATTACTTTCTTTCTGTTGCAAAAGCCCAATCACTTACATTGTACATGTTGACATTCTTTCTGTTGCAAAACTACAGTCACTTACATCGTACATGATTACATTCTTTCTGTTGAATAAATTCCAGTCACTTACATCGTACATGTTTACAATCTCTATGTTGCAAAACTACGGTCACTTATATCGTACATGATTACATTATTTATGTTGCAAAACTACAGTCACTTACATCGTACATGTTTACAATCTTTCTGTTGCAAAACTACAGTCACTTACATCGGACATGTTGACATTCTTTCTGTTGCAAAACTACAGTCACTTACATCGTACATGATTACATTCTTTCTGTTGAATAAATTCCAGTCACTTACATCGTACATGTTTACAATCTTTCTGTTGCAAAACTCCAGTCACTTACATCGTACATGTTGACATTCTTTCTGTTGCAAAACTACAGTCACTTATATCGTACATGTTTACATTCTTTCTGTTGCAAAACTACAGTCACTTATATCGGACATGTTTACATTCTTTCTGTTGCAAAACTACAGTCACTTATACCGTACATGATTACATTCTTTCTGTTGCAAAACTCCTGTCACTTATATCGTACATGTTTACATTCTTTCTGTTGCAAAACTCCAGTCACTTACATCGTACATGATTACATTAATTCAGTTGCAAAACTCCAGTCACTTACATCGTACATGTTGACATTCTTTCTGTTGCAAAACTACAGTCACTTATATCGTACATGTTTACATTCTTTCTGTTGCAAAACTACAGTCACTTATACCGTTCATGATTACATTCTTTCTGTTGCAAAACTCTAGTCACATACATCGTACATGTTGACATTCTTTCTGTTGCAAAACTACAGTCACTTACATCGGACATGATTACATTATTTCCGTTTCAAAACTCCAGTCACTTATATCGTACATGTTGACATTCTTTCTGTTGCAATACTACAGTCACTTACATCGTACATGATTACATTTTTTATATTGCAAAACTCCTGTCAGTTACATCGAACATGATTACATTATTTCTGTTGCAAAACTCCAGTCACTTACATCGTACA
Source organism: Meconema thalassinum (assembly GCA_946902985.2). Lineage (NCBI taxonomy): Eukaryota > Metazoa > Arthropoda > Insecta > Orthoptera > Tettigoniidae > Meconema > Meconema thalassinum. The sequence continues at coordinate 1,761,960,131 of OX336388.2, forward strand.
TGTTGACATTCATTCTGTTGCAAAACTACAGTCACTTACATCATACATGTTTACATTCTTTCTGTTGCAAAACTCCAGTCACTTACATCGTACATGATTACATTCTTTCTGTTGCAAAACTACAGTCACTTATATCGTACATGATTACTTTCTTTCTGTTGCAAAACTCCAGTCACTTACATCGTACAAGATTACATTAATTCAGTTGCAAAACTCCAGTCACTTACATCGTACATGTTGACATTCTTTCTGTTGCAAAACTACAGTCACTTATATCGTACATGTTTACATTCTTTCTGTTGCAAAACTGCAGTCACTTATACCGTACATGATTACATTCTTTCTGTTGCAAAACTCCAGTCACTTACATCGTACATGTTGACATTCTTTCCGTTGCAAAACTCCAGTCACTTACATCGTACATGTTGACATTTTTTCTGTTGCAAAACTACAGTCACTTACATCGTACATGATTACATTCATTCTGTTGCAAAACTCCAGTCACTTACATCGTACATGATTACATTATTTCCGTTGCATAACTCCAGTCACTTACATCGTACATGTTGACATTCTTTCCGTTGCAAAACTCCAGTCACTTACATCGTACATGTTTACATTCTTTCTGTTGCAAAACTCCAGTCACTTACATCGTACATGTTTACATTATTTCTATAGCAAAACTCCAGTCACTTACATCGTACATGTTGACATTCTTTCTGTTGCAAAACTACAGTCACTTACTTCGTACATGATTACATTCTTTCTGTTGAAAAAATTCCAGTCACTTACATCGTACATGTTTACAATCTTTCTGTTGCAAAACTACGGTCACGTATATCGTACATGATTACATTATTTCTGTTGCAAAACTCCAGTCACTTACATCGTACATGTTTACAATCTTTCTTTTGCAAAACTCCAGTCACGTACATCGTACATGTTTACATTCTTTCTGTTGCAAAACTACAGTCACTTACATCGTACATGATTACATTATTTCTGTTGCAAAACTGCAGTCACTTACATCGTACATGATTACATTCATTCTGTTGCAAAACTACAGTCACTTACATCGTACACGTTTACAATCTTTCTGTTTTAAAACTACTGTCACTTACTGTACATCGTACATGATTACATTCTTTCTGTTGCATAACTCCAGTCACTTACATCGTACATGTTCACATTCTTTCTGTTTTAAAACAACAGTCACTTACATCGTACATGTTAACATTCTTTCTGTTGCAAACCTCCAGACACTTACATCGTACATGTTTACATTCTCTCTGTTTTAAAACTACAGTCACTTACATCGTACATATTTACAATATTTCTGTTGCAAAACTCCAGCCACTTACATCGTACATGTTGACATTCTTTCTGTTGCAAAACTCCAGTCAATTACATCGTACATGAGTACATTCTTTCTGTTGCAAAACTCCAGTCACTTACATCGTACATGATTACATTCTTTCTGTTCAAAAACTCCAGTCACTTACATCGTACATTTTGACATTCTTTCTGTTGCAAAACTCCGGTCACTTACATCGTACATGATTACATTCTTTCTGTTGAAAAACTTCAGTCACTTACATCGTACATATTTACAATCTTTCTGTTGCAAAACTCCAGTCACTTACATCGTACATGATTACAATCTTTCTGTTGCAAAACCAGTCACTTACATCGTACATGTTGACATTCTTTCAGTTGCAAAACTACAGTCACTTACATCGTACATGTTTACATTCTTTCAGTTGCAAAACTACAGTCACTTACATCGTACATGTTCACATTCTGTCTGTTGCGAAACTCCAGTCACTTACATCGTACATGTTCACATTCTTTCTGTTGCGAAACTCCAGTCACTTACATCGTACATGTTGACATTCTTTCAGTTGCAAAACTACAGTCACTTACATCGTACATGTTTACATTCTTTCTGTTGCAAAACTCCAGTCACTTACATCGTATATGATTACATTCTTTCTGTTGAGAAACTCCAGTCACTTACATCGTACATGATTAAATTCTTTCTGTTGCAAAACTACAGTCACTTACATCGTACATGTTGACATTCTTTCTGTTGCAAAACTACAGTCACCTACATCGTACATGTTTACATTCTTTCTGTTGCAAAACTCCAGTCACTTACATCGTATATGATTACATTCTTTCTGTTGAGAAACTCCAGTCACTTACATCGTACATGATAACATTCTATCTGTTGCAAAACTACAGTCACTTACATCGTACATGATTACATTCTTTCTGCTGCAAAACTACAGTCACTTACATCGTAAATGATTACATTATTTCTGTTGCAAAACTACAGTCACTTACATCGTACATGTTTACATTATTTCTGTTGCAAAACTTCAGTCACTTACATCGTTCATGTTTACATTCTTTCTGTTGCAAAACTCAAGTCACTTACATCGTATATGATTACATTCTTTCTGTTGCAAAACTACAGTCACTTACATCGTACATGTTGACATTCTTTCTGTTGCAAAACTACAGTCACCTACATCGTACATGTTTACATTCTTTCTGTTGCAAAACTCCAGTCACTTACATCGTACATGATTAAATTCTTTCTGTTGCAAAACTACAGTCACTTACATCGTACATGTTGACATTCTTTCTGTTGCAAAACTACAGTCACCTACATCGTACATGTTTACATTCTTTCTGTTGCAAAACTCCAGTCACTTACATCGTATATGATTACATTCTTTCTGTTGAGAAACTCCAGTCACTTACATCGTACATGATTACATTCTTTCTGTTGCAAAACTACAGTCACTTACATCGTACATGTTGACATTCTTTCTGTTGCAAAACTACAGTCACTTATATCGCACATGTTTACATTCTTTCTGTTGCAAAACTGCAGTCACTTATATGGTACATGATTACATTCTTTCTGTTGCAAAACTCCAGTCACTTACATCGTACATGTTGACATTCTTTCCGTTGCAAAACTCCAGTCACTTACATCGTACATGTTGACATTCTTTCTGTTGCAAAACTACAGTCACTTACATCGTACATGATTACATTCATTCTGTTGCAAAACTCCAGTCACTTACATCGTACATGATTACATGATTTCCGTTGCAAAACTCCAGTCACTTACATCGTACATGTTGACATTCTTTCTGTTGCAAAATTACAGTCACTTACATCGTACATGATTAAATTTTTTATATTGCAAAACTCCAGTCACTTACATCGAACATGATTACATTATTTCTGTTGAAAACTCCAGTCACTTACATTGTACATGTTGACATTCTTTCTGTTGCAAAACTACAGTCACTTATATCGTACATGTTTACATTCTTTCTGTTGCAAAACTACAGTCACTTATACCGTACATGATTACATTCTTTCTGTTGCAAAACTCCAGTCACATACATCGTACATGTTGACATACTTCCTGTTGCAAAACTACAGTCACTTACATCGTACATGATTACATTATTTCCGTTGCAAAACTCCAGTCACTTACATCGTACATGTTGACATTCTTTCTGTTGCAAAACTACAGTCACTTACATCGTACATGATTACATTTTTTATATTGCTAAACTCCAGTCACTTACATCGAACATGATTACATTATTTCTGTTGCAAAACTCCAGTCACTTACATCGTACATGTTGACATTCTTTCTGTTGCAAAACTACAGTCACTTACATCGTACATGTTTACATTCTTTCTGTTGCAAAACTCCAGTCACTTACATCGTACATGTTTACATTATTTCTATAGCAAAACTCCAGTCACTTACATCGTACATGTTGACATTCTTTCTGTTGCAAAACTACAGTCACTTACTTCGTACATGATTACATTCTTTCTGTTGAAAAAATTCCAGTCACTTACATCGTACATGTTTACAATCTTTCTGTTGCAAAACTACGGTCACGTATATCGTACATGATTACATTATTTCTGTTGCAAAACTCCAGTCACTTACATCGTACATGATTACATTCTTTCTGTTGCAAAACTACAGTCACTTACATCGTACATGTTGACATTCTTTCTGTTGCAAAACTACAGTCACTTATATCGCACATGTTTACATTCTTTCTGTTGCAAAACTGCAGTCACGTATACCGTACATGATTACATTCTTTCTGTTGCAAAACTCCAGTCACTTACATCGTACATGTTGACATTCTTTCCGTTGCAAAACTCCAGTCACTTACATCGTACATGTTGACATTCATTCTGTTGCAAAACTACAGTCACTTACATCGTACATGATTACATTCATTCTGTTGCAAAACTCCAGTCACTTACATCGTACATGATTACATTATTTCCGTTGCAAAACTCCAGTCACTTACATCGTACATGTTGACATTCTTTCTGTTGCAAAACTACAGTCACTTACATCGTACATGATTAAATTTTTTATATTGCAAAACTCCAGTCACTTACATCGAACATGATTACATTATTTCTGTTGCAAAACTCCAGTCACTTACATCGTACATGTTGACATTCTTTCTGTTGCAAAACTACATTCACTTATATCGTACATGTTTACATTCTTTCTGTTGCAAAACTACAGTCACTTATACCGTACATGATTACATTCTTTCTGTTGCAAAACTCCAGTCACATACATCGTACATGTTGACATACTTTCTGTTGCAAAACTACAGTCGCTTACATCGTACATGATTACATTATTTCCGTTGCAAAACTCCAGTCACTTACATCGTACATGTTGACATTCTTTCTGTTGCAAAACTACAGTCACTTACATCGTACATGATTACATTTTTTATATTGCAAAACTCCAGTCACTTACATCGAACATGATTACATTATTTCTGTTGCAAAACTCCAGTCACTTACATCGTACATGTTGACATTCTTTCTGTTGCAAAACTACAGTCACTTACATCGTACATGTTTACATTCTTTCTGTTGCAAAACTCCAGTCACTTACATCTTACATGTTTACATTATTTCTATAGCAAAACTCCAGTCACTTACATCGTACATGTTGACATTCTTTCTGTTGCAAAACTACAGTCACTTACTTCGTATATGATTACATTCTTTCTGTTGAAAAAATTCCAGTCACTTACATCGTATATGTTTACAATCTTTCTGTTGCAAAACTACGGTCACGTATATCGTACATGATTACATTATTTCTGTTGCAAAACTCCAGTCACTTACATCGTACATGTTTACAATCTTTCTTTTGCAAAACTCCAGTCACGTACATCGTACATGTTTACATTCTTTCTGTTGCAAAACTCCAGTCACTTACATCGTACATGATTACATTCTTTCTGTTGCAAAACTACAGTCACTTATATCGTACATGATTACATTCTTTCTGTTGCAAAATTCCAGTCACTTACATCGTACATGATTACATTAATTCAGTTGCAAAACTCCAGTCACTTACATCGTACATGTTGACATTCTTTCTGTTGCAAAACTACAGTCACTTATATCGTACATGTTTACATTTTTTCTGTTGCAAAACTGCAGTCACTTATACCGTACATGATTACATTCTTTCTGTTGCAAAACTCCAGTCACTTACATCGTACATGTTGACATTCTTTCCGTTGCAAAACTCCAGTCACTTACATCGTACATGTTGACATTCTTTCTGTTGCAAAACTACAGTCACTTACATCGTACATGATTACATTCATTCTGTTGCAAAACTCCAGTCACTTACATCGTACATGATTACATTATTTCCGTTGCAAAACTCCAGTCACTTACATCGTACATGTTGACATTCTTTCTGTTGCAAAACTACAGTCACTTACATCGTACATGATTAAATTTTTTATATTGCAAAACTCCAGTCACTTACATCGAACATGATTACATTATTTCTGTTGAAAAACTCCAGTCACTTACATCGTACATGTTGACATTCTTTCTTTTGCAAAACTACAGTCACTTACATCGTACATGATTACATTTTTTATATTGCAAAACTCCAGTCACTTACATCGTACATGATTACATTCTTTCTGTTGCAAAACTCCAGTCACTTACATCGTACATGATTACATACTTTCTTTTGCAAAACTACAGTCACTTATATCGTACATGATTACATTATTTCTGTTGCAAAACTCCAGTCACTTACATCGTACATGATTACATTCATTCTGTTGCAAAACTCCAGTCACTTACATCGTACATGATTACATTATTTCCGTTGCAAAACTCCAGTCCCTTACATCGTAAATGTTGACATTCTTTCTGTTGCAAAACTACAGTCACATACATCGTACATGATTACATTTTTTACATTGCAAAACTCCAGTCACTTACATCGAACATGATTACATTATTTCTGTTGCAAAACTCCAATCACTTACATCGTACATGTTGACATTCTTTCTTTTGCAAAACTACAGTCACTTACATCGTACATGATTATATTTTTTATGTTGCAAAATTCCAGTCACTTAAATCGAACATGATTACATTATTTCTGTTGCAAAACTCCAGTCACTTACATCGTACAAGTTGACATTCTTTCTGTTGCAAAACTACAGTCACTTACATCGTACATGATTACATTCTTTCTGTTGCAAAACTCCAGTCACTTACATCGTACATGATTACATTCTTTCTGTTGCAAAACTACAGTCACTTATATCGTACATGATTACATTATTTCTGTTGCAAAACTCCAGCCACTTACATCGTACATGTTTATATTCTTTCTGTTGCAAAACTCCAGTCACTTACATCGTACATGTTTACATTCTTTCTGTTTTAAAACTACTGTCACTTACATCGTACATATTTACAATATTTCTGTTGCAAAACTCCAGTCACTTACATCGTACATGTTGACATTCTTTCTGTTGCAAAACTCCAGTCAATTACATCGTACATGTGTACATTCATTCTGTTGCAAAACTCCAGTCACTTACATCGTACATGATTACATTCTTTCTGTTGAAAAACTCCAGTCACTTACATCGTACATGTTGACATTCTTTCTGTTGCAAAACTCCAGTCACTTACATCGTACATGATTACATTCTTTCTGTTGAAAAACTCCAGTCACTTACATCGTACATATTTACAATCTTTCCGTTACAAAACTCCAGTCACTTACATCGTACATGATTACAATCTTTCTGTTGCAAAACCAGTCACTTACATCGTACATGTTGACATTCCTTCAGTTGCAAAACTACAGACACATATATCGTACATGATTACATTCTTTATGTTGCAAAATTACAGTTACATACATCGTACATGATAACCATCTTTCTGTTGCAAAACTACAGACACATACATCGTACATGTACACAGTCTTTCTGCTGCAAAACTACAGTTACTTACAACGTACATGATTACTTTCATTCTGTTGCAAAAGCCCAATCACTTACATTGTACATGTTGACATTCTTTCTGTTGCAAAACTACAGTCACTTACATCGTACATGATTACATTCTTTCTGTTGAATAAATTCCAGTCACTTACATCGTACATGTTTACAATCTCTCTGTTGCAAAACTACGGTCACTTATATCGTATATGATTACATTATTTATGTTGCAAAACTACAGTCACTTACATCGTACATGTTTACAATCTTTCTGTTGCAAAACTACAGTCACTTACATCGGACATGTTGACATTCTTTCTGTTGCAAAACTACAGTCACTTACATCGTACATGATTACATTCTTTCTGTTGAATAAATTCCAGTCACTTACATCGTACATGTTTACAATCTTTCTGTTGCAAAACTCCAGTCACTTACATCGTACATGTTGACATTCTTTCTGTTGCAAAACTACAGTCACTTATATCGTACATGTTTACATTCGTTCTGTTGCAAAACTACAGTCACTTATATCGTACATGTTTACATTCTTTCTGTTGCAAAACTACAGTCACCTATACCGTACATGATTACATTCTTTCTGTTGCAAAACTCCTGTCACTTATATCGTACATGTTTACATTCTTTCTGTTGCAAAACTCCAGTCACTTACATCGTACATGATTACATTAATTCAGTTGCAAAACTCCAGTCACTTACATCGTACATGTTGACATTCTTTCTGTTGCAAAACTACAGTCACTTATATCGTACATGTTTACATTCTTTCTGTTGCAAAACTACAGTCACTTATACCGTACATGATTACATTCTTTCTGTTGCAAAACTCCAGTCACATACATCGTACATGTTGACATTCTTTCTGTTGCAAAACTACAGTCACTTACATCGTACATGATTACATTATTTCCGTTGCAAAACTCCAGTCACTTATATCGTACATGTTGACATTCTTTCTGTTGCAAAACTACAGTCACTTACATCGTACATGATTACATTTTTTATATTGCAAAACTCCTGTCAGTTACATCGAACATGATTACATTATTTCTGTTGCAAAACTCCAGTCACTTACATCGTACATGTTGACATTCATTCTGTTGCAAAACTACAGTCACTTACATCATACATGTTTACATTCTTTCTGTTGCAAAACTCCAGTCACTTACATCGTACATGATTACATTCTTTCTGTTGCAAAACTACAGTCACTTATATCGTACATGATTACATTCTTTCTGTTGCAAAACTCCAGTCACTTACATCGTACATGATTACATTAATTCAGTTGCAAAACTCCAGTCACTTACATCGTACATGTTGACATTCTTTCTGTTGCAAAACTACAGTCACTTATATCGTACATGTTTACATTCTTTCTGTTGCAAAACTGCAGTCACTTATACCGTACATGATTACATTCTTTCTGTTGCAAAACTCCAGTCACTTACATCGTACATGTTGACATTCTTTCCGTTGCAAAAGTCCAGTCACTTACATCGTACATGTTGACATTCTTTCTGTTGCAAAACTACAGTCACTTACATCGTACATGATTACATTCATTCTGTTGCAAAACTCCAGTCACTTACATCGTACATGATTACATTATTTCCGTTGCAAAACTCCAGTCACTTACATCGTACATGTTGACATTCTTTCTGTTGCAAAACTACAGTCACATACATCGTACATGATTACATTTTTTATATTGCAAAACTCCAGTCACTTACATCGAACATGATTACATTATTTCTATTGCAAAACTCCAGTCACTTACATCGTACATGTTGACATTCTTTCTTTTGCAAAACTACAGTCACTTACATCGTACATGATTACATTTTTTATATTGCAAAACTCCAGTCACTTACATCGTACATGATTACATTCTTTCTGTTGCAAAACTCCAGTCACTTACATCGTACATGATTACATTCTTTCTGTTGCAAAACTACAGTCACTTATATCGTACATGATTACATTATTTCTGTTGCAAAACGCCAGTCACTTACATCGTACATGATTACATTAATTCTGTTGCAAAACTCCAGTCACTTACATCGTACATGATTACATTATTTCCGTTGCAAAACTCCAGTCCCTTACATCGTACATGTTGACATTCTTTCTGTTGCAAAACTACAGTCACTTACATCGTACATGATTACATTTCTTATATTGCAAAACTCCAGTCACTTACATCGAACATGATTACATTATTTCTGTTGCAAAACTCCAGTCACTTACATCGTACATGTTGACATTCTTTCTGTTGAAAAACTACAGTCACTTATATCGTACATGATTACATTCTTTCTGTTGAATAAATTCCAGTCACTTACATCGTACATGTTTACAATCTCTCTGTTGCAAAACTACGGTCACTTATATCGTACATGATTACATTATTTATGTTGCAAAACTACAGTCACTTACATCGTACATGTTTACAATCTTTCTGTTGCAAAACTACAGTCACTTACATCGGACATGTTGACATTCTTTCTGTCGCAAAACTACAGTCACTTACATCGTACATGATTACATTCTTTCTGTTGAATAAATTCCAGTCACTTACATCGTACATGTTTACAATCTTTCTGTTGCAAAACTCCAGTCACTTACATCGTACATGTTGACATTCTTTCTGTTGCAAAACTACAGTCACTTATACCGTACATGATTACATTCTTTCTGTTGCAAAACTCCAGTCACTTATATCGTACATGTTTGCATTCTTTCTGTTGCAAAACTCCAGTCACTTACATCGTACATGATTACATTAATTCAGTTGCAAAACTCCAGTCACTTACATCGTACATGTTGACATTCTTTCTGTTGCAAAACTACAGTCACTTATATCGTAAATGTTTACATTCTTTCTGTTGCAAAATTACAGTCACTTATACCGTACATGATTACATTCTTTCTGTTGCAAAACTCCAGTCACATATATCGTACATGTTGACATTCTTTCTGTTGCAAAACTACAGTCACTTACATCGTACATGATTACATTATTTCCGTTGCAAAACTCCAGTCACTTACATCGTACATGTTGACATTCTTTCTGTTGCAAAACTACAGTCACTTACATCGTACATGATTACATTTTTATATTGCAAAACTCCAGTCACTTACATCGAACATGATTACATTATTTCTGTTGCAAAACTCCAGTCACTTACATCGTACATGTTGACATTCTTTCTGTTGCAAAACTACAGTCACTTACATCGTACATGTTTACATTCTTTCTGTTGCAAAAATCCAGTCACTTACATCGGACATGTTTACATTATTTCTATAGCAAAACTCCAGTCACTTACATCGTACATGTTGACATTCTTTCTGTTGCAAAACTACAGTCACTTATTTCGTACATGATTACATTCTTTCTGTTGAAAAAATTCCAGTCACTTACATCGTACATGTTTACAATCTTTCTGTTGCAAAACTACGGTCACGTATATCGTACATGATTACATTATTTCTGTTGCAAAACTGCAGTCACTTATACCGTACATGATTACATTCTTTCTGTTGCAAAACTCCAGTCACTTACATCGTACATGTTGACAATCTTTCCGTTGCAAAACTCCAGTCACTTACATCGTACATGTTGACATTCTTTCTGTTGCAAAACTACAGTCACATACATCGTACATGATTACATTCATTCTGTTGCAAAACTCCAGTCACTTACATCGTACATGATTACATTATTTCCGTTGCAAAACTCCAGTCACTTACATCGTACATGTTGACATTTTTTCTGTTGCAAAACTACAGTCACTTACATCGTACATGATTACATTCTTTCTGTTGCAAAACTCCAGTCACTTACATCGTACATGTTGACATTCTTTCTTTTGCAAAACTACAGTCACTTACATCGTACATGATTACATTTTTTATATTGCAAAACTCCAGTCACTTACATCGTACATGATTACATTCTTTCTGTTGCAAAACTCCAGTCACTTACATCGTACATGATTACATTCTTTCTGTTGCAAAACTACAGTCACTTATATCGTACATGATTACATTATTTCTGTTGCAAAACTCCAGTCACTTACATCGTACATGATTACATTCATTCTGTTGCAAAACTCTAGTCACTTACATCGTACATGATTACATTATTTCCGTTGCAAAACTCCAGTCCCTTACATCGTACATGTTTACAATCTCTCTGTTGCAAAACTACGGTCACTTATATCTAACATGATTACATTATTTATGTTGCAAAAGTACAGTCACTTACATCGTACATGTTTACAATATTTCTGTTGCAAAACTACAGTCACTTACATCGGACATGTTGACATTCTTTCTGTTGCAAAACTACAGTCACTTACATCGTACATGATTACATTCTTTCTGTTGAATAAATTCCAGTCACTTACATCGTACATATTTACAATCTTTCTGTTGCAAAACTCCTTTCACTTACATCGTACATGATTACATTCTTTCTGTTGCAAAACTACAGTCACTTATATCGTACATGTTTACATTCTTTCTGTTGCAAAACTCCAGTCACTTACATCGTACATGATTACATTAATTCAGTTGCAAAACTCCAGTCACTTACATCGTACATGTTGACATTCTTTCTGTTGCAAAACTACAGTCACTTATATCGTAAATGTTTACATTCTTTCTGTTGCAAAATTACAGTCACTTATACCGTACATGATTACATTCTTTCTGTTGCAAAACTCCAGTCACATACATCGTACATGTTGACATTCTTTCTGTTGCAAAACTACAGTCACTTACATCGTACATGATTACATTGTTTCCGTTGCAAAACTCCAGTCACTTACATCGTACATGTTGACATTCTTTCTGTTGCAAAACTACAGTCACTTACATCGTACATGATTACATTTTTATATTGCAAAACTCCAGTCACTTACATCGAACATGATTACATTATTTCTGTTGCAAAACTCCAGTCACTTACATCGTACATGTTGACATTCTTTCTGTTGCAAAACTAAAGTCACTTACATCGTACATGTTTACATTCTTTCTGTTGCAAAACTCCAGTCACTTACATCGGACATGTTTACATTATTTCTATAGCAAAACTCCAGTCACTTACATCGTACATGTTGACATTCTTTCTGTTGCAAAACTACAGTCACTTACTTCGTACATGATTACATTCTTTCTGTTGAAAAAATTCCAGTCACTTACATCGTACATGTTTACAATCTTTCTGTTGCAAAACTACGGTCACGTATATCGTACATGATTACATTATTTCTGTTGCAAAACTCCAGTCATTTACATCGTACATGTTTACAATCTTTCTTTTGCAAAACTCCAGTCACGTACATCGTACATGTTTACATTCTTTCTGTTGCAAAACTCCAGTCACTTACATCGTACATGATTACATTCTTTCTGTTGTAAAACTACAGTCACTTATATCGTACATGATTACATTCTTTCTGTTGCAAAACTCCAGTCACTTACATCGTACATGATTACATTAATTCAGTTGCAAAACTCCAGTCACTTACATCGTACATGTTGACATTCTTTCTGTTGCAAAACTACAGTCACTTATATCGTACATGTTTACATTCTTTCTGTTGCAAAACTGCAGTCACTTATACCGTACATGATTACATTCTTTCTGTTGCAAATCTCCAGTCACTTACATCGTACATGTTGACATTCTTTCCGTTGCAAAACTCCAGTCACTTACATCGTACATGTTGACATTCTTTCTGTTGCAAAACTACAGTCACTTACATCGTACATGATTACATTCATTCTGTTGCAAAACTCCAGTCACTTACATCGTACATGATTACATTTTTTTGTTGCAAAACTACAGTCACTCATATCGTACATGATTACATTATTTCTGTTGCAAAACTCCAGTCACTTACATCGTACATGTTGACATTCTTTCTTTTGCAAAACTACAGTCACTTACATCGTACATGATTACATTTATTATATTGCAAAACTCCAGTCACTTACATCGTACATGATTACATTCTTTCTGTTGCAAAACTCCAGTCACTTACATCGTACATGATTACATTCTTTCTGTTGCAAAACTACAGTCACTTATATCGTACATGATTACATTATTTCTGTTGCAAAACTCCAGTCACTTACATCGTACATGATTACATTCATTCTGTTGCAAAACTCCAGTCACTTACATCGTACATGATTACATTATTTCCGTTGCAAAACTCCAGTCCCTTACATCGTACTTGTTGACATTCTTTCTGTTGCAAAACTACAGTCACCTACATCGTACATGATTACATTTTTTATATTGCAAAACTCCAGTCACTTACATCGAACATGATTACATTATTTCTGTTGCAAAACTCCAGTCACTTACATCGTACATGTTGACATTCTTTCTTTTGCAAAACTACAGTCACTTACATCGTACATGATTACATTTTTATGTTGCAAAACTCCAGTCACTTACATCGAACATGATTACATTATTTCTGTTGCAAAACTCCAGTCACTTACATCGTACATGTTGACATCCTTTCTGTTGCAAAACTCCAGTCACTTACATCGAACATGATTACATTTTTTCTGTTGCAAAACTCCAGTCACTTACATCGTACATGTTGACATTCTTTCTGTTGCAAAACTACAGTCACTTACATCGTACATGATTACAATCTTTCTGTTGCAAATCTCCAGTCACTTACATCGTACATGTTGACATTCTTTCTGTTGCAAAACTACAGTCACTTACATCGTACATGCTGACATTCTTTCTGTTGCAAAACTCCAGTCACTTACATCGTACATGATTACATTCTTTCTTTCTGTTGCAAAACTCCAGTCACATAAAACGTACATGATTACAATCTTTCTGTTGCAGAACTACAGTCATTTACATCGTACATGTTGACATTCTTTCTGTTGCAAAACTACAGTCACTTACATCGTACATGTTTACATTCTTTCAGTTGCAAATCTACAGTCACTTACATCGTACATGTTGACATTCTTTCTGCTGCAAAACACCAGTCACTTACATCGTACATGATTACATTATTTCTGTTGCAAAACTACAGTCACGTACATCGTAAATGATTACATTCTTTCACTTGCAAAACTCCAGTCACTTACATCGTACATGTAAACATTCTTTCTGCTGCAAAACTACAGTCACTTACATCGTACATGTTTACATTCTTTCTGTTGCAAAACTACAGTCACTTACATCGTACATGTTTACATTCTTTCTGTTGAAAACTCCAGTCACTTTCATCGTACGTGATTACATTCTTTCACTTGCAATACTCCAGTCACTTACATCGTACATGTACACATTCTTGTTGCTGCAAAACTACAGTCACTTACATCGTACATGTTTACAATCTTTCTGTTGCAAAACTACGGTCACTTACATCGTACGTGTAAACATTCTTTCTGTTGCAAAACTACAGTCACTTACATCGTACATGTTTACAATCCTTCTGTTGCAAAACTCCAGTCACTTACATCGTACATGTTTTCATACTTTCTGTTGCAAAATTCCTGTCACTTTCATCGTACATGATTACATTCTTTCTGTTGCAAAACTCCAGTCACTTACATCGTACATGTTCACATTCTTTCTGCTGCAAAACTACAGTCACTTACATCGTACATGTTTACATTCTTTCTGTTGCAAAACTACAGTCACTTACATCGTACATGTTGATATTCTTTCTGTTGCATAACTACAGTCACTTACATCGTACATGATTACATTCTTTCTGTTGCAAAACTCCAGTCACTTATACCGTACATGATTACATTCTTTCTGTTGCAAAACTCCAGTCACTTATATCGTACATGTTTACAATCTTTCTGTTGCAAAACTCCAGTCACTTACATCGTACATGATTACATTAATTCAGTTGCAAAACTCCACTCACTTACATCGTACATTTTGACATTCTTTCTGTTGCAAAACTACAGTCACTTATATCGTAAATGTTTACATTCTTTCTGTTGCAAAATTACAGTCACTTACATCGTACATGTTGACATTCTTTCTGTTGCAAAACTACAGTCACTTATACCGTACATGATTACATTCTTTCTGTTGCAAAACTCCAGTCACTTATATCGTACATGTTTACATTCTTTCTGTTGCAAAACTCCAGTCACTTACATCGTACATGATTACATTAATTCAGTTGCAAAACTCCAGTCACTTACATCGTACATGTTGACATTCTTTCTGTTGCAAAACTACAGTCACTTATATCGTAAATGTTTACATTCTTTCTGTTGCAAAATTACAGTCACTTATACCGTACATGATTACATTCTTTCTGTTGCAAAACTCCAGTCACATACATCGTACATGTTGACATTCTTTCTGTTGCAAAACTACAGTCACTTACATCGTACGTGATTACATTTTTATATTGCAAAACTCCAGTCACTTACATCGAACATGATTACATTATTTCTGTTGCAAAACTCCAGTCACTTACATCGTACATGTTGACATTCTTTCTGTTGCAAAACTACAGTCACTTACATCGTACATGTTTACATTCTTTCTGTTGCAAAACTCCAGTCACTTACATCGGACATGTTTACATTATTTCTATAGCAAAACTCCAGTCACTTACATCGTACATGTTGACATTCTTCTGTTGCAAAACTACAGTCACTTACTTCGTACATGATTACATTCTTTCTGTTGAAAAAATTCCAGTCACTTACATCGTACATGTTTACAATCTTTCTGTAGCAAAACTACGGTCACGTATATCGTACATGATTACATAATTTCTGTTGCAAAACTCCAGTCATTTACATCGTACATGTTTACAATCTTTCTTTTGCAAAACTCCAGTCACGTACATCGTACATGTTTACATTCTTTCTGTTGCAAAACTACAGACACATACATCGTACATGTACACAGTCTTTCTGCTGCAAAACTACAGTTACTTACAACGTACATGATTACTTTCTTTCTGTTGCAAAAGCCCAATCACTTACATTGTACATGTTGACATTCTTTCTGTTGCAAATCTACAGTCACTTATATCGTACATGATTACATTCTTTCTGTTGAATAAATTCCAGTCACTTACATCGTACATGTTTACAATCTCTCTGTTGCAAAACTACGGTCACTTATATCGTACATGATTACATTATTTATGTTGCAAAACTACAGTCACTTACATCGTACATGTTTACAATCTTTCTGTTGCAAAACTACAGTCACTTACATCGGACATGTTGACATTCTTTCTGTTGCAAAACTACAGTCACTTACATCGTACATGATTACATTCTTTCTGTTGAATAAATTCCAGTCACTTACATCGTACATGTTTACAATCTTTCTGTTGCAAAACTCCAGTCACTTACATCGTACATGTTGACATTCTTTCTGTTGCAAAACTACAGTCACTTATATCGTACATGTTTACATTCTTTCTGTTGCAAAACTACAGTCACTTATATCGTACATGTTGACATTCTTTCTGTTGCAAAACTACAATCACTTACATCGTACATGATTACATTATTTCCGTTGCAAAACTCCAGTCACTTATATCGTACATGTTGACATTCTTTCTGTTGCAAAACTACAGTCACTTACATCGTACATGATTACATTTTTTATATTGCAAAACTCCTGTCAGTTACATCGAACATGATTACATTATTTCTGTTGCAAAACTCTAGTCACTTACATCGTACATGTTGACATTCATTCTGTTGCAAAACTACAGTCACTTACATCATACATGTTTACATTCTTTCTCTTGCAAAACTCCAGTCACTTACATCGTACATGATTACATTCTTTCTGTTGCAAAACTACAGTCACTTATATCGTACATGATTACATTCTTTCTGTTGCAAAACTCCAGTCACTTACATCGTACATGATTACATTAATTCAGTTGCAAAACTCCAGTCACTTACATCGTACATGTTGACATTCTTTCTGTTGCAAAACTACAGTCACTTATATCGTACATGTTTACATTCTTTCTGTTGCAAAACTGCAGTCACTTATACCGTACATGATTACATTCTTTCTGTTGCAAAACTCCAGTCACTTACATCGTACATGTTGACATTCTTTCCGTTGCAAAACTCCAGTCACTTACATCGTACATGTTGACATTCTTTCTGTTGCAAAACTACAGTCACTTACATCGTACATGATTACATTCATTCTGTTGCAAAACTCCAGTCACTTACATCGTACATGATTACATTATTTCCGTTGCAAAACTCCAGTCACTTACATCGTACATGTTGACATTCTTTCTGTTGCAAAACTACAGTCACACACATCGTACATGATTACATTTTTTATATTGCAAAACTCCAGTCACTTACATCGAACATGATTACATTATTTCTATTGCAAAACTCCAGTCACTTACATCGTACATGTTGACATTCTTTCTTTTGCAAAACTACAGTCACTTACATCGTACATGATTACATTTTTTATATTGCAAAACTCCAGTCACTTACATCGTACATGATTACATTCTTTCTGTTGCAAAACTCCAGTCACTTACATCGTACATGATTACATTCTTTCTGTTGCAAAACTACAGTCACTTATATCGTACATGATTACATTATTTCTGTTGCAAAACGCCAGGCACTTACATCGTACATGATTACATTCATTCTGTTGCAAAACTCCAGTCACTTACATCGTACATGATTACATTATTTCCGTTGCAAAACTCCAGTCCCTTACATCGTACATGTTGACATTATTTCTGTTGCAAAACTACAGTCACTTACATCGTACATGATTACATTTCTTATATTGCAAAACTCCAGTCACTTACATCGAACATGATTACATTATTTCTGTTGCAAAACTCCAGTCACTTACATCGTACATGTTGACATTCTTTCTGTTGAAAAACTACAGTCACTTATATCGTACATGATTACATTCTTTCTGTTGAATAAATTCCAGTCACTTACATCGTACATGTTTACAATCTCTCTGTTGCAAAACTACGGTCACTTATATCGTACATGATTACATTATTTATGTTGCAAAACTACAGTCACTTACATCGTACATGTTTACAATCTTTCTGTTGCAAAACTACAGTCACTTACATCGGACATGTTGACATTCTTTCTGTTGCAAAACTACAGTCACTTACATCGTACATGATTACATTCTTTCTGTTGAATAAATTCCAGTCACTTACATCGTACATGTTTACAATCTTTCTGTTGCAAAACTCCAGTCACTTACATCGTACATGTTGACATTCTTTCTGTTGCAAAACTACAGTCACTTATACCGTACATGATTACATTCTTTCTGTTGCAAAACTCCAGTCACTTATATCGTACATGTTTACATTCTTTCTGTTGCAAAACTCCAGTCACTAACATCGTACATGATTACATTAATTCAGTTGCAAAACTCCAGTCACTTACATCGTACATGTTGACATTCTTTCTGTTGCAAAACTACAGTCACTTATATCGTAAATGTTTACATTCTTTCTGTTGCAAAATTACAGTCACTTATACAGTACATGATTACATTCTTTCTGTTGCAAAACTCCAGTCATATACATCGTACATGTTGACATTCTTTCTGTTGCAAAACTACAGTCACTTACATCGTACATGATTACATTATTTCCGTTGCAAAACTCCAGTCACTTACATCGTACATGTTGACATTCTTTCTGTTGCAAAACTACAGTCACTTACATCGTACATGATTACATTTTTATATTGCAAAACTCCAGTCACTTACATCGAACATGATTACATTATTTCTGTTGCAAAACTCCAGTCACTTACATCGTACATGTTGACATTCTTTCTGTTGCAAAACTACAGTCACTTACATCGTACATGTTTACATTCTTTCTGTTGCAAAACTCCAGTCACTTACATCGGACATGTTTACATTATTTCTATAGCAAAACTCCAGTCACTTACATCGTACATGTTGACATTCTTTCTGTTGCAAAACTACAGTCACTTACTTCGTACATGATTACATTCTTTCTGTTGAAAAAATTCCAGTCACTTACATCGTACATGTTTACAATCATTCTGTTGCAAAACTACGGTCACGTATATCGTACATGATTACATTATTTCTGTTGCAAAACTCCAGTCATTTACATCGTACATGTTTACAATCTTTCTTTTGCAAAACTCCAGTCACGTACATCGTACATGTTTACATTCTTTCTGTTGCAAAACTCCAGTCACTTACATCGTACATGATTACATTATTTCTGTTGCAAAACTACAGTCACTTATATCGTACATGATTACATTCTTTCTGTTGCAAAACTCCAGTCAATTACATCGTACATGATTACATTAATTCAGTTGCAAAACTCCAGTCACTTACATCGTACATGTTGACATTCTTTCTGTTGCAAAACTAAAGTCACTTATATCGTACATGTTTACATTCTTTCTGTTGCAAAACTGCAGTCACTTATACCGTACATGATTACATTCTTTCTGTTGCAAAACTCCAGTCACTTACATCGTACATGTTGACAATCTTTCCGTTGCAAAACTCCAGTCACATACATCGTACATGTTGACATTCTTTCTGTTGCAAAACTACAGTCACTTACATCGTACATGATTACATTCATTCTGTTGCAAAACTCCAGTCACTTACATCGTACATGATTACATTATTTCCGTTGCAAAACTCCAGTCACTTACATCGTATATGTTGACATTCTTTCTGTTACAAAACTACAGTCACTTACATCGTACATGATTACATTTTTATATTGCAAAACTCCAGTCACATACATCCAACATGATTACATTCTTTCTGTTGCAAAACTCCAGTCACTTACATCGTACATGTTGACATTCTTTCTTTTGCAAAACTACAGTCACTTACATCGTACATGATTACATTTTTTATATTGCAAAACTCCAGTCACTTACATCGTACATGATTACATTCTTTCTGTTGCAAAACTCCAGTCACTTACATCGTACATGATTACATTCTTTCTGTTGCAAAACTACAGTCACTTATATCGTACATGATTACATTATTTCTGTTGCAAACATCCAGTCACTTACATCGTACATGATTACATTCATTCTGTTGCAAAACTCCAGTCACTTACATCGTACATGATTACATTATTTCCGTTGCAAAACTCCAGTCCCTTACATCGTACATGTTTACAATCTCTCTGTTGCAAAACTACGGTCACTTATATCGTACATGATTACATTATTTATGTTGCAAAACTACAGTCACTTACATCGTACATGTTTACAATATTTCTGTTGCAAAACTACAGTCACTTACATCGGACATGTTGACATTCTTTCTGTTGCAAAACTACAGTCACTTACATCGTACATGATTACATTCTTTCTGTTGAATAAATTCCAGTCACTTACATCGTACATATTTACAATCTTTCTGTTGCAAAACTCCTTTCACTTACATCGTGCATGTTGACATTCTTTCTGTTGCAAAACTACAGTCACTTATACCGTACATGATTACATTCTTTCTGTTGCAAAACTCCAGTCACTTATATCGTACATGTTTACATTCTTTCTGTTGCAAAACTCCAGTCACTTACATCGTACATGATTACATTAATTCAGTTGCAAAACTCCAGTCACTTACATCGTACATGTTGACATTCTTTCTGTTGCAAAACTACAGTCACTTATATCGTAAATGTTTACATTCTTTCTGTTGCAAAATTACAGTCACTTATACCGTACATGATTACATTCTTTCTGTTGCAAAACTCCTGTCACATACATCGTACATGTTGACATTCTTTCTGTTGCAAAACTACAGTCACTTACATCGTACATGATTACATTATTTCCGTTGCAAAACTCCAGTCACTTACATCGTACATGTTGACATTATTTCTGTTGCAAAACTACAGTCACTTACATCGTACATGATTACATTTTTATATTGCAAAACTCCAGTCACTTACATCGAACATGATTACATTATTTCTGTTGCAAAACTCCAGTCACTTACATCGTACATGTTGACATTCTTTCTGTTGCAAAACTACAGTCACTTACATCGTACATGTTTACATTATTTCTATAGCAAAACTCCAGTCACTTACATCGTACATGTTGACATTCTTTCTGTTGCAAAACTACAGTCACTTACTTCGTACATGATTACATTCTTTCTGTTGAAAAAAGTCCAGTCACTTACATCGTACATGTTTACAATCTTTCTGTTGCAAAACTACGGTCACGTATATCGTACATGATTACATTATTTCTGTTGCAAAACTCCAGTCATTTACATCGTACATGTTTACAATCTTTCTTTTGCAAAATTCCAGTCACGTACATCGTACATGTTTACATTCTTTCTGTTGCAAAACTCCAGTCACTTACATCGTACATGATTACATTCTTTCTGTTGTAAAACTACAGTCACTTATATCGTACATGATTACATTCTTTCTGTTGCAAAACTCCAGTCACTTACATCGTACATGATTACATTAATTCAGTTGCAAAACTCCAGTCACTTACATCGTACATGTTGACATTCTTTCTGTTGCAAAACTGCAGTCACTTATATCGTACATGTTTACATTCTTTCTGTTGCAAAACTGCAGTCACTTATACCGTACATGATTACATTCTTTCTGTTGCAAAACTCCAGTCACTTACATCGTACATGTTGACATTCTTTCCGTTGCAAAACTCCAGTCACTTACATCGTACATGTTGACATTCTTTCTGTTCCAAAACTACAGTCACTTACATCGTACATGATTGCATTCATTCTGTTGCAAAACTCCAGTCACTTACATCGTACATGATTACATTCTTTCTGTTGCAAAACTACAGTCACTTATATCGTACATGATTACATTATTTCTGTTGCAAAACTCCAGTCACTTACATCGTACATGTTGACATTCTTTCTTTTGCAAAACTACAGTCACTTACATCGTACATGATTACATTTATTATATTGCAAAATTCCAGTCACTTACATCGTACATGATTACATTCTTTCTGTTGCAAAACTCCAGTCACTTACATCGTACATGATTACATTTTTTATGTTGCAAAACTCCAGTCACTTACATCGAACATGATTACATTATTTCTGTTGCAAAACTCCAGTCACTTACATCGTACATGTTGACATCCTTTCTGTTGCAAAACTCCAGTCACTTACATCGAACATGATTACATTTTTTCTGTTGCAAAACTCCAGTCACTTACATCGTACATGTTGACATTCTTTCTGTTGCAAAACTACAGTCACTTACATCGTACATGATTACAGTCTTTCTGTTGCAAATCTCCAGTCACATACATCGTACATGTTGACATTCTTTCTGTTGCAAAACTACAGTCACTTACATCGTACATGCTGACATTCTTTCTGTTGCAAAACTCCAGTCACTTACATCGTACATGATTACATTCTTTCTTTCTGTTGCAAAACTCCAGTCACATAAATCGTACATGATTACAATCTTTCTGTTGCAGAACTACAGTCACTTACATCGTACATGTTGACATTCTTTCTGTTGCAAAACTACAGTCACTTACATCGTACATGTTTACATTCTTTCAGTTGCAAATCTACAGTCACTTACATCGTACATGTTGACATTCTTTCTGCTGCAAAACACCAGTCACTTACATCGTACATGATTACATTATTTCTGTTGCAAAACTACAGTCACGTACATCGTACATGATTACATTCTTTCACTTGCAAAACTCCAGTCACTTACATCGTACATGTACACATCCTTTCTGCTGCAAAACTACAGTCACTTACATCGTACATGTTTACATTCTTTCTGTTGCAAAACTACAGTCACTTACATCGTACATGTTTACATTCTTTCTGTTGAAAACTCCAGTCACTTTCATCGTACATGATTACATTCTTTCACTTGCAATACTCCAGTCACTTACATCGTACATGTACACATTCTTTCTGCTGCAAAACTACAGTCACTTACATCGTACATGTTTACAATCTTTCTGTTGCAAAACTACAGTCACTTACATCGTACGTGTAAACATTCTTTCTGTTGCAAAACTACAGTCACTTACATCGTACATGTTTACAATCCTTCTGTTGCAAAACTACAGTCACTTACATCGTACATGTTTACATACTTTCTGTTGCAAAATTCCTGTCACTTTCATCGTACATGATTACATTCTTTCTGTTGCAAAACTCCAGTCACTTACATCGTACATGTTCACATTCTTTCTGCTGCAAAACTACAGTCACTTAAATCGTACATGTTTACATTCTTTCTGTTGCAAAACCACAGTCACTTACATCGTACATGTTGATATTCTTTCTGTTGCATAACTACAGTCACTTACATCGTACATGATTACATTCTTTCTGTTGCAAATCTCCAGTCACTTATACCGTACATGATTACATTCTTTCTGTTGCAAAACTCCAGTCACTTATATCGTACATGTTTACAATCTTTCTGTTGCAAAACTCCAGTCACTTACATCGTACATGATTACATTAATTCAGTTGCAAAACTCCAGTCACTTACATCGTACATGTTGACATTCTTTCTGTTGCAAAACTACAGTCACTTATATCGTAAATGTTTACATTCTTTCTGTTGCAAAATTACAGTCACTTACATCGTACATGTTGACATTCTTTCTGTTGCAAAACTACAGTCACTTATACCGTACATGATTACATTCTTTCTGTTGCAAAACTCCAGTCACTTATATCGTACATGTTTACATTCTTTCTGTTGCAAAACTCCAGTCACTTACATCATACATGATTACATTAATTCAGTTGCAAAACTCCAGTCACTTACATCGTACATGTTGACATTCTTTCTGTTGCAAAACTACAGTCACTTATATCGTAAATGTTTACATTCTTTCTGTTGCAAAATTACAGTCACTTATACCGTACATTATTACATTCTTTCTGTTGCAAAACTCCAGTCACATACATCGTACATGTTGACATTCTTTCTGTTGCAAAACTACAGTCACTTACATCGTACATGATTACATTATTTCCGTTGCAAAACTACAGTCACTTACATCGTACATGTTGAAATTCTTTCTGTTGCAAAACTACAGTCACTTACATCGTACATGATTACATTTTTATATTGCAAAACTCCAGTCACTTACATCGAACATGATTACATTATTTCTGTTGCAAAACTCCAGTCACTTACATCGTACATGTTGACATTCTTTCTGTTGCAAAACTACAGTCACTTACATCGTACATGTTTACATTCTTTCTGTTGCAAAACTCCAGTCACTTACATCGGACATGTTTACATTATTTCTATAGCAAAACTCCAGTCACTTACATCGTACATGTTGACATTCTTTCTGTTGCAAAACTACAGTCACTTACTTCGTACATGATTACATTCTTTCTGTTGAAAAAATTCCAGTCACTTACATCGTACATGTGTACAATCTTTCTGTTGCAAAACTACGGTCACGTATATCGTACATGATTACATTATTTCTGTTGCAAAACTCCAGTCATTTACATCGTACATGTTTACAATCTTTCTTTTGCAAAACTCCAGTCACGTACATCGTACATGTTTACATTCTTTCTGTTGCAAAACTCCAGTCACTTACATCGTACATGTTTACATTCTTTCTGTTGCAAAACTACAGTCACTTATATCGTACATGATTACATTCTTTCTGTTGCAAAACTCCAGTCACTTACATCGTACATGATTACATTAATTCAGTTGCAAAACTCCAGTCACTTACATCGTACATGTTGATATTCTTTCTGTTGCATAACTACAGTCACTTACATCGTACATGATTACATTCTTTCTGTTGCAAATCTCCAGTCACTTATACCGTACATGATTACATTCTTTCTGTTGCAAAACTCCAGTCACTTATATCGTACATGTTTACAATCTTTCTGTTGCAAAACTCCAGTCACTTACATCGTACATGATTACATTAATTCAGTTGCAAAACTCCAGTCACTTACATCGTACATGTTGACATTCTTTCTGTTGCAAAACTACAGTCACTTATATCGTAAATGTTTACATTCTTTCTGTTGCAAAATTACAGTCACTTATACCGTACATGATTACATTCTTTCTGTTGCAAAACTCCAGTCACATACATCGTACATGTTGACATTCTTTCTGTTGCAAAACTACAGTCACTTATATCGTACATGATTACATTCTTTCTGTTGCAAAACTCCAGTCACTTACATCGTACATGATTACATTAATTCAGTTGCAAAACTCCAGTCACTTACATCGTACATGTTGACATTCTTTCTGTTGCAAAACTAAAGTCACTTACATCGTACATGTTGACATTCTTTCTGTTGCAAAACTAAAGTCACTTATATCGTACATGTTTACATTCTTTCTGTTGCAAAACTGCAGTCACTTATACCGTACATGATTACATTCTTTCTGTTGCAAAACTCCAGTCACTTACATCGTACATGTTGACATTCTTTCTGTTGCAGAACTCCAGTCACTTACATCGTACATGTTGACATTCTTTCTGTTGCAAAACTACAGTCACTTACATCGTACATGATTACATTCATTCTGTTGCAAAACTCCAGTCACTTACATCGTACATGATTACATTATTTCCGTTGCAAAACTCCAGTCACTTACATCGTACATGTTGAAATTCTTTCTGTTGCAAAACTACAGTCACTTACATCGTACATGATTACATTTTTTATATTGCAAAACTCCAGTCACGTATATCGAACATGATTACATTATTTCTGTTGCAAAACTCCAGTCACTTACATCGTACATGTTGACATTCTTTCTGTTGAAAAACTACAGTCACTTATATCGTACATGATTACATTCTTTCTGTTGAATAAATTCCAGTCATTTACATCGTACATGTTTACAATCTCTCTGTTGCAAAACTACGGTCACTTATATCGTACATGATTACATTATTTATGTTGCAAAACTACAGTCACTTACATCGTACATGTTTACAATCTTTCTGTTGCAAAACTACAGTCACTTACATCGTACATGATTACATTCTTTCTGTTGAATAAATTCCAGTCACTTACATCGTACATATTTACAATCTTTCTGTTGCAAAATTCCAGTCACTTACATCGTACATGTTGACATTCTTTCTGTTGCAAAACTACAGTCACTTATACCGTACATGATTACATTCTTTCTGTTGCAAAACTCCAGTCACTTATATCGTACATGTTTACATTCTTTCTGTAGCAAAACTCCAGTCACTTACATCGTACATGATTACATTAATTCAGTTGCAAAACTCCAGTCACTTACATCGTACATGTTGACATTCTTTCTGTTGCAAAACTACAGTCACTTATATCGTAAATGTTTACATTCTTTCTGTTGCAAAATTACAGTCACTTATACCGTACATGATTACATTCTTTCTGTTGCAAAACTCCAGTCACATACATCGTACATGTTGACATTCTTTCTGTTGCAAAACTACAGTCACTTACATCGTACATGATTACATTATTTCCGTTGCAAAACTCCAGTCACTTACATCGTACATGTTGACATTCTTTCTGTTGCAAAACTACAGTCACTTACATCGTACATGATTACATTTTTATATTGCAAAACTCCAGTCACTTACATCCAACATGATTACATTATTTCTGTTGCAAAACTCCAGTCACTTACATCGTACATGTTGACATTCTTTCTGTTGCAAAACTACAGTCACTTACATCGTACATGTTTACATTCTTTCTGTTGCAAAACTCCAGTCACTTACATCGGACATGTTTACATTATTTCTATAGCAAAACTCCAGTCACTTACATCGTACATGTTGACATTCTTTCTGTTGCAAAACTACAGTCACTTACTTCGTACATGATTACATTCTTTCTGTTGAAAAAATTCCAGTCACTTACATCGTACATGTTTACAATCTTTCTGTTGCAAAACTACGGTCACGTATATCGTACATGATTACATTATTTCTGTTGCAAAACTCCAGTCATTTACATCGTACATGTTTACAATCTTTCTTTTGCAAAACTCCAGTCACGTACATCGTACATGTTTACATTCTTTCTGTTGCAAAACTCCAGTCACTTACATCGTACATGATTACATTCTTTCTGTTGCAAAACTACAGTCAATTATATCGTACATGATTACATTCTTTCTGTTGCAAAACTCCAGTCACTTACATCGTACATGATTACATTAATTCAGTTGCAAAACTCCTGTCACTTACATCGTACATGTTGACATTCTTTCTGTTGCAAAACTACAGTCACTTATATCGTACATGTTTACATTCTTTCTGTTGCAAAACTGCAGTCACTTATACCGTACATGATTACATTCTTTCTGTTGCAAAACTCCAGTCACTTACATCGTACATGTTGACATTCTTTCCGTTGCAAAACTCCAGTCACTTACATCGTACATGTTGACATTCTTTCTGTTGCAAAACTACAGTCACTTACATCGTACATGATTACATTCATTCTGTTGCAAAACTCCAGTCACTTACATCGTACATGATTATATTCTTTCTGTTGCAAAACTACAGTCACTTATATCGTACATGATTACATTATTTCTGTTGCAAAACTCCAGTCACTTACATCGTACATGTTGACATTCTTTCTTTTGCAAAACTACAGTCACTTACATCGTACATGATTACATTTTTATATTGCAAAACTCCAGTCACTTACATCGTACATGATTACATTCTTTCTGTTGCAAAACTCCAGTCACTTACATCGTACATGATTACATTCTTTCTGTTGCAAAAGTACAGTCACTTATATCGTACATGATTACATTATTTCTGTTGCAAAACTCCAGTCACTTACATCGTACATGATTACATTCATTCTGTTGCAAAACTCCAGTCACTTACATCGTACATGATTACATTATTTCCGTTGCAAAACTCCAGTCCCTTACATCGTACATGATTTCATTCATTCTGTTGCAAAACTCCAGTCACTTACATCGTACATGATTACATTATTTCCGTTGCAAAACTCCAGTCCCTTACATCGTACATGTTGACATTCTTTCTGTTGCAAAACTACAGTCACTTACATCGTACATGATTACATTTTTTATATTGCAAAACTCCAGTCACTTACATCGAACATGATTACATTATTTCTGTTGCAAAACTCCAGTCACTTACATCGTACATGTTGACATTCTTTCTGTTGAAAAACTACAGTCACTTATATCGTACATGATTACATTCTTTCTGTTGAATAAATTCCAGTCATTTACATCGTACATGTTTACAATCTCTCTGTTGCAAAACTACGGTCACATATATCGTACATGATTACATTATTTATGTTGCAAAACTACAGTCACTTACATCGTACATGTTAACAATCTTTCTGTTGCAAAACTACAGTCACTTACATCGGACATGTTGACATTCTTTCTGTTGCAAAACTACAGTCACTTACATCGTACATGATTACATTCCTTCGGTTGAATAAATTCCAGTCACTTACATCGTACATATTTACAATCTTTCTGTTGCAAAACTCCAGTCACTTACATCGTACATGTTGACATTCTTTCTGTTGCAAAACTACAATCACTTATACCGTACATGATTACATTCTTTCTGTTGCAAAACTCCAGTCACTTATATCGTACATGTTTACATTCTTTCTGTTGCAAGACTCCAGTCACTTACATCGTACATGATTACATTAATTCAGTTGCAAAACTCCAGTCACTTACATCGTACATGTTGACATTCTGTCTGTTGCAAAACTACAGTCACTTATATCGTAAATGTTTACATTCTTTCTGTTGCAAAATTACAGTCACTTATACCGTACATGATTACATTCTTTCTGTTGCAAAACTCCAGTCACATACATCGTACATGTTGACATTCTTTCTGTTGCAAAACTACAGTCACTTACATCGTACATGATTACATTATTTCCGTTGCAAAACTCCAGTCACTTACATCGTACATGTTGACATTCTTTCTGTTGCAAAACTACAGTCACTTACATCGTACATGATTACATTTTTATATTGCAAAACTCCAGTCACTTACATCGAACATGATTACATTATTTCTGTTGCAAAATTCCAGTCACTTACATCGTACATGTTGACATTCTTTCTGTTGCAAAACTACAGTCACTTACATCGTACATGTTTACATTCTTTCTGTTGCAAAACTCCAGTCACTTACATCGGACATGTTTACATTATTTCTATAGCAAAACTCCAGTCACTTACATCGTACATGTTGACATTCTTTCTGTTGCAAAACTACAGTCACTTACTTCGTACATGATTACATTCTTTCTGTTGAAAAAATTCCAGTCACTTACATCGTACATGTTTACAATCTTTCTGTTGCAAAACTACGGTCACGTATATCGTACATGATTACATTATTTCTGTTGCAAAACTCCAGTCATTTACATCGTACATGTTTACAATCTTTCTTTTGCAAAACTCCAGTCACGTACATCGTACATGTTTACATTCTTTCTGTTGCAAAACTCCAGTCACTTACATCGTACATGATTACATTCTTTCTGTTGCAAAACTACAGTCACTTATATCGTACATGATTACATTCTTTCTGTTGCAAAACTCCAGTCACTTACATCGTACATGATTACATTAATTCAGTTGCAAAACTCCAGTCACTTACATCGTACATGTTGACATTCTTTCTGTTGCAAAACTACAGTCACTTATATCGTACATGTTTACATTCTTTCTGTGGCAAAACTGCAGTCACTTATACCGTACATGATTACATTTTTTCTGTTGCAAAACTCCAGTCACTTACATCGTACATGTTGACATTCTTTCCGTTGTAAAACTCCAGTCACTTACATCGTACATGTTGACATTCTTTCTGTTGCAAAACTACAGTCACTTACATCGTACATGATTACATTCATTCTGTTGCAAAACTCCAGTCACATACATCGTACATGATTACATTCTTTCTGTTGCAAAACTCCAGTCACTTACATCGTACATGATTACATTAATTCAGTTGCAAAACTCCAGTCACTTACATCGTACATGTTGACATTCTTTCTGTTGCAAAACTACAGTCACTTATATCGTAAATGTTTTCATTCTTTCTGTTGCAAAATTACAGTCACTTATACCGTACATGATTACATTCTTTCTGTTGCAAAACTCCAGTCACATACATCGTACATGTTGACATTCTTTCTGTTGCAAAACTACAGTCACTTACATCGTACATGATTACATTATTTCCGTTGCAAAACTCCAGTCACTTACATCGTACATGTTGACATTCTTTCTGTTGCAAAACTACAGTCACTTACATCGTACATGATTACATTTTTATATTGCAAAACTCCAGTCACTTACATCGAACATGATTACATTATTTCTGTTGCAAAACTCCAGTCACTTACATCGTACATGTTGACATTCTTTCTGTTGCAAAACTACAGTCACTTACATCGTACATGTTTACATTCTTTCTGTTGCAAAACTCCAGTCACTTACATCGGACATGTTTACATTATTTCTATAGCAAAACTCCAGTCACTTACATCGTACATGTTGACATTCTTTCTGTTGCAAAACTACAGTCACTTACTTCGTACATGATTACATTCTTCCTGTTGAAAAAATTCCAGTCACTTACATCGTACATGTTTACAATCTTTCTGTTGCAAAACTACGGTCACGTATATCGTTCATGATTACATTATTTCTGTTGCAAAACTCCAGTCATTTACATCGTACATGTTTACAATCTTTCTTTTGCAAAACTCCAGTCACGTACATCGTACATGTTTACATTCTTTCTGTTGCAAAACTCCAGTCACTTACATCGTACATGATTACATTCTTTCTGTTGCAAAACTACAGTCACTTATATCGTACACGATTACATTCTTTCTGTTGCAAAACTCCAGTCACTTACATCGTACATGATTACATTAATTCAGTTGCAAAACTCCAGTCACTTACATCGTACATGTTGACATTCTTTCTGTTGCAAAACTACAGTCACTTATATCGTAAATGTTTACATTCTTTCTGTTGCAAAACTGCAGTCACTTATACCGTACATGATTACATTCTTTCTGTTGCAAAACTCCAGTCACTTACATCGTACATGTTGACATTCTTTCCGTTGCAAAACTCCAGTCACTTACATCGTACATGTTGACATTCTTTCTGTTGCAAAACTACAGTCACTTACATCGTACATGATTACATTCATTCTGTTGCAAAACTCCAGTCACTTACATCGTACATGATTACATTCTTTCTGTTGCAAAACTACAGTCACTTATATCGTACATGATTACATTATTTCTGTTGCAAAACTCCAGTCACTTACATCGTACATGTTGACATTCTTTCTTTTGCAAATCTACAGTCACTTACATCGTACATGATTACATTTTTTATATTGCAAAACTCCAGTCACTTACATCGTACATGATTACATTCTTTCTGTTGCAAAATTCCAGTCACTTACATCGTACATGATTACATTCTTTCTGTTGCAAAACTACAGTCACTTATATCGTACATGATTACATTATTTCTGTTGCAAAACTCCAGTCACTTACATCGTACATGATTACATTCATTCTGTTGCAAAACTCCAGTCACTTACATCGTACATGATTACATTATTTCCGTTGCAAAACTCCAGTCCCTTACATCGTACTTGTTGACATTCTTTCTGTTGCAAAACTACAGTCACTTACATCGTACATGATTACATTTCTTATATTGCAAAACTCCAGTCACTTACATCGAACATGATTACATTATTTCTGTTGCAAAACTCCAGTCACTTACATCGTACATGTTGACATTCTTTCTTTTGCAAAACTACAGTCACTTACATCGTACATGATGAAATTTTTTATGTTGCAAAACTCCAGTCACTTACATCGAACATGATTACATTATTTCTGTTGCAAAACTCCAGTCACTTACATCGTACATGTTGACATCCTTTCTGTTGCAAAACTCCAGTCACTTACATCGAACATGATTACATTTTTTCTGTTGCAAAACTCCAGTCACTTACATCGTACATGTTGACATTCTTTCTGTTGCAAAACTACAGTCACTTACATCGTACATGATTACAATCTTTCTGTTGCAAATCTCCAGTCACTTACATCGTACATGTTGACATTCTTTCTGTTGCAAAACTACAGTCACTTACATCGTACATGCTGACATTCTTTCTGTTGCTAAACTCCAGTCACTTACATCGTACATGATTACATTCTTTCTTTCTGTTGCAAAACTCCAGTCACATAAATCGTACATGATTACAATCTTTCTGTTGCAGAACTACAGTCACTTACATCGTACATGTTGACATTCTTTCTGTTGCAAAACTACAGTCACTTACATCGTACATGTTTACATTCTTTCAGTTGCAAATCTACAGTCACTTACATCGTACATGTTGACATTCTTTCTGCTGCAAAACACCAGTCACTTACACCGTACATGATTACATTATTTCTGTTGCAAAACTACAGTCACGTACATCGTACATGATTACATTCTTTCACTTGCAAAACTCCAGTCACTTACATCGTACATGTACACATTCTTTCTGCTGCAAAACTACAGTCACTTACATCGTACATGTTTACATTCTTTCTGTTGCAAAACTACAGTCACTTACATCGTACATGTTTACATTCTTTCTGTTGAAAACTCCAGTCACTTTCATCGTACATGATTACATTCTTTCACTTGCAATACTCCAGTCACTTACATCGTACATGTACACATTCTTTCTGCTGCAAAACTACAGTCACTTACATCGTACATGTTTACAATCTTTCTGTTGCAAAACTACAGTCACTTACATCGTACGTGTAAACATTCTTTCTGTTGCAAAACTACAGTCACTTACATCGTACATGTTTACAATCCTTCTGTTGCAAAACTCCAGTCACTTACATCGTACATGTTTACATACTTTCTGTTGCAAAATTCCTGTCACTTTCATCGTACATGATTACATTCTTTCTGTTGCAAAACTCCAGTCACTTACATCGTACATGTACACATTCTTTCTGCTGCAAAACTACAGTCACATACATCGTACATGTTTACATTCTTTCTGTTGCAAAACTACAGTCACTTACATCGTACATGTTGATATTCTTTCTGTTGCATAACTACAGTCACATACATCGTACATGATTACATTCTTTCTGTTGCAAAACTCCAGTCACTTATACCGTACATGATTACATTCTTTCTGTTGCAAAACTCCAGTCACTTATATCGTACATGTTTACATTCTTTCTGTTGCAAAACTCCAGTCACTTACATCGTACATGTTGACATTCTTTCTGTTGCAAAACTACAGTCACTTATATCGTAAATGTTTACATTCTTTCTGTTGCAAAATTACAGTCACTTATACCGTACATGATTACATTCTTTCTGTTGCAAATCTGCAGTCACATACATCGTACATGTTGACATTATTTCTATAGCAAAACTCCAGTCACTTACATCGTACATGTTGACATTCTTTCTGTTGCAAAACTCCAGTCACTTATATCGTTCATGTTTACATTCTTTCTGTTGCAAAACTCCAGTCACTTACATCGTACATGTTGACATTCTTTCTGTTGCAAAACTACAGTCACTTACATCGTACATGATTACATTATTTCCGTTGCAAAACTCCAGTCACTTACATCGTACATGTTGACATTCTTTCTGTTGCAAAACTACAGTCACTTACATCGTACATGATTACATTTTTATATTGCAAAACTCCAGTCACTTACATCGAACATGATTACTTTATTTCTGTTGCAAAACTCCAGTCACTTACATCGTACATGTTGACATTCTTTCTGTTGCAAAACTACAGTCACTTACATCGTACATGTTTACATTCTTTCTGTTGCAAAACTCCAGTCACTTACATCGGACATGTTTACATTATTTCTATAGCAAAACTCCAGTCACTTACATCGTACATGTTGACATTCTTTCTGTTGCAAAACTACAGTCACTTACTTCGTACATGATTACATTCTTTCTGTTGAAAAAATTCCAGTCACTTACATCGTACATGTTTACAATCTTTCTGTTGCAAAACTACGGTCACGTATATCGTACATGATTACATTATTTCTGTTGCAAAACTCCAGTCACTTACATCGTACATGATTACATTCTTTCTGTTGCAAAACTACAGTCACTTATATCGTACATGATTACATTCTTTCTGTTGCAAAACTCCAGTCACTTACATCGTACATGATTACATTAATTCAGTTGCAAAACTCCAGTCACTTACATCGTACATGTTGACATTCTTTCTGTTGCAAAACTACAGTCACTTATATCGTACATGTTTACATTCTTTCTGTTGCAAAACTGCAGTCACTTATACCGTACATGATTACATTCTTTCTGTTGCAAAACTCCAGTCACTTACATCGTACATGTTGACATTCTTTCCGTTGCAAAACTCCAGTCACTTACATCGTACATGTTGACATTCTTTCTGTTGCAAAACTACAGTCACTTACATCGTACATGATTACATTCATTCTGTTGCAAAACTCCAGTCACTTACATCGTACATGATTACATTCATTCTGTTGCAAAACTCCAGTCACTTACATCGTACATGATTACATTATTTCCGTTGCAAAACTCCAGTTCCTTACATCGTACTTGTTGACATTCTTTCTGTTGCAAAACTACAGTCACTTACATCGTACATGATTACATTTTTTATATTGCAAAACTCCAGTCACTTACATCGAACATGATTACATTATTTCTGTTGCAAAACTCCAGTCACTTACATCGTACATGTTGACATTCTTTCTTTTGCAAAACTACAGTCACTTACAACGTACATGATTAAATTTTTTATGTTGCAAAACTCCAGTCACTTACATCGAACATGATTACATTATTTCTGTTGCAAAACTCCAGTCACTTACATCGTACATGTTGACATCCTTTCTGTTGCAAAACTCCAGTCACTTACATCGAACATGATTACATTTTTTCTGTTGCAAAACTCCAGTCACTTACATCGTACATGTTGACATTCTTTCTGTTGCAAAACTACAGTCACTTACATCGTACATGATTACAATCTTTCTGTTGCAAATCTCCAGTCACTTACATCGTACATGTTGACATTCTTTCTGTTGCAAAACTACAGTCACTTACATCGTACATGCTAACATTCTTTCTGTTGCTAAACTCCAGTCACTTACATCGTACATGATTACATTCTTTCTTTCTGTTGCAAAACTCCAGTCACATAAATCGTACATGATTACAATCTTTCTGTTGCAGAACTACAGTCACTTACATCGTACATGTTGACATTCTTTCTGTTGCAAAACTACAGTCACTTACATCGTACATGTTTACATTCTTTCAGTTGCAAATCTACAGTCACTTACATCGTACATGTTGACATTCTTTCTGCTGCAAAACACCAGTCACTTACATCGTACATGATTACATTATTTCTGTTGCAAAACTACAGTCACGTACATCGTACATGATTACATTCTTTCACTTGCAAAACTCCAGTCACTTACATCGTACATGTACACATTCTTTCTGCTGCAAAACTACAGTCACTTACATCGTACATGTTTACATTCTTTCTGTTGCAAAACTACAGTCACTTACATCGTACATGTTTACATTCTTTCTGTTGAAAACTCCAGTCACTTCCTTCGTACATGATTACATTCTTTCACTTGCAATACTCCAGTCACTTACATCGTACATGTACACATTCTTTCTGCTGCAAAACTACAGTCACTTACATCGTACATGTTTACAATCTTTCTGTTGCAAAACTACAGTCACTTACATCGTACGTGTAAACATTCTTTCTGTTGCAAAACTACAGTCACTTACATCGTACATGTTTACAATCCTTCTGTTGCAAAACTCCAGTCACTTACATCGTACATGTTTACATACTTTCTGTTGCAAAATTCCTGTCACTTTCATCGTACATGATTACATTCTTTCTGTTGCAAAACTCCAGTCACTTACATCGTACATGTACACATTCTATCTGCTGCAAAACTACAGTCACTTACATCGTACATGTTTACATTCTTTCTATTGCAAAACTACAGTCACTTACATCGTACATGTTGATATTCTTTCTGTTGCATAACTACAGTCACTTACATTGTACATGATTACATTCTTTCTGTTGCAAAACTCCAGTCACTTATACCGTACATGATTACATTCTTTCTGTTGCAAAACTCCAGTCACTTATATCGTACATGTTTACATTCTTTCTGTTGCAAAACTCCAGTCACTTACATCGTACATGATTACATTAATTCAGTTGCAAAACTCCAGTCACTTACATCGTACATGTTGACATTCTTTCTGTTGCAAAACTACAGTCACTTATATCGTAAATGTTTACATTCTTTCTGTTGCAAAATTACAGTCACTTATACCGTACATGATTACATTCTTTCTGTTGCAAATATCCAGTCACATACATCGTACATGTTGACATTCTTTCTGTTGCAAAACTACAGTCACTTACATCGTACATGATTACATTATTTCCGTTGCAAAACTCCAGTCACTTACATCGTACATGTTGACATTCTTTCTGTTGCAAAACTACAGTCACTTACATCGTACATGATTACATTTTTATATTGCAAAACTCCAGTCACTTACATCGAACATGATTACTTTATTTCTGTTACAAAACTCCAGTCACTTACATCGTACATGTTGACATTCTTTCTGTTGCAAAACTACAGTCACTTACATCGTACATGTTTACATTCTTTCTGTTGCAAAACTCCAGTCACTTACATCGGACATGTTTACATTATTTCTGTAGCAAAACTCCAGTCACTTACATCGTACATGTTGACATTCTTTCTGTTGCAAAACTACAGTCACTTACTTCGTACATGATTACATTATTTCTGTTGAAAAAATTCCAGTCACTTACATCGTACATGTTTACAATCTTTCTGTTGCAAAACTACGGTCACGTATATCGTACATGATTACATTATTTCTGTTGCAAAACTCCAGTCATTTACATCGTACATGTTTACAATCTTTCTTTTGCAAAACTCCAGTCACGTACATCGTACATGTTTACATTCTTTCTGTTGCAAAACTCCAGTCACTTACATCGTACATGATTACATTCTTTCTGTTGCAAAACTACAGTCACTTATATCGTACATGATTACATTCTTTCTGTTGCAAAACTCCAGTCACTTACATCGTACATGATTACATTAATTCAGTTGCAAAACTCCAGTCACTTACATCGTACATGTTGACATTCTTTCTGTTGCAAAACTACAGTCACTTATATCGTACATGTTTACATTCTTTCTGTTGCAAAACTGCAGTCACTTATACCGTACATGATTACATTCTTTCTGTTGCAAAACTCCAGTCACTTACATCGTACATGTTGACATTCTTTCCGTTGCAAAACTCCAGTCACTTACATCGTACATGTTGACATTCTTTCTGTTGCAAAACTACAGTCACTCACATCGTACATGATTACATTCATTCTGTTGCAAAACTCCTGTCACTTACATCGTACATGATTACATTATTTCCGTTGCAAAACTCCAGTCACTTACATCGTACATGTTGACATTCTTTCTGTTGCAAAACTACAGTCACATACATCGTACATGATTACATTTTTTATAATGCAAAACTCCAGTCACTTACATCGAACATGATTACATTATTTCTGTTGCAAAACTCCAGTCACTTACATCGTACATGTTGACATTCTTTCTTTTGCAAAATTACAGTCACTTACATCGTACATGATTACATTTTTATATTGCAAAACTCCAGTCACTTACATCGTACATGATTACATTCTTTCTGTTGCAAAACTCCAGTCACTTACATCGTACATGATTACATTCTTTCTGTTGCAAAACTACAGTCACTTATATCGTACATGATTACATTATTTCTGTTGCAAAACTCCAGTCACTTACATCGTACATGATTACATTCATTCTGTTGCAAAACTCCAGTCACTTACATCGTACATGATTACATTATTTCCGTTGCAAAACTCCAGTCCCTTACATCGTACATGTTGACATTCTTTCTGTTGCAAAACTACAGTCACTTACATCGTACATGATTACATTTTTTATATTGCAAAACTCCAGTCACTTACATCGAACATGATTACATTATTTCTGTTGCAAAACTCCAGTCACTTACATCGTTCATGTTGACATTGTTTCTTTTGCAAAACTACAGTCACTTACATCGTACATGATTACATTTTTTATGTTGCAAAACTCCAGTCACTTACATCGAACATGATTACATTATTTCTGTTGCAAAACTCCAGTCACTTACATCGTACATGTTGACATCCTTTCTGTTGCAAAATTCCAGTCACTTACATCGAACATGATTACATTTTTTCTGTTGCAAAACTCCAGTCACTTACATCGTACATGTTGACATTCTTTCTGTTGCAAAACTACAGTCACTTACATCGTACATGATTACAATCTTTCTGTTGCAAATCTCCAGTCACTTACATCGTACATGTTGACATTCTTTCTGTTGCAAAACTACAGTCACTTACATCGTACATGCTGACATTCTTTCTGTTGCAAAACTCCAGTCAGTTACATCGTACATGATTACATTCATTCTTTCTGTTGCAAAACTCCAGTCACATAAATCGTACATGATTACAATCTTTCTGTTGCAGAACTACAGTCACTTACATCGTACATGTTGACATTCTTTCTGTTGCAAAACTACAGTCACTTACATCGTACATGTTTACATTCTTTCAGTTGCAAATCTACAGTCACTTACATCGTACATGTTGACA
Source organism: Meconema thalassinum (assembly GCA_946902985.2). Taxonomy (NCBI): domain Eukaryota; kingdom Metazoa; phylum Arthropoda; class Insecta; order Orthoptera; family Tettigoniidae; genus Meconema; species Meconema thalassinum. Next base: position 1,761,999,505 of record OX336388.2, read on the forward strand.
TTCTTTCTGCTGCAAAACACCAGTCACTTACATCGTACATGATTACATTATTTCTGTTGCAAAACTACAGTCACGTACATCGTACATGATTACATTCTTTCACTTGCAAAACTCCAGTCACTTACATCGTACATGTACACATTCTTTCTGCTGCAAAACTACAGTCACTTACATCGTACATGTTTACATTCTTTCTGTTGCAAAACTACAGTCACTTACATCGTACATGTTTACATTCTTTCTGTTGCAAACTCCAGTCACTTTCATCGTACATGATTACAATGTTTCTGTTGCAAAACTCCAGTCACTTACATCGTACATGATTACATTATTTCTGTTGCAAAACTGCAGTCACTTACATCGTACATGTTTACAATCTTTCTGTTGCAAAACTACAGTCACTTACATCGTACGTGTAAACATTCTTTCTGTTGCAAAACTCCAGTCACTTACATCGTACATGTACACATTCTCTCTGCTGCAAAACTACAGTCACTTACATCGTACATGTTTACATTCTTTCTGTTGCAAAACTACAGTCACTTACATCGTACATGTTGATATTCTTTCTGTTGCTTAACTACAGTCACTTACATCGTACATGATTACATTCTTTCTGTTGCAAAACCCCAGTCACTTTCATCGTACATGATTACATTCTTTCTGTTGCAAAATTCCAGTCACTTATATCGTACATGATTACATTATTTATGTTGCAAAACTACAGTCACTTACATCGTACATGTTTACAATCTTTCTGTTGCAAAACTACAGTCACTTACATCGTACATGTAAACATTCTTTCTGTTGCAAAACTACAGTCACTCACATCGTACATGATTAAATTCTTTCTGTTGCAAAACTACAGTCACTTACATCGTACATGTACACATTCCTTCTGCAGCAAAACTCCAGTCACTTACATCTTACATGTTTACAAACTTTCTGTTGCAAAACTCCAGTCACTTACATCGTACATGTTTACATTCATTCTGTTGCAAAACTCCAGTCACTTTCATCGTACATGATTACATTCTTTCTGTTGCAAAACTCCAGTCACTTACATCGTATACGTTCACATTATTTCTGTTGCAAAACTACAGTCACTTACATCGTACATGACTACATTCTTTCAGTTGCAAAACTCCAGTCACTTACATCGTATATGTTCACATTCATTCTGTTGCAAAACTACATTCACTTACATCGTACATGTACACATTCCTTCTGCAGCAAAACTCCAGTCACATACATCGTACATGTTTACAAACTTTCTGTTGCAAAACTCCAGTCACTTACATCGTACATGTTTACATTCACTCTGTTGCAAAACTCCAGTCACTTTCATCGTACATGATTACAATGTTTCTGTTGCAAAACTCCAGTCACTTACATCGTACATGATTACATTATTTCTGTTGCAAAACTGCAGTCACTTACATCGTACATGATTACATTCATTCTGTTGCAAAACTACAGTCACTTACATCGTACACGTTTACAATCTTTCTGTTTTAAAACTACAGTCACTTACTGTACATCGTACATGATTACATTCTTTCTGTTGCAAAACTCCAGTCACTTACATCGTACATGTTCACATTCTTTCTGTTTTAAAACTACAGTCACTTACATCGTACATGTTTACATTCTTTCTGTTGCAAAACTCCAGTCACTTACATCGTACATGTTTACATTCTTTCTGTTTTAAAACTACAGTCACTTACATCGTATATGTTCACATTATTTCTGTTGCAAAACTACAGTCACTTACATCGTACATGATTACATTCTTTCAGTTGCAAAACTCCAGTCACTTACATCGTACATGTTTACCATCTTTCTTTTGCAAAACTCCAGTCACGTACATCGTACATGTATACATTCTTTCTGTTACAAAACTCCAGTCACTTACATCGTACATGATTACATTCTTTCTGTTGCAAAACTGCAGTCACTTATACCGTACATGATTACATTCTTTCTGTTGCAAAACTCCAGTCACTTACATCGTACATGTTGACATTCTTTCCGTTGCAAAACTCCAGTCACTTACATCGTACATGTTGACATTCTTTCTGTTGCAAAACTACAGTCACTTACATCGTACATGATTACATTCATTCTGTTGCAAAATTTCAGTCACTTACATCGTACATGATTACATTATTTCCGTTGCAAAACTCCAGTCACTTACATCGTACATGTTGACATTCTTTCTGTTGCAAAACTACAGTCACATACATCGTACATGATTACATTTTTTATATTGCAAAACTCCAGTCACTTACATCGAACATGATTACATTATTTCTGTTGCAAAACTCCAGTCACTTACATCGTACATGTTGAAATTCTTTCTTTTGCAAAACTACAGTCACTTACATCGTACATGATTACATTTTTTATATTGCAAAACTCCAGTCACTTACATCGTACATGATTACATTCTTTCTGTTGCAAAACTCCAGTCACTTACATCGTACATGATTACATTCTTTCTGTTGCAAAACTACAGTCACTTATATCGTACATGATTACATTATTTCTGTTGCAAAACTCCAGTCACTTACATCGTACATGATTACATTCATTCTGTTGCAAAACTCCAGTCACTTACATCGTACATGATTACATTATTTCCGTTGCAAAACTCCAGTCCCTTACATCGTACATGTTGACATTCTTTCTGTTGCAAAACTACAGTCACTTACATCGTACATGATTACATTTTTTATATTGCAAAACTCCAGTCACTTACATCGAACATGATTACATTATTTCTGTTGCAAAACTCCAGTCACTTACATCGTACATGTTGACATTCTTTCTGTTGAAAAACTACAGTCACTTATATCGTACATGATTACATTCTTTCTGTTGAATAAATTCCAGTCACTTACATCGTACATGGTTACAATCTCTCTGTTGCAAAACTACGGTCACTTATATCGTACCTGATTACATTATTTATGTTGCAAAACTACAGTCACTTACATCGTACATGTTTACAATCTTTCTGTTGCAAAACTACAGTCACTTACATCGGACATGTTGACATTCTTTCTGTTGCAAATCTACAGTCACTTACATCGTACATGATTACATTCTTTCTGTTGAATAAATTCCAGTCACTTACATCGTACATGTTTACAATCTTTCTGTTGCAAAACTCCAGTCACTTACATCGTACATGTTGACATTCTTTCTGTTGCAAAAATACAGTCACTTATACCGTACATGATTACATTCTTTCTGTTGCAAAACTCCAGTCACTTATATCGTACATGTTTACATTCTTTCTGTTGCAAAACTCCAGTCACTTACATCGTACATGATTACATTAATTCAGTTGCAAAACTCCAGTCACTTACATCGTACATGTTGACATTCTTTCTGTTGCAAAACTACAGTCACTTATATCGTAAATAATTACATTCTTTCTGTTGCAAAATTACAGTCACTTATACCGTACATGATTACATTCTTTCTGTTGCAAAACTCCAGTCACATACATCGTACATGTTGACATTCTTTCTGTTGCAAAACTACAGTCACTTACATCGTACATGATTACATTATTTCCGTTGCAAAACTCCAGTCACTTACATCGTACATGTTGACATTCTTTCTGTTGCAAAACTACAGTCACTTACATCGTACATGATTACATTTTTATATTGCAAAACTCCAGTCACTTACATCGAACATGATTACATTATTTCTGTTGCAAAACCCCAGTCACTTACATCGTACATGTTGACATTCTTTCTGTTGCAAAACTACAGTCACTTACATCGTACATGATTACATTATTTCCGTTGCAAAACTCCAGTCACTTACATCGTACATGTTGACATTCTTTCTGTTGCAAAACTACAGTCACTTACATCGTACATGATTACATTTTTATATTGCAAAACTCCAGTCACTTACATCGAACATGATTACATTATTTCTGTTGCAAAACCCCAGTCACTTACATCGTACATGTTGACATTCTTTCTGTTGCAAAACTACAGTCACTTACATCGTACATGTTTACATTCTTTCTGTTGCAAAACTCCAGTCACTTACATCGGACATGTTTACATTATTTCTATAGCAAAACTCCAGTCACTTACATCGTACATGTTGACATTCTTTCTGTTGCAAAACTACAGTCACTTACTTCGTACATGATTACATTCTTTCTGTTGAAAAAATTCCAGTCACTTACATCGTACATGTTTACAATCTTTCTGTTGCAAAACTACGGTCACGTATATCGTACATGAATACATTATTTCTGTTGCAAAACTCCAGTCATTTAAATCGTACATGTTTACAATCTTTCTTTTGCAAAACTCCAGTCACGTACATCGAACATGTTTACATTCTTTCTGTTGCAAAACTCCAGTCACTTACATCGTACATGATTACATTCTTTCTGTTGCAAAACTACAGTCACTTATATCGTACATGATTACATTCTTTCTGTTGCAAAACTCCAGTCACTTACATCGTACATGATTACATTAATTCAGTTGCAAAACTCCAGTCACTTACATCGTACATGTTGACATTCTTTCTGTTGCAAAACTACAGTCACTTATATCGTACATGTTTACATTCTTTCTGTTGCAAAACTGCAGTCACTTATACCGTACATGATTACATTCTTTCTGTTGCAAAATTCCAGTCACTTACATCGTACATGTTGACATTCTTTCCGTTGCAAAACTCCAGTCACTTACATCGTACATGTTGACATTCTTTCTGTTGCAAAACTACAGTCACTTACATCGTACATGATTACATTCATTCTGTTGCAAAACTCCAGTCACTTACATCGTACATGATTACATTATTTCCGTTGCAAAACTCCAGTCACTTACATCGTACATGTTGACATTCTTTCTGTTGCAAAACTACAGTCACTTACATCGTACATGATTACATTATTTCTGTTGCAAAACTCCAGTCACTTACATCGAACATGATTACATTATTTCTGTTGCAAAACTCCAGTCACTTACATCGTACATGTTGACATTCTTTCTTTTGCAAAACTACAGTCACTTACATCGTACATGATTACATTTTTTATATTGCAAAATTCCAGTCACTTACATCGTACATGATTACATTATTTCTGTTGCAAAACCCCAGTCACTTACATCGTACATGATTACATTCTTTCTGTTGCAAAACTACAGTCACTTATATCGTACATGATTACATTATTTCTGTTGCAAAACTCCAGTCACTTACATCGTACATGATTACATTCATTCTGTTGCAAAACTCCAGTCACTTACATCGTACATGATTACATTATTTCCGTTGCAAAACTCCAGTCCCTTACATCGTACATGTTGACATTCTTTCTGTTGCAAAACTACAGTCACTTACATCGTACATGATTACATTTTTTATATTGCAAAACTCCAGTCACTTACATCGATCATGATTACATTATTTCTGTTGCAAAACTCCAGTCACTTACATCGTACATGTTGACATTCTTTCTTTTGCAAAACTACAGTCACTTACATCGTACATGATTACATTTTTTATGTTGCAAAACTCCAGTCACTTACATCGAACATGATTACATTATTTCTGTTGCAAAATTACAGTCACTTACATCGTACATGTTGACATCCTTTCTGTTGCAAAACTCCAGTCACTTACATCGAACATGATTACATTTTTTCTGTTGCAAAACTCCAGTCACTTACATCGTACATGTTGACATTCTTTCTGTTGCAAAACTACAGTCACTTACATCGTACATGATTACAAACTTTCTGTTGCAAATCTCCAGTCACTTACATCGTACATGTTGACATTCTTTCTGTTGCAAAACTACAGTCACTTACATCGTACATGCTGACATTCTTTCTGTTGCAAAACTACAGTCACTTACATCGTACATGATTACATTCTTTCTTTCTGTTGCAAAACTCCAGTCACATAAATCGTACATGATTACAATCTTTCTGTTGCAGAACTACAGTCACTTACATCGTACATGTTGACATTCTTTCTGTTGCAAAACTACAGTCACTTACATCGTACATGTTTACATTCTTTCAGTTGCAAATCTACAGTCACTTACATCGTACATGTTGACATTCTTTCTGCTGCAAAACACCAGTCACTTACATCGTACATGATTACATTATTTCTGTTGCAAAACTACAGTCACGTACGTCGTACATGATTACATTCTTTCACTTGCAAAACTCCAGTCACTTACATCCTCCATGTACACATTCTTTCTGCTGCAAAACTACAGTCACTTACATCGTACATGTTTACATTCTTTCTGTTGCAAAACTACAGTCACTTACATCGTACATGTGTACATTCTTTCTGTTGAAAACTCCAGTCACTTTCATCGTACATGATTACATTCTTTCACTTGCAATACTCCAGTCACTTACATCGTACATGTACACATTCTTTCTGCTGCAAAACTACAGTCACTTACATCGTACATGTTTACAATCTTTCGGTTACAAAACTACAGTCACTTACATCGTACGTGTAAACATTCTTTCTGTTGCAAAACTACAGTCACTTACATCGTACATGTTTACAATCCTTCTGTTGCAAAACTCCAGTCACATACATCTTACATGTTTACATACTTTCTGTTGCAAAATTCCTGTCACTTTCATCGTACATGATTACATTCTTTCTGTTGCAAAACTCCAGTCACTTACATCGTACATGTACGTATTCTTTCTGCTGCAAAACTACAGTCACTTACATCGTACATGTTTACATTCTTTCTGTTGCAAAACTACAGTCACTTACATCGTACATGTTGATATTCTTTCTGTTGCATAACTACAGTCACTTACATCGTACATGATTACATTCTTTCTGTTGCAAAACTCCAGTCACTTTCATCGTACATGATTACATTCTTTCTGTTGCAAAATTCCAGTCACTTATATCGTACATGATTACATTATTTATGTTGCAAAACTACAGTCACTTACATCGTACATGTTTACAATCTTTCTGTTGCAAAACTACAGTCACTTACATCGTACATGTACACATTCCTTCTGCAGCAAAACTCCAGTCACTTACATCTTACATGTTTACAAACTTTCTGTTGCAAAACTCCAGTCACTTACATCGTACATGTTTACATTCATTCTGTTGCAAAACTCCAGTCACTTTCATCGTACATGATTACATTCTTCCTGTTGCAAAACTCCAGTCACTTACATCGTATATGTTCACATTATTACTGTTGCAAAACTACAGTCACTTACATCGTACATGATTACATTCTTTCAGTTGCAAAACTCCAGTCACTTACATCGTATATGTTCACATTCATTCTGTTGCAAAACTACATTCACTTACATCGTACATGTACACATTCCTTCTGCAGCAAAACTCCAGTCACATACATCGTACATGTTTACAAACTTTCTGTTGCAAAACTCCAGTCACTTACATCGTACATGTTTACATTCACTCTGTTGCAAAACTCCAGTCACTTTCATCGTACATGATTACAATGTTTCTGTTGCAAAACTCCAGTCACTTACATCGTACATGATTACATTATTTCTGTTGCAAAACTGCAGTCACTTACATCGTACATGATTACATTCATTCTGTTGCAAAACTACAGTCACTTACATCGTACACGTTTACAATCTTTCTGTTTTAAAACTACAGTCACTTACTGTACATCGTACATGATTACATTCTTTCTGTTGCAAAACTCCAGTCACTTACATCGTACATGTTCACATTCTTTCTGTTTTAAAACTACAGTCACTTACATCGTACATGTTTACATTCTTTCTGTTGCAAAACTCCAGTCACTTACATCGTACATGTTTACATTCTTTCTGTTTTAAAACTACAGTCACTTACATCGTACATATTTACAATATTTATGTTGCAAAACTCCAGTCACTTACATCGTACATGTTGACATTCCTTCTGTTGCAAAACTCCAGTCAATTACATCGTACATGTGTACATTCTTTCTGTTGCAAAACTCCAGTCACTTACATCGTACATGATTACATTCTTTCTGTTGAAAAACTCCAGTCACTTACATCGTACATGTTGACATTCTTTCTGTTGCAAAACTCCAGTCACTTACATCGTACATGATTACATTCTTTCTGTTGAAAAACTCCAGTCACTTACATCGTACATATTTACAATCTTTCTGTTGCAAAACTCCAGTCACTTACATCGTACATGATTACAATCTTTCTGTTGCAAAACCAGTCACTTACATCGTACATGTTGACATTCTTTCAGTTGTAAAACTACAGACACATATATCGTACATGATTACATTCTTTATGTTGCAAAACTACAGTTACATACATCGTACATGATTACAATCTTTCTGTTGCAAAACTACAGACACATACATCGTACATGTACACAGTCTTTCTGCTGCAAAACTACAGTTACTTACAACGTACATGATTACTTTCTTTCTGTTGCAAAAGCCCAATCACTTACATTGTACATGTTGACATTCTTTCTGTTGCAAAACTACAGTCACTTACATCGTACATGATTACATTCTTTCTGTTGAATAAATTCCAGTCACTTACATCGAACATGTTTACAATCTTTCTGTTGCAAAACTACGGTCACTTATATCGTACATGATTACATTATTTATGTTGCAAAACTACAGTCACTTACATCGTACATGTTTACAATCTTTCTGTTGTAAAACTACAGTCACTTACATCGTACATGATTACATTCTTTCTGTTGAATAAATTCCAGTCACTTACATCGTACATGTTTACAATCTTTCTGTTGCAAAACTCCAGTCACTTACATCGTACATGTTGACATTCTTTCTGTTGCAAAACTACAGTCACTTATATCGTACATGTTTACATTCTTTCTGTTGCAAAACTACAGTCACTTATATCGTACATGTTTACATTCTTTCTGTTGCAAAACTACAGTCACTTATACCGTACATGATTACATTCTTTCTGTTGCAAAACTCCAGTCACTTATATCGTACATGTTTACATTCTTTCTGTTGCAAAACTACAGTCACTTATACCGTACATGATTACATACTTTCTGTTGCAAAACTCCAGTCACATACATCGTACATGTTGACATTCTTTCTGTTTTAAAACTCCAGTCACTTACATCGTACATGATTATAATCATTCTGTTGCAAAACTCCAGTCACTTACATCGTACATGATTACAAACTTTCTGTTGCAAAACCACAGTCACTTACATCGTACATGTTGACATTCTTTCAGTTGCAAAACTACAGACACTTATATCGTACATGATTACATTCTTTATGTTGCAAAACTACAGTTACTTACATCGTACATGATTACAATCTTTCTGTTGCAAAACTACAGACACTTATATCGTACATGATTACATTCTTTATGTTGCAAAACTATAGACACTTATATCGTACATGATTATATTATTTCTGTTGCAAAACTCCAGTCACTTACATCGTACATGTTGACATTCTTTCAGTTGCAAAACTACAGACACTTATATCGTACATGTTTACATTCTTTCTGTTGCAAAACTCCAGTCACTTACATCGTACATGATTACATTCTTTATGTTGCAAAACTCCAGTCACTTACATCGTACATGATTACATTCTTTCTGTTGCAAAACTCCAGTCACTTACATCGTACATGATTACATTCTTTATGCTGCAAAACTCCAGTCACTTACATCGTACATGATTACATTCTTTCTGTTGCAAAACTACAGTCACTTACATCGTACATGTTTACATTCTTTCTGTTGCAAAACTACAGTCACTTACATCGTACATGTTTACATTCTTCCTGTTGCAAAACTCCAGTCACTTACATCGTACATGTTAACAATCTTTCTGTTGCAAAACTCCAGTCACTTACATCGTACATAATTACATTCTTTCTGTTGCAAAACTACAGTCACTTACATCGTACATGATTACATTCTTACTGTTGAAAAAATTCCAGTCACTTACATCGTACATGTTTACAATCTTTATGTTGCAAAACTACGGTCACGTATATCGTACATGATTACATTCTTTCTGTTGCAAAACTCCAGTCACTTACATCGTATATGTTTACAATCATTCTGTTGCACAACTCCAGTCACTTACATCGTACATGTTTACATTCTCTCTGTTGCAAAACTCCAGTCACTTACATCGTACATGATTACATTCTTTCTGTTGCAAAACTCCAGTCACTTACATCGTACATGTTTACAATCTTTCTGTTGCAAAACTACATTCACTTACATCGTACATGATTACATTCTTTCTGTTGCAAAACTACAGTCATTTATATCGTACATGATTACATTCTTTCTGTTGCAAAACTACAGTCACTTACATCGTACATGTTTACAATCTTTATGTTGCAAAACTACGGTCACGTATATCGTACATGATTACATTTTTCTGTTGCAAAACTCCAGTCACTTACATCGTACATGTTTACAATCTTTCTGTTGCAAAACTCCAGTCACTTACATCGTACATAATTACATTCTTTCTGTTGCAAAACTCCAGTCACTTACATCGTTTATGTTTACAATCTTTCTGTTGCAAAACTCCAGTCACTTACATCGTACATGTTTACATTCTCTCTGTTGCAAAACTCCAGTCACTTACATCGTACATGATTACATTCTTTCTGTTGCAAAACTCCAGTCACTTACATCGTACATGTTTACAATCATTCTGTTGCAAAACTACATTCACTTACATCGTACATGATTACATTCTTTCTGTTGCAAAACTACAGTCATTTATATCGTACATGATTACATTCTTTCTGTTGCAAAACTCCAGTCACTTACATCGTACATGTTATAATCTTTCTGTTGCAAAACTACAGTCACTTACATCGTACATGTTGACATTCTTTCCATTGCAAAACTCCAGCCACTTACATCGTACATGATTACATTCTTTCTGTTGAAAAACTCCAGTCACTTACATCGTACATGTTTACAATCTTTCTGTTGCAAAACTACAGTCACTTATATCGTACATGATTACATTATTTCTGTTGCAAAACTCCAGTCACTTACATCGTACATGTTTACATTCTTTCTATTGCAAATCTCCAATCAATTACATCGTACATGAGTTCATTATTTCTGTAGCAAAACTACAGTCACTTACATCGTACATGTTTACATTCTTTCTGTTGCAAAACTCCAGTCACTTACATCGTACATGATTACATTCTTTCTGTTGCAAAACTACAGTCACTTACATCGTACATGATTACATTATTTCTGTTGAAAAAATTCCAGTCACTTACATCGTACTTGTTTACAATCTTTCTGTTTCAAAACTACGGTCACTTATATCGTACATGATTACATTCATTATGTTGCAAAACTACAGTCACTTACATCGTACATGATTACATTCATTCTGTTGAAAAAATTCCAGTCACATACATCGTACATGTTTACAATCTTTCTGTTGAAAAACTACAGTCACTTATATCGTACATGATTACATTCTTTATGTTGCAAAACTAGAGTCACTTACATCGTACATGTTTACAATCTTTCTGTAAAAAAATGCAGTCACATACATCGTACATGTTGACATTCTTTATGTTGCAAAACTACAGTCACTTACATCGTTTATGTTTACATTATTTCTGTTGCAAAACTCCAGTCACTTACAACGTACATGATTACATTATTTCTATTGCAAAACTCCAGTCACTTACATCGTATATGTTTACATTTTTTCTGTTGCAAAACTCCAGTCACTTACATCGTACATGTTTACATTCTCTCTGTTGCAAAAATACAGTCACTTACATCGTACATGTTTACAATCTTTCAGTTGCAAAACTACAGTCACTTACATCGTACATGATTACATTCTTTCTGTTGAAAAAATTCCAGTCACTTACATCGTACTTGTTTACAATCTTTCTGTTGCAAAATTACGGTCAGGTATATCGTACATGATTACATTCTTTCTGTTGCAAAACTCCAGTCACTTACATCGTACATGTTTACAATCTTTCTGTTGCAAAACTCCAGTCACTTACATCGTATATGTTTACATTCTTTCTGTTGCAAAACTACAGTCACTTACATCGTACATGATTACATTCTTTCTGTTGCAAAACTCCAGTCACTTACATCGTACATGATTACATTCTTTCTGTTGCAAAACTACAGTCATTTACTTCGTACATGTTTACATTCTTTCTGTTGCAAAACTACAGTCACTTACATCGTACATGTTTACATTCTTTCTGTTGCAAAACTCCAGTCTCTTACATCGTACATGTTGACATTCTTTCTGTTGCAAAACTACAGTCACTTACATCGTACATGATTACATTATTTCTGTTGAAAAAATTCCAGTCACCTACATCGTACATGTTTACAATCTTTATGTTGCAAAACTACGGTCAGGTATATCGTACATGATTACATTCTTTCTGTTGCAAAACTCCAGTCACTTACATCGTACATGCTTACAATCTTTCTGTTGCAAAACTCCAGTCACTTACATCGTACATGTTGACATTCGTTCTGTTGCAAAACTACAGTCACTTACATCGTACAAGATTACATTCTTTCTGTTGAAAAAATTCCAGTCACTTACATCGTACATGTTTACAATCTTTATGTTGCAAAACTCCAGTCACTTACATCGTACATGTTTACAATCTTTATGCTGCAAAACTACAGTCACGTATATCGTACATGATTACATTCTTTCTGTTGCAAAACTCCAGTCACTTACATCGTACATGTTTACAATCTTTCTGTTGCAAAACTCCAGTCACTTACATCGTACATGTTTACATTCTCTCTGTTGCAAAACTCCAGTCACTTACATCGTACATGATTACATTCTTTCTGTTGCAAAACTACAGTCACTTACATCGTACATGATTACATTCTTTCTGTTGCAAAACTACAGTCACTTATATCGTACATGATTACATTCTTTCTGTTGCAAAACTCCAGTCACTTACATCGTACATGTTATAATCTTTCTGTTGCAAAACTACAGTCACTTACATCGTACATGTTGACATTCTTTCTGTTGCAAAACTCCAGTCACTTACATCGTACATGATTACATTCTTTCTGTTGAAAAAATCCAGTCACTTACATCGTAAATGTTTACAATCTTTCTGTTGCAAAACTACAGTCAATTATATCGTACATGATTACATTATTTCTGTTGCAAAACTCCAGTCACTTACATCGTACATGTTTACATTCTTTCTATTGCAAATCTCCAGTCAATTACATCGTACATGATTTAATTATTTCTGTTGCAAAACTACAGTCACTTACATCGTACACTTTTACATTCTTTCTGTTGCAGAACTCCAGTCACTTACATCGTACATGATTACATTCTTTCTCTTGCAAAACTACAGTCACTTACATCGTACATGATTACATTATTTCTGTTGAAAAAATTCCAGTCACTTACATCGTACATGTTTACAATCTTTCTGTTGCAAAACTACGTTCACTTATATCGTACATGATTGCATTCATTATGTTGCAAAACTACAGTCACTTACATCGTACATGATTACATTCTTTCTGTTGAAAAAATTCCAGTCACTTACATCGTACATGTTTACAATCTTTCTGTTGCAAAACTACAGTCACTTATATCGTACATGATTACATTATTTCTGTTGCAAAACTCCAGTCACTTACATCGTACATGTTTACATTCATTCTATTGCAAATCTCCAATCAATTACATCGTACATGAGTTCATTATTTCTGTAGCAAAACTACAGTCACTTACATCGTACATGTTTACATTCTTTCTGTTGCAAAACTCCAGTCACTTACATCGTACATGATTACATTCTTTCTGTTGCAAAACTACAGTCACTTACATCGTACATGATTACATTATTTCTGTTGAAAAAATTCCAGTCACTTACATCGTACTTGTTTACAATCTTTCTGTTTCAAAACTACGGTCACTTATATCGTACATGATTACATTCATTATGTTGCAAAACTACAGTCACTTACATCGTACATGATTACATTCATTCTGTTGAAAAAATTCCAGTCACATACATCGTACATGTTTACAATCTTTCTGTTGAAAAACTACAGTCACTTATATCGTACATGATTACATTCTTTATGTTGCAAAACTAGAGTCACTTACATCGTACATGTTTACAATCTTTCTGTAAAAAAATGCAGTCACTTACATCGTACATGTTGACATTCTTTATGTTGCAAAACTACAGTCACTTACATCGTACATGTTTACATTATTTCTGTTGCAAAACTCCAGTCACTTACAACGTACATGATTACATTATTTCTATTGCAAAACTCCAGTCACTTACATCGTATATGTTTACATTTTTTCTGTTGCAAAACTCCAGTCACTTACATCGTACATGTTTACATTCTCTCTGTTGCAAAAATACAGTCACTTACATCGTACATGTTTACAATCTTTCAGTTGCAAAACTACAGTCACTTACATCGTACATGATTACATTCTTTCTGTTGAAAAAATTCCAGTCACTTACATCGTACTTGTTTACAATCTTTCTGTTGCAAAATTACGGTCAGGTATATCGTACATGATTACATTCTTTCTGTTGCAAAACTCCAGTCACTTACATCGTACATGTTTACAAACTTTCTGTTGCAAAACTCCAGTCACTTACATCGTATATGTTTACATTCTTTCTGTTGCAAAACTACAGTCACTTACATCGTACATGATTACATTCTTTCTGTTGCAAAACTCCAGTCACTTACATCGTACATGATTACATTCTTTCTGTTGCAAAACTACAGTCATTTACTTCGTACATGTTTACATTCTTTCTGTTGCAAAACTACAGTCACTTACATCGTACATGTTTACATTCTTTCTGTTGCAAAACTCCAGTCTCTTACATCGTACATGTTGACATTCTTTCTGTTGCAAAACTACAGTCACTTACATCGTACATGATTACATTATTTCTGTTGAAAAAATTCCAGTCACCTACATCGTACATGTTTACAATCTTTATGTTGCAAAACTACGGTCAGGTATATCGTACATGATTACATTCTTTCTGTTGCAAAACTCCAGTCACTTACATCGTACATGCTTACAATCTTTCTGTTGCAAAACTCCAGTCACTTACATCGTACATGTTGACATTCGTTCTGTTGCAAAACTACAGTCACTTACATCGTACAAGATTACATTCTTTCTGTTGAAAAAATTCCAGTCACTTACATCGTACATGTTTACAATCTTTATGTTGCAAAACTCCAGTCACTTACATCGTACATGTTTACAATCTTTATGCTGCAAAACTACAGTCACGTATATCGTACATGATTACATTCTTTCTGTTGCAAAACTCCAGTCACTTACATCGTACATGTTTACAATCTTTCTGTTGCAAAACTCCAGTCACTTACATCGTACATGTTTACATTCTCTCTGTTGCAAAACTCCAGTCACTTACATCGTACATGATTACATTCTTTCTGTTGCAAAACTACAGTCACTTACATCGTACATGATTACATTCTTTCTGTTGCAAAACTACAGTCACTTATATCGTACATGATTACATTCTTTCTGTTGCAAAACTCCAGTCACTTACATCGTACATGTTATAATCTTTCTGTTGCAAAACTACAGTCACTTACATCGTACATGTTGACATTCTTTCTGTTGCAAAACTCCAGTCACTTACATCGTACATGATTACATTCTTTCTGTTGAAAAAATCCAGTCACTTACATCGTAAATGTTTACAATCTTTCTGTTGCAAAACTACAGTCAATTATATCGTACATGATTACATTATTTCTGTTGCAAAACTCCAGTCACTTACATCGTACATGTTTACATTCTTTCTATTGCAAATCTCCAGTCAATTACATCGTACATGATTTAATTATTTCTGTTGCAAAACTACAGTCACTTACATCGTACACTTTTACATTCTTTCTGTTGCAGAACTCCAGTCACTTACATCGTACATGATTACATTCTTTCTCTTGCAAAACTACAGTCACTTACATCGTACATGATTACATTATTTCTGTTGAAAAAATTCCAGTCACTTACATCGTACATGTTTACAATCTTTCTGTTGCAAAACTACGTTCACTTATATCGTACATGATTGCATTCATTATGTTGCAAAACTACAGTCACTTACATCGTACATGATTACATTCTTTCTGTTGAAAAAATTCCAGTCACATACATCGTACATGTTTACAATCTTTCTGTTGCAAAACTACAGTCACTTATATCGTACATGATTACATTCTTTATGTTGCAAAACTACAGTCACTTACATCGTACATGTTTACAATCTTTCTGTTGCAAAACTACAGTCACTTACATCGTACATGTTGACATTCTTTATGTTGCAAAATTACAGTCACTTACATCGTATATGTTTACATTATTTCTGTTGCAAAACTCCAGTCACTTACATCGTACATGATTACATTATTTCTATTGCAAAACTCCAGTCACTTACATCGTATATGTTTACATTTTTTCTGTTGCAAAACTCCAGTCACTTACATCGTACATGTTTACATTCTTTCAGTTGCAAAACTACAGTCACTTACATCGTACATGTTTACAATCTTTCTGTTGCAAAACTACAGTCACTTACATCGTACATGATTACATTCTTTCTGTTGAAAAAATTCCAGTCACTTACATCATACATGATTACAATCTTTCAGTTGCAAAATTACGGTCACGTATATCGTACATGATTACATTCTTTCTGTTGCAAAACTCCAGTCACTTACATCGTACATGTTTACAATCTTTCTGTTGCAAAACTCCAGTCACTTACATCGTACATGTTTACATTCTCTCTGTTGCAAAACTCAAGTCACTTACATCGTACATGATTACATTCTTTCTGTTGCAAAACTCCAGTCACTTACATCGTACATGTTTACAATATTTCTGTTGAAAAACTCCAGTCACTTACATCGTACATGTTTACAATCTTTCTGTTGCAAAACTACATTCACTTACATCGTATATGTTTACAATCTTTCTGTTGCACAACTCCAGTCACTTACATCGTACATGTTTACATTCTCTCTGTTGCAAAACTCCAGTCACTTACATCGTACATGTTTACAATCTTTATGTTGCAAAACTACGGTCACGTATATCGTACATGATTACATTCTTTCTGTTGCAAAACTCCAGTCACTTACATCGTATATGTTTACAATCTTTCTGTTGCACAACTCCAGTCACTTACATCGTACATGTTTACATTCTCTCTGTTGCAAAACTCCAGTCACTTACATCGTACATGATTACATTCTTTCTGTTGCAAAACTCCAGTCACTTACATCGTACATGTTTACAATCTTTCTGTTGCAAAACTACGTTCACTTACAACGTACATGATTACATTCTTTCTGTTGCAAAACTACAGTCATTTATATCGTACATGATTACATTCTTTCTGTTGCAAAACTACAGTCACTTACATCGTACATGATTACATTATTTCTGTTGAAAAAATTCCAGTCACTTACATCGTACATGTTTACAATCTTTATGTTGCAAAACTACGGTCACGTATATCGTACATGATTACATTTTTCTGTTGCAAAACTCCAGTCACTTACATCGTACATGTTTACAATCTTTCTGTTGCAAAACTCCAGTCACTTACATCGTACATAATTACATTCTTTCTGTTGCAAAACTCCAGTCACTTACATCGTTTATGTTTACAATCTTTCTGTTGCAAAACTCCAGTCACTTACATCGTACATGTTTACATTCTCTCTGTTGCAAAACTCCAGTCACTTACATCGTACATGATTACATTCTTTCTGTTGCAAAACTCCAGTCACTTACATCGTACATGTTTACAATCTTTCTGTTGCAAAACTACATTCACTTACATCGTACATGATTACATTCTTTCTGTTGCAAAACTACAGTCATTTATATCGTACATGATTACATTCTTTCTGTTGCAAAACTCCAGTCACTTACATCGTACATGTTATAATCTTTCTGTTGCAAAACTACAGTCACTTACATCGTACATGTTGACATTCTTTCCGTTGCAAAACTCCAGCCACTTACATCGTACATGATTACATTCTTTCTGTTGAAAAACTCCAGTCACTTACATCGTACATGTTTACAATCTTTCTGTTGCAAAACTACAGTCACTTATATCGTACATGATTACATTATTTCTGTTGCAAAACTCCAGTCACTTACATCGTACATGTTTACATTCTTTCTATTGCAAATCTCCAATCAATTACATCGTACATGAGTTCATTATTTCTGTAGCAAAACTACAGTCACTTACATCGTACATGTTTACATTCTTTCTGTTGCAAAACTCCAGTCACTTACATCGTACATGATTACATTCTTTCTGTTGCAAAACTACAGTCACTTACATCGTACATGATTACATTATTTCTGTTGAAAAAATTCCAGTCACTTACATCGTACATGTTTACAATCTTTCTGTTTCAAAACTACGGTCACTTATATCGTACATGATTACATTCATTATGTTGCAAAACTACAGTCACTTACATCGTACATGATTACATTCATTCTGTTGAAAAAATTCCAGTCACATACATCGTACATGTTTACAATCTTTCTGTTGAAAAACTACAGTCACTTATATCGTACATGATTACATTCTTTATGTTGCAAAACTAGAGTCACTTACATCGTACATGTTTACAATCTTTCTGTAAAAAAATGCAGTCACTTACATCGTACATGTTGACATTCTTTATGTTGCAAAACTACAGTCACTTACATCGTACATGTTTACATTATTGCTGTTGCAAAACTCCAGTCACTTACAACGTACATGATTACATTATTTCTATTGCAAAACTCCAGTCACTTACATCGTATATGTTTACATTTTTTCTGTTGCAAAACTCCAGTCACTTACATCGTACATGTTTACATTCTCTCTGTTGCAAAAATACAGTCACTTACATCGTACATGTTTACAATCTTTCAGTTGCAAAACTACAGTCACTTACATCGTACATGATTACATTCTTTCTGTTGAAAAAATTCCAGTCACTTACATCGTACTTGTTTAGAATCTTTCTGTTGCAAAATTACGGTCAGGTATATCGTACATGATTACATTCTTTCTGTTGCAAAACTCCAGTCACTTACATCGTACATGTTTACAATCTTTCTGTTGCAAAACTCCAGTCACTTACATCGTATATGTTTACATTCTTTCTGTTGCAAAACTACAGTCACTTACATCGTACATGATTACATTCTTTCTGTTGCAAAACTCCAGTCACTTACATCGTACATGATTACATTCTTTCTGTTGCAAAACTACAGTCATTTACTTCGTACATGTTTACATTCTTTCTGTTGCAAAACTACAGTCACTTACATCGTACATGATTACATTTTTTCTGTTGCAAAACTCCAGTCACTTACATCGTACATGTTTACATTCTTTCAGTTGCAAAACTACAGTCACTTACATCGTACATGTTTACAATCTTTCTGTTGCAAAACTACAGTCACTTACATCGTACATGATTACATTCTTTCTGTTGAAAAAATTCCAGTCACTTACATCATACATGATTACAATCTTTCAGTTGCAAAATTACGGTCACGTATATCGTACATGATTACATTCTTTCTGTTGCAAAACTCCAGTCACTTACATCGTACATGTTTACAATCTTTCTGTTGCAAAACTCCAGTCACTTTCATCGTACATTTTTACATTCTCTCTGTTGCAAAACTCAAGTCACTTACATCGTACATGATTACATTCTTTCTGTTGCAAAACTCCAGTCACTTACATCGTACATGTTTACAATATTTCTGTTGAAAAACTCCAGTCACTTACATCGTACATGTTTACAATCTTTCTGTTGCAAAACTACATTCACTTACATCGTATATGTTTACAATCTTTCTGTTGCACAACTCCAGTCACTTACATCGTACATGTTTACATTCTCCCTGTTGCAAAACTCCAGTCACTTACATCGTACATGTTTACAATCTTTATGTTGCAAAACTACGGTCACGTATATCGTACATGATTACATTCTTTCTGTTGTAAAACTCCAGTCACTTACATCGTATATGTTTACAATCTTTCTGTTGCACAACTCCAGTCACCTACATCGTACATGTTTACATTCTCTCTGTTGCAAAACTCCAGTCACTTACATCGTACATGATTACATTCTTTCTGTTGCAAAACTCCAGTCACTTACATCGTACATGTTTACAATCTTTCTGTTGCAAAACTACATTCACTTACATCGTACATGATTACATTCTTTCTGTTGCAAAACTACAGTCATTTATATCGTACATGATTACATTCTTTCTGTTGCAAAACTACAGTCACTTACATCGTACATGATTACATTATTTCTGTTGAAAAAATTCCAGTCACTTACATCGTACATGTTTACAATCTTTATGTTGCAAAACTACGGTCACGTATATCGTACATGATTACATTTTTCTGTTGCAAAACTCCAGTCACTTACATCGTACATGTTTACAATCTTTCTATTGCAAAACTCCAGTCACTTACATCGTACATAATTACATTCTTTCTGTTGCAAAACTCCAGTCACTTACATCGTTTATGTTTACAATCTTTCTGTTGCAAAACTCCAGTCACTTACATCGTACATGTTTACATTCTCTCTGTTGCAAAACTCCAGTCACTTACATCGTACATGATTACATTCTTTCTGTTGCAAAACTCCAGTCACTTACATCGTACATGTTTACAATCTTTCTGTTGCAAAACTACATTCACTTACATCGTACATGATTACATTCTTTCTGTTGCAAAACTACAGTCATTTATATCGTACATGATTACATTCTTTCTGTTGCAAAACTCCAGTCACTTACATCGTACATGTTATAATCTTTCTGTTGCAAAACTACAGTCACTTACATCGTACATGTTGACATTCTTTCCGTTGCAAAACTCCAGCCACTTACATCGTACATGATTACATTCTTTCTGTTGAAAAACTCCAGTCACTTACATCGTACATGTTTACAATCTTTCTGTTGCAAAACTACAGTCACTTATATCGTACATGATTACATTATTTCTGTTGCAAAACTCCAGTCACTTACATCGTACATGTTTACATTCTTTCTATTGCAAATCTCCAATCAATTACATCGTACATGAGTTCATTATTTCTGTAGCAAAACTACAGTCACTTACATCGTACATGTTTACATTCTTTCTGTTGCAAAACTCCAGTCACTTACATCGTACATGATTACATTCTTTCTGTTGCAAAACTACAGTCACTTACATCGTACATGATTACATTATTTCTGTTGAAAAAATTCCAGTCACTTACATCGTACATGTTTACAATCTTTCTGTTTCAAAACTACGGTCACTTATATCGTACATGATTACATTCTTTATGTTGCAAAACTAGAGTCACTTACATCGTACATGTTTACAATCTTTCTGTAAAAAAATGCAGTCACTTACATCGTACATGTTGACATTCTTTATGTTGCAAAACTACAGTAACTTACATCGTACATGTTTACATTATTTCTGTTGCAAAACTCCAGTCACTTACAACGTACATGATTACATTATTTCTATTGCAAAACTCCAGTCACTTACATCGTATATGTTTACATTTTTTCTGTTGCAAAACTCCAGTCACTTACATCGTACATGATTACATTCTTTCTGTTGCAAAACTCCAGTCACTTACATCGTACATGTTTACATTCTTTCTATTGCAAATCTCCAATCAATTACATCGTACATGAGTTCATTATTTCTGTAGCAAAACTACAGTCACTTACATCGTACATGTTTACATTCTCTCTGTTGCAAAAATACAGTCACTTACATCGTACATGTTTACAATCTTTCAGTTGCAAAACTACAGTCACATACATCGTACATGATTACATTCTTTCTGTTGAAAAAATTCCAGTCACTTACATCGTACTTGTTTACAATCTTTCTGTTGCAAAATTACGGTCAGGTATATCGTACATGATTACATTCTTTCTGTTGCAAAACTCCAGTCACTTACATCGTACATGTTTACAATCTTTCTGTTGCAAAACTCCAGTCACTTACATCGTATATGTTTACATTCTTTCTGTTGCAAAACTACAGTCACTTACATCGTACATGATTACATTCTTTCTGTTGCAAAACTCCAGTCACTTACATCGTACATGATTACATTCTTTCTGTTGCAAAACTACAGTCATTTACTTCGTACATGGTTACATTCTTTCTGTTGCAAAACTACAGTCACTTACATCGTACATGTTTACATTCTTTCTGTTGCAAAACTCCAGTCTCTTACATCGTACATGTTGACATTCTTTCTGTTGCAAAACTACAGTCACTTACATCGTACATGATTACATTATTTCTGTTGAAAAAATTCCAGTCACCTACATCGTACATGTTTACAATCTTTATGTTGCAAAACTACGGTCAGGTATATCGTACATGATTACATTCTTTCTGTTGCAAAACTCCAGTCACTTACATCGTACATGCTTACAATCTTTCTGTTGCAAAACTCCAGTCACTTACATCGTACATGTTGACATTCGTTCTGTTGCAAAACTACAGTCACTTACATCGTACAAGATTACATTCTTTCTGTTGAAAAAATTCCAGTCACTTACATCGTACATGTTTACAATCTTTATGTTGCAAAACTCCAGTCACTTACATCGTACATGTTTACAATCTTTATGCTGCAAAACTACAGTCACGTATATCGTACATGATTACATTCTTTCTGTTGCAAAACTCCAGTCACTTACATCGTACATGTTTACAATCTTTCTGTTGCAAAACTCCAGTCACTTACATCGTACATGTTTACATTCTCTCTGTTGCAAAACTCCAGTCACTTACATCGTACATGATTACATTCTTTCTGTTGCAAAACTACAGTCACTTACATCGTACATGATTACATTCTTTCTGTTGCAAAACTACAGTCACTTATATCGTACATGATTACATTCTTTCTGTTGCAAAACTCCTGTCACTTACATCGTACATGTTATAATCTTTCTGTTGCAAAACTACAGTCACTTACATCGTACATGTTGACATTCTTTCTGTTGCAAAACTCCAGTCACTTACATCGTACATGATTACATTCTTTCTGTTGAAAAAATCCAGTCACTTACATCGTAAATGTTTACAATCTTTCTGTTGCAAAACTACAGTCAATTATATCGTACATGATTACATTATTTCTGTTGCAAAACTCCAGTCACTTACATCGTACATGTTTACATTCTTTCTATTGCAAATCTCCAGTCAATTACATCGTACATGATTTAATTATTTCTGTTGCAAAACTACAGTCACTTACATCGTACACTTTTACATTCTTTCTGTTGCAGAACTCCAGTCACTTACATCGTACATGATTACATTCTTTCTCTTGCAAAACTACAGTCACTTACATCGTACATGATTACATTATTTCTGTTGAAAAAATTCCAGTCACTTACATCGTACATGTTTACAATCTTTCTGTTGCAAAACTACGTTCACTTATATCGTACATGATTGCATTCATTATGTTGCAAAACTACAGTCACTTACATCGTACATGATTACATTCTTTCTGTTGAAAAAATTCCAGTCACATACATCGTACATGTTTACAATCTTTCTGTTGCAAAACTACAGTCACTTATATCGTACATGATTACATTCTTTATGTTGCAAAACTACAGTCACTTACATCGTACATGTTTACAATCTTTCTGTTGCAAAACTACAGTCACTTACATCGTACATGTTGACATTCTTTATGTTGCAAAATTACAGTCACTTACATCGTATATGTTTACATTATTTCTGTTGCAAAACTCCAGTCACTTACATCGTACATGATTACATTATTTCTATTGCAAAACTCCAGTCACTTACATCGTATATGTTTACATTTTTTCTGTTGCAAAACTCCAGTCACTTACATCGTACATGTTTATATTCTTTCAGTTGCAAAACTACAGTCACTTACATCGTACATGTTTACAATCTTTCTGTTGCAAAACTACAGTCACTTACATCGTACATGATTACATTCTTTCTGTTGAAAAAATTCCAGTCACTTACATCATACATGATTACAATCTTTCAGTTGCAAAATTACGGTCACGTATATCGTACATGATTACATTCTTTCTGTTGCAAAACTCCAGTCACTTACATCGTACATGTTTACAATCTTTCTGTTGCAAAACTCCAGTCACTTACATCGTACATGTTTACATTCTCTCTGTTGCAAAACTCAAGTCACTTACATCGTACATGATTACATTCTTTCTGTTGCAAAACTCCAGTCACTTACATCGTACATGTTTACAATATTTCTGTTGAAAAACTCCAGTCACTTACATCGTACATGTTTACAATCTTTCTGTTGCAAAACTACATTCACTTACATCGTATATGTTTACAATCTTTCTGTTGCACAACTCCAGTCACTTACATCGTACATGTTTACATTCTCTCTGTTGCAAAACTCCAGTCACTTACATCGTACATGTTTACAATCTTTATGTTGCAAAACTACGGTCACGTATATCGTACATGATTACATTCTTTCTGTTGCAAAACTCCAGTCACTTACATCGTATATGTTTACAATCTTTCTGTTGCACAACTCCAGTCACTTACATCGTACATGTTTACATTCTCTCTGTTGCAAAACTCCAGTCACTTACATCGTACATGATTACATTCTTTCTGTTGCAAAACTCCAGTCACTTACATCGTACATGTTTACAATCTTTCTGTTGCAAAACTACATTCACTTACAACGTACATGATTACATTCTTTCTGTTGCAAAACTACAGTCATTTATATCGTACATGATTACATTCTTTCTGTTGCAAAACTACAGTCACTTACATCGTACATGATTACATTATTTCTGTTGAAAAAATTCCAGTCACTTACATCGTACATGTTTACAATCTTTATGTTGCAAAACTACGGTCACGTATATCGTACATGATTACATTTTTCTGTTGCAAAACTCCAGTCACTTACATCGTACATGTTTACAATCTTTCTGTTGCAAAACTCCAGTCACTTACATCGTACATAATTACATTCTTTCTGTTGCAAAACTCCAGTCACTTACATCGTTTATGTTTACAATCTTTCTGTTGCAAAACTCCAGTCACTTACATCGTACATGTTTACATTCTCTCTGTTGCAAAACTCCAGTCACTTACATCGTACATGATTACATTCTTTCTGTTGCAAAACTCCAGTCACTTACATCGTACATGTTTACAATCTTTCTGTTGCAAAACTACACTTACATCGTACATGATTACATTCTTTCTGTTGCAAAACTACAGTCATTTATATCGTACATGATTACATTCTTTCTGTTGCAAAACTCCAGTCACTTACATCGTACATGTTATAATCTTTCTGTTGCAAAACTACAGTCACTTACATCGTACATGTTGACATTCTTTCCGTTGCAAAACTCCAGCCACTTACATCGTACATGATTACATTCTTTCTGTTGAAAAACTCCAGTCACTTACATCGTACATGTTTACAATCTTTCTGTTGCAAAACTACAGTCACTTATATCGTACATGATTACATTATTTCTGTTGCAAAACTCCAGTCACTTACATCGTACATGTTTACATTCTTTCTATTGCAAATCTCCAATCAATTACATCGTACATGAGTTCATTATTTCTGTAGCAAAACTACAGTCACTTACATCGTACATGTTTACATTCTTTCTGTTGCAAAACTCCAGTCACTTACATCGTACATGATTACATTCTTTCTGTTGCAAAACTACAGTCACTTACATCGTACATGATTACATTATTTCTGTTGAAAAAATTCCAGTCACTTACATCGTACATGTTTACAATCTTTCTGTTTCAAAACTACGGTCACTTATATCGTACATGATTACATTCATTATGTTGCAAAACTACAGTCACTTACATCGTACATGATTACATTCATTCTGTTGAAAAAATTCCAGTCACATACATCGTACATGTTTACAATCTTTCTGTTGAAAAACTACAGTCACTTATATCGTACATGATTACATTCTTTATGTTGCAAAACTAGAGTCACTTACATCGTACATGTTTACAATCTTTCTGTAAAAAAATGCAGTCACTTACATCGTACATGTTGACATTCTTTATGTTGCAAAACTACAGTCACTTACATCGTACATGTTTACATTATTGCTGTTGCAAAACTCCAGTCACTTACAACGTACATGATTACATTATTTCTATTGCAAAACTCCAGTCACTTACATCGTATATGTTTACATTTTTTCTGTTGCAAAACTCCAGTCACTTACATCGTACATGTTTACATTCTCTCTGTTGCAAAAATACAGTCACTTACATCGTACATGTTTACAATCTTTCAGTTGCAAAACTACAGTCACTTACATCGTACATGATTACATTCTTTCTGTTGAAAAAATTCCAGTCACTTACATCGTACTTGTTTACAATCTTTCTGTTGCAAAATTACGGTCAGGTATATCGTACATGATTACATTCTTTCTGTTGCAAAACTCCAGTCACTTACATCGTACATGTTTACAATCTTTCTGTTGCAAAACTCCAGTCACTTACATCGTATATGTTTACATTCTTTCTGTTGCAAAACTACAGTCACTTACATCGTACATGATTACATTCTTTCTGTTGCAAAACTCCAGTCACTTACATCGTACATGATTACATTCTTTCTGTTGCAAAACTACAGTCATTTACTTCGTACATGTTTACATTCTTTCTGTTGCAAAACTACAGTCACTTACATCGTACATGATTACATTTTTTCTGTTGCAAAACTCCAGTCACTTACATCGTACATGTTTACATTCTTTCAGTTGCAAAACTACAGTCACTTACATCGTACATGTTTACAATCTTTCTGTTGCAAAACTACAGTCACTTACATCGTACATGATTACATTCTTTCTGTTGAAAAAATTCCAGTCACTTACATCATACATGATTACAATCTTTCAGTTGCAAAATTACGGTCACGTATATCGTACATGATTACATTCTTTCTGTTGCAAAACTCCAGTCACTTACATCGTACATGTTTACAATCTTTCTGTTGCAAAACTCCAGTCACTTTCATCGTACATGTTTACATTCTCTCTGTTGCAAAACTCAAGTCACTTACATCGTACATGATTACATTCTTTCTGTTGCAAAACTCCAGTCACTTACATCGTACATGTTTACAATATTTCTGTTGAAAAACTCCAGTCACTTACATCGTACATGTTTACAATCTTTCTGTTGCAAAACTACATTCACTTACATCGTATATGTTTACAATCTTTCTGTTGCACAACTCCAGTCACTTACATCGTACATGTTTACATTCTCCCTGTTGCAAAACTCCAGTCACTTACATCGTACATGTTTACAATCTTTATGTTGCAAAACTACGGTCACGTATATCGTACATGATTACATTCTTTCTGTTGCAAAACTCCAGTCACTTACATCGTATATGTTTACAATCTTTCTGTTGCACAACTCCAGTCACTTACATCGTACATGTTTACATTCTCTCTGTTGCAAAACTCCAGTCACTTACATCGTACATGATTACATTCTTTCTGTTGCAAAACTCCAGTCACTTACATCGTACATGTTTACAATCTTTCTGTTGCAAAACTACATTCACTTACATCGTACATGATTACATTCTTTCTGTTGCAAAACTACAGTCATTTATATCGTACATGATTACATTCTTTCTGTTGCAAAACTACAGTCACTTACATCGTACATGATTACATTATTTCTGTTGAAAAAATTCCAGTCACTTACATCGTACATGTTTACAATCTTTATGTTGCAAAACTACGGTCAGATATATCGTACATGATTACATTTTTCTGTTGCAAAACTCCAGTCACTTACATCGTACATGTTTACAATCTTTCTGTTGCAAAACTCCAGTCACTTACATCGTACATAATTAAATTCTTTCTGTTGCAAAACTCCAGTCACTTACATCGTTTATGTTTACAATCTTTCTGTTGCAAAACTCCAGTCACTTACATCGTTTATGTTTACAACCTTTCTGTTGCAAAACTCCAGTCACTTACATCGTACATGTTTACATTCTCTCTGTTGCAAAACTCCAGTCACTTACATCGTACATGATTACATTCTTTCTGTTGCAAAACTCCAGTCACTTACATCGTACATGTTTACAATCTTTCTGTTGCAAAACTACATTCACTTACATCGTACATGATTACATTCTTTCTGTTGCAAAACTACAGTCATTTATATCGTACATGATTACATTCTTTCTGTTGCAAAACTCCAGTCACTTACATCGTACATGTTATAATCTTTCTGTTGCAAAACTACAGTCTCTTACATCGTACATGTTGACATTCTTTCCGTTGCAAAACTCCAGCCACTTACATCGTACATGATTACATTCTTTCTGTTGAAAAACTCCAGTCACTTACATCGTACATGTTTACAATCTTTCTGTTGCAAAACTACAGTCACTTATATCGTACATGATTACATTATTTCTGTTGCAAAACTCCAGTCACTTACATCGTACATGTTTACATTCTTTCTATTGCAAATCTCCAATCAATTACATCGTACATGAGTTCATTATTTCTGTAGCAAAACTACAGTCACTTACATCGTACATGTTTACATTCTTTCTGTTGCAAAACTCCAGTCACTTACATCGTACATGATTACATTCTTTCTGTTGCAAAACTACAGTCACTTACATCGTACATGATTACATTATTTCTGTTGAAAAAATTCCAGTCACTTACATCGTACATGTTTACAATATTTCTGTTTCAAATCTACGGTCACTTATATCGTACATGATTACATTCTTTATGTTGCAAAACTAGAGTCACTTACATCGTACATGTTTACAATCTTTCTGTAAAAAAATGCAGTCACTTACATCGTACATGTTGACATTCTTTATGTTGCAAAACTACAGTCACTTACATCGTACATGTTTACATTATTTCTGTTGCAAAACTCCAGTCACTTACAACGTACATGATTACATTATTTCTATTGCAAAACTCCAGTCACTTACATCGTATATGTTTACATTTTTTCTGTTGCAAAACTCCAGTCACTTACATCGTACATGTTTACATTCTCTCTGTTGCAAAAATACAGTCACTTACATCGTACATGTTTACAATCTTTCAGTTGCAAAACTACAGTCACTTACATCGTACATGATTACATTCTTTCTGTTGAAAAAATTCCAGTCACTTACATCGTACTTGTTTACAATCTTTCTGTTGCAAAATTACGGTCAGGTATATCGTACATGATTACATTCTTTCTGTTGCAAAACTCCAGTCACTTACATCGTACATGTTTACAATCTTTCTGTTGCAAAACTCCAGTCACTTACATCGTATATGTTTACATTCTTTCTGTTGCAAAACTACAGTCACTTACATCGTACATGATTACATTCTTTCTGTTGCAAAACTCCAGTCACTTACATCGTACATGATTACATTCTTTCTGTTGCAAAACTACAGTCATTTACTTCGTACATGTTTACATTCTTTCTGTTGCAAAACTACAGTCACTTACATCGTACATGTTTACATTCTTTCTGTTGCAAAACTCCAGTCTCTTACATCGTACATGTTGACATTCTTTCTGTTGCAAAACTACAGTCACTTACATCGTACATGATTACATTATTCCTGTTGAAAAAATTCCAGTCACCTACATCGTACATGTTTACAATCTTTATGTTGCAAAACTACGGTCAGGTATATCGTACATGATTACATTCTTTCTGTTGCAAAACTCCAGTCACTTACATCGTACATGCTTACAATCTTTCTGTTGCAAAACTCCAGTCACTTACATCGTACATGTTGACATTCGATCTGTTGCAAAACTACAGTCACTTACATCGTACAAGATTACATTCTTTCTGTTGAAAAAATTCCAGTCACTTACATCGTACATGTTTACAATCTTTATGTTGCAAAACTCCAGTCACTTACATCGTACATGTTTACAATCTTTATGCTGCAAAACTACAGTCACGTATATCGTACATGATTACATTCTTTCTGTTGCAAAACTCCAGTCACTTACATCGTACATGTTTACAATCTTTCTGTTGCAAAACTCCAGTCACTTACATCGTACATGTTTACATTCTCTCTGTTGCAAAACTCCAGTCACTTACATCGTACATGATTACATGCTTTCTGTTGCAAAACTACAGTCACTTACATCGTACATGATTACATTCTTTCTGTTGCAAAACTACAGTCACTTATATCGTACATGATTACATTCTTTCTGTTGCAAAACTCCAGTCACTTACATCGTACATGTTATAATCTTTCTGTTGCAAAACTACAGTCACTTAATCGTACATGTTGACATTCTTTCTGTTGCAAAACTCCAGTCACTTACATCGTACATGATTACATTCTTTCTGT
Source organism: Meconema thalassinum (assembly GCA_946902985.2). NCBI lineage: Eukaryota > Metazoa > Arthropoda > Insecta > Orthoptera > Tettigoniidae > Meconema > Meconema thalassinum. Next base: position 1,762,030,139 of record OX336388.2, read on the forward strand.
TGAAAAAATCCAGTCACTTACATCGTACATGTTTACAATCTTTCTGTTGCAAAACTACAGTCAATTATATCGTACATGATTACATTATTTCTGTTGCAAAACTCCAGTCACTTACATCGTACATGTTTACATTCTTTCTATTGCAAATCTCCAGTCAATTACATCGTACATGATTTAATTATTTCTGTTGCAAAACTACAATCACTTACATCGTACACTTTTACATTCTTTCTGTTGCAGAACTCCAGTCACTTACATCGTACATGATTACTTCTTTCTCTTGCAAAACTACAGTCACTTACATCGTACATGATTACATTATTTCTGTTGAAAAAATTCCAGTCACTTACATCGTACATGTTTACAATCTTTCTGTTGCAAAACTACGTTCACTTATATCGTACATGATTGCATTCATTATGTTGCAAAACTACAGTCACTTACATCGTACATGATTACATTCTTTCTGTTGAAAAAATTCCAGTCACATACATCGTACATGTTTACAATCTTTCTGTTGCAAAATTACGGTCACGTATATCGTACATGATTACATTCTTTCTATTGCAAAACTCCAGTCACTTACATCGTACATGTTTACAATCTTTCTGTTGCAAAACTCCAGTCACTTACATCGTACATGTTTACATTCTCTCTGTTGCAAAACTCAAGTCACTTACATCGTACATGATTACATTCTTTCTGTTGCAAAACTCCAGTCACTTACATCGTACATGTTTACAATATTTCTGTTGCAAAACTACAGTCACTTACATCGTACATGTTGACATTCTTTATGTTGCAAAATTACAGTCACTTACATCGTATATGTTTACATTATTTCTGTTGCAAAACTCCAGTCACTTACATCGTACATGATTACATTATTTCTATTGCAAAACTCCAGTCACTTACATCGTATATGTTTACATTTTTTCTGTTGCAAAACTACAGTCACTTACATCGTACATGTTTACATTCTTTCTGTTGCAAAACTACAGTCACTTACATCGTACATGTTTACAATCTTTCAGTTGCAAAACTACAGTCACTTACATCGTACATGATTACAATCTTTCTGTTGAAAAAATTCCAGTCACTTACATCATACATGATTACAATCTTTCAGTTGCAAAATTACGGTCACGTATATCGTACATGATTACATTCTTTCTATTGCAAAACTCCAGTCACTTACATCGTACATGTTTACAATCTTTCTGTTGCAAAACTCCAGTCACTTACATCGTACATGTTTACATTCTCTCTGTTGCAAAACTCAAGTCACTTACATCGTACATGATTACATTCTTTCTGTTGCAAAACTCCAGTCACTTACATCGTACATGTTTACAATATTTCTGTTGAAAAACTCCAGTCACTTACATCGTACATGTTTACAATCTTTCTGTTGCAAAACTACGGTCAGGTATATTGTACATGATTACATACTTTCTGTTGCAAAACTCCAGTCACTTACATCGTACATGTTTACAATCTTTCTGTTGCAAAACTACAGTCACTTACATCGTACATGATTACATTCTTTCTGTTGCAAAACTACAGTCACTTATATCGTACATGATTACATTCTTTCTGTTGCAAAACTCCAGTCACTTACATCGTACATGTTGACATTCTTTCTGTGCAAAACTACAGTCACTTACATCGTACATGATTACATTATTTCTGTTGCAAAACTACAGTCATTTATATCGTACATGATTACATTCTTTCTGTTGCAAAACTACAGTCACTTACATCGTACATGATTACATTCTTTATGTTGAAAAGATTCCAGTCACTTACAACGTACATGTTTACAATCTTTATGTTGCAAAACTCCAGCCACTTACATCGTACATGTTTACAATCTTTATGCTGCAAAACTACAGTCACGTATATCGTACATGATTTCATTCTTTCTGTTGCAAAACTCCAGTCACTTACATCGTGCATGTTTACAATCTTTCTGTTCCAAAACTCCAGTCACTTACATCGTACATGTTTACATTCTCTCTGTTGCAAAACTCCAGTCACTTACATCGTACATGATTACATTCTTTCTGTTGCAAAACTCCAGTCACTTACATCGTACATGTTTACAATCTTTCTGTTGCAAAACTACAGTCACTTACATCGTACATGATTACATTCCTTCTGTTGCAAAACTACAGTCACTTATATCGTACATGATTACATTCTTTCTGTTGCAAAACTCCAGTCACTTACATCGTACATGTTATAATCTTTCTGTTGCCAAACTGCAGTCACTTACATCGTACATGTTGACATTCTTTCTGTTGCAAAACTCCTGTCACTTACATCGTACATGATTACATTCTTTCTGTTGAAAAAATCCAGTCACTTACATCGTACATGTTTACAATCTTTCTGTTGCAAAACTACGGTCACGTATATCGTACATGATTACATACTTTCTGTTGCAAAACTCCAGTCACTTACATCGTACATGTTTACAATCTTTCTGTTGCAAAACTACAGTCACTTACATCGTACATGATTACATTCTTTCTGTTGCAAAACTACAGTCACTTATATCGAACATGATTACATTCTTTCTGTTGCAAAACTCCAGTCACTTACATCGTACATTTTGACATTCTTTCTGTTGCAAAACTACAGTCACTTACATCGTACATGATTACATTCTTTCTGTTGCAAAACTACAGTCATTTATATCGTACATGATTACACTCTTTCTGTTGCAAAACTACAGTCACTTACATCGTACATGATAACATTCTTTCTGTTGCAAAAATTCCAGTCACTTACATCGTACATGTTTACAATTTTTATGTTGCAAAACTCCAGTCACTTACATCGTACATGTTTACAATCTTAATGCTGCAAAACTACAGTCACGTATATCGTACATGATTACATTCTTTCTGTTGCAAAACTCCAGTCACTTACATCGTACATGTTTACAATCTTTCTGTTGCAAAACTCCAGTCACTTACATCGTACATGTTTACATTCTCTCTGTTGCAAAACTCCAGTCACTTACATCGTACATGTTTACAATCTTTCTGTTGCAAAACTACAGTCACTTACATCGTACATGATTACATTCTTTCTGTTAAAAAACTACAGTCATTTATATCGTACATGATTACATTCTTTCTGTTGCAAAACTCCAGTCACTTACATCGTACATGTTATAATCTTTCTGTTGCAAAACTACAGTCACTTACATCGTACATGTTGACATTCTTTCCGTTGCAAAACTCCAGTCACTTACATCGTACATGATTACATTCTTTCTGTTGAAAAATTCCAGTCACTTACATCGTACATGTTTACAAACTTTCTGTTGCAAAACTACAGTCTCTCATATCGTACATGATTACATTATTTCTGTTGCAAAACTCCAGTCACTTACATCGTACATGTTTACATTCTTTCTATTGCAAATCTCCAGTCAATTACATCGTACATGATTTCATTATTTCTGTTGCAAAACTACAGTCACTTACATCGTACATGTTTACATTCTTTCTGTTGCAAAACTCCAGTCACTTACATCGTACATGATTACATTCTTTCTGTTGCAAAACTACAGTCACTTACATCGTACATGATTACATTATTTCTGTTGAAAAAATTCCAGTCACTTACATCGTACATGTTTACAATCTTTCTGTTGCAAAACTACGGTCACTTATATCGTACATGATTACATTCATTATGTTGCAAAACTACAGTCACTTACATCGTACATGATTACATTCTTTCTGTTGAAAAAATTCCAGTCACATACATCGTACATGTTTACAATCTTTCTGTTGCAAAACTACAGTCACTTATATCGTACATGATTACATTCTTTATGTTGCAAAACTACAGTCACTTACATCGTACATGTTTACAATCTTTCTGTTGCAAAACTACAGTCACTTACATCGTACATGTTGACATTCTTTATGTTGCAAAACTACAGTCACTTACATCGTATATGTTTACATTATTTCTGTTGCAAAACTCCAGTCACTTACATCGTACATGATTACATTATTTCTATTGCAAAACTCCAGTCACTTACATCGTATATGTTTACATTTTTTCTGTTGCAAAACTCCAGTCACTTACATCGTACATGTTTACATTCTTTCTGTTGCAAAACTACAGTCACTTACATCGTACATGTTTACAATCTTTCTGTTGCAAAACTACAGTCACTTTCATCGTACATGATTACATTCTTTCTGTTGAAAAAATTCCAGTCACTTACATCGTACATGATTACAATCTTTCAGTTGCAAAATTACGGTCACGTATATCGTACATGATTACATTCTTTCTGTTGCAAAACACCAGTCACTTACATCGTACATGTTTACAAACTTTCTGTTGCAAAACTCCAGTCACTTACATCGTAGATGTTTACATTCTCTCTGTAGCAAACCTCCAGTCACATACATCGTACATGATTACATTCTTTCTGTTGCAAAACTCCAGTCACTTACATCGTACATGTTTACAATCTTTCTGTTGAAATACTCCAGTCACTTACATCGTACATGTTTACAATCTTTCTGTTGCAAAACTACGGTCACGTATATCGTACATGATTACATACTTTCTGTTGCAAAACTCCAGTCACTTACATCGTACATGTTTACAATCTTTCTGTTGCAAAACTACAGTCACTTACATCGTACATGATTACATTCTTTCTGTTGCAAAACTACAGTCACTTATATCGTACATGATTACATTCTTTCTGTTGCAAAACTCCAGTCACTTACATCGTACATTTTGACATTCTTTCTGTTGCAAAACTACAGTCACTTACATCGTACATGATTACATTCTTTCTGTTGCAAAACTACAGTCATTTATATCGTACATGATTACACTCTTTCTGTTGCAAAACTACAGTCACTTACATCGTACATGATAACATTCTTTCTGTTGCAAAAATTCCAGTCACTTACATCGTACATGTTTACAATTTTTATGTTGCAAAACTCCAGTCACTTACATCGTACATGTTTACAATCTTAATGCTGCAAAACTACAGTCACGTATATCGTACATGATTACATTCTTTCTGTTGCAAAACTCCAGTCACTTACATCGTACATGTTTACAATCTTTCTGTTGCAAAACTCCAGTCACTTACATCGTACATGTTTACATTCTCTCTGTTGCAAAACTCCAGTCACTTACATCGTACATGTTTACAATCTTTCTGTTGCAAAACTACAGTCACTTACATCGTACATGATTACATTCTTTCTGTTAAAAAACTACAGTCATTTATATCGTACATGATTACATTCTTTCTGTTGCAATACTCCAGTCACTTACATCGTACATGTTATAATCTTTCTGTTGCAAAACTACAGTCACTTACATCGTACATGTTGACATTCTTTCCGTTGCAAAACTCCAGTCACTTACATCGTACATGATTACATTCTTTCTGTTGAAAAACTCCAGTCACTTACATCGTACATGTTTACAATCTTTCTGTTGCAAAACTACAGTCTCTTATATCGTACATGATTACATTATTTCTGTTGCAAAACTCCAGTCACTTACATCGTACATGTTTACATTCTTTATATTGCAAATCTCCAGTCAATTACATCGTACATGATTTCATTATTTCTGTTGCAAAACTACAGTCACTTACATCGTACATGTTTACATTCTTTCTGTTGCAAAACTCCAGTCACTTACATCGTACATGATTACATTCTTTCTGTTGCAAAACTACAGTCACTTACATCGTACATGATTACATTATTTCTGTTGAAAAAATTCCAGTCACTTACATCGTACATGTTTACAATCTTTCTGTTGCAAAACTACGGTCACTTATATCGTACATGATTACATTCATTATGTTGCAAAACTACAGTCACTTACATCGTACATGATTACATTCTTTCTGTTGAAAAAATTCCAGTCACATACATCGTACATGTTTACAATCTTTCTGTTGCAAAACTCCAGTCACTTACATCGTACATGTTATAATCTTTCTGTTGCAAAACTACAGTCACTTACATCGTACATGATTACATTCTTTCTTTTGAAAAAATTCCAGTCACATATATCGTACATGTTTACAATCTTTCTGTTGCAAAACTACAGTCACTTATATCGTACATGATTACATTCTTTATGTTGCAAAACTACAGTCACTTACATCGTACATGTTTACAATCTTTCTGTTGCAAAATTACAGTCACTTACATCGTACATGTTGACATTCTTTATGTTGCAAAACTACAGTCACTTACATCGTATATGTTTACATTATTTCTGTTGCAAAACTCCAGTCACTTACATCGTACATGATTACATTATTTCTATTGCAAAACTCCAGTCACTTACATCGTATATGTTTACATTTTTTCTGTTGCAAAACTCCAGTCACTTACATCGTACATGTTTACATTCTTTCTGTTGCAAAACTACAGTCACTTACATCGTACATGTTTACAATCTTTCTGTTGCAAAACTACAGTCACTTTCATCGTACATGATTACATTCTTTCTGTTGAAAAAATTCCAGTCACTTACATCGTACATGATTACAATCTTTCAGTTGCAAAATTACGGTCACGTATATCGTACATGATTACATTCTTTCTGTTGCAAAACACCAGTCACTTACATCGTACATGTTTACAAACTTTCTGTTGCAAAACTCCAGTCACTTACATCGTAGATGTTTACATTCTCTCTGTAGCAAACCTCCAGTCACATACATCGTACATGATTACATTCTTTCTGTTGCAAAACTCCAGTCACTTACATCGTACATGTTTACAATCTTTCTGTTGAAATACTCCAGTCACTTACATCGTACATGTTTACAATCTTTCTGTTGCAAAACTACGGTCACGTATATCGTACATGATTACATACTTTCTGTTGCAAAACTCCAGTCACTTACATCGTACATGTTTACAATCTTTCTGTTGCAAAACTACAGTCACATACATCGTACATGATTACATTCTTTCTGTTGCAAAACTACAGTCACTTATATCGTACATGATTACATTCTTTCTGTTGCAAAACTCCAGTCAATTACATCGTACATTTTGACATTCTTTCTGTTGCAAAACTACAGTCACTTACATCGTACATGATTACATTCTTTCTGTTGCAAAACTACAGTCATTTATATCGTACATGATTACACTCTTTCTGTTGCAAAACTACAGTCACTTACATCGTACATGATAACATTCTTTCTGTTGCAAAAATTCCAGTCACTTACATCGTACATGTTTACAATTTTTATGTTGCAAAACTCCAGTCACTTACATCGTACATGTTTACAATCTTAATGCTGCAAAACTACAGTCACGTATATCGTACATGATTACATTCTTTCTGTTGCAAAACTCCAGTCACTTACATCGTACATGTTTACAATCTTTCTGTTGCAAAACTCCAGTCACTTACATCGTACATGTTTACATTCTCTCTGTTGCAAAACTCCAGTCACTTACATCGTACATGTTTACAATCTTTCTGTTGCAAAACTACAGTCACTTACATCGTACATGATTACATTCTTTCTGTTAAAAAACTACAGTCATTTATATCGTACATGATTACATTCTTTCTGTTGCAAAACTCCAGTCACTTACATCGTACATGTTATAATCTTTCTGTTGCAAAACTACAGTCACTTACATCGTACATGTTGACATTCTTTCCGTTGCAAAACTCCAGTCACTTACATCGTACATGATTACATTCTTTCTGTTGAAAAACTCCAGTCACTTACATCGTACATGTTTACAATCTTTCTGTTGCAAAACTACAGTCTCTTATATCGTACATGATTACATTATTTCTGTTGCAAAACTCCAGTCACTTACATCGTACATGTTTACATTCTTTCTATTGCAAATCTCCAGTCAATTACATCGTAAATGATTTCATTATTTCTGTTGCAAAACTACAGTCACTTACATCGTACATGTTTACATTCTTTCTGTTGCAAAACTCCAGTCACTTACATCGTACATGATTACATTCTTTCTGTTGCAAAACTACAGTCACTTACATCGTACATGATTACATTATTTCTGTTGAAAAAATTCCAGTCACTTACATCGTACATGTTTACAATCTTTCTGTTGCAAAACTACGGTCACTTATATCGTACATGATTACATTCATTATGTTGCAAAACTACAGTCACTTACATCGTACATGATTACATTCTTTCTGTTGAAAAAAATCCAGTCACATACATCGTACATGTTTACAATCTTTCTGTTGCAAAACTACAGTCACTTACATCGTACATGATTACATTCTTTCTGTTAAAAAACTACAGTCATTTATATCGTACATGATAACATTATTTCTATTGCAAAACTACAGTCACTTACATCGTACATGTTTACAATCTTTCTGTTGCAAAACTACAGTCACTTACATCGTACATGTTGACATTCTTTATGTTGCAAAACTACAGTCACTTACATCGTATATGTTTACATTATTTCTGTTGCAAATCTCCAGTCACTTACATCGTACATGATTACATTATTTCTATTGCAAAACTCCAGTCACTTACATCGTATATGTTTACATTTTTTCTGTTGCAAAACTCCAGTCACTTACATCGTACATGTTTACATTCTTTCTGTTGCAAAACTACAGTCACTTACATCGTACATGTTTACAATCTTTCAGTTGCAAAACTACAGTCACTTTCATCGTACATGATTACATTCTTTCTGTTGAAAAAATTCCAGTCACTTACATCGTACATGATTACAATCTTTCAGTTGCAACATTACGGTCACGTATATCGTACATGATTACATTCTTTCTGTTGCAAAACACCAGTCACTTACATCGTACATGTTTACAAACTTTCTGTTGCAAAATTCCAGTCACTTACATCGTAGATGTTTACATTCTCTCTGTAGCAAACCTCCAGTCACATACATCGTACATGATTACATTCTTTCTGTTGCAAAACTCCAGTCACTTACATCGTACATGTTTACAATCTTTCTGTTGAAATACTCCAGTCACTTACATCGTACATGTTTACAATCTTTCTGTTGCAAAACTACGGTCACGTATATCGTACATGATTACATACTTTCTGTTGCAAAACTCCAGTCACTTACATCGTACATGTTTACAATCTTTCTGTTGCAAAACTACAGTCACTTACATCGTACATGATTATATTCTTTCTGTTGCAAAACTACAGTCACTTATATCGTACATGATTACATTCTATCTGTTGCAAAACTCCAGTCACTTACATCGTACATTTTGACATTCTTTCTGTTGCAAAACTACAGTCACTTACATCGTACATGATTACATTCTTTCTGTTGCAAAACTACAGTCATTTATATCGTACATGATTACACTCTTTCTGTTGCAAAACTACAGTCACTTACATCGTACATGATAACATTCTTTCTGTTGCAAAAATTCCAGTCACTTACATCGTACATGTTTACAATTTTTATGTTGCAAAACTCCAGTCACTTACATCGTACATGTTTACAATCTTAATGCTGCAAAACTACAGTCACGTATATCGTACATGATTACATTCTTTCTGTTGCAAAACTCCAGTCACTTACATCGTACATGTTTACAATCTTTCTGTTGCAAAACTCCAGTCACTTACATCGTACATGTTTACATTCTCTCTGTTGCAAAACTCCAGTCACTTACATCGTACATGTTTACAATCTTTCTGTTGCAAAACTACAGTCACTTACATCGTACATGATTACATTCTTTCTGTTAAAAAACTACAGTCATTTATATCGTACATGATTACATTCTTTCTGTTGCAATACTCCAGTCACTTACATCGTACATGTTATAATCTTTCTGTTGCAAAACTACAGTCACTTACATCGTACATGTTGACATTCTTTCCGTTGCAAAACTCCAGTCACTTACATCGTACATGATTACATTCTTTCTGTTGAAAAACTCCAGTCACTTACATCGTACATGTTTACAATCTTTCTGTTGCAAAACTACAGTCTCTTATATCGTACATGATTACATTATTTCTGTTGCAAAACTCCAGTCACTTACATCGTACATGTTTACATTCTTTCTATTGCAAATCTCCAGTCAATTACATCGTACATGATTTCATTATTTCTGTTGCAAAACTACAGTCACTTACATCGTACATGTTTACATTCTTTCTGTTGCAAAACTCCAGTCACTTACATCGTACATGATTACATTCTTTCTGTTGCAAAACTACAGTCACTTACATCGTACATGATTACATTATTTCTGTTGAAAAAATTCCAGTCACTTACATCGTACATGTTTACAATCTTTCTGTTGCAAAACTACGGTCACTTATATCGTACATGATTACATTCATTATGTTGCAAAACTACAGTCACTTACATCGTACATGATTACATTCTTTCTGTTGAAAAAATTCCAGTCACATACATCGTACATGTTTACAATCTTTCTGTTGCAAAATTCCAGTCACTTACATCGTACATGTTATAATCTTTCTGTTGCAAAACTACAGTCACTTACATCGTACATGATTACATTCTTTCTGTTGAAAAAATTCCAGTCACATATATCGTACATGTTTACAATCTTTCTGTTGCAAAACTACAGTCACTTATATCGTACATGATTACATTCTTTATGTTGCAAAACTACAGTCACTTACATTGTACATGTTTACAATCTTTCTGTTGCAAAACTACAGTCACTTACATCGTACATGTTGACATTCTTTATGTTGCAAAACTACAGTCACTTACATCGTATATGTTTACATTATTTCTGTTGCAAAACTCCAGTCACTTACATCGTACATGATTACATTATTTCTATTGCAAAACTCCAGTCACTTACATCGTATATGTTTACATTTTTTCTGTTGCAAAACTCCAGTCACTTACATCGTACATGTTTACATTCTTTCTGTTGCAAAACTACAGTCACTTACATCGTACATGTTTACAATCTTTCTGTTGCAAAACTACAGTCACTTTCATCGTACATGATTACATTCTTTCTGTTGAAAAAATTCCAGTCACTTACATCGTACATGATTACAATCTTTCAGTTGCAAAATTACGGTCACGTATATCGTACATGATTACATTCTTTATGTTGCAAAACACCAGTCACTTACATCGTACATGTTTACAAACTTTCTGTTGCAAAACTCCAGTCACTTACATCGTAGATGTTTACATTCTCTCTGTAGCAAACCTCCAGTCACATACATCGTACATGATTACATTCTTTCTGTTGCAAAACTCCAGTCACTTACATCGTACATGTTTACAATCTTTCTGTTGAAATACTCCAGTCACTTACATCGTACATGTTTACAATCTTTCTGTTGCAAAACTACGGTCACGTATATCGTACATGATTACATACTTTCTGTTGCAAAACTCCAGTCACTTACATCGTACATGTTTACAATCTTTCTGTTGCAAAACTACAGTCACTTACATCGTACATGATTACATTCTTTCTGTTGCAAAACTACAGTCACTTATATCGTACATGATTACATTCTTTCTGTTGCAAAACTCCAGTCACTTACATCGTACATTTTGACATTCTTTCTGTTGCAAAACTACAGTCACTTACATCGTACATGATTACATTCTTTCTGTTGCAAAACTACAGTCATTTATATCGTACATGATTACACTCTTTCTGTTGCAAAACTACAGTCACTTACATCGTACATGATAACATTCTTTCTGTTGCAAAAATTCCAGTCACTTACATCGTACATGTTTACAATTTTTATGTTGCAAAACTCCAGTCACTTACATCGTACATGTTTACAATCTTAATGCTGCAAAACTACAGTCACGTATATCGTACATGATTACATTCTTTCTGTTGCAAAACTCCAGTCACTTACATCGTACATGTTTACAATCTTTCTGTTGCAAAACTCCAGTCACTTACATCGTACATGTTTACATTCTCTCTGTTGCAAAACTCCAGTCACTTACATCGTACATGTTTACAATCTTTCTGTTGCAAAACTACAGTCACTTACATCGTACATGATTACATTCTTTCTGTTAAAAAACTACAGTCATTTATATCGTACATGATTACATTCTTTCTGTTGCAAAACTCCAGTCACTTACATCGTACATGTTATAATCTTTCTGTTGCAAAACTACAGTCACTTACATCGTACATGTTGACATTCTTTCCGTTGCAAAACTCCAGTCACTTACATCGTACATGATTACATTCTTTCTGTTGAAAAACTCCAGTCACTTACATCGTACATGTTTACAATCTTTCTGTTGCAAAATTACAGTCTCTTATATCGTACATGATTACATTATTTCTGTTGCAAAACTCCAGTCACTTACATCGTACATGTTTACATTCTTTCTATTGCGAATCTCCAGTCAATTACATCGTACATGATTTCATTATTTCTGTTGCAAAACTACAGTCACTTACATCGTACATGTTTACATTCTTTCTGTTGCAAAACTCCAGTCACTTACATCGTACATGATTACATTCTTTCTGTTGCAAAACTACAGTTACTTACATCGTACATGATTACATTATTTCTGTTGAAAAAATTCCAGTCACTTACATCGTACATGTTTACAATCTTTCTGTTGCAAAACTACGGTCACTTATATCGTACATGATTACATTCATTATGTTGCAAAACTACAGTCACTTACATCGTACATGATTACATTCTTTCTGTTGAAAAAATTCCAGTCACATACATCGTACATGTTTACAATCTTTCTGTTGCAAAACTACAGTCACTTATATCGTACATGATTACATTCTTTATGTTGCAAAACTAGAGTCACTTACATCGTACATGTTTACAATCTTTCTGTAAAAAAATGCAGTCACTTACATCGTACATGTTGACATTCGTTATGTTGCAAAACTACAGTCACTTACATCGTACATGTTTACATTATTTCTGTTGCAAAACTCCAGTCACATACATCGTACATGATTACATTATTTCTATTGCAAAACTACAGTCACTTACATCGTACATGTTGACATTCTTTCCGTTGCAAAACTCCAGTCACTTACATCGTACATGATTACATTCTTTCTGTTGAAAAACTCCAGTCACTTACATCGTACATGTTTACAATCTTTCTGTTGCAAAACTACAGTCGCTTATATCGTACATGATTACATTATTTCTGTTGCAAAACTCCAGTCACTTACATCGTACATGTTTACATTCTTTCTATTGCAAATCTCCAGTCAATTACATCGTACATGATTTCATTATTTCTGTTGCAAAACTACAGTCACTTACATCGTACATGTTTACATTCTTTCAGTTGCAAAACTCCAGTCACTTACATCGTACATGATTACATTCTTTCTGTTGCAAAACTACAGTCACTTACATCGTACATGATTACATTATTTCTGTTGAAAAAATTCCAGTCACTTACATCGTACATGTTTACAATCTTTCTGTTGCAAAACTACGGTCACTTATATCGTACATGATTACATTCATTATGTTGCTAAACTATAGTCACTTACATCGTATATGTTTACATTTTTTCTGTTGCAAAACTCCAGTCACTTACATCGTACATGTTTACATTCTTTCTGTTGCAAAACTACAGTCACTTACATCGTACATGTTTACAATCTTTCTGTTGCAAAACTACAGTCACTTACATCGTACATGATTACATTCTTTCTGTTGAAAAAATTCCAGTCACTTACATCGTACATGTTTACAATCTTTCTGTTGCAAAATTGCGGTCAGGTATATCGTACATGATTACATTCTTTCTGTTGCAAAACTCCAGTCACTTACATCGTACATGTTTACAATATTTCTGTTGCAAAACTCCAGTCACTTACATCGTACATGTTTACATTCTTTCTCTTGCAAAACTACAGTCACTTACATCGTTTATGTTTACATTCTTTCTGTTGCAAAACTCCAGTCACTTACATCGTACATGATTACATTCCTTCTGTTGCAAAACTACAGTCATTTACATCGTACATGTTTACATTCTTTCTGTTGCAAAACTACAGTCACTTACATCGTACATGTTTACATTCTTTCTGTTGCAAAACTCCAGTCTCTTACATCGTACATGTTGACATTCTTTCTGTTGCCAAACTACAGTCACTTACATCGTACATGATTACATAATTTCTGTAGAAAAAATTCCAGTCACTTACATCGTACATGTTTACAATCTTTATGTTGCAAAACTACGGTCACGTATATCGTACATGATTACATTCTTTCTGTTGCAAAACTCCAGTCACTTACATCGTACATGTTTACAATCTTTCTGTTGCAAAACTCCAGTCACTTACATCGTACATAATTACATTCTTTCTGTTGCAAAACTACAGTCACTTACATCGTACATGATTACATTCTTTCTGTTGAAAACATTCCAGTCACTTACATCGTACATGTTTACAATTTTTATGTTGCAAAACTCCAGTCACTTACATCGTACATGTTTACAATCTATATGCTGCAAAACTACAGTCACGTATATCGTACATGATTACATTCTTTCTGTTGCAAAACTCCAGTCACTTACATCGTACATGTTTACAATCTTTCTGTTGCAAAACTCCAGTCACTTACATCGTACATGTTTACATTCTCTCTGTTGCAAAACTCCAGTCACATACATCGTACATGATTACATTCTTTCTGTTGCAAAACTCCAGTCACTTACATCGTACATGTTTACAATCTTTCTGTTGCAAAACTCCAGTCACTTACATCGTACATGTTTACAATCTTTCTGTTGCAAAACTACAGTCTCTTATATCGTACATGATTACATTATTTCTGTTGCAAAACTCCAGTCACTTACATCGTACATGTTTACATTCTTTCTATTGCAAATCTCCAGTCAATTACATCGTACATGATTTCATTATTTCTGTTGCAAAACTACAGTCACTTACATCGTACATGTTTACATTCTTTCTGTTGCAAAACTCCAGTCACTTACATCGTACATGATTACATTCTTTCTGTTGCAAAACTACAGTCACTTACATCGTACATGATTACATTATTTCTGTTGAAAAAATTCCAGTCACTTACATCGTACATGTTTACAATCTTTCTGTTGCAAAACTACGGTCACTTATATCGTACATGATTACATTCATTATGTTGCAAAACTACAGTCACTTACATCGTACATGATTACATTCTTTCTGTTGAAAAAATTCCAGTCACATACATCGTACATGTTTACAATCTTTCTGTTGCAAAACTCCAGTCACTTACATCGTACATGTTATAATCTTTCTGTTGCAAAACTACAGTCACTTACATCGTACATGATTACATTCTTTCTGTTGAAAAAATTCCAGTCACATACATCGTACATGTTTACAATCTTTCTGTTGCAAAACTACAGTCACTTATATCGTACATGATTACATTCTTTATGTTGCAAAACTACAGTCACTTACATCGTACATGTTTACAATCTTTCTGTTGCAAAACTACAGTCACTTACATCGTACATGTTGACATTCTTTATGTTGCAAAACTACAGTCACTTACATCGTATATGTTTACATTATTTCTGTTGCAAAACTCCAGTCACTTACATCGTACATGATTACATTATTTCTATTGCAAAACTCCAGTCACTTACATCGTATATGTTTACATTTTTTCTGTTGCAAAACTCCAGTCACTTACATCGTACATGTTTACATTCTTTCTGTTGCAAAACTACAGTCACTTACATCGTACATGTTTACAATCTTTCTGTTGCAAAACTACAGTCACTTTCATCGTACATGATTACATTCTTTCTGTTGAAAAAATTCCAGTCACTTACATCGTACATGATTACAATCTTTCAGTTGCAAAATTACGGTCACGTATATCGTACATGATTACATTCTTTCTGTTGCAAAACACCAGTCACTTACATCGTACATGTTTACAAACTTTCTGTTGCAAAACTCCAGTCACTTACATCGTAGATGTTTACATTCTCTCTGTAGCAAACCTCCAGTCACATACATCGTACATGATTACATTCTTTCTGTTGCAAAACTCCAGTCACTTACATCGTACATGTTTACAATCTTTCTGTTGAAATACTCCAGTCTCTTACATCGTACATGTTTACAATCTTTCTGTTGCAAAACTACGGTCACGTATATCGTACATGATTACATACTTTCTGTTGCAAAACTCCAGTCACTTACATCGTACATGTTTACAATCTTTCTGTTGCAAAACTACAGTCACTTACATCGTACATGATTACATTCTTTCTGTTGCAAAACTACAGTCACTTATATCGTACATGATTACATTCTTTCTGTTGCAAAACTCCAGTCACTTACATCGTACATTTTGACATTCTTTCTGTTGCAAAACTACAGTCACTTACATCGTACATGATTACATTCTTTCTGTTGCAAAACTACAGTCATTTATATCGTACATGATTACACTCTTTCTGTTGCAAAACTACAGTCACTTACATCGTACATGATAACATTCTTTCTGTTGCAAAAATTCCAGTCACTTACATCGTACATGTTTACAATTTTTATGTTGCAAAACTCCAGTCACTTACATCGTACATGTTTACAATCTTAATGCTGCAAAACTACAGTCACGTATATCGTACATGATTACATTCTTTCTGTTGCAAAACTCCAGTCACTTACATCGTACATGTTTACAATCTTTCTGTTGCAAAACTCCAGTCACTTACATCGTACATGTTTACATTCTCTCTGTTGCAAAACTCCAGTCACTTACATCGTACATGTTTACAATCTCTCTGTTGCAAAACTACAGTCACTTACATCGTACATGATTACATTCTTTCTGTTAAAAAACTACAGTCATTTATATCGTACATGATTACATTCTTTCTGTTGCAAAACTCCAGTCACTTACATCGTACATGTTATAATCTTTCTGTTGCAAAACTACAGTCACTTACATCGTACATGTTGACATTCTTTCCGTTGCAAAACTCCAGTCACTTACATCGTACATGATTACATTCTTTCTGTTGAAAAACTCCAGTCACTTACATCGTACATGTTTACAATCTTTCTGTTGCAAAACTACAGTCTCTTATATCGTACATGATTACATTATTTCTGTTGCAAAACTCCAGTCACTTACATCGTACATGTTTACATTCTTTCTATTGCAAATCTCCAGTCAATTACATCGTACATGATTTCATTATTTCTGTTGCAAAACTACAGTCACTTACATCGTACATGTTTACATTCTTTCTGTTGCAAAACTCCAGTCACTTACATCGTACATGATTACATTCTTTCTGTTGCAAAACTACAGTCACTTACATCGTACATGATTACATTATTTCTGTTGAAAAAATTCCAGTCACTTACATCGTACATGTTTACAATCTTTCTGTTGCAAAACTACGGTCACTTATATCGTACATGATTACATTCATTATGTTGCAAAACTACAGTCACTTACATCGTACATGATTACATTCTTTCTGTTGAAAAAATTCCAGTCACATACATCGTACATGTTTACAATCTTTCTGTTGCAAAACTACAGTCACTTATATCGTACATGATTACATTCTTTATGTTGCAAAAATAGAGTCACTTACATCGTACATGTTTACAATCTTTCTGTAAAAAAATGCAGTCACTTACATCGTACATGTTGACATTCGTTATGTTGCAAAACTACAGTCACTTACATCGTACATGTTTACATTATTTCTGTTGCAAAACTCCAGTCACATACATCGTACATGATTACATTATTTCTATTGCAAAACTACAGTCACTTACATCGTACATGTTGACATTCTTTCCGTTGCAAAACTCCAGTCACTTACATCGTACATGATTACATTCTTTCTGTTGAAAAACTCCAGTCACTTACATCGTACATGTTTACAATCTTTCTGTTGCAAAACTACGGTCACTTATATCGTACATGATTACATTCATTATGTTGCAAAACTATAGTCACTTACATCGTATATGTTTACATTTTTTCTGTTGCAAAACTCCAGTCACTTACATCGTACATGTTTACATTCTTTCTGTTGCAAAACTACAGTCACTTACATCGTACATGTTTACAATCTTTCTGTTGCAAAACTACAGTCACTTACATCGTACATGATTACATTCTTTCTGTTGAAAAACTACAGTCACTTACATCGTACATGATTACATTCTTTCTGTTGAAAACATTCCAGTCACTTACATCGTACATGTTTACAATCTTTATGTTGCAAAACTCCAGTCACTTACATCGTACATGTTTACAATCTATATGCTGCAAAACTACAGTCACGTATATCGTACATGATTACATTCTTTCTGTTGCAAAACTCCAGTCACTTACATCGTACATGTTTACAATCTTTCTGTTGCAAAACTCCAGTCACTTACATCGTACATGTTTACATTCTCTCTGTTGCAAAACTCCAGTCACATACATCGTACATGATTACATTCTTTCTGTTGCAAAACTCCAGTCACTTACATCGTACATGTTTACAATCTTTCTGTTGCAAAACTACAGTCACTTACATCGTACATGATTACATTCTTTCTGTTGCAAAACTACAGTCACTTATATCGTACATGATTACATTCATTCTGTTGCAAAACTCCAGTCACTTACATCGTACATATTATAATCTTTCTGTTGCAAAACTACAGTCACTTACATCGTACATGTTGACATTCTTTCTGTTGCAAAACTCCAGTCACTTACATCGTACATGATTACATTCTTTCTGTTGAAAAAATCCAGTCATTTACATCGTACATGTTTACAATCTTTCTGTTGCAAAACTACAGTCACTTATATCGTACATGATTACATTATTTCTGTTGCAAAACTCCAGTCACTTACATCGTACATGTTTACATTCTTTCTATTGCAAATTTCCAGTCAATTACATCGTACATGATTTCATTATTTCTGTTGCAAAACTGCAGTCACTTACATCGTACATGTTTACATTCTTACTGTTGCAGAACTACAGTCACTTACATCGTACATGATTACATTCTTTCTGTTGCAAAACTACAGTCACTTACATCGTACATGATTACATTATTTCTGTTGAAAAAATTCCAGTCACTTACATCGTACATGTTTACAATCTTTCTGTTGCAAAACTACGGTCACTTATATCGTACATGATTACATTCATTATGTTGCAAAACTACAGTCACTTACATCGTACATGATTACATTCTTTCTGTTGAAAAAATTCCAGTCACATACATCGTACATGTTTACAATCTTTCTGTTGCAAAACTACAGTCACTTATATCGTACATGATTACATTCTTTCTGTTGCAAAACTCCAGTCACTTACATCGTACATGTTTACAATCTTTCTGTTGCAAAACTCCAGTCACTTACATCGTACATGTTTACATTCTCTCTGTTGCAAAACTCCACTCACTTACACCGTACATGTTTACAATCTTTCTGTTGCAAAACTACAGTCACTTACATCGTACATGATTACATTCTTTCTGTTAAAAAACTACAGTCATTTATATCGTACATGATTACATTCTTTCTGTTGCAAAACTCCAGTCACTTACATCGTACATGTTATAATCTTTCTGTTGCAAAACTACAGTCACTTACATCGTACATGTTGACATTCTTTCCGTTGCAAAACTCCAGTCACTTACATCGTACATGATTACATTCTTTCTGTTGAAAAACTCCAGTCACTTACATCGTACATGTTTACAATCTTTCTGTTGCAAAACTACAGTCTCTTATATCGTACATGATTACATTATTTCTGTTGCAAAACTCCAGTCACTTACATCGTACATGTTTACATTCTTTCTATTGCAAATCTCCAGTCAATTACATCGTACATGATTTCATTATTTCTGTTGCAAAACTACAGTCACTTACATCGTACATGTTTACATTCTTTCTGTTGCAAAACTCCAGTCACTTACATCGTACATGATTACATTCTTTCTGTTGCAAAACTACAGTCACTTACATCGTACATGATTACATTATTTCTGTTGAAAAAATTCCAGTCACTTACATCGTACATGTTTACAATCTTTCTGTTGCAAAACTACGGTCACTTATATCGTACATGATTACATTCATTATGTTGCAAAACTACAGTCACTTACATCGTACATGATTACATTCTTTCTGTTGAAAAAATTCCAGTCACATACATCGTACATGTTTACAATCTTTCTGTTGCAAAACTACAGTCACTTATATCGTACATGATTACATTCCTTATGTTGCAAAACTAGAGTCACTTACATCGTACATGTTTACAATCTTTCTGTAAAAAAATGCAGTCACTTACATCGTACATGTTGACATTCGATATGTTGCAAAACTACAGTCACTTACATCGTACATGTTTACATTATTTCTGTTGCAAAACTCCAGTCACATACATCGTACATGATTACATTATTTCTATTGCAAAACTACAGTCACTTACATCGTACATGTTGACATTCTTTCCGTTGCAAAACTCCAGTCACTTACATCGTACATGATTACATTCTTTCTGTTGAAAAACTCCAGTCACTTACATCGTACATGTTTACAATCTTTCTGTTGCAAAACTACAGTCTCTTATATCGTACATGATTACATTATTTCTGTTGCAAACCTCCAGTCACTTACATCGTACATGTTTACATTCTTTCTATTGCAAATCTCCAGTCAATTACATCGTACATGATTTCATTATTTCTGTTGCAAAACTACAGTCACTTACATCGTACATGTTTACATTCTTTCAGTTGCAAAACTCCAGTCACTTACATCGTACATGATTA
This sequence comes from Meconema thalassinum, assembly GCA_946902985.2. NCBI lineage: Eukaryota > Metazoa > Arthropoda > Insecta > Orthoptera > Tettigoniidae > Meconema > Meconema thalassinum. Next base: position 1,762,051,019 of record OX336388.2, read on the forward strand.
CATTCTTTCTGTTGCAAAACTACAGTCACTTACATCGTACATGATTACATTATTTCTGTTGAAAAAATTCCAGTCACTTACATCGTACATGTTTACAATCTTTCTGTTGCAAAACTACGGTCACTTATATCGTACATGATTACATTCATTATGTTGCAAAACTATAGTCACTTACATCGTATATGTTTACATTTTTTCTGTTGCAAAACTCCAGTCACTTACGTCGTACATGTTTACATTCTTTCTGTTGCAAAACTACAGTCACTTACATCGTACATGTTTACAATCTTTCTGTTGCAAAACTACAGTCACTTACATCGTACATGATTACATTCTTTCTGTTGAAAAAATTCCAGTCACTTACATCGTACATGTTTACAATCTTTCTGTTGCAAAATTGCGGGCAGGTATATCGTACATGATTACATTCTTTCTGTTGCAAAACTCCAGTCACTTACATCGTACATGTTTACAATATTTCTGTTGCAAAACTCCAGTCACTTACATCGTACATGTTTACATTCTTTCTCTTGCAAAACTACAGTCACTTACATCGTTTATGTTTACATTCTTTCTGTTGCAAAACTCCAGTCACTTACATCGTACATGATTACATTCCTTCTGTTGCAAAACTACAGTCATTTACATCGTACATGTTTACATTCTTTCTGTTGCAAAACTACAGTCACTTACATCGTACATGTTTACATTCTTTCTGTTGCAAAACTCCAGTCTCTTACATCGTACATGTTGACATTCTTTCTGTTGCAAAACTACAGTCACTTACATCGTACATGATTACATAATTTCTGTAGAAAAAATTCCAGTCACTTACATCGTACATGTTTACAATCTTTATGTTGCAAAACTACGGTCACGTATATCGTACATGATTACATTCTTTCTGTTGCAAAACTCCAGTCACTTACATCGTACATGTTTACAATCTTTCTGTTGCAAAACTCCAGTCACTTACATCGTACATAATTACATTCTTTCTGTTGCAAAACTACAGTCACTTACATCGTACATGATTACATTCTTTCTGTTGAAAACATTCCAGTCACTTACATCGTACATGTTTACAATCTTTATGTTGCAAAACTCCAGTCACTTACATCGTACATGTTTACAATCTATATGCTGCAAAACTACAGTCACGTATATCGTACATGATTACATTCTTTCTGTTGCAAAACTCCAGTCACTTACATCGTACATGTTTACAATCTTTCTGTTGCAAAACTCCAGTCACTTACATCGTACATGTTTACATTCTCTCTGTTGCAAAACTCCAGTCACATACATCGTACATGATTACATTCTTTCTGTTGCAAAACTCCAGTCACTTACATCGTACATGTTTACAATCTTTCTGTTGCAAAACTACAGTCACTTACATCGTACATGATTACATTCTTTCTGTTGCAAAACTACAGTCACTTATATCGTACATGATTACATTCATTCTGTTGCAAAACTCCAGTCACTTACATCGTACATATTATAATCTTTCTGTTGCAAAACTACAGTCACTTACATCGTACATGTTGACATTCTTTCTGTTGCATAACTCCAGTCACTTACATCGTACATGATTACATTCTTTCTGTTGAAAAAATCCAGTCATTTACATCGTACATGTTTACAATCTTTCTGTTGCAAAACTACAGTCACTTATATCGTACATGATTACATTATTTCTGTTACAAAACTCCAGTCACTTACATCGTACATGTTTACATTCTTTCTATTGCAAATTTCCAGTCAATTACATCGTACATGATTTCATTATTTCTGTTGCAAAACTGCAGTCACTTACATCGTACATGTTTACATTCTTACTGTTGCAGAACTACAGTCACTTACATCGTACATGATTACATTCTTTCTGTTGCAAAACTGCAGTCACTTACATCGTACATGATTACATTATTTCTGTTGAAAAAATTCCAGTCACTTACATCGTACATGTTTACAATCTTTCTGTTGCAAAACTACGGTCACTTATATCGTACATGATTACATTCATTATGTTGCAAAACTACAGTCACTTACATCGTACATGATTACATTCTTTCTGTTGAAAAAATTCCAGTCACATACATCGTACATGTTTACAATCTTTCTGTTGCAAAACTACAGTCACTTATATCGTACATGATTACATTCTTTATGTTGCAAAACTACAGTCACTTACATCGTACATGTTTACAATCTTTCTGTTGCAAAACTACAGTCACTTACATCGTAAATGTTGACATTCCTTATGTTGCAAAACTACAGTCACTTACATCGTATATGTTTACATTATTTCTGTTGCAAAACTCCAGTCACTTACATCGTACATGATTACATTATTTCTATTGCAAAACTCCAGTCACTTGCATCGTATATGTTTACATTCTTTCTGTTGCAAAACTACAGTCACTTACATCGTACATGTTTACAATCTTTCTGTTGCAAAACTACAGTCACTTACATCGTACATGATTACATTCTTTCTGTTGAAAAAATTCCAGTCACTTACATCGTACATGTTTACAATCTTTCAGTTGCAAAATTACGGTCACGGATATCGTACATGATTATATTCTTTCTGTTGCAAAACTCCAGTCACTTACATCGTACATGTTTACAATCTTTCTGTTGCAAAACTCCAGTCACTTACATCGTACATGTTTACATTCTCTCTGTTGCAAAACTCCAGTCACTTACATCGTACATGATTACATTCTTTCTGTTGCAAAACTCCAGTCACTTACATCGTACATGTTTACAATCTTTCTGTTGAAAAACTCCAGTCACTTGCATCGTACATGTTTACAATCTTTCTGTTGCAAAACTACGGTCACGTATATCGTACATGATTACATTCTTTCTGTTGCAAAACTCCAGTCACTTACATCGTACATGTTTACAAACTTTCTGTTGCAAAACTACAGTCACTTACATCGTACATGATTACATTCTTTCTGTTGCAAAACTACAGTCACTTATATCGTACATGATTACATTCTTTCTGTTGCAAAACTCCAGTCACTTACATCGTACATGTTGACAATCTTTCTGTTGCAAAACTACGGTCACTTATATCGTACATGATTACATTCATTATGTTGCAAAACTACAGTCACTTACATCGTACATGATTACATTCTTTCTGTTGAAAAAATTCCAGTCACATACATCGTACATGTTTACAATCTTTCTGTTGCAAAACTACAGTCACTTATATCGTACATGATTACATTCTTTCTGTTGCAAAACTCCAGTCACTTACATCGTACATGTTTACAATCTTTCTGTTGCAAAACTCCAGTCACTTACATCGTACATGTTTACATTCTCTCTGTTGCAAAACTCCAGTCACTTACACCGTACATGTTTACAATCTTTCTGTTGCAAAACTACAGTCACTTACATCGTACATGATTACATTCTTTCTGTTAAAAAACTACAGTCATTTATATCGTACATGATTACATTCTTTCTGTTGCAAAACTCCAGTCACTTACATCGTACATGTTATAATCTTTCTGTTGCAAAACTACAGTCACTTACATCGTACATGTTGACATTCTTTCCGTTGCAAAACTCCAGTCACTTACATCGTACATGATTACATTCTTTCTGTTGAAAAACTCCAGTCACTTACATCGTACATGTTTACAATCTTTCTGTTGCAAAACTACAGTCTCTTATATCGTACATGATTACATTATTTCTGTTGCAAAACTCCAGTCACTTACATCGTACATGTTTACATTCTTTCTATTGCAAATCTCCAGTCAATTACATCGTACATGATTTCATTATTTCTGTTGCAAAACTACAGTCACTTACATCGTACATGTTTACATTCTTTCTGTTGCAAAACTCCAGTCACTTACATCGTACATGATTACATTCTTTCTGTTGCAAAACTACAGTCACTTACATCGTACATGATTACATTATTTCTGTTGAAAAAATTCCAGTCACTTACATCGTACATGTTTACAATCTTTCTGTTGCAAAACTACGGTCACTTATATCGTACATGATTACATTCATTATGTTGCAAAACTACAGTCACTTACATCGTACATGATTACATTCTTTCTGTTGAAAAAATTCCAGTCACATACATCGTACATGTTTACAATCTTTCTGTTGCAAAACTACAGTCACTTATATCGTACATGATTACATTCCTTATGTTGCAAAACTAGAGTCACTTACATCGTACATGTTTACAATCTTTCTGTAAAAAAATGCAGTCACTTACATCGTACATGTTGACATTCGATATGTTGCAAAACTACAGTCACTTACATCGTACATGTTTACATTATTTCTGTTGCAAAACTCCAGTCACATACATCGTACATGATTACATTATTTCTATTGCAAAACTACAGTCACTTACATCGTACATGTTGACATTCTTTCCGTTGCAAAACTCCAGTCACTTACATCGTACATGATTACATTCTTTCTGTTGAAAAACTCCAGTCACTTACATCGTACATGTTTACAATCTTTCTGTTGCAAAACTACAGTCTCTTATATCGTACATGATTACATTATTTCTGTTGCAAACCTCCAGTCACTTACATCGTACATGTTTACATTCTTTCTATTGCAAATCTCCAGTCAATTACATCGTACATGATTTCATTATTTCTGTTGCAAAACTACAGTCACTTACATCGTACATGTTTACATTCTTTCAGTTGCAAAACTCCAGTCACTTACATCGTACATGATTACATTCTTTCTGTTGCAAAACTACAGTCACTTACATCGTACATGATTACATTATTTCTGTTGAAAAAATTCCAGTCACTTACATCGTACATGTTTACAATCTTTCTGTTGCAAAACTACGGTCACTTATATCGTACATGATTACATTCATTATGTTGCAAAACTATAGTCACTTACATCGTATATGTTTACATTTTTTCTGTTGCAAAACTCCAGTCACTTACGTCGTACATGTTTACATTCTTTCTGTTGCAAAACTACAGTCACTTACATCGTACATGTTTACAATCTTTCTGTTGCAAAACTACAGTCACTTACATCGTACATGATTACATTCTTTCTGTTGAAAAAATTCCAGTCACTTACATCGTACATGTTTACAATCTTTCTGTTGCAAAATTGCGGGCAGGTATATCGTACATGATTACATTCTTTCTGTTGCAAAACTCCAGTCACTTACATCGTACATGTTTACAATATTTCTGTTGCAAAACTCCAGTCACTTACATCGTACATGTTTACATTCTTTCTCTTGCAAAACTACAGTCACTTACATCGTTTATGTTTACATTCTTTCTGTTGCAAAACTCCAGTCACTTACATCGTACATGATTACATTCCTTCTGTTGCAAAACTACAGTCATTTACATCGTACATGTTTACATTCTTTCTGTTGCAAAACTACAGTCACTTACATCGTACATGTTTACATTCTTTCTGTTGCAAAACTCCAGTCTCTTACATCGTACATGTTGACATTCTTTCTGTTGCAAAACTACAGTCACTTACATCGTACATGATTACATAATTTCTGTAGAAAAAATTCCAGTCACTTACATCGTACATGTTTACAATCTTTATGTTGCAAAACTACGGTCACGTATATCGTACATGATTACATTCTTTCTGTTGCAAAACTCCAGTCACTTACATCGTACATGTTTACAATCTTTCTGTTGCAAAACTCCAGTCACTTACATCGTACATAATTACATTCTTTCTGTTGCAAAACTACAGTCACTTACATCGTACATGATTACATTCTTTCTGTTGAAAACATTCCAGTCACTTACATCGTACATGTTTACAATCTTTATGTTGCAAAACTCCAGTCACTTACATCGTACATGTTTACAATCTATATGCTGCAAAACTACAGTCACGTATATCGTACATGATTACATTCTTTCTGTTGCAAAACTCCAGTCACTTACATCGTACATGTTTACAATCTTTCTGTTGCAAAACTCCAGTCACTTACATCGTACATGTTTACATTCTCTCTGTTGCAAAACTCCAGTCACATACATCGTACATGATTACATTCTTTCTGTTGCAAAACTCCAGTCACTTACATCGTACATGTTTACAATCTTTCTGTTGCAAAACTACAGTCACTTACATCGTACATGATTACATTCTTTCTGTTGCAAAACTACAGTCACTTATATCGTACATGATTACATTCATTCTGTTGCAAAACTCCAGTCACTTACATCGTACATATTATAATCTTTCTGTTGCAAAACTACAGTCACTTACATCGTACATGTTGACATTCTTTCTGTTGCATAACTCCAGTCACTTACATCGTACATGATTACATTCTTTCTGTTGAAAAAATCCAGTCATTTACATCGTACATGTTTACAATCTTTCTGTTGCAAAACTACAGTCACTTATATCGTACATGATTACATTATTTCTGTTGCAAAACTCCAGTCACTTACATCGTACATGTTTACATTCTTTCTATTGCAAATTTCCAGTCAATTACATCGTACATGATTTCATTATTTCTGTTGCAAAACTGCAGTCACTTACATCGTACATGTTTACATTCTTACTGTTGCAGAACTACAGTCACTTACATCGTACATGATTACATTCTTTCTGTTGCAAAACTGCAGTCACTTACATCGTACATGATTACATTATTTCTGTTGAAAAAATTCCAGTCACTTACATCGTACATGTTTACAATCTTTCTGTTGCAAAACTACGGTCACTTATATCGTACATGATTACATTCATTATGTTGCAAAACTACAGTCACTTACATCGTACATGATTACATTCTTTCTGTTGAAAAAATTCCAGTCACATACATCGTACATGTTTACAATCTTTCTGTTGCAAAACTACAGTCACTTATATCGTACATGATTACATTCTTTATGTTGCAAAACTACAGTCACTTACATCGTACATGTTTACAATCTTTCTGTTGCAAAACTACAGTCACTTACATCGTAAATGTTGACATTCCTTATGTTGCAAAACTACAGTCACTTACATCGTATATGTTTACATTATTTCTGTTGCAAAACTCCAGTCACTTACATCGTACATGATTACATTATTTCTATTGCAAAACTCCAGTCACTTGCATCGTATATGTTTACATTCTTTCTGTTGCAAAACTACAGTCACTTACATCGTACATGTTTACAATCTTTCTGTTGCAAAACTACAGTCACTTACATCGTACATGATTACATTCTTTCTGTTGAAAAAATTCCAGTCACTTACATCGTACATGTTTACAATCTTTCAGTTGCAAAATTACGGTCACGTATATCGTACATGATTATATTCTTTCTGTTGCAAAACTCCAGTCACTTACATCGTACATGTTTACAATCTTTCTGTTGCAAAACTCCAGTCACTTACATCGTACATGTTTACATTCTCTCTGTTGCAAAACTCCAGTCACTTACATCGTACATGATTACATTCTTTCTGTTGCAAAACTCCAGTCACTTACATCGTACATGTTTACAATCTTTCTGTTGAAAAACTCCAGTCACTTGCATCGTACATGTTTACAATCTTTCTGTTGCAAAACTACGGTCACGTATATCGTACATGATTACATTCTTTCTGTTGCAAAACTCCAGTCACTTACATCGTACATGTTTACAAACTTTCTGTTGCAAAACTACAGTCACTTACATCGTACATGATTACATTCTTTCTGTTGCAAAACTACAGTCACTTATATCGTACATGATTACATTCTTTCTGTTGCAAAACTCCAGTCACTTACATCGTACATGTTGACAATCTTTCTGTTGCAAAACTCCAGTCACTTACATCGTATATGATTACATTATTTCTGTTGCAAAACTCCAGTCACTTACATCGTACATCTTGACATTCTTACTGTTGCAAAACTACAGTCACTTACATGGTACATGATTACATTCTTTCTGTTGCAAAACTACAGTCACTTATATCGTACATGATTACATTATTTCTGTTGCAAAACTCCAGTCACTTACATCGTACATGTTGACATTCTTTCTGTTGCAAAACTACAGTCACTTACATCGTACATGATTACATTCTTTCTGTTGCAAAACTCCAGTCACTTACATCGTACATGTTTACAATCTTCCTGTTGCAAAACTACACTCACTTACATCGTACATGCTTACATTCTTTCTGTTGCAAAACTACAGTCACTTATATCGTACATGATTACATTCTTTCTGTTGCAAAACTCCAGTCATTACATCGTACATGTTGACATTCTTTCTGTTGCAAAACTCCAGTCACTTACATCGTATATGATTACATTATTTCTGTTGCAAAACTCCAGTCACTTACATCGTACATGTTGACATTCTTTCTGTTGCAAAACTCCAGTCACTTACATCGTATATGATTACATTATTTCTGTTGCAAAACTCCAGTCACTTACATCGTACATGTTGACATTCTTTCTGTTGCAAAACTACAGTCACTTACATCGTACATGATTACATTCTTTCTGTTGCAAAACTACAGTCACTTATATCGTACATGATTACATTATTTCTGTTGCAAAACTCCAGTCACTTACATCGTACATGTTGACATTCTTTCTGTTTCAAAACAGCAGTTACGTACATCGCACATGATTACATTATTTCCGTTGCAAAACTCCAGCCACTTACATCGTACATGTTGACATTCCTTCTGTTGCAAAACTACAGTCACTTACATCGTACATGATTACATTCATTCTGTTGCAAAACTCGAGTCACTTACATCGTACATGATTACATTATTTCCGTTGCAAAACTCCAGTCACTTACATCGTACATGATGACATTCTTTCTGTTGCAAAACTACAGTCACTTATATCGTACATGATTACATTATTTCTGTTGCAAAACTCCAGTCCCTTACATCGTACATGTTCACATTCTTTCTGTTGCAAATCTCCAGTCACTTACATAGTACATGTTTACATTCTTTCTGTTGCAAAACTCCAGTCACTTACATCGAACATTTTGACAATCTTTCTGGTTCAAAATTCCAGTCACTTACATCGTACATGATTACATTCTTTCCGTTGCAAAACTCCAGTCACTTACATCGTACATGATTACATTCTGTCTGGCGAAAAACTCCAGTCACTTACATCGTACATGATTACATTCTTTCTGTTGCAAAACTCCAATCACTTACATCGTACATGATTACAATCTTTCTGTTGCAAAACTACAGTCACTTACATCGTACATGTTGACATCCTTTCCGTTGCAAAACCACAGTCACTTATATCGTACATGATTACATTCTTTCTGTTGCAAAACTCCAGTCACTTACCTCGTACATGTTGACATTCTTTCTGTTGCAAAACTCCAGTCACTTACATCGTACATGATAACATTATTTCTGTTGCAAAACTCCAGTCACTGACATCGTACATGTTGACATTCTTTCTGTTTCAAAACTGCAGTTACTTACTTCGTACATGATTACATTATTTCCGTTGCAAAACTCCAGTCACTAACATCGTACATGTTAACATTCTTTCTCTTGCAAAACTACAGTCACATACATCGTACATGATTACATTCATTCTGTTGCAAAACTCCAGTCACTTACATCGTACATGATTACTTTATTTCCGTTGCAAAACTCCAGTCACTTACATCGTACATGTTGACATTCTTTCTGTTGCGAATCTCCAGTCACTTACATCGTACATGTTGACATTCTTTCTGTGGCAAAACTCCAATCACTTACGTCGTACATGTTGACATTCTTTCTGTTGCAAAACTCCAGTCACCTACATCGTACATGATTTCATTCTTTCTGTTGCAAAACTCCAGTCACTTACATCGTACATGATTACATTCTGTCTGTTGCAAAACTCCAGTCACTTACATCGTACATGATTACATTCTTTCTGTTGCAAAACTCCAGTCACTTACATCGTACATGTTTACAATCTTTCTGTTGCAAAACTACAGTCACTTACATCGTACATGTTGACATTCTTTCTGTTGCAAAACTCCAGTCACTTACATCGTACATGATTACATTCTTTCTGTTGCAAAACTACAGTCACTCACATGGTACATGATTACATTCTTTCTGTTGCAAAACTCCAGTCACTTACATCGTACATGTTGACATTCTTTCTGTTGCAAAACTCCAGTCACTTACATCGTACATGATTACATTCTTTCTGTTGCAAAACTCCAGTCACTTACATCGTACATGATTACATTCTGTCTGTTGCAAAACTCCAGTCACTTACATCGTACATGTTTACAATCTTTCTGTTGCAAAACTACACTCACTTACATCGTACATGCTTACATTCTTTCTGTTGCAAAACTACAGTCACTTATATCGTACATGATTACATTCTTTCTGTTGCAAAACTCCAGTCATTACATCGTACATGTTGACATTCTTTCTGTTGCAAAACTCCAGTCAATTACATCGTATATGATTACATTATTTCTGTTGCAAAACTCCAGTCACTTACATCGTACATGTTGACATTCTTTCTGTTGCAAAACTCCAGTCACTTACATCGTATATGATTACATTATTTCTGTTGCAAAACTCCAGTCACTTACATCGTACATGTTGACATTCTTTCTGTTGCAAAACTACAGTCACTTACATCGTACATGATTACTTTCTTTCTGTTGCAAAACTACAGTCACTTATATCGTACATGATTACATTATTTCTGTTGCAAAACTCCAGTCACTTACATCGTACATGTTGACATTCTTTCTGTTTCAAAACTGCAGTTACGTACATCGCACATGATTACATTATTTCCGTTGCAAAACTCCAGCCACTTACATCGTACATGTTGACATTCCTTCTGTTGCAAAACTACAGTCACTTACATCGTACATGATTACATTCATTCTGTTGCAAAACTCGAGTCACTTACATCGTACATGATTACATTATTTCCGTTGCAACACTCCAGTCACTTACATCGTACATGTTGACATTCTTTCTGTTGCAAAACTACAGTCACTTATATCGTACATGATTACATTATTTCTGTTGCAAACCTCCAGTCCCTTACATCGTACATGTTCACATTCTTTCTGTTGCAAATCTCCAGTCACTTACATCGTACATGTTTACATTCTTTCTGTTGCAAAACTCCAGTCACTTACATCGAACATGTTGACAATCTTTCTGGTTCAAAATTCCAGTCACTTACATCGTACATGATTACATTCTTTCCGTTGCAAAACTCCAGTCACTTACATCGTACATGATTACATTCTGTCTGGCGAAAAACTCCAGTCACTTACATCGTACATGAATACATTCTTTCTGTTGCAAAACTCCAATCACTTACATCGTACATGATTACAATCTTTCTGTTGCAAAACTACAGTCACTTACATTGTACATGTTGACATCCTTTCCGTTGCAAAACTACAGTCACTTATATCGTACATGATTACATTCTTTCTGTTGCAAAACTCCAGTCACTTACCTCGTACATGTTGACATTCTTTCTGTTGCAAAACTCCAGTCACTTACATCGTACATGATAACATTATTTCTGTTGCAAAACTCCAGTCACTGACATCGTACATGTTGACATACTTTCTGTTTCAAAACTGCAGTTACTTACTTCGTACATGATTAAATTATTTCCGTTGCAAAACTCCAGTCACTAACATCGTACATGTTAACATTCTTTCTCTTGCAAAACTAAAGTCACATACATCGTACATGATTACATTCATTCTGTTGCAAAACTCCAGTCACTTACATCGTACATGATTACATTATTTCCGTTGCAAAACTCCAGTCACTTACATCGTACATGTTGACATTCTTTCTGTTGTGAATCTCCAGTCACTTACATCGTACATGTTGACATTCTTTCTGTGGCAAAACTCCAGTCACTTACGTCGTACATGTTGACATTCTTTCTGTTGCAAAACTCCAGTCACCTACATCGTACATGATTTCATTCTTTCTGTTGCAAAACTCCAGTCACTTACATCGTACATGATTACATTCTGTCTGTTGCAAAACTCCAGTCACTTACATCGTACATGGTTACATTCTTTCTGTTGCAAAACTCCAGTCACTTACATCGTACATGTTTACAATCTTTCTGTTGCAAAACTACAGTCACTTACATCGTACATGTTGACATTCTTTCTGTTGCAAAACTCCAGTCACTTACATCGTACATGATTACATTCTTTCTGTTGCAAAACTACAGTCACTTACATCGTACATGATTACATTCTTTCTGTTGCAAAACTCCAGTCACTTACATCGTACATGTTGACATTCTTTCTGTTGCAAAACTCCAGTCACTTACATCGTACATGATTACATTCTTTCTGTTGCAAAACACCAGTCACTTACATCGTACATGATTACATTCTGTCTGTTGCAAAACTCCAGTCACTTACCTCGTACATGTTTACAATCTTTCTGTTGCAAAACTACAGTCACTTACATCGTACATGTTGACATTCTTTCTGTTGCAAAACTCCAGTCACTTACATCGTACATGATTACATTCTTTCTGTTGAAAAACTCCAGTCACTTACATCGTACATGTTTACAATCTTTCTGTTGCAAAACTACTGTCACTTATATCGTACATGAATTCATTATATCTGTTGCAAAACTCCAGTCACTTACATCGTACATGATTACAATCTTTCTGTTGCAAAACTACAGTCACTTACATCGTACATGTTTACATTCTTTCTGTTGAGAAAATTCCAGTCACATACATCGTACATGTTTACAATCTTTCTGTTGCAAAACTACGGTCACTTATATCGTACATGATTACATTATTTATGTTGCAAAACTCCAGTCACTTACATCGTACATGATTACAATCTTTCTGTTGCAAAACTACAGTCACTTACATCGTACATGTTTACAATCTTTCTGTTGAGAAAATTCCAGTCACTTACATCGTACATGTTTACAATCTTTGTGTTGCAAAACTACGGTCACGTATATCGTATATGATTACATTCTTTCTGTTGCAAAACTCCAGTCACTTACATCGTACATGTTTACAATCTTTCTGTTGCAAAACTACAGTCACTTACATCGTACAAGTTTACATTCTTTCTGTTGAGAAAATTCCAGTCACATACATCGTACATGTTTACAATCTTTCTGTTGCAAAACTACGGTCAATTATATCGTATACATGATTACATTATTTCTGTTGCAAACCTACAGTCACTTACATCGTACATGTTTACATTCTTTCTGTTGCAAAACCCCAGTCACTTACATCGTACATGTTTACGGTCTTTCTGCTGCAAAACTACAGTTACTTACATCGTACATGATTACATTCTTTCTGTTGCAAAACCCCAGTCACTTACATCGTACATGTTGACATTCTTTCTGTTACAAAACTACAGTCGCTTACATCGTACATGATTACATCCTTTCGGTTGAAAAAATTCCAGTCACATACATCGTACATGTTTACAATCTTTCTGTTGCAAAACTACTGTCACTTATATCGTACATGATTACATTCTTTATGTTGCAAAACTACAGTCACTATCATCGTACATGATTACAATTTTTCTGTTGCAAAACTACAGTCACTTACATCGTACATGATTACAATCTTTCTGTTGCAAAACTCCAGTCACTTACATCGTACGTGATTACAATCTTTCTATTGCAAAACTCCAGTCACTTACATCGTTTATGTTTACATTTTTTCTGTTGCAAATCTCCAGTCACATACATCGTACATGTTTACAATCTTTATGTTGCAAAACTCCAGTCATTTACATCGTACATGATTACATTATTTATGTTGCAAAACTACAGTAACTTACATCGTACATGATTACATTCTTTCTGTTGCAAAACTACAGTCACTTACATCGTACATGATTACATTCTTTCTGTTGAAAAAATTCCAGTCACTTATATCGTACATGTTTACAATCTTTCTTTTGCAAAATTACAGTCACTTACATCGTACATGATTACATTCTTTCTGTTGCAAAACTCCAGTCACTTACTTCGTACATGTTGACATTCTTTCTGTTGCAAAACTCCAGTCACTTACATCGTACATGTTTACGTTATTTCTGTTGCAAAACTACAGTCACTTACATCGTACATGTTTACATTCTTTCTGTTGCAAAACTCCAGTCACTTACATCGTACGTGATTACATTCTTTCTGTTGCAAAACTACAGTCTCTTACATCGTACATGATTACATTCTTTCTGTTGCAAAACTACAGTCACTTACATCGTACATGTTTACATTCTTTCTGTTGAAAAAATACCAGTCACATACATCGTACATGTTTACAATCTTTCTGTTGCAAAACTACAGTCACTTACATCGTACATGTTTCCATTCTTTCTGCTGCAAAAATCCAGTCACTTACATCGTACGTGATTACATTCTTTCTGTTGCAAAACTACGGTCACTTTTATCGTACATGATTACATTCTTTATGTTGCAAAACTACAGTCACTTACATCGTACATGATTACATTCTTTCTGTTGAAAAAATTCCAGTAACTTACATCGTACTTGTTTACAATCTTTATGTTGCAAAACTACGGTCACGTATATCGTACATGATTACATTCTTTCTGTTGCAAAACTCCAGTCACTTACATCGTACATGTTGACATTCTTTCTGTTGCAAAACTCCAGTCACTTACATCGTACATGATTACATTATTTCTGTTGCAAAACTCCAGTCACTTACATCGTACATGGTTACATTATTTCTATTGCAAAACTCCAGTCACTTACATCGTACATGTTTACATTTTTTCTGTTGCAAAACTCCAGTCACTTACATCGTACATGTTTACATTCTTACTGTTGCAAAACTCCAGTCCCTTACATCGTACATGTTGACATTCTTTCTGTTGCAAAACTACAGTCACTTACATCGTTCATGATTACATTCTTTCTGTTGAAAAAATTCCAGTCACTTACATCGTACATGTTTACAATCTTTATGTTGCAAAACTACGGTCACGTATATCGTACATGATTACATTCTTTCTTTTGCAAAACTCCAGTCACATATATAGTACATGTTTACAATCTTTCTGTTGCAAAATTCCAGTCACTTACATCGTACATGTTTACAATCTTTCTGTTGCAAAACTCCAGTCACTTACATCATACATGTTTACAATCTTTCTGTTGCAAAACTACGGTCACGTATATCGTACAAGATTACATTCTTTCTGTTGCAAAACTCCAGTCACTTACATCGTACATGTTTACAATCTTTATGTTGCAAAACGACAGTCACTTACATCGTACATGTTTACATTCTTTCTGTTGCAAAACTCCAGTCACTTACATCGTATATGTTGACATTCTTTCTGTTGCAAAACTACAGTCACTTACATCGTTCATGATTACATTCTTTCTGTTGAAAAAATTCCAGTCACTTACATCGTACATGTTTACAATCTTTATGTTGCAAAACTACGGTCACGTATATCGTACATGATTACATCCTTTCTTTTGCAAAACTCCAGTCACTTACATCGTACATGTTTACAAACTTTCTGTTGCAAAACTCCAGTCACTTACATCATACATGTTTACAATCTTTCTGTTGCAAAACTCCAGTCACTTACATCGTACATGTTTACAACCTTTCTGTTGCAAAACTACGGTCACGTATATCGTACATGATTACATTCTTTCTGCTGCAAAACTACAGTCACTTATCGTACATGATTACATTCTTTCTGTTGCAAAACTCCAGTCACTTACATCGTACATGTTTACAATCTTTCTGTTGCAAAACTACAGTCACTTACATCGTACATGATTACATTCTTTCTATTCCAAAACTCCAGTCACTTACATCGTACATGTTGACATTCTTTCTGTTGCAAAACTGCAGTTATTTACATCGTACATGATTACATTATTTCCGTTGCAAAACTACAGTCACCTACATCGTACATGATTACATTCTTTCTGCTGCAAAACTACAGTCACTTATATCGTACATGATTACATTCTTTCTGTTGCAAAACTCCAGTCACTTACATCGTACATGTTTACAATCTTTCTGTTGCAAAACTACAGTCACTTACATCGTACATGATTACATTCTTTCTGTTGCAAACCTCCAGTCACTTACATCGTACATGTTGACATTCTTTCTGTTGCAAAACTCCAGTCAATTACATCGTACGTGATTACATTCTTTCTGTTGCAAAACTACAGTCACTTACATCGTACATGATTACATTCTTTCTGTTGAAAAAATTCCAGTCACTTACATCGTACATGTTTACAATCTTTCTGTTGAAAAACTACGGTCACTTATATCGTACATGATTACATTCTTTCTGTTACAAAACTCCAGTCACTTACATCGTACATGATAACATTATTTCTGTTGCAAAACGCCAGTCACTTACATTCTACATGATAACATTATTTCTATTGCAAAACTCCAGTCACTTACATCGTATATGTTTACATTTTTTCTGTTGCAAAACTCCAGTCACTTACATCGTACATGTTTACAATCTTTCTGTTGCAAAACTACAGTCACTTACATCGTACATGTTTACATTCTTTCTGTTGCAAAACTCCAGTCACTTACATCGTACATGTTGACATTCTTTCTGTTGCAAATCTACAGTCACTTACATCGTACATGATTAAATTCTTTCTGTTGAAAAAATCCAGTCACCTACATCGTACATGTTTCCAATCTTTCTGTTGGAAAACTACGGTCACGTATATCGTACATGATTACATTCTTTCTGTTGCAAAACTCCAGTCACTTACATCGTACATGTTTACAACCTTTCTGTTGCCAAACTCCAGTCACTTACATCGTACATGTTTGCATTCCCTCTGTTGCAAAAATTCCAGTCACTTACATCGTACATGTTGACATTCTTTCTGTTGCAAAACTCCAGTCACTTACATCGTACGTGATTACATTCTTTCTGTTGCAAAACTACAGTCACTTACATCGTACATGATTACATTCTTTCTGTTGAGAAAATTCCAGTCACATACATCGTACATGTTTACAATCTTTCTGTTGCAAACCTACGGTCACTTATATCGTACATGATTATATTATTTATGTTGCAAAACTCCAGTCACTTACATCGTACGTGATTACAATCTTTCTGTTGCAAAACTACAGTCACTTACATCGTACATGTTTACATTCTTTCTGTTGCAAAACTCCAGTCACTTACATCGTACGTGATTACATTCTTTCTGTTGCAAAACTACAGTCTCTTACATCGTACATGATTACATTCTTTCTGTTGCAAAACTACAGTCACTTACATCGTACATGTTTACATTCTTTCTGCTGCAAAACTACAGTCACTTATATCGTACATGATTACATTCTTTCTGTTGCAAAACTCCAGTCACTTACATCGTACATGTTTACAATCTTTCTGTTGCAAAACTACAGTCACATACATCGTACATGATTACATTCTTTCTGTTGCAAACCTCCAGTCACTTACATCGTACATGTTGACATTCTTT
Organism: Meconema thalassinum; assembly: GCA_946902985.2. Lineage (NCBI taxonomy): Eukaryota > Metazoa > Arthropoda > Insecta > Orthoptera > Tettigoniidae > Meconema > Meconema thalassinum. Next base: position 1,762,068,581 of record OX336388.2, read on the forward strand.
CTGTTGCAAAACTCCAGTCAATTACATCGTACGTGATTACATTCTTTCTGTTGCAAAACTACAGTCACTTACATCGTACATGATTACATTCTTTCTGTTGAAAAAATTCCAGTCACTTACATCGTACATGTTTACAATCTTTCTGTTGAAAAACTACGGTCACTTATATCGTACATGATTACATTCTTTCTGTTACAAAACTCCAGTCACTTACATCGTACATGATAACATTATTTCTGTTGCAAAACGCCAGTCACTTACATTCTACATGATAACATTATTTCTATTGCAAAACTCCAGTCACTTACATCGTATATGTTTACATTTTTTCTGTTGCAAAACTCCAGTCACTTACATCGTACATGTTTACAATCTTTCTGTTGCAAAACTACAGTCACTTACATCGTACATGTTTACATTCTTTCTGTTGCAAAACTCCAGTCACTTACATCGTACATGTTGACATTCTTTCTGTTGCAAAACTACAGTCACTTACATCGTACATGATTACATTCTTTCTGTTGAAAAAATCCAGTCACCTACATCGTACATGTTTCCAATCTTTCTGTTGGAAAACTACGGTCACGTATATCGTACATGATTACATTCTTTCTGTTGCAAAACTCCAGTCACTTACATCGTACATGTTTACAACCTTTCTGTTGCCAAACTCCAGTCACTTACATCGTACATGTTTGCATTCCCTCTGTTGCAAAAATTCCAGTCACATAGATCGTACATGTTTACATTCTTTCTGTTGCAAAACTACAGTCACATACATCGTACATGATTGCATTATTTCTGTTGCAAAACTCCAGTCACTTACATCGTACATGTTGACATTCTTTCTGTTGCAAAACTCCAGTCACTTACATCGTACGTGATTACATTCTTTCTGTTGAAAAACTACAGTCACTTACATCGTACATGATTACATTCTTTCTGTTGAGAAAATTCCAGTCACATACATCGTACATGTTTACAATCTTTCTGTTGCAAAACTACGGTCACTTATATCGTACATGATTACATTATTTATGTTGCAAAACTCCAGTCATTTACATCGTACGTGATTACAATCTTTCTGTTGCAAAACTACAGTCACTTACATCGTACATGTTTACATTCTTTCTGTTGAGAAAATTCCAGTCACTTACATCGTACATGTTTACAATCTTTGTGTTGCAAAACTACGGTCACGTATATCGTATATGATTACATTCTTTCTGTTGCAAAACTCCAGTCACTTACATCGTACATGTTTACAATCTTTCTGTTGCAAAACTAGAGTCACTTACATCGTACATGCTTACATTCTTTCTGTTGAGAAAATTCCAGTCACATACATCGTACATGTTTACAATCTTTCTGTTGCAAAACTACGGTCACTTATATCGTACATGATTACATTATTTCTGTTGCAAACCTACAGTCACTTACATCGTACATGTTTACATTCTTTCTGTTGCAAAACCCCTGTCACTTACATCGTACATGTTTACGGTCTTTCTGCTGCAAAACTACAGTTACTTACATCGTACATGATTACATTCTTTCTGTTGCAAAACCCCAGACACTTACATCGTACATGTTGACATTCTTTCTGTTACAAAACTACAGTCACTTACATCGTACATGATTACATCCTTTCGGTTGAAAAAATTCCAGTCACATACATCGTACATGTTTACAATCTTTCTGTTGCAAAACTACTGTCACTTATATCGTACATGATTACATTCTTTATGTTGCAAAACTACAGTCACTTTCATCGTAAATGATTACAATTTTTCTGTTGCAAAACTACAGTCACTTACATCGTACATGATTACAATCTTTCTGTTGCAAAACTCCAGTCACTTACATCGTACGTGATTACAATCTTTCTATTGCAAAACTCCAGTCACTTACATCGTATATGTTTACATTTTTTCTGTTGCAAATCTCCAGTCACATACATCGTACATGTTTACAATCTTTCTGTTGCAAAACTCCAGTCACTTACATCGTACATGATTACATTATTTATGTTGCAAAACTACAGTAACTTACATCGTACATGATTACATTCTTTCTGTTGCAAAACTCCAGTCACTTACATCGTATATGATTACTTTATTTCTATTGCAAAACTCCAGTCACTTACATATTTTATGTTTACATTTTTTCTGTTGCAAAACTCCAGTCACTTACATCGTACATATTTACAATCTTTCTGTTGCTAAACTACAGTCACTTACATCGTAAAAATTTTCATTCTTTCTGTTGCAAAACTCCAGTCACCTACATCGTACATGATTACATTATTTATGTTGCAAAACTACAGTCACTTACATCGTACATGATTACATTCTTTCTGTTGAAAAAATTCCAGTCACTTATATCGTACATGTTTACAATCCTTATGTTGCAAAACTACGGTCACGTATATCGTACATGATTACATTCTTTCTGTTGCAAAACTCCAGTCACTTACATCGAACATGTTTACAATCTTTCTGTTGCAAAACTACAGTCACTTACATCGTACTTGATTACATTCTTTCTGTTGCAAAACTACAGTAACTTATATCGTACATGATTGCATTCTTTCTGTTGCAAAACTCCAGTCACTTACATCGTACATGTTTACAATCTTTCTGTTGCAAAATTACAGTCACTTACATCGTACATGATTACATTCTTTCTGTTGCAAAACTCCAGTCACTTACTTCGTACATGTTGACATTCTTTCTGTTGCAAAACCCCAGTCACTTACATCGTACATGTTTACATTATTTCTGTTGCAAAACTACAGTCACTTACAACGTACATGTTTACATTCTTTCTGTTGCAAAACTCCAGTCACTTACATCGTACGTGATTACATTCTTTCTGTTGCAAAACTACAGTCACTTACATCGTACATGATTACATTCTTTCTGTTGCAAAACTACAGTCACTTACATCGTACATGTTTACATTCTTTCTGTTGAAAAAATTCCAGTCACATACATCGTACATGTTTACAATCTTTCTGTTGCAAAACTACAGACACTTACATCGTACATGTTTACATTCTTTCTGTTGCAAAAATCCAGTCACTAACATCGTACGTGATTACATTCTTTCTGTTGCAAAACTACGGTCACTTTTATCGTACATGATTACATTCTTTATGTTGCAAAACTACAGTCACTTACATCGTACATGATTACATTCTTTCTGTTGAAAAAATTCCAGTAACTTACATCGTCCTTGTTTACAATCTTTATGTTGAAAAACTACGGTCACGTATATCGTACATGATTACATTCTTTCTGTTGCAAAACTCCAGTCACTTACATCGTACATGTTGACATTCTTTCTGTTGCAAAACTCCAGTCACTTACATCGTACATGATTACATTATTTCTGTTGCAAAACTCCAGTCACATACATCGTACATGGTTACATTATTTCTATTGCAAAACTCCAGTCACTTACATCGTACATGTTTACATTTTTTCTGTTGCAAAACTCCAGTCACTTACATCGTACATGTTTACATTCTTTCTGTTGCAAAACTACAATCACTTACATCGTACATGTTTACATTCTTACTGTTGCAAAACTCCAGTCACTTACATCGTACATGTTGACATTCTTTCTGTTGCAAAACTACAGTCACTTACATCGTTCATGATTACATTCTTTCTGTTGAAAAAATTCCAGTCACTTACATCGTACATGTTTACAATCTTTATGTTGCAAAACTACGGTGACGTATATCGTACATGATTACATTCTTTCTTTTGCAAAACTCCAGTCACATACATCGTACATGTTTACAATCTTTCTGTTGCAAAACTCCAGTCACTTACATCGTACATGTTTACAATCTTTCTGTTGCAAAACTACGGTCACGTATATCGTACAAGATTACATTCTTTCTGTTGCAAAACTCCAGTCACTTACATCGTACATGTTTACAATCTTTATGTTGCAAAACGACAGTCACTTACATCGTACATGTTTACATTCTTTCTGTTGCAAAACTCCAGTCACTTACATCGTACATGTTGACATTCTTTCTGTTGCAAAACTACAGTCACTTACATCGTTCATGATTACATTCTTTCTGTTGAAAAAATTCCAGTCACTTACATCGTACATGTTTACAATCTTTATGTTGCAAAACTACGGTCACGTATATCGTACATGATTACATTCTTCCTTTTGCAAAACTCCAGTCACTTACATCGTACATGTTTACAATCTTTCTGTTGCAAAACTCCAGTCTCTTACATCGTACATGTTTACAACCTTTCTGTTGCAAAACTACGGTCACGTATATCGTACATGATTACATTCTTTCTGCTGCAAAAATACAGTCACTTATCGTACATGATTACATTCTTTCTGTTGCAAAACTCCAGTCACTTACATCGTACATGTTTACAATCTTTCTGTTGCAAAACTACAGTCACTTACATCGTACATGATTACATTCTTTCTGTTGCAAAACTCCAGTCACTTACATCGTACATGTTGACATTCTTTCTGTTGCAAAACTGCAGTTACTTACATCGTACATGATTGCATTATTTCCGTTGCAAAACTACAGTCACCTACATCGTACATGATTACACTCTTTCTGCTGCAAAACTACAGTCACTTATATCGTACATGATTACATTCTTTCTGTTGCAAAACTCCAGTCACTTACATCGTACATGTTTACAATCTTTCTGTTGCAAAACTACAGTCACTTACATCGTACATGATTACATTCTTTCTGTTGCAAAACTCCAGTCACTTACAACGTACATGTTTACAATCTTTCTGTTGCAAAACTCCAGTCACTTACATCGTACATGTTTACAACCTTTCTGTTGCAAAACTACGGTCACGTATATCGTACATGATTACATTCTTTCTGCTGCAAAACTACAGTCACTTACATCGTACATGTTTACAATCTCTCTGTTGCAAAACTCCAGTCACTTACAACGTACATGTTTACAATCTTTCTGTTGCAAAGCTCCAGTCACTTACATCGTACATGTTTACAACCTTTCTGTTGCAAAACTACGGTCACGTATATCGTACATGATTACATTCTTTCTGCTGCAAAACTACAGTCACTTATCGTACATGATTACATTCTTTCTGTTGCAAAACTCCAGTCACTTACATCGTACATGTTTACAATCTTTCTGTTGCAAAACTACAGTCACTTACATCGTACATGTTGACATTCTTTCTGTTGCAAAACTCCAGTCAATTACATCGTACGTGATTACATTCTTTCTGTTGCAAAACTACAGTCACTTACATCGTACATGATTACATTCTTTCTGTTGAAAAAATTCCAGTCACTTACATCGTACATGTTTACAATCTTTCTGTTGAAAAACTACGGTCACTTATATCGTACATGATTACATTCTTTCTGTTGCAAAACTCCAGTCTCTTACATCGTACATGATAACATTATTTCTGTTGCAAAACGCCAGTCACTTACATTCTACATGATAACATTATTTCTATTGCAAAACTCCAGTCACTTACATCGTATATGTTTACATTTTTTCTGTTGCAAAATTCCAGTCACTTACATCGTACATGTTTACAATCTTTCTGTTGCAAAACTACAGTCACTTACATCGTACATGTTTACATTCTTTCTGTTGCAAAACTCCAGTCACTTACATCGTACATGTTGACATTCTTTCTGTTGCAAAACTACAGTCACTTACATCGTACATGATTACATTCTTTCTGTTGAAAAAATCCAGTCACCTACATCGTACATGTTTCCAATCTTTCTGATGAAAAACTACGGTCACGTATATCGTACATGATTACATTCTTTCTGTTGCAAAACTCCACTCACTTACATCGTACATGTTTACAACCTTTCTGTTGCAAAACTCCAGTCACTTACATCGTACATGTTTGCATTCCCTCTGTTGCAAAAATTCCAGTCACTTACATCGTACATGTTTACATTCTTTCTGTTGCAAAACTACAGTCACATACATCGTACATGATTACATTATTTCTGTTGCAAAACTCCAGTCACTTACATCGTACATGTTGACATTCTTTCTGTTGCAAAACTCCAGTCACTTACATCGTACGTGATTACATTCTTTCTGTTGCAAAACTACAGTCACTTACATCGTACATGATTACATTCTTTCTGTTGAAAAAATTCCAGTCACTTACATCGTACGTGATTACATTCTTTCTGTTGCAAAACTACAGTCACTTACATCGTACATGATTACATTCTTTCTGTTGAGAAAATTCCAGTCACATACATCGTACATGTTTACAATCTTTCTGTTGCAAAACTACGGTCACTTATATCGTACATGATTACATTATTTATGTTGCAAAACTCCAGTCACTTACATCGTACGTGATTACAATCTTTCTGTTGCAAAACTACAGTCACTTACATCGTACATGTTTACATTCTTTCTGTTGAGAAAATTCCAGTCACTTACATCGTACATGTTTACAATCTTTGTGTTGCAAAACTACGGTCACGTATATCGTATATGATTACATTCTTTCTGTTGCAAAACTCCAGTCACTTACATCGTACATGTTTACAATCTTTCTGTTGCAAAACTACAGTCACTTACATCGTACATGCTTACATTCTTTCTGTTGAGAAAATTCCAGTCACATACATCGTACATGTTTACAATCTTTCTGTTGCAAAACTACGGTCACTTATATCGTACATGATTACATTATTTCTGTTGCAAACCTACAGTCACTTACATCGTACATGTTTACATTCTTTCTGTTGCAAAACCCCTGTCACTTACATCGTACATGTTTACGGTCTTTCTGCTGCAAAACTACAGTTACTTACATCGTACATGATTACATTCTTTCTGTTGCAAAACCCCAGACACTTACATCGTACATGTTGACATTCTTTCTGTTACAAAACTACAGTCACTTACATCGTACATGATTACATCCTTTCGGTTGAAAAAATTCCAGTCATATACATCGTACATGTTTACAATCTTTCTGTTGCAAAACTACTGTCACTTATATCGTACATGATTACATTCTTTATGTTGCAAAACTACAGTCACTTTCATCGTAAATGATTACACTTTTTCTGTTGCAAAACTACAGTCACTTACATCGTACATGATTACAATCTTTCTGTTGCAAAACTCCAGTCACTTACATCGTACGTGATTACAATCTTTCTATTGCAAAAGTCCAGTCACTTACATCGTATATGTTTACATTTTTTCTGTTGCAAATCTCCAGTCACATACATCGTACATGTTTACAATCTTTCTGTTGCAAAACTCCAGTCACTTACATCGTACATGATTACATTATTTATGTTGCAAAACTACAGTAACTTACATCGTACATGATTACATTCTTTCTGTTGCAAAACTCCAGTCACTTACATCGTATATGATTACTTTATTTCTATTGCAAAACTCCAGTCACTTACATATTTTATGTTTACATTTTTTCTGTTGCAAAACTCCAGTCACTTACATCGTACATATTTACAATCTTTCTGTTGCAAAACTACAGTCACTTACATCGTAAAAATTGTCATTCTTTCTGTTGCAAAACTCCAGTCACCTACATCGTACATGATTACATTATTTATGTTGCAAAACTACAGTCACTTACATCGTACATGATTACATTCTTTCTGTTGAAAAAATTCCAGTCACTTATATCGTACATGTTTACAATCTTTCTTTTGCAAAATTACAGTCACTTACATCGTACATGATTACATTCTTTCTGTTGCAAAACTCCAGTCACCTACTTCGTACATGTTGACATTCTTTCTGTTGCAAAACTCCAGTCACTTACATCGTACATGTTTACGTTATTTCTGTTGCAAAACTACAGTCACTTACATCGTACATGTTTACATTCTTTCTGTTGCAAAACTCCAGTCACTTACATCGTACGTGATTACATTCTTTCTGTTGCAAAACTACAGTCTCTTACATCGTACATGATTACATTCTTTCTGTTGCAAAACTACAGTCACTTACATCGTACATGTTTACATTCTTTCTGTTGAAAAAATACCAGTCACATACATCGTACATGTTTACAATCTTTCTGTTGCAAAACTACAGTCACTTACATCGTACATGTTTCCATTCTTTCTGCTGCAAAAATCCAGTCACTTACATCGTACGTGATTACATTCTTTCTGTTGCAAAACTACGGTCACTTTTATCGTACATGATTACATTCTTTATGTTGCAAAACTACAGTCACTTACATCGTACATGATTACATTCTTTCTGTTGAAAAAATTCCAGTAACTTACATCGTACTTGTTTACAATCTTTATGTTGCAAAACTACGGTCACGTATATCGTACATGATTACATTCTTTCTGTTGCAAAACTCCAGTCACTTACATCGTACATGTTGACATTCTTTCTGTTGCAAAACTGCAGTTATTTACATCGTACATGATTACATTATTTCCGTTGCAAAACTACAGTCACCTACATCGTACATGATTACATTCTTTCTGCTGCAAAACTACAGTCACTTATATCGTACATGATTACATTCTTTCTGTTGCAAAACTCCAGTCACTTACATCGTACATGTTTACAATCTTTCTGTTGCAAAACTACAGTCACTTACATCGTACATGATTACATTCTTTCTGTTGCAAACCTCCAGTCACTTACATCGTACATGTTGACATTCTTTCTGTTGCAAAACTCCAGTCAATTACATCGTACGTGATTACATTCTTTCTGTTGCAAAACTACAGTCACTTACATCGTACATGATTACATTCTTTCTGTTGAAAAAATTCCAGTCACTTACATCGTACATGTTTACAATCTTTCTGTTGAAAAACTACGGTCACTTATATCGTACATGATTACATTCTTTCTGTTACAAAACTCCAGTCACTTACATCGTACATGATAACATTATTTCTGTTGCAAAACGCCAGTCACTTACATTCTACATGATAACATTATTTCTATTGCAAAACTCCAGTCACTTACATCGTATATGTTTACATTTTTTCTGTTGCAAAACTCCAGTCACTTACATCGTACATGTTTACAATCTTTCTGTTGCAAAACTACAGTCACTTACATCGTACATGTTTACATTCTTTCTGTTGCAAAACTCCAGTCACTTACATCGTACATGTTGACATTCTTTCTGTTGCAAATCTACAGTCACTTACATCGTACATGATTACATTCTTTCTGTTGAAAAAATCCAGTCACCTACATCGTACATGTTTCCAATCTTTCTGTTGGAAAACTACGGTCACGTATATCGTACATGATTACATTCTTTCTGTTGCAAAACTCCAGTCACTTACATCGTACATGTTTACAACCTTTCTGTTGCCAAACTCCAGTCACTTACATCGTACATGTTTGCATTCCCTCTGTTGCAAAAATTCCAGTCACTTACATCGTACATGTTTACATTCTTTCTGTTGCAAAACTACAGTCACATACATCGTACATGATTGCATTATTTCTGTTGCAAAACTCCAGTCACTTACATCGTACATGTTGACATTCTTTCTGTTGCAAAACTCCAGTCACTTACATCGTACGTGATTACATTCTTTCTGTTGCAAAACTACAGTCACTTACATCGTACATGATTACATTCTTTCTGTTGAGAAAATTCCAGTCACATACATCGTACATGTTTACAATCTTTCTGTTGCAAAACTACGGTCACTTATATCGTACATGATTACATTATTTATGTTGCAAAACTCCAGTCACTTACATCGTACGTGATTACAATCTTTCTGTTGCAAAACTACAGTCACTTACATCGTACATGTTTACATTCTTTCTGTTGCAAAACTCCAGTCACTTACATCGTACGTGATTACATTCTTTCTGTTGCAAAACTACAGTCTCTTACATCGTACATGATTACATTCTTTCTGTTGCAAAACTACAGTCACTTACATCGTACATGTTTACATTCTTTCTGCTGCAAAACTACAGTCACTTATATCGTACATGATTACATTCTTTCTGTTGCAAAACTCCAGTCACTTACATCGTACATGTTTACAATCTTTCTGTTGCAAAACTACAGTCACTTACATCGTACATGATTTCATTCTTTCTGTTGCAAACCTCCAGTCACTTACATCGTACATGTTGACATTCTTTCTGTTGCAAAACTCCAGTCAATTACATCGTACGTGATTACATTCTTTCTGTTGCAAAACTACAGTCACTTACATCGTACATGATTACTTTCTTTCTGTTGAAAAAATTCCAGTCACTTACATCGTACATGTTTACAATCTTTCTGTTGAAAAACTACGGTCACTTATATCGTACATGATTACATTCTTTCTGTTACAAAACTCCAGTCACTTACATCGTACATGATAAAATTATTTCTGTTGCAAAACGCCAGTCACTTACATTCTACATGATAACATTATTTCTATTGCAAAACTCCAGTCACTTACATCGTATATGTTTACATTTTTTCTGTTGCAAAACTCCAGTCACTTACATCGTACATGTTTACAATCTTTCTGTTGCAAAACTACAGTCACTTACATCGTACATGTTTACATTCTTTCTGTTGCAAAACTCCAGTCACTTACATCGTACATGTTGACATTCTTTCTGTTGCAAAACTACAGTCACTTACATCGTACATGATTACATTCTTTCTGTTGAAAAAATCCAGTCACCTACATCGTACATGTTTCCAATCTTTCTGTTGGAAAACTACGGTCACGTATATCGTACATGATTACATTCTTTCTGTTGCAAAACTCCAGTCACTTACATCGTACATGTTTACAACCTTTCTGTTGCCAAACTCCAGTCACTTACATCGTACATGTTTGCATTCCCTCTGTTGCAAAAATTCCAGTCACATAGATCGTACATGTTTACATTCTTTCTGTTGCAAAACTACAGTCACATACATCGTACATGATTGCATTATTTCTGTTGCAAAACTCCAGTCACTTACATAGTACATGTTGACATTCTTTCTGTTGCAAAACTCCAGTCACTTACATCGTACGTGATTACATTCTTTCTGTTGCAAAACTACAGTCACTTACATCGTACATGATTACATTCTTTCTGTTGAGAAAATTCCAGTCACATACATCGTACATGTTTACAATCTTTCTGTTGCAAAACTACGGTCACTTATATCGTACATGATTACATTATTTATGTTGCAAAACTGCAGTCACTTACATCGTACGTGATTACAATCTTTCTGTTGCAAAACTACAGTCACTTACATCGTACATGTTTACATTCTTTCTGTTGAGAAAATTCCAGTCACTTACATCGTACATGTTTACAATCTTTGTGTTGCAAAACTACGGTCACGTATATCGTATATGATTACATTCTTTCTGTTGCAAAACTCCAGTCACTTACATCGTACATGTTTACAATCTTTCTGTTGCAAAACTAGAGTCACTTACATCGTACATGCTTACATTCTTTCTGTTGAGAAAATTCCAGTCACATACATCGTACATGTTTACAATCTTTCTGTTGCAAAACTACGGTCACTTATATCGTACATGATTACATTATTTCTGTTGCAAACCTACAGTCACTTACATCGTACATGTTTACATTCTTTCTGTTGCAAAACCCCTGTCACTTACATCGTACATGTTTACGGTCTTTCTGCTGCAAAACTACAGTTACTTACATCGTACATGATTACATTCTTTCTGTTGCAAAACCCCAGACACTTACATCGTACATGTTGACATTCTTTCTGTTACAAAACTACAGTCACTTACATCGTACATGATTACATCCTTTCGGTTGAAAAAATTCCAGTCACATACATCGTACATGTTTACAATCTTTCTGTTGCAAAACTACTGTCACTTATATCGTACATGATTACATTCTTTATGTTGCAAAACTACAGTCACTTTCATCGTAAATGATTACAATTTTTCTGTTGCAAAACTACAGTCACTTACATCGTACATGATTACAATCTTTCTGTTGCAAAACTCCAGTCACTTACATCGTACGTGATTACAATCTTTCTATTGCAAAACTCCAGTCACTTACATCGTATATGTTTACATTTTTTCTGTTGCAAATCTCCAGTCACATACATCGTACATGTTTACAATCTTTCTGTTGCAAAACTCCAGTCACTTACATCGTACATGATTACATTATTTATGTTGCAAAACTACAGTAACTTACATCGTACATGATTACATTCTTTCTGTTGCAAAACTCCAGTCACTTACATCGTATATGATTACTTTATTTCTATTGCAAAACTCCAGTCACTTACATATTTTATGTTTACATTTTTTCTGTTGCAAAACTCCAGTCACTTACATCGTACATATTTACAATCTTTCTGTTGCTAAACTACAGTCACTTACATCGTAAAAATTTTCATTCTTTCTGTTGCAAAACTCCAGTCACCTACATCGTACATGATTACATTATTTATGTTGCAAAACTACAGTCACTTACATCGTACATGATTACATTCTTTCTGTTGAAAAAATTCCAGTCACTTATATCGTACATGTTTACAATCCTTATGTTGCAAAACTACGGTCACGTATATCGTACATGATTACATTCTTTCTGTTGCAAAACTCCAGTCACTTACATCGAACATGTTTACAATCTTTCTGTTGCAAAACTACAGTCACTTACATCGTACTTGATTACATTCTTTCTGTTGCAAAACTACAGTAACTTATATCGTACATGATTGCATTCTTTCTGTTGCAAAACTCCAGTCACTTACATCGTACATGTTTACAATCTTTCTGTTGCAAAATTACAGTCACTTACATCGTACATGATTACATTCTTTCTGTTGCAAAACTCCAGTCACTTACTTCGTACATGTTGACATTCTTTCTGTTGCAAAACCCCAGTCACTTACATCGTACATGTTTACATTATTTCTGTTGCAAAACTACAGTCACTTACAACGTACATGTTTACATTCTTTCTGTTGCAAAACTCCAGTCACTTACATCGTACGTGATTACATTCTTTCTGTTGCAAAACTACAGTCACTTACATCGTACATGATTACATTCTTTCTGTTGCAAAACTACAGTCACTTACATCGTACATGTTTACATTCTTTCTGTTGAAAAAATTCCAGTCACATACATCGTACATGTTTACAATCTTTCTGTTGCAAAACTACAGACACTTACATCGTACATGTTTACATTCTTTCTGTTGCAAAAATCCAGTCACTAACATCGTACGTGATTACATTCTTTCTGTTGCAAAACTACGGTCACTTTTATCGTACATGATTACATTCTTTATGTTGCAAAACTACAGTCACTTACATCGTACATGATTACATTCTTTCTGTTGAAAAAATTCCAGTAACTTACATCGTCCTTGTTTACAATCTTTATGTTGAAAAACTACGGTCACGTATATCGTACATGATTACATTCTTTCTGTTGCAAAACTCCAGTCACTTACATCGTACATGTTGACATTCTTTCTGTTGCAAAACTCCAGTCACTTACATCGTACATGATTACATTATTTCTGTTGCAAAACTCCAGTCACTTACATCGTACATGGTTACATTATTTCTATTGCAAAACTCCAGTCACTTACATCGTACATGTTTACATTTTTTCTGTTGCAAAACTCCAGTCACTTACATCGTACATGTTTACATTCTTTCTGTTGCAAAACTACAATCACTTACATCGTACATGTTTACATTCTTACTGTTGCAAAACTCCAGTCACTTACATCGTACATGTTGACATTCTTTCTGTTGCAAAACTACAGTCACTTACATCGTTCATGATTACATTCTTTCTGTTGAAAAAATTCCAGTCACTTACATCGTACATGTTTACAATCTTTATGTTGCAAAACTACGGTCACGTATATCGTACATGATTACATTCTTTCTTTTGCAAAACTCCAGTCACATACATCGTACATGTTTACAATCTTTCTGTTGCAAAACTCCAGTCACTTACATCGTACATGTTTACAATCTTTCTGTTGCAAAACTACGGTCACGTATATCGTACAAGATTACATTCTTTCTGTTGCAAAACTCCAGTCACTTACATCGTACATGTTTACAATCTTTATGTTGCAAAACGACAGTCACTTACATCGTACATGTTTACATTCTTTCTGTTGCAAAACTCCAGTCACTTACATCGTACATGTTGACATTCTTTCTGTTGCAAAACTACAGTCACTTACATCGTTCATGATTACATTCTTTCTGTTGAAAAAATTCCAGTCACTTACATCGTACATGTTTACAATCTTTATGTTGCAAAACTACGGTCACGTATATCGTACATGATTACATTCTTCCTTTTGCAAAACTCCAGTCACTTACATCGTACATGTTTACAATCTTTCTGTTGCAAAACTCCAGTCACTTACAACGTACATGTTTACAATCTTTCTGTTGCAAAACTCCAGTCTCTTACATCGTACATGTTTACAACCTTTCTGTTGCAAAACTACGGTCACGTATATCGTACATGATTACATTCTTTCTGCTGCAAAAATACAGTCACTTATCGTACATGATTACATTCTTTCTGTTGCAAAACTCCAGTCACTTACATCGTACATGTTTACAATCTTTCTGTTGCAAAACTACAGTCACTTACATCGTACATGATTACATTCTTTCTGTTGCAAAACTCCAGTCACTTACATCGTACATGTTGACATTCTTTCTGTTGCAAAACTGCAGTTACTTACATCGTACATGATTGCATTATTTCCGTTGCAAAACTACAGTCACCTACATCGTACATGATTACACTCTTTCTGCTGCAAAACTACAGTCACTTATATCGTACATGATTACATTCTTTCTGTTGCAAAACTCCAGTCACTTACATCGTACATGTTTACAATCTTTCTGTTGCAAAACTACAGTCACTTACATCGTACATGATTACATTCTTTCTGTTGCAAAACTCCAGTCACTTACAACGTACATGTTTACAATCTTTCTGTTGCAAAACTCCAGTCACTTACATCGTACATGTTTACAACCTTTCTGTTGCAAAACTACGGTCACGTATATCGTACATGATTACATTCTTTCTGCTGCAAAACTACAGTCACTTACATCGTACATGTTTACAATCTCTCTGTTGCAAAACTCCAGTCACTTACAACGTACATGTTTACAATCTTTCTGTTGCAAAGCTCCAGTCACTTACATCGTACATGTTTACAACCTTTCTGTTGCAAAACTACGGTCACGTATATCGTACATGATTACATTCTTTCTGCTGCAAAACTACAGTCACTTATCGTACATGATTACATTCTTTCTGTTGCAAAACTCCAGTCACTTACATCGTACATGTTTACAATCTTTCTGTTGCAAAACTACAGTCACTTACATCGTACATGTTGACATTCTTTCTGTTGCAAAACTCCAGTCAATTACATCGTACGTGATTACATTCTTTCTGTTGCAAAACTACAGTCACTTACATCGTACATGATTACATTCTTTCTGTTGAAAAAATTCCAGTCACTTACATCGTACATGTTTACAATCTTTCTGTTGAAAAACTACGGTCACTTATATCGTACATGATTACATTCTTTCTGTTGCAAAACTCCAGTCTCTTACATCGTACATGATAACATTATTTCTGTTGCAAAACGCCAGTCACTTACATTCTACATGATAACATTATTTCTATTGCAAAACTCCAGTCACTTACATCGTATATGTTTACATTTTTTCTGTTGCAAAATTCCAGTCACTTACATCGTACATGTTTACAATCTTTCTGTTGCAAAACTACAGTCACTTACATCGTACATGTTTACATTCTTTCTATTGCAAAACTCCAGTCACTTACATCGTACATGTTGACATTCTTTCTGTTGCAAAACTACAGTCACTTACATCGTACATGATTACATTCTTTCTGTTGAAAAAATCCAGTCACCTACATCGTACATGTTTCCAATCTTTCTGATGAAAAACTACGGTCACGTATATCGTACATGATTACATTCTTTCTGTTGCAAAACTCCACTCACTTACATCGTACATGTTTACAACCTTTCTGTTGCAAAACTCCAGTCACTTACATCGTACATGTTTGCATTCCCTCTGTTGCAAAAATTCCAGTCACTTACATCGTACATGTTTACATTCTTTCTGTTGCAAAACTACAGTCACATACATCGTACATGATTACATTATTTCTGTTGCAAAACTCCAGTCACTTACATCGTACATGTTGACATTCTTTCTGTTGCAAAACTCCAGTCACTTACATCGTACGTGATTACATTCTTTCTGTTGCAAAACTACAGTCACTTACATCGTACATGATTACATTCTTTCTGTTGAAAAAATTCCAGTCACTTACATCGTACATGATTACATTCATTCTGTTGCAAAACTCCAGTCACTTACATCGTACATGATTACATTATTTCCGTTGCAAAACTCCAGTCACTTACATCGTACACGTTGACATTATTTCTGTTGCAAAACTCCAGTCACTTACATTGTACATGATAACATTATTTCTATTGCAAAACTCCAGTCACTTACATGATATATGTTTACATTTTTTCTGTTGCAAAACTCCAGTCACTTACATCGTACATGTTTACATTCTTTCTGTTGCAAAACTACAGTCACTTACATCGTACATGTTTACATTCTTTCTGTTGCAAAACTCCAGTCACTTACATCGTACATGTTGGCATTCTTTCTGTTGCAAAACTACAGTCACTTACATCGTACATGATTACAATCTTTCTGTTGATAAAATTCCAGTCACTTACATCGGACATGTTTACAATCTTTCTGTTGAAAAACTACGGTCACGTATATCGTACATGATTACATTCTTTCCGTTGCAAAACTCCAGTCACTTACATCGTGCATGTTTACATTCTTTCTGTTGCATAACTCCAGTCACTTACATCGTACATGTTTGCATTCTCTGTGTTGCAAAACTCCAGTCACTTACATCGTACATGATTACATTCTCTCTGTTGCAAAACTCCAGTCACTTACATCGTACATGATTACAATCTTTCTGTTGCACAACTATTGTCACTTATATCGTACATGATTACATTATTTCTGTTGCAAAATTCCAGTCACTTACATCGTGAAAAAATCCACAGCCTGCTTCCAGTCTCCGACCGGGTCAGGAATGGAATGAATGAAGCCCCCAATCTAGCGGCGAGGATATGAACTGTGCCGGCTGCCGAGGCCTGACGCACTCCTCTGGGGCAATGATTACATGATTGTCAGATGAAATGAAATGATAGTGGAGAGTGTTGCTGGAATGAAATTGACAGGGAAAACCGGAGTACCCGGAGAAAAACCTGTCTGCCTCCGTTTTGTCCAGCACAAATCTCACATGGAGTGACCGGGATTTGAACCACGGGCCCAGCGGTGAGAGGCCGGCGTGCTGCCGCCTGAGTCACGGAGGCTTCAGTCACTTACATCGTACATGATTACATTATTTCTGTTGCAAAACTACAGTCACTTACATCATACATGTTTGCATTCTTTCTGTTGCAAAACTCCAGTCACTTACATCGTACATGATTACATTCTTTCTGTTGCAAAACTCCAGTCACTTACATCGTACATGATTACATTCTTTCTGTTGCAAAACTACAGTCACTTACATCGTACATGTTTACATTCTTTCTGTTGCAAAACTCCAGTCACTTACATCGTACATGATTACATTATTTCTGTTGCAAAACTCCAGTCACTTACATCGTACATGTTGACATTCTTTCTGTTGCAAAACTCCAGTTACTTACATCGTACATGATTACATTCTTTCTGTTGCAAAACTCCAGTCACTTACATCGTACTTGAATACAATCTTTCTGTTGCAAAACTCCAGTCACTTACATCGTACATGTTGACATTCTTTCTGTTGCAAAACTCCAGTCACTTACATCGTACTTGATTACAATCTTTCTGTTGCAAATCTCCAGTCACTTACATCGTACATGATTACATTCTTTCTGTTGAAAAACTCCAGTCACTTACATCGTACATGATTACATTCTTTCTGTTGAAAAAATTCCAGTCACTTACATCGTACATGTTTACAATCTTTATGTTGCAAAACTACAGTCACTTACATCGTACATGTTTACATTCTTTCTGTTGCAAAACTCCAGTCACTTACATCGTACATGTTGACATTCTTTCTGTTGCAAAACTACAGTCACTTACATCGGTCATGATTACATTCCTTCTGTTGAAAAAATTCCAGTCACTTACATCGTACATGTTTACAATCTTTATGTTGCAAAACTACGGTCACGTATATCGTACATGATTACATTCTTACTTTTGCAAAACTCCAGTCACTTTCATCGTACATGTTTACAGTCATTCTGCTGCAAAACTCCAGTCACTTACATCGTACATGTTTACAATCTTTCTGTTGCAAAACTCCAGTCACTTACATCGTACATGTTTACAACCTTTCTGTTGCAAAACTACGTTCACGTATATCGTACATGATTACATTCTTTCTGCTGCAAAACTACAGTCAATTATCGTACATGATTACATTCTTTCTGTTGCAAAACTCCAGTCACTTACATCGTACATGTTTACAATCTTTCTGTTGCAAAACTACAGTCACTTACATCGTACATGATTACATTCTTTCTGTTGCAAAACTCCAGTCACTTACATCGTACATGTTGACATTCTTTCTGTTGCAAAACTGCAGTTACTTACATCGTACATGATTACATTATTTCCGTTGCAAAACTACAGTCACCTACATCGTACATGATTACATTCTTTCTGCTGCAAAACTACAGTCACTTATATCGTACATGATTACATTCTTTCTTTTGAAAAAAATCCAGTCAAATACATCGTACTTGATTACAATCTTTCTGTTGCAAATCTCCAGTCACTTACATCGTACATGATTACATTCTTTCTGTTGAAAAACTCCAGTCACTTACATCGTACATGATTACATTATTTCTGTTGCAAAACTACAGTCACTTACATCGTACATGTTTACATTCTTTCTGTTGCCGAACTCCAGTCACTTACATCGTACCTGATTACATTCTTTCTGTTGCAAAACTACAGTCACTTATATCGTACATGATTACATTCTTTCTGTTGAAAAAATTCCAGTCACTTACATCGTAAATGTTTACAATCTTTCTGTTGCAAAACTACGGTCACTTATATCGTACATGATTACATTCTTTATGTTGAAAAACTACAGTCACTTACATCGTACATGTTTACAATCGTTCTGTTGCAAAACTCCAGTCACTTACATCGTACATGATTACAATCTTTCTGTTGAAAAACTACAGTCACTTACATCGTACATGTTTACAATCTTTATGTTGCAAAACTACGGTCACGTATATCGTACATGATTACATTCTTTCTGTTGCAAAACTCCAGTCACTTACATCGTACATGATTACATTATTTCTGTTGCAAAAGTACAGTCACTTACATCGTACATGTTTACATTCTTTCTGTTGCAAAACTCCTGTCACTTACATCGTACCTGATTACATTCTTTCTGTTGCAAAACTACAGTCACTTACATCGTACATGATTACATTCTTTCTGTTGAAAAAATTCCAGTCACTTACATCGTACATGTTTACAATCTTTCTGTTGCAAAACTACGTTCACTTATATCGTACATGATTACATTCTTTATGTTGCAAACTACAGTCACTTACATCGTACATGTTTACAATCTTTCTGTTGCAAAACTCCAGTCACTTACATCGTACATGATTACATTCTTTCTGTTGAAAAAAATTCCAGTCACTTACATCGTACATGTTTACAATCTTTCTGTTGCAAAACTACGGTCACTTAAATCGTACATGATTACATTCTTTATGTTACAAAACTACAGTCACATACATCGTACATGTTGACATTCTTTCTGTTGCAAAACTACAGTCACTTACATCGTACATGATTACATTCTTTATGTTACAAAACTACAGTCACTTACATCGTACATGATTACATTCTTTCTGTTGCAAAACTCCAGTCACTTACATCGTACATGATTACATTATTTCTGTTGCAAAACTACAGTCACTTACATCGTACATGATTACATTCTTTCTGTTGCAAAACTCCAGTCACTTACATCGTACATGTTGACATTCTTTCTGTTGCAAAACTCCAGTCACTTACATCGTACATGATTACATTATTTCTGTTGCAAAACTACAGTCACTTACATCGTACATGTTGACATTCTTTCAGTTGCAAAACCCCAGTCACTTTCATCGTACATGATTACATTCTTTATGTTACAAAACTACAGTCACTTACATCGTACATGTTGACATTCTTTCTGTTGCAAAACTCCAGTCACTTACATCGTACATGATTACATTATTTCTATTGCAAAACTCCAGTCACTTACATCGTACATGTTTACATTCTTTCTGTTGCAAAACTCCAGTCACTTACATCGTACATGATTACATTATTTCTATTGCAAAAATCCAGTCACTTACATCGTACATGTTTACATTCTTTCTGTTGCAAAACTCCAGTCACTTACATCGTACATGTTTACGTTCTATCTGTTGCAAAACTACAGTCACTTACATCGTACATGTTCACATTCTTTCTGTTGCAAAACTACAGTCACTTACATCGTACATGATTACATTCTTTCTGCTGCGAAACTCCAGTCACTTACATCGTACATGATTACAATCTTTCTGTTGCAAATCTCCAGTCACTTACATCGTAAATGTTTACATTCTTTCTGTTGCAAAACTCCAGTCACTTACATCGTACATGTTTACAATCTTTCTGTTGCAAATCTCCAGTCACTTACATCGTACATGTTTACATTCTTTCTGTTGCAAAACTACAGTCACTTATATCGTACATGATTACTTTCTTTCTGTTGCAAAACTCCAGTCACTTACATCGTACGTGTTTACATTCTTTCTGTTGCAAAACTACAATTTACTTACATCGTACATGATTACATTCCTTCTGTTGCAAAACTACAGTCACTTACATCGTACATGATTACATTCTTTCTGTTGCAAAACTACAGTCACTTATATCGTACATGTACACATTCTTTCTGTTGCAAAACTCCGGTCACTTACATCGTACATGATTACATTATTTATGTTGCAAAACTCCAGTCACTTACATCGTACGTGTTTACATTCTTTCTGTTGCAAAACTACAATTTACTTACATCGTACATGATTACATTTTTTTGTTGCAAAACTACAGTCACTTACATCGTACATGATTACATTCTTTCTGTTGCAAAACTACAGTCACTTACATCGTACATGTACACATTCTTTCTGTTGCAAAACTACAGTCACTTACATCGTACATGATTACATTCTTTCTGTTGCAAAACTACAGTCACTTACATCGTACATGATTACATTCTTTCTGTTGCAAAACTACAGTCACTTACATCGTACATGTTTACATTCTTTCTGTTGCAAAACTACAGTCACTTACATCGTACATGATTACATTCTTTCTGTTGCAAAACTACAGTCACTTACATCGTACATGATTACATTCTTTCTGTTGCAAAACTACAGTCACTTACATCGTACATGTACACATTCTTTCTGCTGCAAAACTACAGTTACTTACATCGTACATGTTTACATTCTTTCTGTTGCAAAACTACAGTCACTTACATCGTACATGATTACATTCTTTCTGTTGCAAAACTACAATCACTTACATCGTACATGATTACATTATTTCCGTTGCAAAACTACAGTCACTTACATCGTACAGGTAGACATTCTTTCTGCTGCAAAACTACAGTCACTTACATCGTACATGATTACATTCTTTCTGTTGCAAAACTACGGTCACTTACATCGTACATGTAGACATTCTTTCTGCTGCAAAACTACAGTCACTTATATCGTACATGATTACATTCTTTCTGTTGCAAAACTACAGTCACTTACATCGTACATGTTTACATTCTTTCTGTTGCAGTACTTCTCTTACTTACCTGTAGATCTGCGATCATTAATACTCTGGTGATTTTATTCGCATGCCCTTACAAAGCGTCTATTGCAAAGTTCTGATTAATGCTACATCTTTACAGTCTTTATTTTTCCATGGCCGATAACCTAGATGTTAGGCCCCTTAAAATGACAACAACAGCTTTTTTTTCCATTATCTGTCATCGAGAGTTGCTCAATATTCTTTCCCACTGAGTATAATTTAAA
Organism: Meconema thalassinum; assembly: GCA_946902985.2. NCBI lineage: Eukaryota > Metazoa > Arthropoda > Insecta > Orthoptera > Tettigoniidae > Meconema > Meconema thalassinum. The sequence continues at coordinate 1,762,090,873 of OX336388.2, forward strand.
GTCGTTACAGGTTGAACTAAATCTAACTTTCAATAAGATGCAAAACTGCGGGATATTAACGTTAATTTAGTGATAAAAACTGTAAAGCGCTCAACAACATAGAATGCTTGATTATTTGTAATTGCAGATGGTTTCACACTAAACACAGAACGAGATAAATTACACAAAATCCTCATTTGAATGCCAAATATAATGCGCCATTCCATGTAATCCGAAATGACCATTTCATTTACAGGGCTGTGACAATCCCCAACAGGATATGGGTGTGTTTATGCCTAGTAAGAGGAAGTTTGGGAAAGCGGCTGTCAAGATTGATACATTACACTCCACTTCCACTGGGTCACTGCCGGGAGAATACAAAATACCATGCGTCCCACATGTCAAAGTATTTCTTCAGCTAGGGCTCACCAAACTCAAGTACAAGAGAATTTAATTTCAGACTGTAGAGTTTGTTCCTTTTTTGCCTATTTTACTTTATGAAAAAATAGGCTCATAAGATCACCTTTTGTCCGTGTGTGTGTGTGGGTATAGGTGTGTCCCCCTAATACAATCTAAACAGCTGAAGCGATGAAACTCGTTACGGACTATTTTGTCTGACCGTGCCCTTCAAATTGTATTACGTCTCACCAATCCCACATGGCGGCTGTGAAATATTTCACCAGTATTCTATATCTCCGAAAATACTGCTGATATCACCCTGAAATTTGGCTTGACTAGAAGTTCACCTACGTCACTTTTAAAACTCTGTTTAATAAAAAACGAGCATGGCGGCCAAGCGAAGTTGAAACATTTAAATAGGCTTTTGCCGCGATTTCACTCCCCTAGTGCAGTGAAACATGGTACATTAAATGTTTTTACACATTGTAATGCTCTGGTATCTAATTTCTTTCAATTGTTTACATAACCTCAAGATGGCGGCTGTGCGAAATTTTATTTCTTGTGTCCTAATCATGCCACGATTGAATAATGAACCTACGCAATAATTGTCATTTAATAATATATAACTGTATGGCCTACATATATAAAAATCCCACATGGCGACCATCCGAAATATTTAGACTGTTCTCAATATCTACGAATCTATTAGAGCAAACAAACTGAAATTTTGTATGTTGATAGAGCCAATTAGCATAAGTAGATTATATGAAAATGAGCTATTTAGTTTTTCACGGAACTACTTGTTTTAATGTGAAATAGCTTTTATAAGACTGTACTTAGTAGCTGTTAGAGTTTCCAGAATCCTCAGGTACACATCATTTTACACCATTCAACCACATATATTAATATAATAATTCAAATTTTAGCAACATTAACCGCGCTTTTCTTTCTTTGCAATAGGATTTGAAACAACGCATTTAAAATGGAAACTATTCGAATAAATGACCAAAGCATGAAGATTCTCCAGAAATAAATTCAGTGCAATGGTCTTCTGGTGAAGTGACTCCGGTTTGATCATAGGCTATCACTCGCTGACGAGTATGATTGTCTTCCTCAGATGTTATTTGTGAGTCTATGAGTTCTTATATGACTATGCAGTCCAATCCTCGAGCCAAAAATTCTTCCACAGTGCTGACAAACATTGCCTGCGTTGAAATCCAGTTGTTGTGGGTTATTCACCCTGAGGAACGCCCTCTTTTTCCGAGCAATCCGCTTCTCAGTTTCAAATCTCCGACGTTGTTGTTCAAAGTTCTTAGGACCTTCGTGGGTAAGACGACGCCATACCAGGCGGTTAGCTGCTCTTGTTTCCCAGTTAGTGTTGTTGATGTGGCAATTCTTCATGTCTGACTTTAGGACGTCCCTGAACCTTTACTAAACACAAGAAGTAGGATTAGAGGGGTTTTACTTCTAGTTGTTGTTGGTTCATTTGAGACATCTTTGTCACCAGCCCCGTGAAGTTGGGTGTGCATTGAATTTGTCTGATAACCTGTATTCCTATCACGTATTAAGTATTAGGCCTATGTGTAACTGTATTGAGGTAGGGATGGGGTAAGCGCCCAGGGACTTGAAGTAAGGTACTATCCCGGCATTTGCCTTGAACAAGAGTGGGAAAACCAGTAGAAATAACACTCTCAGGGTAGCCGCTGTTAGTGACGGGATGTGAACCTCCAATCTCCGGACTTAATGCAGCTGCCGTCACGTCCGTGGTGCAATATTTAAAGAGCACGGCTGCACCGTGATTGAAACAGCCTATTACATTTTACTTTATTTTGAGATATTCAAAGAAAACTAAATAAGAAAAGTGACAGTCAGTCTGAAAGACTAGACTTTGTATCATTTTAAATGCTACAAATGCTACAAATGCTGAAAAATGCTAGAAAGGCTTCGCTCGAAGCCAAAGACTCCTGACATGTTAGAAAATTATCTGCATAATACTTATCTTGCTTTATAATACTTTACCTTGTTTCAAATTACTCGCGAACGGCAAGTGCAAACCGAGGGCAAAGCAAGGTCCAGCGCGCGGGATGCCGTCACGCTCTAAAGAGCGCGGAGACGTGCCCCTTCCATCCAGTCTAAAAACCCTTATAGTGGGCGAGGTATTGAAGATAGAGATATGCTCTCACGGACTTTTTTGTAGAACTTTTCATGCTGACCAATTCTTACGCTCATAGTATATCGATATGTTTAACGGTTTTCCCAGCGTAAGCTTAAGAAGCGCACGGACGCCAAGTTTGTCTTCGACTTTTTCACTGAAATCGTTACTGCTTGGCTTCCTTTGATCATACATAAATTATTTTCTATAGAATCTTTCCTCGAGATATCCTTTACAGAATGGTGAAAACCGCATCAAAATCCATCCAGTGGTTCTCGAGATTACCCGTGACATCCAAGAATCGGGGATTTTTGTCTTATAATAACGAAGTAGAGATTGTCGGGGAACACTTGCACCAAGCGGTACTATGACGTCACACACCTCAGTTCATCTGGGTACATTTCGTCCCGTCACCGTAACGTAACGCCAGACACCAGCGTAACGACGAAGTCGACAAGATCATTTAAAATGATATTAAGCCAGTTAGTTGTCATTTAACTTATCTTAAATTTGAAACATTGACAGAATTCAAGTGAGTATTCCTTTCTGAACTGAATCTAAAAATGTCTGTTTTATTGTGATGGCTGTATTAGTGTATGTATTTTAATTAAAGTGAGGATTTAGAAGGATTAACCCTTATAGTGGCAAGGCCCGATATATCGGCCGAGGGAGTTTCTGCTAAAAATACCAACGGTCGATTAAATAAATATTTTTATTCTCTGCCACGCAGTGCTATCACTATTTTAACCAAATCTACCCAGGAATAATTCTCTCTCTATATATACCAATGTGTTAAAGGTTCCGTGAATAACTGGATTCATAATAAATGTTCTTTGAACACGTTGCAGGCAGTTGACTTCTCACACGTGTTATCTTTGAAGTCGTGTTTATTTGTAGAAATTGATTGTATACGAAATTTATATGTTAGAGTAACTTTAAAATTAGGACTTTTATACGAAATTCAAAAGGTTTATCATGCACATAACAAAATACGTTATTTCGAGTTTGTACTATAATTACAATTTCCTATTGAAATTAAAAATATTGGAGTATATTTATTAAAACCAAGTATTGATTATTAACCTAATAGGTTCAAAAAATATCAACATTCTATCTTAAAAAATATTGGTATGAGAGAATTCTTAACAAAAACTAGTAATTTCACTAAACAAGGCTTAATATTTTTAACATTTCTACTCATAATAACTTGGCATCAAATAGGTTAAGTTAGGTACCATTCCGACATTTGCCTGTAGTAGAAGTAAGAAAACCAAGGAAAACTGCCTTCAGGATGGATGAGGTGGGAATAGAACCCACCTGCTCTCAGTTTTACCTCATGAGGCTGAGTATACCTCGTTCCAGCCTTGAGACCAGAATTAAAATTCTTGCCAGAACCGGGAAAAGAACTTCGATAATACAGCCAAGAATGTTAGCCGCTACACCACGAGGTGGTCGAAACTAAATATATATCTGTCTAAAATTACATACTAATTAATTGGAAATGTTTATAATTGAATTTACAATGCCTTTTGTTTTCTACATTTTCGAACTAAACCAATCAGTTTGCTCATACTTTAGGACTAAATAAGAAAACGGAAGGCTATCCTTATGTTTGGAGGCGTGATAATGCAGTGAACAATGGCAGACCGGGTTTGATTCCCGATCAATGCATAATGAGTTATTTAGTTAGTTATTGTAGTTTTACAGGTCGAACTACGAGGTCATCTGGCTCTCATAACACAGATTAAATTATACAAATTTTGAATATATATTTCAATTTTGATATGGAAATCTAAATATTAAAATTGACCTAAAGTAATAAAACAAAAAATAAAATAAATATAATAATTATAATAATAAACCAAATTTACGGAAAAACAAAATTCAGAGTTTCAAAAAGAATAAGTTCTTTGAGTAAACGTGCACTTTTAAATATAGATTGCTGGTCCTAACCCACTCTCACTTATAAAGCGGATGACGAGATCAGCAGCCACCGCGTCATCGGCTAATATCAGTTTGAGTGTCATCTGCAAACCAAGGTTTCTACGTAAGTCAGTAAGATCCACACATTCGGTTAAAATGTGGGCCACGGTGAAAACGGCTCCACAGTTACAAAGTGGGGGGTCTCCTCTTCTCATTAGGTACAAGTGGATGGATCTTGTATGACCTATTCTTAGCCTACACTAAATGACAGACTCCCTCCGTGACCAGAAAGAGCTCAGACACACGCGAGTTGTTCCCTTGATCGCTCTCAGTTTACTGGGCAAAGGGTCTGATAGCCACTGGCTCTCGGCGTAACTGAGAGCGAATATCTATAGCGGGTACTGCGCTCGAAATCATGTCTAGTAGTGTACTCATGTGAGTAATCTCCATGGAAAACATGCTTCTGCCTCCAGCTAGCTTCAGTTCTCAGGCGTGTACCGTCTCCCCACTGAGCAGTTGCATATTTTTGATCTGAGACTAAAAGGTATCAACTCTACAATGATAAAGCACAACTCTATTCTAAAGACTTTAATTCAGCATTAAATCATGGCTTCAAACACACAAAAACACAATCCCAACAAATATAATACAAAAACAAAGCTATTACTCCCACAATCCACTAATTATTCACATTTTATCCTATTAAATTCATATAATTATTCACACATTTACCCTGAGATTGACTTCAACATTCACTCTCAAGTGCGCTGATGCACATGAAACTTTCACAAAAACTGTACTTTTACTCTTATGTCACCTGGTGTGACTTCTTTAATCTCACAAAATTAATTGTTTCTCACAACACATCTTACTTTACATTATGTGTGCCTTTGTGTTTTATTTCTCTCTTCCCACCAAAAATGCTTTAGCATGCATTAGCCAATTCATGGGTTGCACAACAACTCTACTTGCAACTCCACAATTATATGTAAATATACCCCTAGCGTTCCCTTTTTCCATAGTTCCACTGCATGCCGTTGTGATTTCAATTTCAAAACTTCCGTTACCGCTGTGTCGGATGGTATATTATGTTACCCTTGCGCGGGCAAAGCCTGTGGCATCTAGTGCCGAGCTCCAGAGCTAAGCAATACTGTCAGTAAAAAAATGCAACTTCCAAAAATTCGTAAGTTTGCTAAATATTAAATCATCAGGGTGATCTTTAATTATCAATGTGTTTCAAACCACACAATTATATTACACATTACAACAATGACTCTTTCATTAACGACAGGGTTTCAAAGTCTGTCCCTTTTAAATGTCAGCTTTCAAGGGTCGTATACAGTCTCCCCCTGGCTTCTTGCTGCATAATGGGTTGTGGCGGTCGGTAACGAAACCCCTCGTTCCGTCCTCCACTAGCTCTGTCTCGCTTTCCACTCTCTCTTTTATCTCCAAGCAGTAACTCGTAACTTTCAATACAATAGTGTAGTCACAATTACCCACATGTCCCATATGATTTAAACTGAATGGTATGCAATTTAGGTTCTGGTCGAGTTTAAACATTTATTCCTTACCATAGGATATTAATAACTGGCCTCTATAGGTCCATTTCATTATGTGAAGGCACGAGATTCATAAAACACTGGTCGAACTGGCTAGCCGGTATCTTTAACTGCTATGGTCAGGCACAAGCTGCCGCCAATATAGATTCGCTTCTCAGGAGCCGAATCATTCAATAAATGAGTTCTCGGTCGATCAGGTATTATGTAGAGGTTTCCATTGTTATCCTCTCATATACCACAGGATTCTAACCCGGAACATTCCATATCCATCCTCAGAGTTAGGGTACAACACTAAATACACTCTGGTACATGATAAATATCTCTGTACGCCCTAGGCTATACGAGATTTCACACGTCGATAGACTACCTGGCTCCCTGACCCCATGCTATGATCTCGTCCTTTGATTAGTAAGAGAAAGCTATCAATTACTCTACAAGGTTATTCACAAGCTGCAAATTCAATTCACTATTAAACTCTTCCATTTCCTAGATTCTTGCATAATTATATTCCCATTAACACAATATACTCTGATATTAAACTGCTTTTCTCAGCCATTAATGCATTATCTTACTGCTTGGATAGATAAATATTCCAATGAGCATAAATATTTCTTACAACAACATTTTCCCTGATGTACTCGTTTATTCCTTTTATTTATTATTATTATTATTATTACTGACATGAATTACCATAACCCGACACAACGTAACCATTTTAATAATCGAACATCCGTGTTCGTTACGTTAAGTTTTTACATAACTGATTTGCCATTTTATAGTAGTGGTAACGATTGATCCACTCACTTGATGTACAAAAACATCTCAACTCTACTAAAATTAAAACAACAATAAACATTTGAGGGTGTACCTCCTAATATTGATTCTTACTGGCACATTTTATAATTTTGAAATTACATTACATACAGTGTACTATAACTGCTATAAAATCATGGTTTTGGGTACTTACATAGGCTATCCGGGTGGCTCCAACCACTCAATCCTTCCAGTAACGCCTGCCATTTTCATAATTAGCGAGGCATTTTCACACTGATAATACACATGTTATATAACCTTTGTCTCACAAAACACACGGCACTTTTCATTTCCATATTGAAGCTATCGCTTCCTTACACATAACACTTTATAGCACTTGTTATAAAATTAATTTTAAAGATATTTCACCGATCATTCCTACAAAACACACGTCACTATTTACATTTCTTACTGGTTGAATTTTCCTGGCAAGATATCAGAACTGCAGGCGTTGACGGACTCTTCCTCGCTCCTACCCCCATCCTGATTGAAAGTCTCGATTATCTGCCTATGGATTCCTATCGATTCACCAACTGTCTATCAATTATTCTTCGATAAACTTCCTGATTTGGCATGAATATGCTTACATATCGTCCTGAACGTTAATTATTGGTATTCTTATGACATTTCACCAATCGCATAGTAAAGTTTATCCCTGCGCAATCTGGCATACTAAGATATGTCCAATCAATATTTTACATACTGCGCTCAACCATTTTACATTGTACTGGTACAAGTTATAACTCTCAATAGTTCTACCTAGTATCACACGGTATATTTCCTACGTGCACACTAACAATCGCTCGTACTGCCGACTATACACATACGGCACGACTGTCCTTAATAAAGAGTATTATAAATGTTTTACTGCACGGCTTCCCATACTGAAGTCCGAGCATCCCTTCTCGACTTCGGTCACGCGCATTTCACCTTTAGACTGCGGTTCACTGATTACAGTACTCATTATTACTTCATGACTTAATGCATGATTATTATCAATTGTTCACAATTTGTGCATTACACTGCACGGCGAATATACTGATTAACACTAAAATGTTCAAGTCTATGTGCGAGCGTTCTTTTCCTGGACCCGGGAGGCATACGCTCCGCGCTCGAGTCTGTTACAACTGACTTCTTCTGACAAGGGTCCATGCCTTATATTCGTTTCACGAGAAAAAGTAGACCGCGAATTCCCTCGCAGTGTCATCTTCTCTCCCAGGATGATTCTGGTCTTGAAATACTGCTCATATGGTCCCTTTTTCGTCGCTGGTCACATATCTGTATGCGTGCTCGAGGGTCGATCGGCCAATTAATTAATATTAATTGCCTTTGCCATGGCGTGGGGACGCCGCGTTACTTAAAAATCCCCGGCGACCTAGTCAGATCACGCCGCTAACACCAAACGTAATGTGTCCTTGCGCATTCCATTAAATATGCCTCGATTTCACTGTTTAATGGCTTGATAATTAGCCTCCCGGCTAAACATTTACATGTGTGCAACCCTCATGTCACTGCGTTGCTCCAATCACAAGTAATCATTAATTTTCACTGGTATCTTCCCACTCCACTCTCGTTTCTTTTCTGAAACGGGGAAGAACTTGGCCATTATTTAACCCCCTGACCTGCTCCAGACGACGTAAGTAGGTCAGCAAGAGTGACAAGGCTCCAAGGATCTCCTCCCACAATTCTGGAGTCATTAGTTAAACGTCAAACTCTCAAACTTCTGTGCTCAAGTCCAGCATAGCCTACTTCATACAGTCCAATAATGCTGTATTCCACTCATATTCCCTGCATTATTTCAATAAATAATTTCAGCATCAGTTGATATCACAACAGTGATTTAATATGTAATTTCCTCTAGGGGTTTTTTTACAACTAAAACTCCCTCAAAAGATCTCGTGTTCGTTCCTTGCCGGAACCTTCATTCTGAGCTCACTATCTCTGAGATCCACGTTCGATACCAGTCAGCCTAACCCCCTTGGGTTCAGTAGAGAGGAGAAGACAGGATGAGGTATGAACCACGGAACACGTCAGGAAAATGGCATGTTTTAAATTTGGAATTTTCGACTAAATTAGCAGTCCAGATGCAAGAGAACGTTAATACAAGCATTTGGGAAAATTTTCCTCTGAAAAAATATTTTTATTTCATGTAATAATGGATATTTTATGATCTGGTAAATTTTTAACCATGAGTGATTGAAAGAAATACTGTCCTGATAGTCGACACTTTTAGCGAGATTCGTGGTGAGAAACCAGTTTTTGATCCGAGGGGAGAGCGAAGGTGGACCAGAGGACAGACACACGCCAGTATCAAGAGTGGGGGAAGCGAACGCGTGTCTGAAGCGCGCCACTTTTAGTCGAGAACCAATAAGAAAATAGTTTGAATACTGAGGAAGGAACAAATATTAAAATCACTATTTTAAAATATTATAAGAGTGTTACATATTTAATTAACCAGCAGAGAAAAAGACATTTAATTGGCAAAACGGATTCTAAATTAGAAGACTGAGAGGGAAGTTGTGCATGAATTTGTTAATATTCATAGCTGTTGGAGGCTAGTTGATCAGATTTGCGAGGGAAATCTAACCGAGGAGGCTAGGAGACGCTAGCAGACGAGGCTATTTCTACATGGACCGTCGAGAAGACAAGACGTAAATTGTATTTACTCTTCGGAAAAGTATTAGACAAAGGTTTTGTGAACTGGAGACTTCAAGATGAAGCAAGTAGTAATGGAAACGAACAATTGATATTACAAGCCAACAGTATTAAGAAAAGTTATTCATCGTATTTAAAGAAGAAATATACGACGAGATAAAACATTTCAAGTTACAGACTGAACATCGAACACGTAACTACGTAGAAGGAAAGTCTGAAGAAGGGAGACTTATACCATTGGAAATTCAACAATCTAGACAAGAATGAATAAGAATTTAGGTCGGAGGGGAAGTACTACGACTACAAACAATTGTGCGGTGAGAATGATGTTTTAAATTCAACATGTTGGGAAGATAGAACTATACTGAACCGGTGAGATCCAGAAATGACCAAGATGACATAGCAGTATGAATAGCGAGCTGCAGACCACCGCAGTTTTCGCTGACACATAACGTTGCAAGCTGCTACAAGAGAAATTCACGACATGGAGGTGATTTTTCATGATGGAAAGAACTATGCAAACTACCGACTTCATAGAACATCTAGATCTGAGAAGAAGAAGACGAGCGGATTCGTGATGGAGACGGCGAGGAACCCAGGACTGGTGGACGCGAGGCAAGCAGAGCGGAGGCGAGATCGTGTCATCAACCTGTACGAGAGGAGTGGGTCAACAAGCGGGGAGTCAGCTGGTAACCTGTTTCGAGACAGCACACCAGGCCGTTCACCTTTACTGCAGTCCACTCAAGGCCGAGGTGACATAATGCAGCCAGTTTGGAGCAGCACGCTGAATTCCAGAAACCACACGGTGAGATTACGAGGACACAGGGGTCAACAGTTCTGTCACCAACGATCTCAGAAAGAAGGTAGAGGAGTGCATTTTACATATCTGTAGTTAGATCTTGTTCACGTTATTCCAGAATATTGACCAACATATTTGCATTTATAACCTATGTTATTGTATTGTCTTGAAAGTTTTAGTAAATTTTAGTAATTGCGATAGTTGTTTTCATACGTCACTTGGACGTATTTTGAAGTCTTGATCGATGATGTCAGACATCGTTAATATTTTTCATTGTCATTTTTAGAGCGTTACAATTTTACTTACGAACGATTTCGCTGCGATTGCGAACGTATATTCTGTAGATTTGTTGTAACATTGGAGACTCCGTGGATTTGATGAAATATTAGAGAATTTTGTATATCTGTGGAAATATTGAAGAACGATAATATGTATTGAAACAAGAGAAATGAAGCACAACTTTGTGATAAATAAATAAATAATGTATCAGAGAAAGAATATAGTCATGTGTTTGACGAAAGTAAACAGTTTACTACTTGAATTGAGGAAAGGAGGACAGAGAATCCTATAAGCAAAGAGTTTGTTCATTTCAGGAACGAAATAATATGTATAAAACGAAATAGTTGACAGGAGTATTCAATATTAGCATTGAAGTAACTCTTGTATGCAAGAAATGTAATGACATTGTATAACCCAGAATTTTGATGTACGGAAAGGAACAGTATGCGATAGTTGAAGGCATAACTGAACGAGAAACGTTATTATAAAATGTTATGGATGTATATTTATCATAAAACGATACTGTAAGATGGGAAGAGAGATATAAACATTTATTGTGAACATAAACTTGAGGGAAGGTTATTGTTATTTTTATAACAGACACAAGCAGACTTGAAATTCAGAATTAAGCGATAAATTGTAACAAAGTAATATGTGAAGCGAAGGAGGAAGTATGTGGAAAGTATTTGAACATAGCACGAGATGTATAATCGATAGAGGAGTTTGTAGGAGGAAGTGAGACGTATTCATGAACGTTATTGCAGTTGTAATTTCTAGTAGGAATACTAAATATCATACTTTGCTGAAAGTAGTTGATATGGAACGGTAGAAGTTTTGTGAACGTGCTAAGAGAAGGAAGTTTGATGAAATGCATTTGTATTGATGAAGGCGTAATTGATAATATGCAACGGGAGTTTATGAAGAAAGGTTTTGTAATAATTATGGGTGATTAAGAGAAGTCATACATTGTATTTGGAGAAGAAGGGAGTGTGGGAGTGAGGATTCATGCCACACACACTCGAGTTTTGTTTGAAGAGCTTATATGAACAGTCGTGCATTGTAAGTTTGTTTTATTATTAAGTATTGAAATACCAGAGTTGTACACTTTAGTGATGAAATATTAACTTCACTGTTTGTATTCATGATTCACATGGAATTGACACACAAACACCTATTTTGACTAGTTTATTGTGTGAGATACGGAGAAAGATGGTGATACACGTAAAGAAAGATGATGAGACAGGAGGAAAGTGGTGGAATGAACTCTAATAAATTAGAGACAGTTGTTTTGATATCGTGCGGGACGCGATCATGTATAAAATGTAAATACGTCATTATTTTAGTATTAATTATTTATTTTATTATGTTTAAGAACTTAAGATTTAAATTTGAAGACGTTAACGATTGTATTACGTAGGGAGTATGTTTGTTTTGATGAGCGTTAAAGTATAATTTCAGTAAACAAGTAGGACAGACACTACTGTCATTAATTAAACTATGTGTTTATGTAAATATTATCAAGCAAGAAATACATGTTGTATTCGTATAAAGATGCAAGAAAGACACTTATTAAGCGCATCAGGCCTAAGTTAGGCACAGATTAATATTTTATTTTATTCTTGGTGAAGGGAACATAATTTTTGTCATGTTATATTCTTTATTGTCAATAAATGGCAAGTTTATTTTTAGTCTTGCTGAGATTTTTAGAACTGCTTCTATAATTCAACGCTTAATTACACTAGAACGATACCGCTAGCTAGATGCAGACAGCTGATCGACAACTTATCTTAACGCCCGTGAGCCGAGTTGCTCGTTAGTGCTCTACTTTTATTTGTTTATTTTTTCTGTACTGTATGCAACTAGTTAGTAGTATAGTTAGAGATGTATATGTGTGTTCCTAGGGTTCCCTAGTCATCAGTCCGGTGAGGGTTGTTCAACTCTTAGCCGTGTGTTGATATTCTCACGATCCTTTTTCCATCAGTGCGGATTTGGAACTGTGCTCTAGAGGAATTCGGGCGCATCTATAACATATCTAATTGATGGCGCCCAACGTGGGGATTCGACGTTGTCGATTGCATGGGTCTATCGAATTTGTTAATTTGAATTCCCAGTGCTGAGTGACGAGCGGTTGTGTCGAGTTTATTACACTAGGTGATATTTCGTAATCACGGCTATTTTAAGCATGTTTGGTGTACGACACAGTCGTGTTTTGTTTGCATTTTAAATGCCGATCCCAATCTAACAAGTTGAGGAGATGAATTCCCATTGTTTGTTATGTGGAGTACAATTTGTCGTGAGGCATATATTGCATTGTTCCGGCGAAAGACTTTTTGGTCAAGTATAACGATAAATGTAAAACTGATGACATATTTAAATAAATTTTGGTTAGGATTAAGTGTTGAAACAAGCTCAGTGTTAGGTATTGATAGTGCTAGATACCGTTAGCGTTAGTATTGACGTAGGTAAGGTAGGAAAACATATCTACGGAATGCGTGAGTATATCGTAAGGAATTATAAATGTTGGTCATTCTGGAATTTCGCTGTGTTTAGTATAGTAACACTTCCCATATTTTCTCATTGTACAAGATTATGTCGTCTGAGGACATGACCTATATCAGGTCGCTACTGGAGCAGATGAGGACCAGTCAGGCAGAATTAACTGCCGAAGTTGAAGCCCTACACACTATTACACATGAAAACACTAAAAAGATAGGGAAGGAAATTAAGAACACTACAGCAGCTTTGAAGGAAGAGAGTAAGCTGGCGCAAGAAGAAAGTAAGAAAGTACATGAAGAGATTAAGATGTCTTTAGAAAGGACACAAGAAGAAAATCGACTGGCGCAAGAAGAAGCTAAGAAAGCACAGGAGGAGATAAAGAAAGCCCTAGAGAAGGCGCAGAATGAAGGAAGAGTATCACAGGAAATGAGTAGACTAGCTCAAGAAGAAAGTCGATTGGCGCAAAGGGAGGCCGAAGAACTGTTGGAAAAGGCACAGGAAAAGGCACAAGCAGATGCAGAGAAACGACGACAGGAGATACAGCAAACTCTACAAAACAGTATGGATACTATTAAACAAGAGATACAGCACAATCTACAAAATAGCATAGATACTATAAAGGTTGACAACACAAACCATTTCAACACAATTTCAGGGTCCCAAAGTGAACTGCAGAATCAGCTGACTACCTTAACTGGTACAGTTGGTGAGCTCTAACAAAAGGTAACAAATCAACAACAACTGATATCTGAGGGCATAAATGTTGATATAAACAAATGTATTGCTGAAGCTGTGTTACAATTGAAAGAAGATGTGTTAAAGAGTAGTAGTGAGTATATCTATGAAATGCATGGTAAGATCATGAAAGAGGTTAAAGACATAGAAAGTAAGACTAATATTCATGTAACTGGGTTGCGAGAGGAATTATTGAAACGAATAGACTCTTTAGAGGAATCCCTTGTTACAACAATTAGCGAAATTACGAGCAAAACCGATAGAATTAAATGTAAAGAGTTAGATAAAATTAGACAATTAGTTGATGAGGTCAACACTGAAGTAGCTAAGGTCAAGTCTAAGCAAGAGAAATAGATAGGTGATCTTAACGAACAGATGAAAGCACTGTCGATGAGAGATACATCTAACATGAAACAAGATCTCCACGATTTCTTTAAAGAGAGAGACAGTCAACTGAGAGGAGAATTGCACAGACTAGGATTCAGCCAAGGTGAACAGGAGGATGATAAGGAGAGCGTAGACACTCACATGTTTGGTAGGTCACGCTATAACACTTTTGGAACGGAACGCACCGAGAGGAATATAAGAGAACCGGACATGGTAGGAAGGACTTACGATCAGATTCCCAGTAGGATTAATCAGAATGTGGTAGTGATTAAAAGCCATCTGGAGAAACCAGATACGTTCACGGAGGAAGGAAATGTCACCGCCGTTGAATTTTTAAGAGACATGCGTTACTACCTGGAGAAGAACAAAATTCCTAGAGAAAGTGAGATGAGAGTAGTAGAGAAGTACTTGTCAGCAGAAGCGTTAATTTGGCATAGAGCGTTCAGATATACCTACAATACGTTCGACGAATTTGCTGAGGCATTGTTGAAACGATTCTCGAGCGAAGAGTTGCAACAAGACATCAGAGCAGAAATATATTCGAAGAAATATCCTTACTCTGTACCGACAAGTTATGCGAGCTACTTCACTAATCAATTAGCCCTCTTACAACATCTTCATACTCCGTTGGCAGGACCGGAGATGATACATGTCATATCCAGACAGTTACCAGCCGAGGTTAGGAAACACCTGATTTCGTAGCGGCTTCGGTGGCGTAGTCGGTAGCATGCTGAACTGCTGTGCCCAAGATAGCGGGTTCAAACCCGGCCGAAGTCGTCGGATTTTTTTAAGAGCGTTAAAATCCTTCAGTATGCCTTCCTCCGGAGGGGAAGTAAAGCCGGCGGTCCCATGTCATAGATTTATGGCATGTAAAAGATCCTTTCACAGACTAAACTTGTGTAAAGCAAAATTTGTTAGGTTAGATTTCGTCAGAACGCTCTATCAAAGTTCCAACGTTCACCACTAGGTATCATTGATATCTGGTGGCGAAAGTTGGAACTACTTGAAATTGAACGGAACTTGTAGCTCACCCTTTAGGGTGTCCGCTGGAAGCAGCTACAGACTCAGGCGAGCCGAACATGTCCTCGGACACTCCCGGCACAAAAAGCCATACGATAAATAAATAAATAACCTGATTTCGTCTAATGTCAATACTTTGGAAGACATGGCTGAATTTCTACGAAGGTTAGACCACACAAGTTCTATAGCACAATCTCAAGGACAAACAAATAGTCAGAATTCGAGAAACAGGCATGAAAGCAGAGAGTTACACACAGTGTTGGTTGATCAACAACAACAAACTGACGTAACACCAGCTAGGATAGGACCAATAAAGCATAACAACTACGGTAGGACCAGGTATGATCCAGGCTACAATAGATCCCGAGAAGGTTGGCCATATAAAAATAGGTACTGGAACGACAGACAGAGAGGGTCCAGATACCAAAATAACAACTACAATAATAGGGGATTTCAAAGAAATTACTATCCTGATAGGCAGAATGAAGGAGATCAAAGAAGGTATTCCAGATATAGGAACTGGAACGATGGCAACCAACAACAACAACAGAGACGTCCTATGCAACAACAACAACAACAACAACATCAACCGAGGAACAACTATCAGAGGAGCAGATGGAAAGATGATGGGAATGTTCAAAGATATTATGAAGAACGAGAAAGAGAAAGCCAGGACTACAGAAGAAATCAGAGGGATAGAGAAGAGAGAAAGGAACAGCCCCAACAACAGCCACAAGTGAGTGATGAACCTCATCCAGGAACCAGTCGTGAAGGCCAAAACCACGACAGGAATAGGCAAAGGAAAACGCCATATCAGAAGAGAAACTAGGAGAAGGAAATGTAGATCACACAATAAAGAGGCAGTAGACCGCCATAGATAAACCGAACGAGGAAGCAAACCGAAAAGCTTGCGAGGAAACTAATATGTACTTGTCACCATGGATGTATTTTCTGAAATCATTATGCTAAACCCTATGCAGAAAGTAACAACAAAAGCAGTTCTGAAGCATTTAGAGAAGAACGTGATACCGAAACTAGGAAAGCCAGAGAAATTGATAACGGATCATGGAACTCAATATACAGCTGCAGAATTCGAAGAAACTATGGAGAGATTGGATATAAGTCATATTTATAGTTCTGTGAGAAGCCCACAAACAAATCCTATTGAAAGATCGATTTTGGATCTATCGAAGTATATTCGCTTATACAGTTCTGAAAATCATGCGAATTGGGTGAAGGTGATACCACTGGTAGAATACTGCATGAATAGCACTCGTCATGAGAGCGCGAATGAGATTCCAACAGTACTGCATTATAATGAGAAACCTAGAAGACCATGGGATGGAATCATAGATATCCAAGAAGATACAGAGATACCGATGGACAGAAGGATAGAAGAGGCCAGAGAACATCTCAACAAGTCCGTAGAAAAGCGATTGAAGAGGACGAGAAGCAAGAGATTCAGCAGACCACTGAGAGAAGGAGATTTGATTCTGACTAGAATAAAAATGAGAAGGCTGACGTCTTGAAGAAGATATTCGTCAAGTTCAGTGAATAGCATGAATAGCACTCGTCATGAGAGCGCGAATGAGATTCCAACAGTACTGCATTATAATGAGAAACCTAGAAGACCATGGGATGGAATCATAGATATCCAAGAAGTTGGAATCTCATTCGCGCTCTCATGACGAGTGCTATTCATGCAGTAATCTAACAGTGGTATCACCTTCACCCAATTCACATGATTTTCAAGGGACCTTTCAAGGTAGAGAAGGTTTATGGAATAAATTGCAATGCCATAGCTAGAATGAGCGATGATCGTATTATTGGGAAATACAATCAATCTAAGTTAAAGAGATTTTACCCCAAGATTCAATAGAGACACAATTTCGACAGCATCTATGAATAGTAACGATATGCAGTAACTTATACTTTCTATTAAGGTCGGATGGGGAAATGCGTTCGAAATACTGTCTAGTAGAGAGGAGAAAACAGGATGAGGTATGAACCAAGGACCACCTCAGGAAAATAGCATATTTTAAATTTGGAATTTTCGATTAAATTAGCAGTCCAGATGGAAGAGAACGTTAATACAAGCATTTGGGAAAATTTTCGTCTTAAGAAATATTTTTAGCCTACTTTTCACATTTTTCAAAAATGAGGAAAAAGTAGACTTATGAGATCGGGCAAATGTGTGTGTCTGTCTGTCTGTCTGTCTGTCTGTCCTTCTGTCTGTCTGTCTGGCTGTGTGTGTGTCCCCCTATCAACTCCTAAACGGCTGCAGCAATCGAAACAAAATTTGGTAGGAGTAAAGATCTACACGTGAATATCTCACGGCCATATTTGAAAATGATGTCAGTGCTACCAACTCCTAAAAAATCGCAATTGAAATTTTAGCTCCATGTTGGATATCTTGGAAAGTATGAATGGGAGCTATTTCAAAATTGGCACACGTACAGATCATAATATTTCAGTTTATTTTCCAGGAGGCCAAACATGGCAGTGTTGCCAAAATGATTATAAGCCTCCTGATAGGTCCAATTTTTAAATGCATATAACTTCTACACTATCAATTGCAATTCAACCAAATTTCGTATGTTGTATGTGTACATAACCAGATATGACTGAGCGTATTCTTAAGACCTACTAGGGCTACCAACTGTTAATAAATGCTCCTAATTTATTTTATCCAAATACCAATATATCAGAAAGTATGCAAGCCGACAGCTTTAAACTATGTACACGTATAGTACCTGACATTCTATATTAATTTGGAGTAACTTATATATGTCAGTGCTACCAACATGATTCTAAGCCTGATGACAGGTCCAACTTTAAATGCATGCAACTTCCATACTATCATTTGGATTTCAACCAAATTTCGTATGTGTTATGTGTACCATAACAGATATGACTATGCGTATTCTAAGGAGCAACCAGGGCTGCCAACTGTTAATATGTGCTGTCCCTATTTTTGATACCCTAATATCAATATATCAGAAAGTATGCAAGCCAATAGCTCTAAAATTTGCACACGTATAGTACCTGGCATTCTAGACGAATTTGGAGTAACTAATATACGTCAGTGCTGCCAACATGATTCTAAGCCTGCTGATAGGTCCAATTTTAAAATGCATGTAACTTCTATACTAACTAATGGATTTCATTCAAAATTGGCACAACAATACAGTAGATCATATTATTTCAGATTATTTCTGACCAATACATGCATGACATTGTTGCCAACATGATTTTACGCGCGCTGTTAGATCCAATGTTTAACTGCATGTAACATCCATGCGATTCATTGGACTTCAACCAAATTTTGTATTTTGTACCTTAAGAGATGGAACTAAGAATTATTCAGTCATCAGGGCTGCCAACTGTAGTGCTCTATTAGGATACATTATGCCATGTATACAGTATTTCGAACTAATTGGAAATTTCGATATTAGCAACTTAATTTCGTCATTATTCTAGATAGGTTCATATTCTGTAGAATAATCATTGGCATGAAAAGTAGGCTGTATAGTTCTTAACGGAACTTCTTGTTATTTCATGTAATAATGGAGATTTTATGATCTGGTAAATTTTTAACCATGAGTGAATGAAAAAAATTCTGTCCTGATAGTCGACACTTTTAGCGAGATTCGTGGTGAGAAACCAGTTTTTGATCCGAGGGGAGAGCGAAGGTGGACCAGAGGTCAGACACACGCCAGTATCAAGAGTGGGTGAAGCGAACGCGTGTCTGAAGCGCGCCACTTTTAGGCGAGACCCAATAAGAAGATAGTTTGAATACTGAGGAAGGAACAAATATTAAAATCACTATTTTAGTATTTTATAAGAGTGTTACATATTGAATTCACCAGTAGAGAAAAAGAAGTTTAATTGGCAAAACGGATTTTAAATTAGAAGACTGAAAGGGAAGTTATGTATGAATTTGTTAATATTCATAGCGGTTGGAGGATAGTTCATCAGATTTGCGAGGGAAATCTATCCGAGGAGGCTAGGAGACGATAGCAGACGAGGCTTTTTCTACATGGACCGTCGAGAAGACAAGACGTAAATTGTATTTACTCTCCGGAAAAGTATTAGACAAAGGTTTTGTGAACTGGAGACTTCAAGATGAAGCAAGTAGTAATGGAAAAAAACAATTGATATTACAAGCCAACAGTATTAAGAAAAGTTATTCATCGTATTTAAAGAAGAAATATACGACGAGATAAAACATTTCAAGTTACAAACTGAACATCGAACACGTAACTACGTAGAAGGAAAGTCTGAAGAAGGGAGACTTATACCATTGGAAATTCAACAATCTAGACAAGAATGAATAAGAATTTAGGTCGGAGGGGAAGTACTACGACTACAAACAATTGTGCGGTGAGAATGATGTTTTAAATTCAACATGTTGGGAAGATAGAACTATACTGAACCGGTGAGATCCAGAAATGACCAAGATGACATAGCAGTATGAATAGCGAGCTGCAGACCACCGCAGTTTTCGCTGACATATAACGTTGCAAGCTGCTACAAGAGAAATTCACGACATGGAGGTGATTTTTCATGATGGAAAGAACTATGCAAACTACCGACTTCATAGAACATCTAGATCTGAGAAGAAGAAGACGAGCGGATTCGTGATGGAGACGGCGAGGAACCCAGGACTGGTGGACGCGAGGCAAGCAGAGCGGAGGCGAGATCGTGTCATCAACCTGTACGAGAGGAGTGGGTCAACAAGCGGGGAGTCAGCTGGTAACCTGTTTCGAGACAGCACACCAGGCCGTTCACCTTTACTGCAGTCCACTCAAGGCCGAGGTGACATAATGCAGCCAGTTTGGAGCAGCACGCTGAATTCCAGAAACCACACGGTGAGATTACGAGGACACAGGGGTCATCAGTTCTGTCACCAACGATCTCAGAAAGAAGGTAGAGGAGTGCATTTTACATATCTGTAGTTAGATCTTGTTCACGTTATTCCAGAATATTGACCAACATATTTGCATTTATAACCTATGTTATTGTATTGTCTTGAAAGTTTTAGTAAATTTTAGTAATTGCGATAGTTGTTTTCATACGTCACTTGGACGTATTTTGAAGTCTTGATCGATGATGTCAGACATCGTTAATATTTTTCATTGTCATTTTTAGAGCGTTACAATTTTACTTGCGAACGATTTCGCTGCGATTGCGAACGTATATTCTGTAGATTTGTTGTAACATTGGAGACTCCGTGGATTTGATGAAATATTAGAGAATTTTGTATATCTGTGGAAATATTGAAGAACGATAATATGTATTGAAACAAGAGAAATGAAGCACAACTTTGTGATAAATAAATAAATAATGTATCAGAGAAAGAATATAGTCATGTGTTTGACGAAAGTAAACAGTTTATTTCTTGAATTGAGGAAAGGAGGACAGAGAATCCTACAAGCAAAGAGTTTGTTCATTTCAGGAACGAAATAATATGTATAAAACGAAATAGTTGACAGGAGTATTCAATATTGGCATTGAAGTAACTCTTGTATGCAAGAAATGTAATGACATTGTAAAACCCAGAATTATGATGCACGGAAAGGAAAAGTATGTGATAGTTGAAGGCATAACTGAACGAAAAACGTTATTTTAAAATGTTATGGGTGTATATTTATCATAAAACGATACTGTATGATGGGAGGAGAGATATAAACATTTATTGTGAACATAAACGTGAGGGAAGGTTATTGTTATTTTTATAACAGACACAAGCAGACTTGAAATTCAGAATTAAGCGATAAATTGTAAAAAAGTAATATGTGAAGCGAAGGAGGAAGTATGTCGAAAGTATTTGAACATAGCACGAGATGTATAATCGATAGAGGTGTTTGTTGGAGGAAGTGAGACGTATTCATGAACGTTATTGCAGTTGTAATTTCTAGTAGGAATACTAAATATCATACTTTGCTGAAAGTAGTTGATATGGAACGGTAGAAGTTTTGTGAACGTGCTAAGAGAAGAAAGGTTGATGAAATGCATTTGTATTGATGAAGGCGTAATTAGAGACACGATAATATGCAACGTGTGTTTATGAAGAAGGTTTTTGTAATAATTAGGGGTGATTAAGAGAAGTCATACTTTGTATTTGGAGAAGAAGGGAGTGTGGGAGTGAGTATTCAATGCCACACACACTCGAGTTTTGGTTGAAGAGCTTATATGAACAGTCGTGCATTGTAAGTTTGTTTTATTATTAAGTATTGAAATACCAGAGTTGTACACTTTAGTGATGAAATATTAACTTCACTGTTTGTATTCATGATTCACATGGAATTGACACACAAACACCTATTTTGACTAGATACGGAGAAAGATACACGTAAAGAAAGATGATGAGACAGGAGGAAAGTGGTGGAATGAACTCTAATAAATTAGAGACAGTTGTTTTGATATCGTGCGGGACGCGATCATGTATAAAATGTAAATACGTCATTATTTTAGTATTAATTATTTCTTTTATTATGTTTAAGAACTTAAGATCTAAATTTGAAGACTTTAACGATTGTATTACGTAGGGAGTATGTTTGTTATGATGAGCGTTAAAGTATAATTTCAGTAAACAAGTAGGACAGACACTACTGTCATTAATTAAACTATGTGTTTATGTAAATATTATCAAGCAAGAGATTCATGTTGTATTCGTGTAGAAATGCAAGAAAGACACTTATTAAGCGCATCAGGCCGAAGTGAGGCAGAGATAAATATTTTATTTTATTCTTGGTGGAGGGAAGTTAATTTTTGTCATGTTATATACTTTATTGTCAATAAATGGCAAGTTTATTTTTAGTCTTGCTGAGTTTTTTTGGGACTGTTTCTATGATTCAACGCTTAATTACCCTAGAACGATACCGCTAGCTAGATGCAGACAGCTGATCGACAACTTATCTTAACGCCCGAGAGCCGAGGTGCTCTTTAGTGCTCTACTTTTATTTGTTTATTTTTTCTGTACTGTATGCAACTAGTTAGTAGTATAGTTAGAGATGTATATGTGTGTTCCTAGGGTTCCCTAGTCATCAGTCCGGTGAGGGTTGTTCAACTCTTAGCCGGGTGTTTACATTTTCACGATCCTTTTACCATCTGTGCGGATTTGGGACTGTGCTCTAGAGGAATTCGGGCGCAGTACCTCCATTGGTCGAGGTGGTAGTGATACCGCCTCTTTTGCAGCTTGATCCGCTAACTCATTTCCCGTAATTCCCATGTGGTTTGGAAGCTATAGAAAGGTAAGTCGAGTGTCAGCGCATCACAACCCGGCAAGTGGGTCGTGGATTCGCCGCTCTAGGGGCTGTTGCGGGAAACGTGTAGCAATTGACTGCATCGAACTCAAAGAGTCGGTACACAGGAGAAAGTAGATTCATGCATCCTGTAGTGCAAATTTTCTGAGCTTCATGGATGGCAACGAGCTCCGCAGAAAACACACTACAGGCCTCAGGCAAAGAGATTTTGGTATTTGCACCATAAATGACGTAAGTACAACCCACCTTCTCATCCACCTTCGAACCATCCGAGTTGAGAATGCCAGCGTCCGGAAATTGGTGAACTATGCTGTGGAAATGCCTCCGATAAACGGAGGCATCCGCGTTCACCTTAGGAACTCGATGTAGATCTAACCGAATTTCCGGACGTGGGACTGACCACGGAGGATCTTGGCTAGGTGTTCGGATCTTACAGGGACCTACAGCCACTCCTAGTTCAATCATGGCTCGTTATCGCGAGATTAAGGGTCACTTAAAACAAAAGGAAAAGCTTTCTTCCTTCATTTGCTAGATACTGTACGTATAAGCAAATTTATGGTACAACAATCCTAGTGTATTTATTAATCTTATGTAATTTACTTCAGGATTAGGGCATAACCCAGCTCTATTTGGGTACATTCGTGTTGACCGACTGAAAAGCACCAAACTTTTGTTTACTTAGGCAACACTGAAAAATGGCTCCAAACCTCACAATGATACAACTATTATGAATTATGACAGTCATCCTTCAGTAGAAACACATACACTTTCAACATATCTAATAAAGCATGGCACATACAGTATCTATAATATATTAAGGCACCACGCAGGCAACGCCGGGTTAATGAGCTAGTTAGGAGGCGTTCCCAACTATTTTGGGACTGTGAGCACCACCCTCATGCCTTACCAAGTATCCAAGTACCATAAAATAAAATATAATATAATATAATATAATATAATATAATATAATATAATATAATATAATATAATATAATATAATATAATATAATATAATATAATATAATATAATATAATATAATATAATATAATATAATATAATATAATATAATATAATATCCCTATATATATATAACTAGCTGAAGTACCCGTGCTTCGCTACGCGTCATAAATAAAATAAAATGTGAAGGTGACAGTTAAAACAGGGGATAGGCGAGATGCTGCGCAGAGGGATATTAAGGATGGAACATTTTGTCCAACTACACCGCTCGGCGTTGACCGTGTTTTATAGCACAAATTTAGGTTTTTCTCGCTAACTGTTGGAGATACCTTTCGGATAGAAAATGTAATTTTAAACCTCGTATATGCAATCAAAAGTTTGCTATTTCTTAGCGTTCTCTTTTTATTTGAAATGGAAATATGAAAGTTTGAAACCAAAGGGTGTAGTGACGTCACTAAAATGGTCGCCATCTTTAAATAGTGCAAATTATTGAAATCAAAAGTAACCTATATGTTAACCAGGTAAATCAGCTACTTCCATATAAAATTCATGTAAATCGGACCAGTGGTACTTGCGTGATTGAGTAATACACACACACCATCTCATTTTTAGCCACGCTTCGCTCGCGTCATAGTCGTGTCATATTGTTATTGAATGAAATGCAGGTTTAACCCCGTTAACACCCCTTTAGAACCTGAATATCCAAAAATCCCTCCTTAGCAGACATTTTCGACACACAACAAACATATCCCCAAAATATCATTCTTCTAACTTTAATAGTTTTGGTTGGTCGATGAGAGTGAACATCCAAAAATCCTTCCTTAGTGGACGTTTTTCTTCCAGAATTTCACCCCTCCCCATAGGACCCTTAAATTGTATTTATGAAAAAACGGTCGAACACCTATTTATTTTATATATTTATTTATTTATTTATTTATTTATTTATTTATTTATTTATTTATTTACTTATTTATTTATTTATTTATTTTTAAGCTGATTGATTTCCTCCGAGTTTCAAACACATCGCTTATGTCGTTTAAGAGATACACGCTCCGTTAGGAATCTTTCAAACCCCACTTTTCATCCCTTCCACCTTATAATATACACTACATCGAAAAACCATTAGACATGTGTCAGCTTATTTTAATGATTAGAATATATGCCAAGTATCACATCCCCAAATGAAACCACTCGTGAGATATTGTTATTCAATGAAAAGCACATTTACCCCTTAACACCTCTTTAGAACCTGAATATCCAAAACTCTTTCCTTAGTGGACGTTTTCGACATACAACGAACATATCCCCAAAATTTCATGTTTCTAACATCAATAATTTCTTTCAATTATTTTTGATAATTTCAACCCTCCCCATGAACCCCTTAAATTGGATTTATGAAACAAAGGGTCGAACACCTATTTACTTATTTAAAGCTGTTTTCCCCCTGAGTTTGATGAGTGAGTAGGTGAGTCAATCAGTTACGACACTTTCTTTCCTGTTTTTTTCCCCCCAGAATTTCACCCCTCTCCAAGGGCCCCTTAAATTGGATTTATGACAAAACGGTCGAACACCTCTTTACTTGTATTTAAAGCTGTTTTTCCCGTCGAATTTCAAACTTCTCGCCATTGTCGTTTAAGAGATACACGCTCCGTTAAGAATCCTTCAACACCCAATTTTCACCCCTTTCACTTCATAATATACACCACATCGATAAACCCTTAGACATATGTCTGATTATTAGCCTACTTTCGATTTTTGCAAAAAATGAAAGTAGACTTATGAGATCAACACAGGGCGAAAAAAGTGTGTCTGTCTGTGTGTGTGTATGTGTGTGTGTGAGTCTGTGTGTGTGTGTCTGTGTGTGTGTGAGTGTGTGTACTCTGAATGTCTGTCCCCCCTATCAATTCGAACACGGTGAATGCGAATTGAACGAAATTTGGTACAAAGGTAGCACTAGGAAAGGACACCTCAGTGCCATGTTTTATATCGCCGCCATCTTTACTAAAACTGAATGGCGGCCACTCAAACGTTCAAAACGTAAAATCAAATAACGACTTACCAAATCATCCGATCTCTACCAAATTTGGTAACAACATACCTTCGTATAGGATGCGTCTTGTGACCAAACTACAAGGTCGTCCGCCATACCATTTCAGGATGGCGGCCGTGCGAATTATGCAAACTTTATAATCCATATCTTGGGACCCACCAGTTCCGATTATCGAGCCGAGAATCATTTTAACTGTTCTAAAGGAAGAGGCACGTTCGAAATTAAAAGTTTATTTTGTAATACTATAGTGCAGACGTGATTTTAAAAAGCTGAGCCGATTCAGTAATAAGACAAGATGGCAGCGAATATCTTGTGCCTGACTTATATTTCACTAATTTGAGTATTGCATGCAATATAGCGTACTGATACAAAATAAATAAACTTTGTATGAAATGCTTTATATATAAATAATATACTCCAGTGATGAAATCGTTTAGTATAAATCATTATTTGCTAACAAGTTCTATGTAAGTCATTTTAAATAGAACGATATTCGTTGACACAATTAGCTCAGTGGTAGAGCGTTAGCCTATCGCTCAAATGCCTATGGTTCAAAGCCGATCAGAGCTAGGTTTTTTTGCTTGAAATGTTATATGTTTATTGTTTTGTAATGACTCAGATGTTTTAAAATTAAGCGTTATATTGTGCATATTATGGTGTAAAATATATATATTTAATTAAAACATAATTCGCCAGCAGATTTACTCGAGACATCTAGCTGCCAAAAAGGTAACTGCACGCCGACCAACTTATTAACTTCCAGATTTTATTGAAAAGTTTCTTCTTCTGGCCGCTAGAATGCACTCGCTCTGTTAGGATTATATTGTTCGATATTTCACCACTAGATGTCACGACTAGTCTACGTGGGGCTCCATTGATTACTATACCATTGGCATTCTATGCGCATCGAATTTGAAGAATGACAAGATGATACTACGATACATTTTTACTTTCTATTTTAAAGGGTTTGTAACAGCCTATTGTGCGTTATTTGAAAATGTTAATTGAAGTAAAGAAAAAAACGATTTCACATAGTATCTGAACTCTACCGTTGGTGCTAGTTCAGGATATTAATTAATACTTTTATTTCAGCCAAATAGCAATCGAAAATATCCACATAGTTGGTATACACACGTCTCTGTAGGGTCATGGAAAGATTTGTTAATTCAATTAGGGCTGTGAAAGTCATACGCAGCCAGACGTGTAAAGACATGCCTCAACTCAAAGTTGGATGTTTCCCGCGTCAGGCCGATTATGTAATAATAATAATAATAATAATAATAATAATAATAATAATATTGGTTTTACGTCCCTTTTAACTACTGTTGCTTTTAGAGACGCCGGGGTGCCAGAATTTTGTCCCGAAGGGGATCTTTAACGTGCCAGTAAATCAACTAACACGGCTCCCTCGCATTTGTGCACCCTCAAATGCCAGCTGACTGCGCCAGGATACGAACCTGAAACATACGGTCCAGCAAGCGAGAACGTTACCGCTGAGCCACGCCGCCAGTCCGGTCGATTATGTCTCCAGATCCATAACATTCTTTAGATACTTCTTATCTTTCTTTCTTCAATGATGGTAGCAGTTTTTATCTAGGTTGTGGCGTTTGGTAGAGGTAAATCGTTTCTAAGGTCTTCAACAAAGAATAGTTCTATTATACTCTTTGATAATAACAACGAGTTATAACTATATTCATACATTTAGGAGAAAGTAGGCTATATGTTCTTTACTGAACATCTTGCTTTTAATGATAAGTTTACATACCGAATATCACATCCCCAAAGAAACAACTCATGAGATATCGTTATTCAATGAAATGCACGTTTACCCCCTTAACACCTCTTTAAAACCCGAATAAACAAAAATCATTCCTTAGTTGACGTTTTGACATACAGCGAACATATTCCCAAAATTTCATGTATCCAACTTGAATAGTTTTCGTTGGGCGTGATGAGTGAGTCAGATAGGACATTTTCATTCAATTATTTTTACCAGAATTTCACCCCTCCCCACGGGCCTCTTAAATTGGATTGATGAAAAAACGCTTGAACGCCTATTAACCCTTTTTTAAGCTGTCTTTTTTCCCTGAGTATGATGAGTGAGTGAGTTAGTCAGTCAGTTAGGACACTTTCTCTCCTTTTTTTTCCCCAGAATTTCACACCGCCCCATTGGCCCCTTAAATTAATTTATGAAAAAACGATCGAACACCGATTTACTTACTTTTTAAGGTGATTTTTTCGCTGAGTTTCAAATTTCTCGCCTATGCCGTTTAAGAGATAGGCCTACACGCTCCGTTAGGAATCCTTCAATCCCCACTTTTCACCCCTTTCCCCTCATAATAATACACCACATCGAAAAATCCTTAGACACATGTCTGCTTATTTTTAATGATTAGTTTATATGCCGAGTATCACATCCACAAATGAAACCAATCGGGAGATATTGTTATTCAATGAAATGCAGGTTTAACCCCCTTAAGACCCCCTTTAGAACCTGATTATCCGAAAATCCTCCCTTAGTAGACGGTTTTGACAAACAATGAATATATCCCCAAACTGTCATGTTTCTAACTTCAATAATTTTGGCTGGGCGATGATGAGTGAGTGAGTGAGTCAGGACATTTTCTTTCAATTTTCTTTTTTCAGAAATTCACCCCTCCCCATGAACCCCTTAAATTTGATTTAAGAAAAAAAAACTGTCAAACAGCTATTTACTTACTTACTTACTTACATAATTTTTCCCTGAGTTTGATGAGTGAGTCAGTCAGTCAATCAGTTAGGTCACTTTCTTTCCTGTTCCCCCCCCCCTCAGAATTTCACCCCTCCGCGTGGGCCCCGTAAATTGGATTTATGAAAAACCGGTCAAACACATATTTACTTCTTTTTTATGTTGATTTTTTTCGCTGAGTTTAAAATCCTCGCCTATCTCCTCGGAGATACACGCTCCGTTAGGAATCATTCAAACCCCACTTTTCACCCCTTTCACCTCATAATATACACCACATCGAAAAACCCTCAGGCACATGTCTTCTTATTAGCCTATTTTCAATTTTGAAAAAATAGGCTTATGAGATCACCTTTTGTCCGTGTGTGTGTGCGTGTGTGTGTGATTCGTGTGTGTGTCCCCCCCCTAATAAAATCTAAACGGCTGGAGCGATTTCAATGAAACTCGGAAAGTTCATATCACTATTCCCGGCGACCTCGACCGTGCCCTTCAAATTTTGTTACGACTCACCAATCCAACATGGCGGCTGTGCGAAATATTTCACCAGCATTCAATATCTCCGAAACAATTACCGATATTACCCTGACATTTTCTATGGTGATAAAGGTAACTATTATAAGTTCACTTATGTGACTTTTGAAAACCTGGTAACAACAAAACCAACATGGCGGCCAAGCGAATTTGCGACTTTTAAATAGACGTTTCTCGCGATATGAGCAACCAAACGCAATGAAACTTGGTACAGTATATGTTTATATACATTGCAATGCACCGACATCTAACTTCGTTCAATTGTCTACATAATCACAAGATGGCGGATGTGCGAAATATTTCACCGGCATTCTATATCTCTGAAACTATTAGCGGTAAACCCCTGAAATTTTGTACGAAGATAAAGGGCACTACTGGAATTCCATCTATAAGACTTTCAAAAACCGGTTAATTAAAAAACGAACATGGCGGCCAAGCGAATTTGAAAATTTTAAATAGACCTTTCTCGCGATTTAATGTTCCAAGCACACTGAAACCTGGCACAGGAAGTATTTATACACATTGTAATCCACTGGTATCTAATTTAGTTCAATTGTTTACATAACCTCAAGATGGCGGCAGTGCGAATTTTAAAATTAAGATTTTATTTATTGTGATGTAGTCATGCGATCGAAGTGAAAGTTTGAATAATGAACCTACGCAATAATTTTCCTTTAATGGTACATGACTCTATGGCCTATACATTTAACAATCCAACATGGCGACCATCCGAAATATTTAGACGATACTGAATATCTACGAATCCAATTCAGCAATCAAACTGCATTTTTTAATGTTCATAGGGGCTATGAACTTAAGTTCACCTATAGGACTTTAAATAACCTGGTGATCACAAATCCAACATGGCGGTGACGCGAATTATAAATATTCACATGGATGTTTCTCGCAATTTAACCATCCACGTGCAGTGAATCTTTGTACAGTAAATCCTTATACGAATGTTAATCCACTGGCATCTAATTTATTTCAATTGTTTCCATAACCTCAAGATGGCAGCTGTGAAAGATTTTTAACTCTCCTTGTTTTTTCTTGTGTCCTAACTATGCGATTGAAGTTTGAATACTACACGTTCACAATAATCTGCATGTAACAGTACATAACTCTAGGACCTACATATATAAAATCCAACATGGCGACCATCCGAAATATTTAGTCGGTTCTCAATATCTACGAATCTATTACAGCAATCAAACGGAAATTATGTATGTTGATAGTGGCAATTAACATAGACTAAGTAGGATATATGAAAATAGGCTGTATAGTTCTTCACGGAACTACTTGTTTTTAATGATGAGTTTATATGCCGAGTATCACATCCCCCAATGAAACCAATCGGGAGATATTGCTATTCAATGAAATGCAGGTCTACCCCCTTAACACCCCCTTTAGTACCTGAATATCTAAAAATCCGCTCTTAGTGGGCATTTGCGGCCTTTGGGGAAGCTGCATACCAAATTTCATTCCAATCCGTTTGGTGGTTTCTGAGATTTCGTGATGAATGAATGAGTGAGTGAGTGAGTGGTATTTGACAAATATATAGTAGAAGATAGTGTCAAGTCTTTGTTATGCTAAACTCGGTTGACAGTGCTATGTGAGTAGTTGAGTAACTAACGGGATTTCAAGTAAAGATCCTCATTTTCTATACCGGCAGTGCAGAGCGCAAATGGCATCCAGTCGGCCGTGTCTCGACTTGAGCTATGTTGCCATGGAAACTATCTGCCTTGCCATTCCTTCATGAGTATATTTTATGATTTGATTAGCCTGTGCTTGAGTGCAAAAGGGCCGAAATCAGAAGAATGAGAAAGACTATCGAAAATTCATGTAGCCAGCGGTTCCTTCTGGGTCCAAAACTATGTGTATGCAAAATTTGGTTGAGATTGGTGGAACGGTGTAGATTTGTATACGGAACAGATCCACATACATACAGACTTTCACTTTTATATATAAGATTGTACTTTTGTCCGTCTGTCTGTCCGTTCCTCCGTCAATTGAAATCGGATCAATAGATTTCGTTCAAAATTTGCAAATGGCTATAATAATATCCCGGAATCACTTTAGGATGTAAATTTCAACAAAACATTCAATGCGCTTAAGGGGACCAGGGGTGCCCAATTATATTTACCTTCGATTTACTCGTGTGATATGTCGTACGAACGGTCTTTTATAGCTCTATACTGTACCCAACTGTCATCGTGTGGAACATGTGTTCGTATCCCAGCTAACACACGGTCTTTCGAGGTATGGGACGTTCCTGCCCACCATACGACCACATGCTCAGGATTTGAGTCTACCAGGTAACTACTCTACATGAAATACACAACATATTCCTAAAATAAAATATTTACTGGTATAAAATCATGGCTATACAACAAATACAAATAAAGGACAAATTATATTTAACTCCCACAATTAAAAATAGGGTTATTTTGTGAGTCTCTTCTTCATTATTGCAATACTGCACTCAAATCTATTTCTAGAATCCTATCATTGATACTTTCAGACTTCCATGGGTTTCCATAGTGTTCATCATGTGACACAATTTTACTTAACTGGAGTATCATAACACAAAAGTCACATATCACATCAAAATGACATTAATAAAACATTACTCCGTTTCTTATGGCATTTACTTTGATTAGCATAAATTCATTATTTCATGTCTTAATTAACAAATATTTGTTGTGTCGTGTGAATCATCCTCCTTCTTTCCATTAATCTGAAACGCTTAAAAAGTGGTACTTTCCCTTCCAAAATAAACATGGATAGAAATATTTATAGTTTCATCATACAACGATTCTCTGGGTCTTGTCGGGCTTATTATCGTTACAAACGTGTCATGTTCCTAGAAATCACATACCCGTCTGCATAAATTAGCGTGAAGTGGCAAAATGCATTCTTAGTGGATGCCTAACACTTTATTTGGTTCAGTGTTCCTCTTCAGAGAATAACTGGGCCAAATATTATCCGATTTCTTTGATTCAACAACGTATGTGTGTTGCAACACATCTTTTAATTCAATTGGCATCATCATTACACTCATATCTTAATTGCATATTGAAATATCGAGATTCTTCAGTGTCCTACTGTGACCATAATTTAAAGGACTGGCGGACCGACGTTCCCTTTCCCCAGCAGGCAATAAAATTAGCTCCGGCCACGGCACAAGATGGCCGCTCGACTCAGTGGGACAACCCACTTCTCTCATCTGCTGTCAAGGTCAAGTTTGTTTACGATTTCAGTACAGCAGGGATACGCTAAGTGTGGTTCCTAAGTAATTGAGTCATTTAATTATTTAACACCTATCTTTAGTGTATCGGGCTCAACTGGCTCCTATTAACATTCATGGCTGGGGATGGATTCCTGTGATAGCCTTGCCGTTCTATGCTGAATACTAGTGGCTTTTGGACGCGCATCATAATGAGAACACAGGATTCTCACCAGCAGCTGTCACAATTATAACATGAGGAAATCTGCGTTTCCTAAACGACGAATATGATTCTTACCTCTCAGGGTAGATCATTTATACACATGCTCACGGAGTCTCAACGGACATCACTCGTGGCCATAAATCATGCAAGCGTTGGATACAGACAGGCTCTGTCCAATTCGCTGCGAATAATAGAGTATGCACAAGGGCGATACTACTCGTAGATTAGCCAACTTCTCACCTAACGCGCAAGCTATATTAGTTTGGTCCCCGCAATTATTTACGTAAATCACTGGATTCTACGTTATTTCTGCACGCTTATATGCGGCTCAAACAATACTTCACATAGATGACTCAATTATTAAGGCACCCGCGTTCTCTCTGTAATAACACTTAAGCCAAAGCTTTAAATAGCTCCTAATAACAATGTATAAATTTACTGGCTTACATTACTTTAATGGTCCTCAAATATAATCCTAAGGATTGACCATATCAATTAATGATTCAACACTTTACTGACACTGAAAAACTCTCGTATTTCGTTATATTCCACGTTACTTTCTTACTGTTTACCAAAATACAGTATCTTTATATTAGACATGACACATTTTGAACATTATTTAGGCCAAAAATGCCTATTAATTTACTGTTGCCGACCCCAGATTATTGTTATTATTATTATCATTTAACGTTATCGTTACATCCATCACTATTTTCGGCCTGAATGGCCCTAAACAAATCATCTTCCAAGCCATACTTTATTCAATACGAGTGGTGAAAACTCGTTCAATAAGTGACTGTTACATCTTAGTCTCAAAGTGACAAATCGTTATATGGTGAACTATTTAGTTATAATAACATTATAAATTGGTACTCACTTTTTATTTTCGCTGGATGGTACCAGCCTTTCAGCTTCAGGCCTACCATGACGCTTGATTTAAGCCATCATGTTATATTTCTCACAACACTTAATTTCACACATTTCCCACATGATAAACATACTCTTATCAGTGGCCTCTTTCACATTTACACAATGCATATTAATCACTGTACACATGAACACTTTTAAATCACTATTACACAATTTATGTAAACTTATTCACTATTTCACAGGTTGATCCTTACTCGGACTCTTCCTACGCCTGATCTCAGAGATGCGATGCAATTACGCCAACCGCTGGTCTCCGTGAAAGTTTAACAGCGTTTACGGACGTTCGATCCTCGTCACCTGCAATATCGTTCAGCTCACTGTCAAGATTAAGTGGCGATGTTTCCCAAGCTCCCATCATTGTAGTGATCCTGATGATAATGTCATATACAATTCTGACAATACCTCCCAGTATATGTAATGTTCAAAAACATTATAAGTTCCTCTTTCGCTATGGCGACTTTATATTTGCGTCAAATAATAGATAGATATCTGTATTAAATTAACTTCGACGCACTTCATGATTACTTATGAAGCTGTAAGACTTGCTTCTATTCTTCCTCGACGGCTGGGCGTCGATACTGTAACATTTCGCGCGCTTACTGGCAGCGTACTAGTTACGTGTATACTTGAGAACAGACTGAAGACAACAAGACAACTCGCTTGGTCTGCACTGCTCCCTCCTTATAAAGGTTTCTCGTAAAAACTAGTCCACCGGACATGTGGCTGCGACTCCGTCCTTGAAATAATACCTTTTCAGCCGAACTGACATATACACCTTGTTTATTTAGGTGTGGAGGTTTCATAAACGTTCGCGTGCCGGCGATCGCTTCGGCCAATTAATTACAATTAATTGCCTTAGTCCAGCGCGTCAGGACGCCATCAAGGTGATTCCCCCTTGACTGGTCACCAAATCACTCCTCTCGAGCGTAAGCTCGGTAGTAACGCGTTCATTTGGAGATATAGGCTTTAATTTAGGTGTAAAATCATTCTTAATTTATCTCTCCTAAAATATATTCACCTGGGTGTACATTTCATTCCATTTTAATGCTCCACTTGGCTGTAATTAATTAATTTCCGTGGGCATTCATCCCTACCCTAGG
Source organism: Meconema thalassinum (assembly GCA_946902985.2). Lineage (NCBI taxonomy): Eukaryota > Metazoa > Arthropoda > Insecta > Orthoptera > Tettigoniidae > Meconema > Meconema thalassinum. The sequence goes on from OX336388.2 coordinate 1,762,125,080, forward strand.
TTCCATCGTTGTCAAGCGGTGAATACCCGGGTCATTAATTTTGAGCTGTCTCCTCGCTCCAGACGAAAGTAGGTCCCTTGGCGCCTTCGGTCTCCACCCATTTTCCAACTGCAATTAGCAAAACGTCAACTGGCCTGCTCTCGTTCCTGTAGGCTTCGAAAACGTATATTTGCTTACATTTGCTTGCAATTCTTTACCTTAAAACTGCTATGATATTCACATACAGGCCGTGAAATCATGCTACATTATTATATGTCAATATCTAACACATTGCTCTTCGGGTTCCCTAAAACTGTTACCCCTCAGAGTTCAATGGTTCAATTCCCGTTAGAGTCATGTGCCTGGTCTTCTCAGATAGGACCTGAGTTCGATGCCATTCTGCCGTGACCAGTTGGGCACATCTTTCTCCTGCTAAGCTCGGAAAATTCATTTCACAAGTGAATTTTTCGTGCCTACAGATGGCATCGATCCATGCAGTATTTACTTTAAGCGGTCAGTGCTCTCGGCAATGGGCTGTCTAGTTCCCCATTCCACTCTGTCTGCCGTCTCATACTCTCTTTCTGCCTTCTCAGTTGTTCATTCATACCCTCTAATTCTGTAGCGGCATCCCTCAACTGGTCATAAAGTTCCTTCAGTTGACAGCTGCATTCTCCCCTCGTATCCCTTGGGTCTGCGAGCTGGTCGCTTCGCTCTGTTTCTTCCTGGGCCTGCAAGCTTTTCTCAAGAATCTTTGCGTGCATACGTAATGACTCCCCGTCCACTTGGGTGTGCATTGCTTGCCCTTCCCTCGTATCATAATCCTCTGATGGACTATATAACTTCAAATTAGCGGCATTTACAACAACTTCTCTACCTGTTGCTTCGTCTCTAATTCGGTATGCATTATTTTGCAAGTCCCTTATAATCAGGTAGGGTCCGTGGTAGCTATGCTGAAATTTTTTATATTTCCTGCTCTCTGGATCTGAATTAGCGGGTTTTTTCAATAAGACGTATTCCACCACGAGTAATGGTCTATGATAGCGTTTCCTCCTGTTTCTCTGCTGCCGTCTGTCTGCTTGTTTCTTGAGATACTCGAATGTTCTCCGGATCCTCAACTCACGTCCAGGCTGTGCATCGATGGGTGTCCGAATGACATTATTCCATGGCCTCTCTGGTCTTCTATCAAGATGTAGGCTCACTGGCACCTCTCCTGTCACTTCGTGCACGGTATTGTTGATACAATATTCAATAATCTCAAGTACGTCAATCCATTTCCAATTCTCGGTAGAGCAGTATATCTTCATGTACTTTTGCAGTTACCTCATTACTCTTTCAGCAGAATTCGACTCCGGGTGTCGAACTGTGGACAAAATCTGTCTTATACCCAGATTTTCCAACTCCCTGCGAAATTCCACGCTGGTAAAACAGCTCCCATGATCAGATAAGATGTTCTCCGGCTGCCCTAATATAGGAATGATTCTTTCCTTCAGCCTCTTAAGTACCTGTTTTGTACTGGTTTTCTGAATTGGACACAGGACTACCATTTTAGAAAACACGTCTAGTGCAACAAGGATGTGTCTATTTCCTCTTCTAGCTCTAGGAAGTGGCCCAAAGTTGTCCAGTGCCAGAAGCTGACATGGCTTCTCTGTTAAGAGTGGTATAGGTTTTTGCCTCATTAAGTACGAGTTAGGCTTTACTCGTTGGCAAATATCACATGTCCTGATTGTATTCCTGACTGTATCTCGAAGTTTTTGCCAAATAAATGCTTCTTTAAGCAGGGCAACAGACTTATCTACACCGGGGTGACCAAAAGCTCGGTGTGCTAACCATACTAGCCTTCTCTGCAGTGCTGGTGGTACAACGATCCTGGGTCTGGTGTGGTCTGAGTCGCTCCATTTATGTAACATCTGGTTAAAACATAGATACTCCGTTGATAGTGCTTCGACTTCCACATACATTGGGGTTCCTCTATCCAGCTTTCCCTCGAAGTAATTAATCATCAACCGTATCCAAGGATCTTCACGTTGAAAAACGGTGATGTTCCTCAGATCATCTAAGGTCTTTTGATCTCTATCTTCTATCTCGATAGCTAGAACTTCTTCTTCATCAGCTGTCGGGTATCTGCTTAGTAAGTCAGGTATGATATTGTCCTTCCCCGGGCAATACTCGATTTCCACTTGAAATTGCTGTATGTACAGGGACCACCTCGTCAGTCTTTGACTCGACAAGTCAGTTTTCAACAGGAAGGTTAGGGCTTTATGGTCTGTTCTTAATATAATTCTAAAGCCATAAACTACTGTAGCTTTCGCCAATACTGTAGGGCATACAATATCGCGAGTAATTCGATCTCCGTGACCGTATAATTCTTCTCATTATGTTTCAACCTTCTACTTATGAATGCAATGTAAGTTTTCTCCTCTGGCCTGTCCATATTTTCCTGATATAACATTGCTCCAATACCTATGAATGATGCGTCAGTCTGGATAATAAATTTCTGAGTAGTCAGGATATCCCAATTTTACATAATCTAACAGCATCTGTTTAGACTTCACGAAGGCTTCCTCGCATTGTTCCGTCCAGCGCCATCTTCCTCCTTTCTTAAGTAAGTCTTGGAGTGGTGCTACGGTCTCGGTATACTTTGGGCAATGGTTTGAAAAGAATCCAATAATGCCTAGATATTGCCTAACGTTCTTTACCTTCGTTGGTCTCGGGAAATGTTTAATGACTTCCAATTTTCCCGGATTAGGTCTGACTCCTTGTGCATCTATTACGTGGCCTAGAAATTTAACTTCTCTCTGACCAAAGTTAGACTTCTTTATATTGACCTTAAAATTAGCCTGACTTAGGTCATATAACAACTTGCGTAGATCTCTGACGTGTTCTTCAACTGTTTCAGATGTCAGTAGTATATAATCTACGTAACATATGGTTGGGGCTTTTACTTCTTCAGACAGGTTCCGATCTAGCGCTCGTATCAACGCTGAACCTGCTGTTTTCAATCCAAACGGGAGACGCACGTAAGAATACGTGTGCTGGTCAAATAAAAACCCAGTTAATAAGCTTGTTTTCTCCTCCAGAGCAAGATGGTGAAAACTTGCCGTCAGGTCAAGATTTGAGAACACAGTCTTTCCTTTGAACCTCCTGAGTACCTCCTTAATGGGCGGCACATGGTCACATTCCGGTATGACCTTGGAATTCAAATTTCGTAGGTCCAGGCATATCCTCACACTTCCGTCCTGTTTAGGTACAACTACCAGTGGGCTGACATAAGGTGTGGCTGTCTTCACAATGACGCCTGTCTCTAGCATTTCCTGTATTGCTTCTTTGACCTTTAAATAATGTTTCTCAGCTACAGGATACGGCTTCTGTTTGAATGGTGTCCAATCGCTGACTTGGAACGCATACTGGAAATTCTTGATCCGGCCAGGTCTCGAATCGAAGACTCCTTTATACTCAAACAGCAGTTCCCTTAGCATTTGCTTATGTTCTGGACCAAATTTAGCTTCCTCAATCTTCTCTTCCAGGCATTCTTCAAATTTTGGTTCGAGGTCCTTTTCAATGTCTGCGGCCAGTGTTGCCAACTCTTCCTCGATGTCTTCTGTTGTCAATACTGCATCCCCAATCATATCTCCGTATGTATGCCATACGTACTCTTCTGGTCTCGTTTCATTGTGCTTTAATGAGAGTTCTAACTCTTCCTTTCCCTCACTTGCGCGAAACATAACAATGTCTTGCGAGAGATCTATAATAACTTTATATTCTCTTAAGAAATCCATGCCAACAATGAGGTTATAAGGCAGCTTATTCACAAGTAGGAAGCTCTGTGAGAATGTAGAGTTCCCTATCTGCAAATCTAAAAATACTTGATATCTGCATATCATAACTTTATCTGGTATCACCCCTTTTATTTTCACGCTTGAAATAGGTATTTTCAATACGTGGATTTTACTTTGGATTTCATTATATAATGCCTGGGTTATCAAGCACACTGTTGAACCTGTATCAATGAGACTTCTTATCTTCATACCTGCAATGTTTACAATAATAATGGGTAGTTCCCTTCTCACATTGACCGTCCCTTCATCTAGGTCTTCAATAAGCTCCTCAGGTTTGGCAATCCAGTTAACAACATTCACTGTATTCCATCCTGAACTTATCTCTCTTTGGTCATTTAATTTTGGTGGGTTTTTTTCAATTGCTCCATTCTTTGTGGAGTTCTTCTCTCTGTCTTCATACTGCTGAAGTTCCAGACTCTTGGCACCGTCATCATTTTTATAGATGTCGGGTGACCTTCTATTCCTAATCGCTTCATCCCAATGAACTCGCGATTGTCTCTGGTCATCTCCGCGCTCTTCCATGTATCTTAAAGATGCGTGATAGCGTTCTTCCGCCTCTTCATCGAACCCGCGACTCTGCTCCTGGGATCTCCATCCTTGGTTGTTCCCATTTCGGCCGTAATTCCTTCTGTTATCAGACTGCTGGTCTCTTGTACCACGCTGATTCCAGTTTTTCCTTCCTCGGTTTCCACGGTTCGATCCTCCTCGATATGCTGGCCTCCAATTTTGGTTTTCGCGTCCTTCGCGTTGCCAGTCTAATTTTTCCGTTTCGGTGCTCGTAGATTTGCTTTTTGTTTGCACCTTAGTCGGTTCAGTCGGTGTAGTCGTCATGTTGACTTGTTCCATGTTCCGACTTTGCCTTGGGTGCTGCAATGTGGTAAGATCGAGTTGTCTCAGCACCTCCTCCATATCGATCGCAGTTTTGGCGTTCGCTGAGATTAATAGACGTTGTACTTCATACGGTAGCTGCTTGGCTATCGCTATGCACAAATCTGACACACTAATCCCTTCATCAAGTTCACGAAAACGGCACAATTGACTCACAAAGAATTCTCCGTACTTCGTCGGATTACTAGTACTATAACGCCTGGAATACAAGTCCAATCTGAGGTTCTGTTGTATACTTGCGTTCCAGTACCTGCTTAAAAATGCTTGGCGAAATTCGTCAACGGTGTCGAACGTGTACCGAAAACTCCTAAACCATAAGGCACACTCACCCTCAGTTAGTTTTTCAATCGCTCTCAACCTTCGCTCTGGCGGTACTTTCGCGTCATTCAAGTACTCGAAAACTGCTTTAAGCCAGTACTTGGGCGTCATGTTAGAATTACTCCCAGAGTATTTCTTTGGTTTCTCATCATTAGCCCTTACAACAGTGACTATTTGATTCTGAACAGCATTTTCATGCGGTGTTGACATGGCAATTGGCATACCAGGTGTGGTATACGGGCTGTCACTTGGCATGGCTGCATTCTTTGGAGAGGGCTGTATTTCTATATCTGCCCATTTATTTCTCCTATTCTCGTCTATACTTCCCTCGCTAGACCTAGGATTCCGCAACATGGATTCCTCCTGCGCGATCATTCTAGTCTCTATTTGGCTGTGTCTATTTTCTGCCCTTTCAAAACGAGCTAATACCTCTCGTTCTATTTTCTCTAGGCGATCTCGGTTTCTTTCTGCCATAGAAAATACCTTTTCCTTATTATCCTTAAGGTTTTCCTTCAGGTGGGTAATTTCCCCCGATAGACTTTCTCTTACTTCGGCAAGAGTCTTATCGCTGGCTTCAGTCTTCAAGCCTTATCGAAGTTCTAATTCTTCTCGTAAGCCTGTAACTTCCTTTTGAATGTGACCCTGCATATGAGATATTTCAGTCCTTATTTTCGTGATTTCTCCCTGGTCCTCATCCTGTCTTTTATGAATAACTGTTAGGTCGCTCTGAGTTTGTTCCAACTCTTTCTGCACCTTCCCGACCTGCCTCTTCATATTTGACATTATTTCTTTATTCTCCTGATCAGAAGTTTTTATTTCTTGGATTTCCTTGCATTGGTCAAGGATATTCTGATCCTGTTTCCTTAAGGCTTCGTCTACCGCCTTGGCGTAACCTGCTATTCGCGTATTCCATTTTACGTCGCTATCTTCGAGCCTTTGATCCACGGTCTGAGTGAACGTATTAAATTGCTCTAATTGACGTTTAGTATTAGCTTCATTCTGACTCTGAATGTCTTTAAGCTCCATGGACATACTGCTTAAACTATCGTTAATCTCACGCTGTGACACTCTGCACGCTTGCAGATTATTCTCTAGTTTTAGCTCTATAGACTCAAAGCGTTTATCGTTATCAGCTTGCATATCTGAGACCACGCTAACAATATTAGCTCGATTATTCTCTAATTGAATATTTACTGTAGCCAACCTCTGGCTTACCTCAGTTTGATTAGCCTCTAATCTAGTGTTTACTTCGGCTTGATTAGCCTCCAATTGTACATTTATTGTAGCCAATCTATCTGTTATTTCATCCTTAAATGCTTTAGATTCTTCCTTACTCTTAGCATTAGAATTATCAAAATGTTCCCTTAACTCAGCGATACACCTGAGTACGTCTTCCGTTCCAGCCATCCTGTATTTCTTAATTTGAGATTCAGGTAGGCCGCAGCTGAACATGCTGGCGCGTTCTATTGGAAAGAAAAGGATTCCGATCCCGCGACAACAACAACAACATATTACAAAGTGCCAAAAACCACCTATGGAATGGGTATAGACCCACGTACCCGTCCGACAACAGTGTCTGACGTCTGAGTATCATCTAGAAAGACTCACAATCGCTCAAACAGAGTTTGAGGAAAAATACTATTATTATGGTTTTCCCCATGAAAACCATGCTATTATTATGGGGTTTACTGAATCCCATAAGCCATCCACGTCCTGGGCGCCATGATAATGATGAGGGTATCCCATGCTTTGCCACACACATCAGGGCGACATGATAAATTAATGGGATTTGAGTGGACATGCTATGTTTTCCATGGCCAGTTTGCGCAATGCCAAGATCGCTCATATTGCACTGATGCAGGCGGTTCCATAATGAATTAATACCGCCCCACGTTGCTTGGGCCATGATAATGAGATGGGACTGGTATGTCAAGTATGCTGTGACAAGTTACATTTACATTTAAGCATGTTTTATGGAGGATTATCAACATTTATTTGACGAGATGGCTTATTAACAAATGGGACGCGGCCTTTTCCTATTATATCCTAATTTCTATGCTGTACTTGCTTCTACCATTAATATCTTGGCCTACTTTTAGTAGTACCTGTGACTCAATCCTAGTACAGAGACATATCCCCCATGTACCCAACTGTCATCATGTGGAACATGTGTTCGTATCCCAGCTAACTCACGGTCTTTCGAGGTATGGGACGTTCCTGCCCACCATACGACCACATGCTCAGGATTTGAGTCTACCAGGTAACTACTCTACATGAAATACACAACATATTCCTAAAATAAAATATTTACTGGTATAAAATCATGGCTATACAACAAATACAAATAAAGGACAAATTATATTTAACTCCCACAATTAAAAATAGGGTTATTTTGTGAGTCTCTTCTTCATTATTGCAATACTGCACTCAAATCTATTTCTAGCATCCTATCATTGATACTTTCAGACTTCCATGGGTTTCCATAGTGTTCATCATGTGAAACAATTTTACTTAACTGGAGTATCATAACACAAAAGTCACATATCACATCAAAATGACATTATTAAAACATTACTCCGTTTCTTATGGCATTTACTTTGATTAGCATAGATTCATTATTTCATGTCTTAATTAACAAATATTTGTTGTGTCGTGTGAATCATCCTCCTTCTTTCCATCAATAACTGAGAATAACTGGGCCAAATATTATCCGATTTCTTTGATTCAACAACGTATGTGTGTTGCAACACATCTTTTAATTCAATTGGCATCATCATTACACTCATATCTTAATTGCATATTGAAACATCGAGATTCTTCAGTGTTCTACTGTGACCATAATATAAAGGACTGGCGGACCGACGTTCCCTTTCCCCAGCAGGCAATAAAATTAGCTCCGGCCACGGCACAAGATGGCCGCTCGACTCAGTGGGACAACCCACTTCTCTCATCTGCTGTCAAGGTCAAGTTTGTTTACAATTTCAGTACAGCAGGGATACGCTAAGTGTGGTTCCTAAGTAATTGAGTCATTTAATTATTTAACACCTATCTTTAGTGTATCGGGCTCAACTGGCTCCTATTAACATTCATGGCTGGGGATGGATTCCTGTGATAGCCTTGCCGTTCTATGCTGAATACTAGTGGCTTTTGGACGCGCATCATAATGAGAACACAGGATTCTCACCAGCAGCTGTCACAATTATAACATGAGGAAATCTGCGTTTCCTAAACGACGAATATGATTCTTACCTCTCAGGGTAGATCATTTATACACATGCTCACGGAGTCTCAACGGACATCACTCGTGGCCATAATTCATGCAAGCGTTGGATACAGACAGGCTCTGTCCAATTCGCTGCGAATAATAGAGTTTGCACAAGGGCGATACTACTCGTAGATTAGCCAACTTCTCACCTAACGCGCAAGCTATATTAGTATGGTCCCCGCAATTATTTACGTAAATCACTGGATTCTACATTATTTCTGCACGCTTATATGCGGCTCAAACAATACTTCACATAGATGACTCAATTATTAAGGCACCCGCGTTCTCTCTGTAATAAAACTTAAGCCAAAGCTTTAAATAGCTCCTAATAACAATGTATAAATCTACTGGCTTACATTACTTTAATGGTCCTCAAATATAATCCTAAGGATTGACCATATCAATTATTCATTCAACACTTTACTGACACTGAAAAACTCTCGTATTTCGTTATATTCCACGTTACTTTCTTACTGTTTACCAAAATACAGTATCTTTATATTAGACATGACACATTTTGAACAATATTTAGGCCAAAAATGCCTATTACTTTACTGTTGCCGACCCCAGATTATTATTATTATTATTATCATCATTTAACGTTATCGTTACATCCATCACTATTTTCGGCCTGAATGGCCCTAAACAAATCATCTTCCAAGCCATACTTTATTCAAGACGAGTGGTGAAAACTCGTTCAATAAGTGACTGTTACATCTTAGTCTCAAAGTGACAAATCGTTATATGGTGAACTATTTAGTTATAATAACATTATAAATTGGTACTCACATTTTATTTTCGCTGGATGGTACCAGCCTTTCAGCTTCAGGCCTACCATGACGCTTGATTTAAGCCATCATGTTATATTTTTCACAACACTTAATTTCACACATTTCCCACATGATAAACATACTCTTATCAGCGGCCTCTTTCACATTTACACAATGCATATTAATCACTGTACACATGAACACTTTTAAATCACTATTACACAATTTATGTACACTTATTCACTATTTCACAGGTTGATCCTTACTCGGACTCTTCCTACGCCTGATCTCAGAGATGAGATGCAATTACGCCAACCGCTGGTCTCCGTGAAAGTTTAACAGCGTTTACGGACGTTCGATCCTCGTCACCTGCAATATCGTTCAGCTCACTGTCAAGATTAAGTGGCGATGTTTCCCAAGCTCCCATCATTGTAGTGATCCTGATGATAATGTCATATACAATTCTGACAATACCTCCCGGTATATGTAATGTTCAAAACATTATAAGTTCCTCTTTCGCTATGGCGACTTTATATTTGCGTCAAATAATAGATAGATATCTGTATTAAATTAACATCGACGCACTTCATGATTACTTGTGAAGCTGTAAGACTTGCTTCTATTCTTCTTCGACGGCTGGGCGTCGATACTTTAACATTTCGCGCGCTTACTGGCAGCGTATTAGTTACGTGTATACTTGAGAACAGACTGAAGACAACAAGACAACTCGCTTGGTCTGCACTGCTCCCTCCTTATAAAGGTTTCTCGTAAAAACTAGTCCACCGGACATGTGGCTGCGACTCCTTCCTTGAAATAATACCTTTTCAGCCGAACTGACATATACACCTTGTTTATTTAGGTGTGGAGGTTTCATAAACGTTCGCGTGCCGGCGATCGCTTCGGCCAATTAATTACAATTAATTGCCTTAGTCCAGCGCGTCAGGACGCCATCAAGGTGATTCCCCCTTGACTGATCACCAAATCACTCCTCTCGAGCGTAAGCTCGGTAGTAACGCGTTCATTTGGAGATATAGGCTTTAATTTAGGTGTAAAATCATTCCTAAATTATCTCTCCTAAAATATATTCACCTGGGTGTACATTTCATTCCATTTTAATGCTCCACTTGGCTGTAATTAATTAATTTCCGTGGGCATTCATCCCTACCCTAGGTTCCATCGTTGTCAAGCGGTGAATACCCGGGTCATTAATTTTGAGCTGTCTCCTCGCTCCTTACGAAAGTAGGTCCCTGGGCGCCTTCGGTCTCCACCCATTTTCCAACTGCAATTAGCAAAACGTCAACTGGCCTGCTCTCGTTCCTGTAGGCTTCGAAAACTTATATTTGCTTGCATTTGCTTGCAATTCTTTACCTTAAAACTGCTATGATATTCACATACAGGCCGTAAAATCATGCTACATTATTATATGTCATTATCTAACACATTGCTCTTCGGGTTCCTTAAAACTGTTACCCCTCAGAGATCAATGGTTCAATTCCGGTTAGAGTCATGTGCCTGGTCTTCTCAGATAGGACCTGAGTTCGATGCCATTCTGCCGTGACCAGTTGGGCACAATACAGCAAGATTAATGTCATTACTTCCGGTAACGAAGAAGTATTTATTTTCCAATTAATTACAAAAGTTGTAAATATGAGGCTAAAACACTGAATTTGCATGCTCCTCAAGGTTTATAATTAAATTTAAGGGCTTTATCACTGGAATGAGTACTTGAATTATCGGTGAGGCATCATTATTTTACATGATGAAATGAAAAAAATATAGTATTTTTCTCGGGTTTATCCATACTTTATCTGATTTTTCTCTTTTGCGGTCAGAATCAATACCATATTTTAGGGTCCTTTCTTTTATACGGATGGTGGCACTGTTGTACGAAAGTCTCGACACTGACGTCTTTCTGTTTAACATTCTGTTATTCCACCATGCAAATATTATCTCTTACAGAGACTGAATGAAAGCAGAATGAGACCTCGTGAAATGGTGTAGGCATGACAAAGTTTATCAATTTCGCAGAGCGGGTATAGGTTTCTTGCAATATCTCGATAACCGTTCGTTTTAGGGCCTTAAAACGCGGGGTTCGTGGTTCCCACCAAATATGGTTCCTTGTATTGCTACACGCGAACATGAACTGTTGTATTTATATAGGTGGAATTATGGGGTCGGAAACGATCGTGATTTTGAGTCTAATTTTATAATCTCTGCGTCGCTTATTGTATGTGAGTATTTGGAACTTTACGACGGTTTATTAAGGTATGATTGTTTCTATTTTGTACGGTATGCTTTCTTACTGTGTATAGATTTATTCTTTGTTAGTTGAATTCTTCTGTTTGCACATATTTAACTGCTTTTTGTAGTTTTCTACCATTTTGTGCAACCTAAATTCACAGACTTCTGTGACGTATTCTACCGATTGTCGCATTAGTATATTAAGTTTGCCTTATAAATCTCACTGGTCATTTGCGCCAACATATTTGAATAATATTGGTATTTCTTCTTTCACGGCCAAGTAATCTCGCAAAAGTCACAGCGTAAACCAATAAATGTACCTTAATTTTAATTGTATCGCCATGATTGCCAATATATAATCTTTTAGGAAGCCTTTATACGGAGGTGAAAGGCTGTTGAGCGTTTACCTCTCGCAGTTAAAGGTGCACTAGATATGTATTTACGTAGCGCCATTCGCTAGGCCTTTTTCGGTCCCCAATTGACAACAAGAGCTCGGTGATTAACAATCTCGGTGTTGCTAGGCGAAACCCCTCACAAGATACGGCATAAACTTAGAAATATTGATGTGGTTGGTTGGTTCCTCAGTTTAGGGGCTGCGACAACGCGGTCATGTAGCCCCGTGTACTTTGGGTGCGTGTAGAATCTGTCTGATGACCGGTGTTAATTGTGATGGCTGTATTAGTGTTCGTATCTGTTTTTTAATTCAAGTAAGGACTGCAACTTTGAATTGTTTAAATAGTTCTTCCTTTGCCGTCAACGGCTACTAGGCCTAGTTCAGAACTTAGCTACTAAACCACACCGCAGTCGGCTCTTGGCATCCTATACAATTTAGCTTCACACAGGTGTAATTATTGGAAGGTTCTTTTACATGACATAAATCTATGACATGGGGTCGCCGGATTTACTTCCCCTCCGAAGGAGAGATGTTTAATCCTCTTAAAAAATCCGACGGCTTCGGCCGGGTTTGAACCCGCTATCTTGGGCACAGAAACTCAGCAAGCTACCAACTACGCCACCGAAGCCGACAAAAAATTATGTGTTTAAAATATTGTTTTGTTATTATTGCTTGAAATAATTACAGTTTGTTTGGTTAATTTACTCTTAATAATGGCATGATACGTATTTTGCACAATATTACTAACTGCGGATATGACAATTGCTACCAAGTTTGAAGTATTTTTAGCATACTATTGTTCATTCTTAAATGTACAGTAGTATGAGGATGTTAAACGATGGGTGTTCAATATTTAAGAAAGGTTATTTTGCCAACCACCTAAAGAACTAAAGAAACAAAGAAAATTAAAAAAGTGATTTCACGTTTAATCTAGCATTGTAAATGTGCGTTATGTATGAGTAGTTCTTATTTAAAGATGGACTTACAGATTCTTAGATGATATTTAGTATGTTTTTTATATTTTTTGTTATTCTTTATTCCATAATCAAATGCATATATTATTATGAAGCTGGGATTCTAAGGGTTTATCCTCGGACTATCATTATCCTCTTGAAATGTTGCTGTTCGACAAACCCCGCAAGCCTAATATAATTAGGAAAAAGAAAATCACTGGCCACTAAAACGTATTAATTAGGTTAATAATGCATGCAATGATTAAAGTAGGCTCCTTAAATATTCAGTTATATTAGCGAAATTTGAGGCTTAATCTATAATCTACGAGCAGTATAGAGCCGTCATACCCACCTATTTAACAACTTTAACACAATTTGTGATCAGATCATATAAAAAGCACGCTCAAGGACATTGAGTGACATTAATATTGCTCATTATAATAACGACCTTCCTCCGGGTTGAACACAATACGACAATGCGAGCAAAGGTACAATCTCTTAATATCCAATTGTGACCCCGAGCAACGCCGGGCATAACAGCTAGTAATATAATATAATAATAATATCGTATGGCCTCGGATGCCGGGTGCAAGCTTTGTAAGTTGACACCCAGAGGGTAGGTTGCATGTCGAATTTCGTTGTTCCTTGAATCACTATGAAAGTCAAGGAGGTTAGATATCTAAGCTCCTTGAACACTGTAGCGCTTTCTAGTAGAGAAATGAGGAACTTTGTGTTGGCGGGAACTCCCGAGAATAATTTAGCCATTATGAACACGGCCTACTGAATTCAAATGGGTTCTTTGGCATGCCAACATCGTATGACATGCGTGCCGTATTTTTGCCGCCTTTCAATAATCACTTACCACGGCCAGGAGCGAACCTGAAATCTTGTGGTTAGTAGGCCGACACGCTATCTACTCACCCACCGTGGCAAGCTATAATATAATATAATATAATATAATATAATATAATCATACTAATATATAAAAATGAGATGGTGTGTGTCTGTGTGTTACTCAATAACACTAGAACCACTGGTTCGATTTAAATGAAATTTTGCATGGACGTAGCTGATTTACCAGGCTTACATATAGGCTACTATTGATTTTGATATTTTGCACTTTTTTAAATGGCGACTATTTTCATATTTCCATTTCAAATAAAAAAAGAACGCTACGAAATAGCAAACTGTTGATGGCAGTACAAGCTTTAAAATTTAATTTTCTATCCGAAAGATCCTTATCAATTTTCGTGTATCTCCAGCGGTTAGCGAGTAAAACCCACATTTGTGACGTCACTACTCCCTTTGGTTTCAAAATTTCATATTTCCATCATCATACTAATATATAACAAGGTGTTCAGGAAAGAACATATAGCCTACTTTCTCCTAAATGTATGGGTATAGTTATAACTCTTTGTCTTTATCACTCTTAATTTCTTCCAATTCGAAGTGCAAATTGGCACACTGGATTTGAGGAGAGGCGTTCAAATAATTTACCCCAGCACTTTGCAATTTCGTCAGCAAACACTCCAAACAACGTAGGTATTCAGTATATTAACACCGACTGCTTACAATAATTTAAACTTCGTTGCTCTAAACGTATCACTGGGAGAAACATATTTAATATACCTATTACACAGCTAATTTGTAATCGCGTACGGCTAACGAGAAAGACAGGCCATGGCGCGTAAACCAAACCCTTCTGTGACGTAGGCAATGTACCGGTACTGCTTGATGGTGCTTGTACGTTTAAGTCGAGAGCAATTCATAAGCAGCAAAAATGCAATATTTTGTATCAATCTTCATAAAATGGACGCAGTTCAGATGTTCCGTGTGTTTTCAAACACGATAAATTATACTGTATAGGTTTGCAAAACTATGCTTGTTGAAGTTACTCCTTACAAAAATCCACGCGAACTAGGATTCAAGGGTTCGTTGTCTCTTTAATAGCTGCAACGAGCAGGCTACAGTAAGTTGAGTTGTAGAGTCTGTGACCTTCGTTGTGAGTTAAATTATGTGCACATGAGTATACTTAGATCAAAGAATCTTGCAGCACAGTATATATATATCATTAACTTATTGTTGTTTCAAGGGGCGGAACATAAATTAATTCGTTTATAGAAGAGATCTGCGGAATACACTACCCACCGACTAACGACTTGTATCAATACCTTCTATGAAGACAAGTGATAAATGAATACCAACGTTTATAGAGGTTCAATGATGTAGACAAGATGACTAGGTACCACACCGGCAGTAAAATGAGGACCAGGCAATGGTGCAACAGAACTACATTGCTGACGTCACGAAAACTCACCAGAGCCAGTCATTCTCGTTGGCCGTGATAATCGCGCCTTATCTTGGGGATGTGTACCCTCTATCGGCAAAAATAATAACCTTTTCAATTATACTGTACACATGGGTTCACTAACTGGCCGGTAGAGAGCGCAGCTCGCATCTAGAAGGCTGTGGTTAGCTATAACATAGTTCAAGTAATTACTCTTAGATGTCACTCCGGTGGTGAATGTTGTTTTAATTAAATATATATTTTTCATTGCAAAATGCACCATATAATGCTTTATTTTATAACGTCTCAGTACTCAAGAAATAATAATAAATATAAAAAAATCAAGCAAAAATGTCCAACTCTGATAAGATTTGAACCACGGCCAGCCTGATGAAAGACCAACGCCTTGACCACTCAGCCAATCGTGCACACTCTAATTAATCGTTAGGATCCTATATATATACAACGTCATAGCAAATCATAACTTAGACTAAACGTTTTCTTCACTGGAGTATATTTTAAACCGAGTTCATTTCATAGAAAGTTCATATATTTGTTTCCACTAGGCTATATTGCATGCAACATACTGAAATTAATAAAATATAGGTCAGAACGAGAGATCAGCTGCCATCTTGTCAAATAACCGAGACGACTCAGCTTTTGAAAATCACTTCTAGACTATAATATTACAATATAAACTTTTAATTTCAAACGGGCCACGTCGTTTCGAACAGACTAAACGATTCTTGGTTCGATAGTCGGAACTGGTGGGCCCCATGTTATGGATTATAAAGTTTGCATAATTCACACGGCCACCATCCTGAAATGGTACGGTTGATGACCTCGTAGTTTGGGCAAAAGACACGTCTCATACGAAGGAACGTTGTTACTAAATTTGGTAAAGATCCGATTATTAGTTTGGTCGTAATGCATTATTACGATTTGACCATTTGAATGGCCACCAATATGTTTTGGTAAAGATGACGGCAATATAAAACATGACACTGAGGTGTCCTTTGCCAGTGCTACCTCTGTACCAAATTCCGTTCAATTCGGTTTCACCGTGTTCGAATTGATAGGGGGGGGGGACAGACAATCAAAGTACACACACTCACACACACACAGACTCACACACACAGATACAGACACACAATATTTGGCCCTGTAGTGATCTCATAAGTCTACTTTCATTTTTTGCAAAAAATAGAAAGTAGGCTAAAAATGAGATGGTGTGTGTCTGTCTGTGTGTTACTGAATAACACCAGAACCACTGGTTCGATTTTAATTTAATTTTTCATGGACGTAGCTGATTTACCAGGCTTAAATATAGGCTAGTTTTTATTTCGATACTTAGCACTATTTAAAAATGGCGACTATTTTCATATTTTCATTTCAAATAAAAAGAGAACGCTAAGAAATAGCAAACATTTGATGGCACTACGAGCTTTAGAATTTAATTTTCTCTCCGAAAGGTCCTTATCAATTTTCGTGTATCTCCAACGGTTAGCGAGTAAAACCCACATGTGTGACGTCACTACACCCTTTGGTTTCAAAATTTCATATTTCCATCATCATACTAATATATAACAAGATGTTCAGTAAAGAACATATAGCCTACTTTCTCCTAAATGCATGGGTATTGTTATAACACTTTGTCCTTTTCAAGGAGTGTAATTGAATGTTGGTTGTAGTAGCTTGTTGAAATACAACGTGCTATAGGGATATTAAACATGACTATGAGGTGCCCTTTTCTAGTGCTACCTCTGTAAAAAAATTCATTCAATTCGGTTTCACCGTATCTGAATTGATCTGGGGAATGGATTTGCACACATACATGGCCGCTATTTGCAAACTATTGGGCTGATGACCTTGTAGTCAGTCATAAGATGCTTTCCACAAAAAGGCATGTTGTTGGAAAAACCGGTAGAGATCAAATTATTAGGATGGTCGAAATTTGATTTAAGCTTTTAACATTTGGGTGGCCGTCGTTCCGTTTCCGTCAAGATGGCGGCGATATAAAACATGACACTGAGGTGCCTTTTGCTAGTGCTACCTCTGTACCAAATTTCGTTCAATTCATTTTCACCGTGTTTGAATTGATAGGGGGAATAGATTTGCGCACATACTTGGCCACCATCTGCAAACTATTGGGCTGATGATCTAGCAGTTTGGTCAGAATATGCTTCCTACATAAAGATTTGTTGTTGCAAAATTTGG
The DNA here is from genome assembly GCA_946902985.2 of Meconema thalassinum. Lineage (NCBI taxonomy): Eukaryota > Metazoa > Arthropoda > Insecta > Orthoptera > Tettigoniidae > Meconema > Meconema thalassinum. Next base: position 1,762,142,228 of record OX336388.2, read on the forward strand.
TAGAGACTAGATTATTAGGTTGGTCGTAATTACATTTTAGCCTTTAACATTTGGGTGGCCGCGATTACGTTTCCGTCAAGATGGCCGTGATATAAAACATGACACTGAGGTGGCCTTTTCTAGTGCTACCTCTGTACCAAATTTCGTTCCATTCGGTTTCACCGTGTTCGAATTAATAGGGGGAATCGATTTTCACACAAAGATGGCACCATCCGCAAAATATTAGGCTAATGACCTATTAGTTTGGTCAAAAGATGCTCCCTCCATAATTGTATGTTGATGCAAAATTTGGTAGAGATCGGATGATAAGGTTAATCGTAATTTGATTTAAGCTTTGAATATTTGTGTGGCCGCCATTACGTTTCGGTCAAGATGGCGGCGATATAAAACATGACACTGAGGTGCCCTTTGCTAGTGCTACCTCTGTACCAAATTTCATTCCATTCGGTTTCACCGTGTTCGAATTAATAGGGGTAATCGATATTGACACAAAGATGGCCGCCATCCGCAAACTATTAGCCTAATGACCTATTAGATTTGTCAAAGGATGCTTCCTCCATAAAGGTAGGTGTTGTTGCAAAATTTGGTAGAGATCGGATGATTAGGTTAGTCGTAATTTGATTTAAGCTTTGAACATTTGTGTGGCCGCCATTACGTTTCCGTCAAGACGGCGGTGATATAAAACATGACACTGAGGTGCCCTTTGCTAGTGCTACCTCTGTACCAAATTTCATTCCATTCGGTTTCACCTAGTTCGAATTAATAGGGGTAATCGATTTTGACACAAAGATGGCCGCCATCCGCAAACTATTAGGCTAATGACCTATTAGATTTGTCAAAGGATGCTCCCTTCATAAAGATATGTTGTTGCAAAATTTGGTAGAGATCGGATGATTAGGTTAGTCGTAATTTGATTTAAGCTTTGAACATTTGGGTGGCCGCCATTACGTTTCCGTCAAGATGGCGGCGATATAAAACATGACACTGGGGTGCCCTTTGCTAGTGCTACCTCTGTACCAAATTTCATTCCATTCGGTTTCAGCGTGTTCGAATTAATAGGGGTAATCGATTTTGACATAAAGATGACCGCCAACCGCAAACTGTTAGGCTAATGACCTATTAGATTTGTCAGAGGATGCTCCCTCCATAAAGGTATGTTGGTGCAAAATTTGGAAGAGATCGGATGATTAGGTTAGTCGTAATTTGATTTAAGCTTTGAACATTTGTGTGGCCGCCATTACGTTTCCGTCAAGATGGCGGCGATATAAAACATGACACTGGGGTGCCCTTTGATAGTACTACCTCTGTACCAAATTTCGTTCCATTCGGTTTCACCGTGTTCGAATTAATAGGAGCAATCGATTTTCACACAAAGATGGCCGCCATCCACAAACCATTAGGCTGATGACCTATTCGTTTGGTCAAAGGATGCTGCCCCCATAAAGGTATGATGTTGCTAAATTTGGTAGAGATCGGATGATTAGGTTAGTCGTAATTTGATTTAAGCATTGAACATTTGTGTGGTCGCCATTACGTTTCCGTCAAGATGGCGGCGATATAAAACATGACACTGAGGTGTCCTTTGCTAGTGCTACCGTTGTACCAAATTTTGTTCAATTTGCGCTCACCGTGTTCGAATTGATAGGGGGGGACAGACATTCAGAGTACACACACACACGCACACACAGACTCACACACACGCATACACACACACAGACAGACACACTTTTTTTCGCCCTGTAGTGATCTCATAAGTCTACTATCATTTTTTGCCAAAATCGAAAGTAGGCTATAAATGAGATGGTGTGTGTCTGTCTTTCTGTCTGTCTGTCTGTGTGTTACTCAATAACGCAAGAACCACTGGTCCGATTTAAATGAAATTTTGCATGGATGTAGCTGAAATACCAGGTTTACATATAGGATGCTTTTAATTTCGACATTTTGCTCTATTAAGAAATGGCGACCTTTTTAGTGACGTCACTACACCCTTTGATTTAAAAAATTCTTAATTCCATATCAAATAAAAGAGAATGCTAAGAAATAGCAAACTTTCGATGGCATATACGAGCTTTAAAATGTAATTTCCTATCCGAAAGGTCCTTATCACTTTTCGTGTATCTCCAATGGTTAGCGAGTATACCCCACATATGTGACGTCACTACACCCTTTGATTTAAAAAATTCTTATTTCCATATCAAATAAAAGAGAACGCTAAGAAATAGCAAACTTTCGATGGCATATACGATCTTTAAAATGTAATTTTCTATCCAAAAGGTCCTTATCACTTTTTGCGTATCTCCAACGGTTAGCGAGTAAACCCTAAATTTGTGCAATAAAACATGGTCAACACCGAGCGGTGCAGTATATCTCTACATATATAAAAAAGAAAATTTGTCTGCTTTTTCTACGGAAATTTGAGTTATTTACACGTTTCAGACTGTTTTCTGATAGATGCGCGCGAAAATAATGTTTTGGTCTGTCTGTCTGTCTGATTGTTTGATTGTCTGTGGACAACTTTGTTCCCTTATAACTCGAGAACGGCTGGGTGTATCAACGTAAAATTCGGTACAGATATCCATCATAGGCACGATACTAATCATTGATGTAACTCTTCTCCGTACCTCTCATAAAAAGGGGCCTACCCCATTAAATTACATGCTCAAATAGGAGTAGAAGGACGAGACAAAGCTCATTTTCAGCCCCTCAATGTGAGAGACAAAACTTGGGGGCCTTAAAGGGTCCCCGAAAATCAAATTTTAAGGCCCTAAAACCAACCTTTTTTTTTAGATATTCCCAGAAAAGTAATTTCATTTAATAAACTAATGAACGAATGCAAGCCGGTAACCATGGCAGCAGATTGTCAGAGGTCCATCTATTGCTGTAAGACGGCAGTTCCATTAATTACATTAGTGTGAAAGTTTGCAAACGGCTAGAAGTTTATCACGGAACCAATTAAGCTGTAACATTAATCAATACGTATAATGCGCTTAAGGGGGTCAGGGGTACTCTAGAATTTTTTCACCTAATTTACACCTGCGGGTGTGGTACGGCAGGTCTATTATATTCCTATCCCTATATTATATTATTATTAGTAGTATTATATTATGGCGTACAACGACGAGACAAAGCCCCTCTGTGCCAGAAACAAATCTCGGGGTCCCTAAAGCGTCCTCGAAAACTCCATTATTAGACTCTAAAACCAACAGTTTCTGATATATTCCCAGAAAACTAATTTAATTTAATTTAACAAACCAATGAAGTAATGCAAATTGGTAACCATGACAACATTATCTCAAGGGGTGGCATCCAACATTCCATCTATTTCTGTAAGAAGCAATGCCACTCCATTTATTACATTTCTGTGAAAGTTTCCAAATGGCTATAAGGTTATCACGGAACCAACGTAGACTGTATAATTCATCAATGCAATTAAGGGGGTCAAGGGGTAACCTAGATTTTTTTCATGCAATTTTCGCGTGCGACATATAGTACAGAAGGTCTATTATATCTCCAAACAGCAACATTATTATCAAAAATTCCTGAATTGAATCAGCATTTTTTGCGGCTTTTAGGAATTTGGGCCATTTGAGGCTAAAGAACCTGAATTTTCATACACCACAAGTCTTTATAATTTGTGAAAGAGGTTTTCCTGTGTATGGGGACCTAACACAACGTAGAGGGTCAGTTTTTATGTGACGTGTATTGCGTTTCGTCTACAAGGCTTTCAATTCTATTTCACGTCAGGAAGTACACGTTAGGTGAATTTAGTTTGAGAGCACATTTTAACCTTTTTTTCTTCTTTTTCGACATAAGGGTTCATCGTAACGGTTATTTTGTTTGATACTGTGTGGTAGATATACCCATATTTGGGTATCTGGGTGATATGTTGTAGACAATAAAATTGTCTGTCTGTCTTTCTGTGTATCTTTATGTACGCCTATAACTCGTGTTCGGATGCTTGGTGCATCGTAAAATTAGGTATGGTAAACATGAGTCAATACACCAAACATATATAAAACACTTCATACAGTAGAGTGGTGGATATAGGGAAAAACTTCTCAAAATACATGCTAAAATAGGCGAAACATAAAAATTATCCTAGAAGGACGACCAAAGCATATGTTGCGCTTCTCAATGTGAGACACACAATTCGCGAGTCTATAAAGGGTCTCCGAAAACCACATTTTAAGGCCCTTAAGTTAACAGTGTGTGTGATATTCCCAGAAAACTAACTTCGTTCTGATAAACTTATGGAGGAATGACAAACCGCTAACCATTGCAACAGTAGCTCAATTGGTAATGTCTGGTGTTAACACCGAACACCGTTCGAAGAACGGGTACTTCTGCTAGTACTAATATATAAAAATGAGATGGTGTGTGTTTGTGTGTTACTCAATAACACAAGAACCACTGGTTCGATTTAAATGCAATTTTGCATGGACGTAGCTGATTTACCAGGCCTACATATAGGATACCTTTGATTTCGATATTTTGCACTATTTGAAAATGGCGACTATTTTCATATTTCCATTTGAAATAAAAAGAGAATGCTAAGAAATAGCAAAGTTTTGATGGCACTGCGAGCTTTAAAATTTAAGTTTCTATCCGAAAGGTCCTTGTCAATTTTCGTGTATCTCCAACGGTTAGCGAGTAAAACCTAAATATGTCTTATAAAACACGGTCAACGCCGAGCGATGTTAGTCTATGTTAGTCTCTACATGAACTGTTTTATTTATAGAGGTAGTTTGTGGGGTCGGAAACTAGACGTGATTTTGAGTCTAATTTTATACTTTTGTGCCGGTTATTGTATGTGAGTATTTGGATCTTTACGCTGTTTCACAATGTTATAGGGCTTTGTACTTTGCACGGTATGCTTTCATCCTTTTTATCGATTTGTTTTTCGTTAAATGAATATTTCAGTTGGCCAATATTTATCTGCTTTTTGTCGTTTTTTACCATGATCAGAAACCCAAATTCACAGACGAATGTGTCGAAGACTATCGACTGTCACATTAGTTTATTTATTGTTCATATTAATCTTACGGCAGAACTGGGCAAATTTATTTCAATAAAGTAGACATTTTGACTTTCGCAGCTAATAAAAATACCCGCACGAAAGACGGCGTAAACCAAGAAAAGTTGCTGAGTTTTAATTGCTTAGCCCTGAAATTGAATATACAATCATTTTGGAAGCCTTTATAGGGAGGTGAAAGACTGTTTTAACCTTTAGCACTTGCAGTAAAGTAGCTGAGGTGTTCTAAATAAGAATTGAGGTATCGCACAGTTTGCCACTCCTTTGGTAGTCCGCAAATAGACCACAAGAGTTCGCTGATGAACCATCTCGGAGTTACTAGGCGTAATCTCGCACAAGACACGGCATAAACTTAGAAGAATTTTCTGTGATTAATTTGTTTTTGTTATTATTACTAGGGATGATTGAAGTTTGTTCCGTTACTGTTACTCTTTATCATGACATGGTAGTACTTTCCGCAATATTACTTATTGCGGATATGATAATTGCTATCAAGTTTGATGTATTTTTAGCATAATGTTTATATGTTTAAATATAGTATGAAAACGTTAAACGATAGGTGTTCAATATTTAAGACAGGTTATTTAACTTTTACTACATAGAAGCTGATATTTATTTCCAATATTTAAACGCATTTTCTCACCTACAAAGCGGAGGCAACAGGCTTTTCTCCGGGTACTCCGGTTTTCCCTGTCACAATTTCGTTCCTGCAACAATCTCCACTATCATTTCATTTCATGTGTCATTCATTTAATCATTGCCCCAGGGGAGTGCGACAGGCTTCGGCAGCCGGCACAGTTCATATCCTCGCTGTTAGATGGGGATTTCATTCATTCCATTCCCTGACCCGGTCGGTCGACTGAAAGCAGGCTAAGGATTTTCACTTTCCTATCTCTGATTATTAATTTGGTGAGTGAAATGCATGTAGTCTACACATGTAGTTGGTGACATGGAAATAACACAAATACATTAGGAATGTGTGATTATATATATTAATGATTTAGGCCTGCAAGTACTAAAAGTACTTCAGCTAGTAATATAATAAAGCTGAAGAGTTTGTGTGTTTGTGTGTTTAAACGCGCTAATCTCTGGAACTACCAGTCGGATTTGAAAAATTATTTTTGTATATGATAGCCTGATTCAAGAGGAATAGTTTAGGCTATGTTAAATTTCGGACAGACCACTCCATTCCCCGCATTTAGGCCCTTTTGCACAAGTCTACACCGTTTCACCGATCTAATGACATGACGGACTTACTGTCGCTAGGCGACAACCACTAACACTGTATCATGATAGTCAACGCCGCACCATTGATGGAAAGGTTGTCACTAGGCAACAACGATTTACTCTGTATCAAGATAGTCCGGTAAAATTTGCTAAAGGACACATGGGAAAACTGACCGATTGGCAATCAAGGATTGTATTGGACTGTAGTATTCTCTATGCTATCGTATGCACAGTTAATATTTCATTTGCGGGGCTTAGACATCGTGGTCATGTTTCCCCGTGTACATGGGTGTGTGTGTAGAATTTATGTGATAAACTGCGTTATTGTGATTGTTGCACTAGCATGTGTAAATACGGTATAAAGCTCAATGTTGGTTTGTCTGTTATTTATACAACTCTACACCGTTTCACCGATCTGAACCAACATTTGTATACTTACCCTTTGGAACCCTGCGAGTAACACTGTTTATATGACATTTCAGACAGACCACTCCATTCCCTACATTTAGGCCCTTTGGCACAAATCTACACCGTTTCACCGATCTGAACCATAATGAGTATTCTTACCCTTTGGAAACCTGCGATTAACACTGTCAACGTGAAATTTCGGACAGATCACTCCATTCCCTGCATTTAGGCCCTTTGGCACAAGTCTACATCGTTTCACCTATCTTAACCAAATGTATGTACTTACCCTTCGAAACCCTGCGGGTAACACTATCCACTTGATATTTTGGACAATCCTCTCCATTCCCTACATTTAGAACAACAGACAAAATGAACTTGAAAACTAAGTTTTAAGGTCCTAGAACCATTCATGTCCGTATAGTGTAACTGTAAGAATATTTTAATAAGTCAATTGTTGACTGGCAATGCGAGCTGCACCATGTCGCCCCTACCAGAATTGCGAAAATAGTTACAACTTGCGCTGCTTATAAATTGGAGTCACTGGGAGTAATTATTGCAGGAAGGTTTCTTAGGCCCCGTAAAACAGTTATCATCATGAAAATATTATGCCTCTGTATAAGTGCGATAGTGTTGGTGCAGTACATAGAGGTAATCAGCTGCAATAAGCGTTGGTGCTTTCAAACTTTCTTTCATTTATTCAGATCCTTATCCTTGAGCAGTATGTGGCGATAAATGACAATATTGCTACTTCAGGAGCTAGGGACAGCCGAAGTTTTCCAAAGTGCTCTGATTATTTTCCTATGGCACTATGTGACAAAAGACGACACTATTGATCTGTACTTTTCTAACAGCCAATGAGATATAGGCCCTAGGCAGTGTCTTTTATTTCACATACTCCTCTTTCTAATCATATTTTTCAATTCGTTTGTAAATTGCATGTGTCAGTACTGTAGTCAGAAAATAGCCGTTCCCCTATTCATTATTGACATTATCATTACGGGAAATTGGCCTGAATGTTACGTCCATTATACTGTACTACTTATCACCCCACCACCATAAAAAAGTTATATTTTTAAAATATTTTTTTCTGTTAATTTAAGTATTATATGCCAGTTATGTAGTAGTATTCATTATCATTCATAAAACAAAAAAAATCCACCGGGCGAAGCCGGGCACTATTGCTAGTATAATATAATAATAATTATTATTTATTTAATCGAATAGCACTATTACGGAGTACGTAAAATCAATACTTCAATTCTTGCCACATGTCTTTTTCTCTGCCCACATTCACTTCATCCTCTCTGATATCTGTGTTTGGAGCTGTTCAATGTTCCGTGGCTGCTTTAGTTGTCTTTCTCGTGCCTCCCTAAAGATCACTTTTTGAATTTTGTCCCGAAATAAATTCCTATCATATGTATCTGTAATGTCTATGTCGGCTTCCTTAAGATCCTTTAATATCTGTGTAAACCACGCTGGTTGAACTTAAAGTTTATAAATTTTATTAAAAATTTGTTTTCTAAGCCTGTCATTATTCATTCTATTTAAATGCCCAAAAACTGACATTCGTCGTTTGCGCATGGTGTGAATTATGTTCTCCTCATGGTTGTATATTTTCTTGTTAGGTAGTGGTCTGTTATAGTCTGTTTCTGTTTTCCTTGGGCCAAGGATGTATTGAACCAATCTTCTTTCCATGAGTTTGATTTTGTTTATGTCACCATTCCGCATTAACTTTAATGTTTCAGCTCCAAAGAGTGCTTTAGGTCTCACCACAGTATTGTAATGTTTAATTTTAGTGTCCCATGATAATGCTTTCTTCTTGTATACGTTTCTGGTGATCTGAAATGCAACGTTGATTTTCTTTGCTCGGACCTCTAAGCTGTTTTTTGATGTGTAACATCTGTCCACTCGGTTGCTGGATATTTTTGTGGGAGTGATTTTGAAAAATGGGTCAGAAGAGTGTAAGACGCACAGTTTTTATCAGCCAGGAGGGATGCGATCCAGCTGGCAGTGGTACCATATTGAATGTATATAACATACGGATTACTTCAGGGTTTGGAGGCGCCATTACAGATATTTCTGCAATAAATCATCTTCAAGTTGTCGTTCTTTGGTATAAAAATATTCATTATACTCTGTGAGCTACCTGAATAGGATTCACATTCTCGCCTCGCCATGTGGTCTGAGAGCGAGGTTGCCAATCTGTACAAGCCAGGGATACAGCTAACCAGGCACTGACGCACGTGGGCTGTATCATTGCAACGCAGAGTATTATGACATCAACTATGCGAACATGGATTGGTCACGAGGCAGAGGGGTGAGGACTGGCGTGGAATTTCCGGCTAAATGTCAGTCCTATTCAGGCAGCTCACAGAGTATATATCATATTTGCTGGAAACAATTATGATTCATTAAGAGACTGTTTTTCAATCTATGGATAAAAGTGATGGGCATCCACTCCCCGAGTAACTTTGCTCAACACTTTCATATTAAACGGTAAACGCTCATTCGAACTCTGGTGTTAACTGATTGAAACACAAACCACATGTTGAACGTCTTCGTATCAGTATTTAAATGATGATATGCTTTAATTTGAAGCATTGTAACTAGTCGGCAATGCCGGTATTATGTTTCTGCACAATGGCTATTCAGCTATTAATCCACATTGCGGTAATGCAGTGATCCAATCTCTACTTAGTATAAAACAAAGTCCCCGATTCTTGGATGTTACGGGTAAACTCAAGAACCACTGGAAGGATTTTGATGCGCTTTGCACCATTCTGTAAAGGATATCTCAAGGATGATTTACGTAGAAAATAATTTATTTATGATCAAAGAAAGACGAGCAGTAACGATTTCTGTGGAAAAGTCGAAAAAAAAACCGGGCGTCCGAGCACTTTGTAAGCTTACGCTGGGCAAACCGTTAAAATATCTAAATACTATGGGTGTAAGAATTGTTCAGCATGAAATGCACTACAAAAAAGTCCGCGAGAGCATATGTCTATCTTCTATACATCGGCCACTATAAGTGTTTTTACGTTTTAATTTCTTCCAACCACGTCCATTCAACTACTGAGGCGACAGTTTACGAGCTGGCTAAGGGCGAGTCTATCATCCCTGTTACAGCCTAGCTACCTGGCGAACTTATTGCCCCAGATGCAGCCAGCAGCAAACCGTTGAGTCGTGGTGAGTTAAGACTTCTGAGAAGGGTGGTTGTGTTTGAGTTTCCCTAGAAGTGCAACTCGGGGTTTCTTCATTTCGCCTGTGAAACACAGTCAAGTTAAGATTGGACGGAAGGGGGATTTTAGTTTCATTCACCTCGCCATTCCCTGGAAGTGCAACTCTCATTTCGCCTGTGAACTTTTCGTTCCGCAAAATTCACAGTCAATTTAAGATTGGACGGAAGGGGGATTATGTTATACTAGCAGTAGTGCCCGGCTTCGCCCGGTGGATGTATTTGTTTTATGGATGATAATGAATACTACTACAGAACTGGCACATGATACTTAAACTAACAGAAAAAAAAATATTTTAAACAAGATGTTCAGGAAAGAACATATAGCCTACTTTCTCCTAAATGTATGGGTATAGTTATAACTCTTTGTCATTATCACCTCCTAATTTCTTCCAATTCTAAGTGCAAATTGGCACACTGGATTCGAGGAGTGGTGTTCAAATAATTTACCCCAGCATTTTGCAATTTCATCAGCAAACTCTCCAAACAACGTAGGTATTCAGTATCTTAACACCGACTACTTACAATAATTTAAACTTTGTTGCTCTAAACGTATCACTGGGGGAAACATATTTAATATACCTATTACACAGCTAATTTGTAATCGCGCACGGCTAACGAGAAAGACATGCCATGGCCATGAACCTTATCACATTTTTCATTCCACCAAGTCTGTTTTTCCTGGTTAGTTAATGTTGCCGTTGTCGTAGCTGCTTTTATTATGCCATTTTGTATATCAACCCAAGTATGAACGTCTTTGGTTTGAAATTCTGTCTTTAATTTATTAACATCATATTGTGGGATTCTAACTTGAATTTTTTTATTAATAATATAATATAATATAATATAATATAATATAATATAATATAATATAATATAATATAATATAATATAATATAATATAATATAATATAATATAATATAATATAATATAATATAATATAATTATAATATAATATAATATAATATAATATAATATAATATAATATAATATAATATATAATAATAATATAATATAAGATAATATAATATAGTATAGTATAATATAGTATAATATAATATAATATAATATAATATAAGATAATATAGTATAATATAATATAGTATAATATAATATAATATAATATAATATAATATAATATAACATAATATAATATAGTATAATATAATATAACATAATATAATATAATATAATATAATATAATATAATATAATATAATATAATATAATATAATATAATATAATATAATATAATATAATATAATATAATATAATATAATATGTTTAACATTAAATTTAATGCTGCTCGGCGCATTCTTATTGCATAACAATAATATAATACATTATGCAACGAGCCTATAATGGCAATAATTAGGATACGAGTATGTTTATAAAACGAGCGTAAGCAAGTTTTATAATTCTCATACGAGTGTCTTAATTACCATTATAAGCGAGTTGCATACGACTGTTTTTGTTCGACGATAATTATACCTTTATTATATGTTTTAACAAAAATATTCATATATCTGTGGGATTCAGTTAATTCAGTTAGTGAACAGGGCGCGCTGGCTTTGCTGACTGAACAGAGTGCATGGGTGGGTCAAGGCACTCCAAAAGCAGAGACCGTTCACTTTGCTTGCCAACACAGAAATATGTTCGAATCCTTACCTAATTGGTCACACAACTGTTTCTTGAGGTCTGATTGGTGGGAGAAACTGTTTCATAATGAAAAATAGTGTTATAATGAGCCTCATTATGATACAGTTTTCTGACATATAATGTTCACATTTCGACATCGTCGAACATAAATACTATTATCCAACAAGTATGCGCCTCTCTTTCCTTCTCCTATCACTCTCCCGCCCCCTAAGTGCTGAAATAGCAAGAGATTCACTACTCACCAGGCATGCTGCAACAGGTCGGATGACTCATGCAGATATGATGCATTTACATATGGACAGTCGAGTCGTTAGTTATTTAGTTAGTTAGTTCGTTAGATAGTTAGTTATTTAGTTATTGTTTTAAGGAGAGGAACAGTGAGGTTATCTGCCGCTGAAAAGTCAAGTCGTATCAGCATACTTCGAATTACACATAAAATTGGAATGTCCAATCATTTTTACTGCCGATTTTTAATCTTTTTAATTTCTGTCTGTCAAACCCTGTAATGACAACACTATTGTTCCAGCTCATGCAACAGAATTTGAATTGAAGAATTGAACTTGTGTTCGTGAGCACTTTTTGGTTCGTATGACGAGATGCTCTCGAGCACCAGGTTGAGAACGCCTGGACTATAGCAACGCTGCACTGTAGTTTGCAAGGCAGGAATGCTCTCCTTGTGATCATTACCTACTGTAGCTCTGTCCGACAATAGAATAGTGGGGCCCACTAATATGTCTTCCTCTCAGAGGTTTTGTCCCGACACGTAGGATGATACATTACTGTAGAAGAAGTGGGAGAATTGTAATTACTTCCCGCCAACCTATGGAGACCACGTCCTTCATTAAGTAGAAGTGCTACTATCCCCTCATGATAAAAAAAATAGTCTGGTTAGATGAAATATTATGTTTCCAGCGCATTCAACTGAGTCGGGGGTTTAAATCGCCTGACAAAAAGAGATGGGACATACTTTTGTAAAGGCAAAGGAATTAGAGAGGAGATGGCCGCTCAATGAGCTGTGAAATAATTACTGGAGTAATGACAAGAGTAACTGTCATAAATTTAATAGAATTCAGTACCATCGTTCTTTGATATAAACATTATGTTATACCCTAGACTTGTTCTGAGGGTTTATTTATTTTATTTATTTATTTATTTATTTGTTGATGGTATACAACAGGGCTCAGTGTGCGCCCCAATAATAGTGCACCTACACAGTAAGATACATTTCCTAATATGTCTGCATTAAGTATTAATATCCTAATGTAATTCTTAAAACTAGGAAATTCACACAGATCAAAATGCATAGTAGTAAAAAGATAATATAAAAACTAAATCTAAATTTGATCCAATGCCAAATATAAAAACAGGTTTTGAAATTATTACATAATAAACTAAAAGGTAACATTAATAACTAGCGAACAGGCCTATCCACATATATACATTGTTGATTCTGTTTTGTGTGATAATTCTATTTCAAGTATGATTTAGAGTGACTGGATTCTAATTTCCAAGAACGGTCTGATTGAGAGATAGAAATCTAGTTTCCAGTTTACACGAACCGCATCGTTGTAAATACTGGAAAGCCTCCATACAGGTGAATTGTTATGTGAAGTGGTATTGGTTATATCATCTTTGAATGTTATGGTTGATCTTGTAGTTAAGCGAGGGATGTTGAAATTTAGGAGCGATAGGAAAAATGAGTTATCAATTTGACCGTTAATGACTTTATAAAGGAATTTCATATCATTCACTTGCCTTCGAGACTCCAAACTAGTCATGCCGAAATTCAACAAAAGTTCACCGTAGGGTACCATGTGTGGGTAATTGCCCGTTATTTTGAGGTGTAAATATCTGAGGAATTTCTTTTGAATTTGCTCAATGGACTTAATGCATGTTTTCAGCCAGGGTTGTACATGGGAAAGGACCCTGATAATGACAGTCGTTCTTCCATCTGTTTATATCATTGGAAACGGTCACCTTGCATATTGCAAGGGTGTGTGCACATTGCACTCTTTGCTCGCATTAAGCTTGCCTCCTTGCGTAGTGGCTAACAATCTTGGCTGTCACTTCCGGCTCCGCCAGGAAATTTAATTCTGATCTGCGGGCTGGAACTAGGTACACTCAGCCTCGTGAGGCGAAACTGAGAAGAGGTGGATTTGATTCAGCCATACGGTAATTGGTTTTCCGTAGTTTCCCACTTCTACTCCAGGCAAATGCCGGGATGGTAGCTAAAGAAAACCCTACCCAAATCCTAGCTGGCTTACAAATACACACAATAGTACACACATCACAGTGACACTGGTTATCAGACAACTTCTACACACATCCAAATACACAGGGCTTCGATGTCGCAAAGCCCCTAAAGAATCAATAACAACTTAATTGCATTGAAAGGTTAGCTGAAGAGATTTTATAAAGCCTTGACAAATCATATAAAATTCTCATAAACATACATGTATTTCCGTAAATAACTTGAACGTGAAAATCGACTTATTTTGGAGTAAGTCACAACTCTAGTGATATTCAAAGGGAATGGTGAGTTAGTTATACATTTATTCTGAATTTCCAGGTAATGTTCGTAATACATATGAGTTAAAAGTGAGTAAAAAAAACTTGAATAGAATAATTCATTCCATTATTCCGACCACAATGCTGAGAACTGAAAGTTTTAAGTGGCTAAGTCATGTAGTCGTGATGTACAAGTAGTGCAACCAAGGTAGTTAGAGAATTGAAATGTGTAACGTGAGATGAACTCAATCACGGAAAACCGATTGTACATGTCGGTACTCTGATCACTGAGCTATAGGTCACTTGAGTCGTCCAGTTGCAAAACTCGTTAAATCCACTTGTGAATAAGGATCATTTTCATGAGAAACGCTTCTCTGGACTTTGCCTAGCGTATCTTCTGTGTTTGTTGTTTTCTACTTTTTTCTTTTTGCTTTGTGTTTTTGGTTTTTGGTTTTGTGTTTGCTTTGTGCTTTTGCTTATGAACTTTACTTTTTGCTTTTCTTTGTTGGTTTTGTGTTTGTTTTCTGCTTTTGCTTTTTTTGAATTTTGCTTTTTGAATTGTGTTTCTTGTTAATTGTTTTCTGCTTTTGCTTTTGTTTCTGAATTTTTCTTTTTGCTTCGTGTTTTTGGTTTTTGGTTTTATGTTTGTTTTCTGTAAAATCAAAATAAAACAAAACAAAATAAAATAAAACAAAATAAACAAAACAAAATCAAAATAAAACAAAACACGATAAAACTAAATAAAACAAAACTGAATAAAAACAAAATGAAATAAAACAAATCAAAAAATAATAATAGAACAATTTAAACAAAATAAAACGAAATAAAATAAAACAAAACAAAATAAAATTAAATTAAACCAAACAAAATAAAACAACATAAAATAAAGTAAAATAAAATAAAATAATTAAATTAATAATTTTACGACATGATCCTTATTCAAAAGTGGATTAAACGAGTTTTGCAACTGGACGACTCACTTTGACTCTCACTTGGCAATGGTGCATCTATGGCGCTGGCATGCAACAGCCTATCATACTATCAATCGTTGCCCACTGAGGGCTATCAATAGATGCCAAGAATTAAAATTGGAATTCCATGTAGTTGGAATTGGAACAATGATTAGAACACCTGCGTACCAACCCGAAGGCCGAGGGTTCGAGTTCTGCTGTGGTCATATATTGTAATTCTCTGATATCCATTTACATAGGTGTATAGTCTGCACTTTGCAATTCACGGCCTAATTGGTTAAAGCCGTAATTTCTCAGAATAATGAACGATTAATAATATTATAGTCATATATTTGAGAGCTGGTGCAATCCCGCCACTATTCTGTAGTGAAAGTGGAAACCCGCAGCAAAAGACCACACTCTGGATGGCCAATTTAAGAGCCTGAATACGAACCTTTGATATCTGACCTGTAGCCGTCATTGCAGTTGTGGAGCGTGAATTAAAAGCATTCGGCTACACTGCAGGGTGAATAAATCACAGCACTACATCTTTGTACGGTTACCAGTTTCTTCATTTTTGTTTTGGGTGAGCAGTTCTTAATGAGCTAGACTGTTTAATGCCGTGCAATTGGTTCTCAGCGATGTTGTGAGTGAACGGTGGTTCCTTTGAGAATGTCCCAGTGAGTAGCACTAAGTGGCAACGACTCCATCAATTAGTATCAAAGAAGTAATTCATTTCAAAGGAATGCTCGCCAATCGTTTACTACTTAAATGATCCAAACAGAGCATTAAAGATTAAACATCAGAGACAACCAAGTAGAAGGCTCTCCGCTGCCTTAAAGCGATTCTCAGAATGAAGAGAACGAATATTTGAGGCAAAAGGGATTGCTTCCCATTGTTCTGCTCTTAATGAAACTGGATACTGACAGCCTGACAACATACGTTGTTCCATATCCTCTACGACTACTGTAGTTCAACTACACCATTAGAGATAACCTAAGTGCGATTGAATAGAAATAATAACTATAATGATGATAATAATAATATATAATGCTATTACTGACAGCAGTAGCTACGCTCGCTAACACGCAGTGCTATGGCTTGGGGCAAAGCTATCTGCGGATTCGGTAGACGTGGGTTCGTACCCCACCATCGGCCGTTCTTGAATTGGTTTTCCCATTTTCAACTCCAGGCAAACACCGAGACATTACCTTTTAATAGACCATGGCCGCTTCCTTCCACATCCTTGCCCACTTCCATTTATCTTAGTTAATTTCATCTCTTATTAACTCCTCTCATGAGGTGTGCCTCAGAAAGGGCATCTGGCAGTATATACCACCCACCAAATATAATTTCATCGCTTCTCATCCCCGATACCGTTGGAGAGAGATTAATAAGAGGTTGGCATACATAAAATACAGGGAGGGCCAATAAACTCCTAACCGGCTGCTCGTGTTTTTACACTGCGCGCATGGGACAGCCGGTCAGGCGTTAATTGGCTCACCCTGCATCATAAAATGGTAAACTATTTTAGCCCACTTGTCTGGTGCAAATCTTAGAAATTGACCCCACTTGGACGATAACTTATGCATGTCAATGATACCGTTCCAGGGCATACATCGAAAAATAATATTTTTGGCAGTGTCCGGAATCAAACCCGTGCCTCCAAGTATGATAACCTGCACCCCACTATGCGTATTGTAATAATAATAATAATAATAATAATAATAACAAGTGATTCTCAGAATGAAGAGGAATTGATGCAAAGGAAAGTGAATTACTTCCCACTGAGCTCCTCTTAATGAGGCTTCAATCATCATCTTGCGGTGTCTTTAGACAAGCTGGTGAATAAGGTTAAAATAACCCTTCCGAAAATCAAATCATTCGCCAGCTACAACCCAGACAACACAGCTCTGGCTGAAGTTCTTGATACACATATCCAAAAACTACAAGCAGCAACACAAGGCTTAGGCTTACGTGGATATCAATGAAGGAAGAATTAGGAGGAATCAGAACCATTAATTAATTAATTAATTAATTCATTCATTCATTCATTCATTCATTCATTCAGAATGAAAAGAAGTTCTACCGGAGACTCCAGCAGAATAACAAAACTGCTAATAATGGCCAGCCAACTACAGGGGAGATTACAGTTTCTTTTGTCAGCGATATGGGGTGTGTCAGCTGAACACGAGACAGCTCCATGGATATGAACGGAGAAGAAAAGTGAAAGGAATGTGCCACAGATGAATAAGATTGAGGTCCAGCCGTCGGATTTTTTAAGAGCGTTAAAAATCCCTCAGTATGCCTTCCTTCGGAGGGGAAGTAAAGCCGGCGGTCCCATGTCATAGATTTATGGCATGTTAAAGATCTTTCCACTAATTACACCTGTGTGAAACTAAATTGGATAGGTTAAGAATGTAAACAACGCTCTTAGGTTGCTACGTTCGTTGCCAAGAGCCGACTGCGGTGGCGTCTAGTAGCTAGTTCTGAACTAGGCCTAGTAGTCGTTGACGGTGGCGTTTGGCGGCAAAAGTAGGAACTATTTGAAAATTCAAAGTTGCAGTCCCTACTTGAATTAAAAAAACAGATACACACACTAATACAGTCATCACAATTAACACCGGTTATCAGACAAATTCTACACACACCCAAAGTACACGGGGCTACATGACCGCGTTGTCGCAGCCCCTAAACTAAGGAACCAACCAACCAAACATCTTTCTGCTCAATCCAAATCTATCACCAAAATTCTTAACTCAGGAAATCACCTACTTGCAACCAAAGGGCGGACATACTCAGAGTCCATCATAGTATAGGCCCCTGACGTGTCGTCCATCTGTTCATGAACATCTATTCACCTCTATTTATACCTGCACAGCAGCTTCCACAATATACCGGCAGGAGAGCAAGAAGGGCTACATCTAGGGCTCTGAAAGATGTTGAGAGCAACTAAATATTCGTTTACCCATTTTGGAGCAGGTTGAGATCAAGAAAAGGAATCAATATATAGCCTACATACATTACCTGAAGGCGTTTGATAGAGTATCTCATGCATGTACCGAAACTCTGCAAGATTGATCCCATCACAATCAATGCTCTTCAACACTTAATATCGACCTGGAAAACATTAAGGCTTACATGTAATGGTAGATCTTTGACCATCATGTCGCAAAGCACCTAAATAAGTCAATAACAACAAATATCTCACTTTTCGTGGTTTCCCATTTTCAACTCCAGGCAAATGCCGGGAATATAGCTTCTAATACGCCATGGCCACTTCCTTCCATATCCTTGCCCGGTTTCATTGCTCATGAGGTTGGATTTAGGAAGGACATACAGCACTAAAAGCCATGTATATAGATTGATCGCATCTCACCCCCAACCACTTAGAGTTATGCTGTTTGTTGTTAATTCATTTTAGTGTCTTGGGACACCCCGTGCAGTTAGGTATGTGTCTGATAACCAGAATTTATGTGATGGCTGCAGTTGAGTGTGTAACTGTATTACGGACAAGGAAGTTTCGGTGCCTCGGGACTTGAAATAAGGTAATATCCTGCCATTTACCTGGAGGGAGTGTGGAAAAACCCGGGGAAAAGCCACACTCAGGGTAGCCGCTATCAGCGCCAGGATTCGAACCTACGATATCCGTACTTGCTGCAGCTGCTCGCGCGGTCATGGTGCACGATACACCGAGTACGGCCAGAGCACGGGGTCGACCATTTAGAAAGGGTAGGCATACAGCACTGTATAATGATACTTCGAGGTTATAAAGACCGCAATGATGCCATGTCGAGTTTCAAAGAAGCCGTCTAATCCTCCCAAAATTATAGACGTAATGAGATTTTGTTTTGTGCCATCACCCCGGCCAAAGACAAACACGGCCGGGTGTTAACTAGAGTAAACAGAGATGAATTACATTTCAGCACCGTCACCATCAAGAGCAAACAGTGGCGTCACCAAGTGAGGTCCCCGTTCAGCCCCTCTCCATAAGCGACCTTCCAAGTCAAATGTTAACTGATGTTAGTAAAAACAGAAAAGGCGTAACGTGCTCTGAATGGACGAATGGCATCAAAATGTCCTGCAACATCTCAGCGGTGAGAGCTGTGACGGGGAGAAGTCAACACACAACCATATCCCGACAACCAGGATGTGACCAACCAGAGACGCTAGGACATGTCCTGGGTCAATGTTCTAAAGGGAGACTATTACGAAATTCCCGCCATCACAGAGTTCGATCATCAATTGCCACTTCCCTGAGGAAATTGAAATGGGAAGTTTATGAGGAAGTGCACTGCATTTCGGAAAATGGTTGTCACCGTAGAGCAGATATCGTTGCCATTGACAGGAAGAACGTAAGGGGTTTGGTCCTGGACCCCACGGTACGAAAGGAAGTGGACATTCCGCAAGCCGTACGAGTCAACGAGGAGAAAGAGGCTATTTTCCGACTATGCATACCTCACTTGAGTGAAAGATATAACTTACCTAAAAATGCATGGAAAGTGAATGGCCTCCCATTCGGGGCTCGGGGAACATCCTTCAAGTTCGTCGTGGATATCCTCAAAAAGCTAGGCATCTTCGAGTATGATCTTGAAAAGGTCTGCTTTGGAATACTGAGAGCATTAATCCACATGCAGCATAATCATTTTTTATATGCTGTACCATAATGTAGGCATATACTGTATGTAGCCTACTATAGAGCACTCAATGTATTTATTCTAGATCTTTATGGTCTCCCGGAATACCGGGCGGATGTCCTTGTGGAAATATATATATATTCAGGCTATGTGTCTAAGCTGATAAGATTAATAATTTCCACGTCTCCAGGGCCGCCTAAAGACCGTCTGCGTCTTCAACTTTCATTTCATCCTATACCGGGTGAGTTAGCCGTGGTCGTTACGGAATGACTGCTGGCAGTCGCTCACATCCGGGAGGCGAGGAGGTTCGAATCTCCCCGCCGGCAACCTTGAAGATGGTCTTCTGTGGTTTCCCATCTTCCTTCCAGGCAAATGCCGGGGTTGGTCCCTAACTATAGGCCACAGCCGTTACCTTCCAATTCCTCGTCCTTACATTCCCACTTTCCACCCCAACGGTACATGTAGCTCACCCATTGGGTGCCCTCGGACACTCCCGGCACTAGAAGCCATACGCTAAAACAATCTTATTCGCGTCACGCAGGTCGCTTACCACCGTCAAATCAAAATAGCTGCACTGAGCATCTCCGGAGGCATGAAGCCATTCATATTTATTTTAAGCGAATTCTCCCAATAAATGGACGACGTAAAGCAAATAACTCAATCAATTTTTGTTTTGTTTTTCTTGTTGTTCCAATAGGTTTTCATTCTTTCCGAGAAGGCTTATTTACGTTCTTCGGACCACTTTGGTATGTACTGCTTTTGTTTTGGTAGCTCTGATGTAACATTCTATATGTTTACTTTGTGTACGAAGGTGTCCCTTCTGAAATGTCTGTTGAAGTTATGTTTGCGTTTTTTGAGATCCTTTCGAAGTTCTTCTAACCAAGGGGTTGAGTTCTTGAGTGGGTTACATAATCTATTATCCTTTTCGTCAATCGATTTTCTGGTAGTCTAGTGAGATGACCAAAGAATGTCATTCGTCTTTTCATAACATCAATTTTAATGTTTGAATACTATTCTGTTGTTTTGAGTGTTTGTAGCCTGTAACCATGTTGGTATTTATTGCATCTAAGATTTCCCTAATGATCATCCACTCTACTTTTTATTTCTTCTTATTTATTATTAGTAGTATTACTATCATGAATAATAATAATAATATATTATATTTCCGTATCCAGATACATTGTTAAATAATGTTCATCCAATGTTCAGCTACAAGAACAGCTTTATCATTGGCCTGCAAAACATCTTCTTTTGTGCACGGTGATGGTAAATTCTGGCAAACCAGAAGGCGCTCTTCATCCTGTAGTGTCTGACTGCGTGGCTCAGGGGTAACGTTCTCGCTTGCTGAGCCCAAGGTTGCAGGTTCGAAACCTGGCGCAGTCAGCTGGCATTTGAGGGTGCGCAAATGCGAGGGAGCCGTGTCAGTACATATACTGGCACGTTAAAGATCCCCTTCGGGGCAAAATTCCGGCACCCCGGCTTCTCTAAAAGCCAGTGTAGTTAAAAGGGACGTAATACTGTGCCCAAATCTAGGAATGGGTATTCCAAGTTTCAGACACCTAGATATCAAGGGAAAGGCTGTAGCCGCTTTTGAAAGTTCAGATATTTGAATATCGCGCTACATTGCTTCTCGAAGCATTTCGAAGGATTTTACCGATAGTTGGATGGCAAGTGACGTAGCGAGTCATAGCAGAGGTGGAGGCTATTTATTGATTAAATAGTTAACCATGGAGCAGAGACTTGAGACTGGGATCAGATTACTGGCACGGCCAAATGAAAGAGAACGCAATTAGTATCAAGTAAATCGGACCAGGGATTCAAGAGATATGAGAATTTCTAGATATCAGGCGATGACGCGTGACCCTGACCGTTTTGAATAAAAGCCAGCTGGAGGAGGCATGGTTAGCTCACTTCATCACAAGCACTTGCAGAGCAAGTTGCGTCTACGCTGAGCCAAGGCACATGGTTGCCGCATCTACGCAGAAGTTCTGTTCAAATCGTGATAGTCACGAGAAGTGCTGTGCAAACGAGTTGGAACTTAGTAAGTTTCTGGTGAGGAGAATCACTGAGGTGATTGTTTTTCTACAGACATTGGTGGAAATATTTATATTTCCAAAAGGACATATGCTAGACTCTGTCTAGAAAATAGTATTTTGTCACAGTCCAATAGTAACTTAATACTTGGATGTTTAAATCCATTTGCAAGTCAGTTTTCATATTTTGTAACTAGTTGACCACTTCGATCTGTCAGTACACTGAAGACTAGTCTATAACGGTGGCGTTCATTAGTCTACGCAAGGGAAACTGCAGGTTGTCTAGCGCATGGCAGATGGTGATTTTAATAAACCATGCCCAGGGAACGATCTTCAGAACAGCCGTTAATTGCTTAGACTATCAATGTTTTTCTTGTACTGATGAGATTACAGTGAGTTATGTTACAACTGACATATTCAAGAAGAGATCACTTAGATCTGACCCTATTTCAACAAACTGTTATGGCTTTGTTAGAAGCTCACATTAAAATGGAACCACAGTTTATTCAAACGTCGAAAGATACTACCACTATGTCTGACTAGACGATTTGTGGGTCTACAATGGCGGCCGATACAAGGATTATACGTGCTTGTCCGATAGGGCATGTCTATGGATAAATCTGGTACAGACCAGGTTTACTACACTTCAAGACCATCAAGAAATGTAAGCCACATTTGAATTATATTATGCTTAGCTAATTGGAACAAACTATTTTTCTGCAGATGACCAACACATTTTTTTCCGTCGTATTTAAAGCTTGTAATGATTTACGCAAGACTTATTAGAGTTATTCTGAGCATTTTCAGCACTCAGAACAGTTTAGGATCGATGACCGAGCATAACGAGCATTTATTTGAATTTTTCATATTTTTGGGAAATCACGGTAATCAGCCGATGTAACTGTAAAAGTTAAATGTATTTTTGTTGAGGAATGGATATATTTTTCCATATTCGAAGGTTCGAACATGTGGATTCTCACATAATGAGATGATAATTAAACATATTTGAAATGATATAAATAATAATAATAATAATAATCCACTAATAATAATAATAATAATTTTCATAATTTTTCTAAATAATTCTTGGATATTATATTTTATAATAATCATATGTATTGAGAAAGAGCCTATGAAGTAGTTTAAACATTTCTAGTCTGGAACAGGAGATTTTCCGAAGGAGAGTGGTTAGCGCAAGCCCGCATTCAACCAACATGTCAGTTCTGGTTGAACAGTTGATATTTGCTATGAGCAAAGTATATGTTTCAGATAACACGGAGAGGCATGAAACGGGAAGCAATTGATATTTGTATCAAATAGGATATTTTTGTATTTATATAAAATCATGACGTAAATACACTTCGAAAGTGAAATAAAGCTTTTCATAAGTATGGTAAATTCACGGGTTGAACTGAATGGTAAAATAAAATAAACTTGTAAGTTTATTAATCTTCCAGTGTTGATAACAAGCAGAGGCTTGATTTATTGTATAAATTTTGGGAAGAAAATTTATGTGTGGAGTAGTTGAATGCCATTCCCAGGTGCGCATGTTTAAGTCGCAGGAATGAAGGTTTTTTCGAGCATCAATCAAATAGCAGGTTCGATGGCTCAGGTTTATAGTAGGAGTATTGGAGCCACACATTTCGTCGTATGAATAACCCGAAGGTTATTTCTTTGAAACCATCAGTTCTTATTTCAACCTTGTTTACGAATTCCATTTAGACTTTGATTTTGCTAGAACCCGGATTTGTCATGATAGTAGTTTATTCTTCTTCAGAGGAAGACCTTTGCCGTTGTTGTTATTGTAATATTGTGTTCTTACACAAACAGGAGAATGGGCCACTGCCAATTAAAAATAATTCTTTAACCACGAATAATTTGAAGGATATTTTCAAATCCTAGTGCCATGAACTAAATGAATTCATTATTAAAACTACAATTCTAATTTCCGCATTCTGTCGAAGAATTGCAAGTTGTGAAAGTTACTAAGAATGGCCATAAATATAAATATTTTTATAATGATGTTTCCAAGTGGGAAATCTAATAGTTGAATGGTTCAACCATTTATTGATCAAGTTAATGATTCAGAAATCATATATTTTGTTTGGAACTTGAAGTTCATAATCGAGTCACTTCTCGAATGTTAAATGTCAGAAGAACAATTAATTGTTGTTGTGCTTCGCACAGTTCTTCGATGCTATGCTCAATGGTCAAATTCTTTTCAGATGTTATTAATATGTATAAATAATTTGTGTTGCTACGATGATGATAATATTTTCAACGATATATTTTTGAAAACTGGAAAACAAGTGAAAGTTTAAGAAATTCTATAAACATTTATTCTACGAGTGTTAATATCATGTATATAGTCAAACAGTGATCAACGTTATTTCCAGTATGGACAATTCATTTTGAGCTGGAATTAAATGTTAATAATTTTGGAACACAGTCCACAGGACTATTAATCGGACTTGTGTTTCCAGAAAGATTGTCAAATGTGTTTGGAAGATTTCTGTATATTGTGTGTATATAAGAGTGTGGATCGCCACACGTGGATGATGCTGCTTTGAGCATTCTTGCAGTCAGATTTTAACTTTAAATAAACTGAGATAATTTTACCAGATGTGTTTCACCCAATTAAATCTCCTTCTATCCTTATTGTTGCATTGAGCCAAAAATCAGTAAAGCATTTTTATAAATTTGATGTCGTTTTTGCGATTTGCTTTAACCCATCTGGCGCTCCGGGATATTTTGATTCTCGTGCTGACTGATTATTGGTAAAATGCATATGTGGTCGTGCGGACTGATTATTGGTAAAATGCATATGTGGTCGTGCGGACTCCGGTCTAAACGGGCACAATACCAATAACATTATTAATCATCCTGTAGTAGTCCACAATCACAGACCATTTCTGCTGGTGCGTAACCCCACTTCACAAGATTGGATTTGCATTTCGAAACACCTGTGCGAAGTCGGTTGAGGGTTTCCTAGAAGGGATAGGGAAGGTTCTTCCTTTAGACTCATGGATGGATTGGGCACATGTTGTTCCCACAGTTCACGCCTACGTTTTCCTGCCGTATCAACTAGGGGTGCAGTTGTTCTTAAAAAACTCTTCCTTGACCTGAGTCGAACAGACTGTATTTGATGACCATGAAGTGGGTGACGTGGATCGGTTGTTTGCTTCCAACGTTCAACTTCTGCAGCTACTTGCCTTCTTACGTGAGGAGGAGCGATTCCTGCGATAGGATAGAGTTTTTCCGTTGGTGATAATAATAATAACAATATTAAATTTAAATGCAATAAACACTTGATTTTTTCCAAATGGTAGGTTGTATATTAGGGAAGATGATGGCAATTATCTTAACGTTAGAAGAGGTGGATTTGTTTTAAGACAAGAAAGACAGAAAGAAAGAAAGAAAGAAAGAAAGAAAGAAAGAAATGACTTGCACCAGGAATTAGTAGCCTAGGAGAAAGTATTACTGAAATCTACCAGCTTAAACGATTAGTTTGAGGCGCACTCCACGGACTGAGTGGATAACTGAGCGTTCAGAGATCCAACATTCGAACACTTGAACTGACAGCGGCCAATTTGGGTGAGTTTTCTAGAACGCGGGCACCTAGCTTTACCATGTAATGAAATAAATACAGCTATACACGCTCCAACAGTCTTTGCAAAAACCGCATTTCTATAGTCACGGTCATGAATCAAACCCGCATTATTCGAAACATGGGCTTCATGCTCCACCACTGACACAGTGTGAAAGCTCATGTTCGTTGCCAAGAGGGAGAATGAAGAGATGCTCATTACAGAAACTACAAATTAATCTTATTTAATCATCACCGTGTTTGCTGTTAGCCGCGTCCAAATTTACTCGATTGCCGACGATTCGCCACCGTTGCCGTAATTGTTTATAGCAACCTGTTCTTTGTATTTACACCGTGTGCTCAAGCTCCTCACGAAACTTTGGCAGTCCAGCAACTTTGGATTAGGTAAAACAGTGCGAACAAGTCAGTTTCTTTTCACATTTTCTGGTAATAAGTATGGCGTGGGGCCTCTGTAGAGGCTAGTGCAAGTCTCTCGAGATGACACCCATTTGGTAATCAGACTATTGAGATGATGTAGACGAAGTTGCAAATACTCAGTCTTCGAGTCAGGGGAATTAGCCATAGGAGATTAAAATCCCCAACGACCCAGCCTGCCATTATTGAGCACACGACTCTTCGGGGCAAAGCCTAACAGGCTTACCACTTAGCCATGGGGCCGGGAATATTTTATAGCGAAATATGCTGCCAAAAGGCGTTCACTTGGCTTAGTCGCACTATTTTCAGTGGTCTGGGGGTACATTATTTAACCCTCAACTGGTGTCCTGAAGACTTAGGATTATAGAAGGTATTGTGGGTTCGGAAAAGATACCACAATAAACTGATCATAATACCGGTGCATATTAGTTAACTTTTTAAATAAAATATATACAAGTATTCTGATAATTTGCACATTTAGAGTACAAAAAATCAATCGTGTTAATGATCGAATAATTCTATAATACGTAATGCACTATTGATTTACTACTTCCCTCGACTTCTTCCTATAAAGCATCTGATCCTAGAATCACACACTGACACACCCGTACTGATGTAGAATACATTGTAATGTCTCACATGAATGTAAAGTACTTATTAGACACTCCAAATAAAGTATGAAAACTTATCAAACCTTTTAAATTAAAAAGATGGTATATTGGCTTTCACGGCCAGTGATTTAAAACTCGGCAATTTTTCTAGGTTAGTGCCGTGTTTGAGTTTGTGTCCCAAAATTGCTTTTGGCAGCATATTTCGCTATAAAATATTCCCGGCCCCTGTGCTAAGTGGTAAGCCTGTTAGGCTTTGCCCCGAAGAGTCGTGTGCTCAATAATGGCAGGCTGGCCGTGAAAGCAAATATAGGCTACCCACTTTTTGGAATCCTTCATAGGGAGGTTATTGCTGCTTGAGCTTTTAGTTCTCGCAGTAAAGAGGCTCAGGTGTGCTTTATAAAACGGGAGGTAGCCCGCAGTTTGCTACTCCTGTGGGGTCCGGGCGGAGGACACCAAAAAGCTCGCTGATAAGCCAGCTTGGTGACCTAGGTGAAACCCCACACGAGACACGGCACAAACCTAGAAAAAAATGGTGACCTTGAGATTATATTAAACTAGCAGAAGTACCCGTTCTACGAACGGTGTTCGGTGCTAACACCAGACATTATCGATTGAGCTACTGTTGCAATGGTTAGCGGTTTGTCATTCCTTCATAAGTTTATCAGAACGAAGTTAGTTTTCTGGGAATATCACACACACTGTTAATTTAAGGACCTTAAAATGTGGTTTTCGGACACCCTATATAGACTCCCGAATTTTGTGTCTCAGATTGAGAAGCGCAACATATGCTTTGGTCGTCCTTCTAGAATAATTTTTATATTTCGCCTATTTTAGCAGTATTTTGAGAAGTTTTTCCCTATATCCACCCATCTACTGTATGAAATGTACGGTGAAGAGTTTTATAGATGATTGGTGTAATGACTCTCATGGTTACCATATCTAATTTTAAAATGCACCAAGCATCCGAACACTAGTTATAGGCGTACATAATGATACCCAGAAAGACAGACAGACAATTCTCTTGTCTACAACATATCACCCAGATATCCAAATATGGGTATATCTACCACACAGTAACAAACAAAATCATCCTTACGATGAACCCGTATGTCGAAAAAAAAAGATTAGTTAAAATGTGTTCTCAAACTAAATTCCCCTAACGTGTACTTCCTGACGTGAAATAGAATTGAAAGCCTTGTAGACGAAACGCATTACACGTCACATAAAAACCGACCCGCTACGTTGTGTTAGGTACCCGAACACAGGAAGACCCCTTTCATAAATCATAAAGGTTTGTGGTGCATGAACATTCAGGTTCTTTAGCCTCAAATGGCCCAAATTCCTAAAAGCCGCAAAAAATGCTGATTCAATTCAGGAATTTTTGAAAATAATGTTGCTGTTTGGAGATATAATAGATCTTCTGTACTATATGTCGAACGTGAAAATTGCATGAAAAAATTTTTAGGTTACCCCTTGACCCCCTTAATTGCATTGATGAATTATATAGTCTACGTTAGTTCCGTGATAACCTTATAGCCATTTGCAAACTTTCACAGAAATGTAATAAATGGAGTGACGTTGCTTCTTACAGAAATAGATGGGAATTTGGTTGCCACCCCTTGAGATAATGTTGTCATGGTTACCGATTTGCATTCCTTCATTAGTTTGTTAAATTAAATTAAATTAGTTTTCTGGGAATATTTCAGAAATTTTTGGATTTAGAGCCTTATAATGTAGCTTTCGAGGACCCTTTAGGGTCTCCGAGTTTTGTTTCTGGCACCGAGGGGCTTTCTCTCGTCGTTGTACGCCATAATATAATAATAATAATTATAATAATATAATATAATATAAGGCTATGATTATAATAGACCTGCCGTACCACACCCGCAGGTGTAAATCGCGTGAAAAAATCCTAGAGTACCCCTTGACCCCTTTATGCGCATTATACGTATTGATGAATTTTACGGCTTAATTTGGTTCCGTGATAACCTTCTAGCCGTTTGCAAACTTTCACACTAATGTAATTAATGGAATTGCATTGCGTCCTACAGCAATAGATGGACATCTGAGAATCTGTTGCCATGTTTACCGGCTTGCATTCGTTCATTAGTTTATTAAATGAAATTAGTTTTCTGGGAATATCTCAAAAACGGTTGGTTTTAGGGCCCTAAAATGTGGTTTTCGGGGTCGGGCCCCTGAGATTTGTTTCTCACATTGAGGGGATGAAAATGTGCTTTGTCTCGTCCTTCTACGCCTATTTCAGCATGCATTTTAAGGAGGTAGGTCCCCTTTTATGAGAGGTACGGAGAAGAGTAACATCAATGATTAGTGTCGTGCCTCTGATGGATAACTGTACCAAATTTTACGTTGATACACCCAGCCGCTCTCGAGTTATAAGGGAATAAAGTTGTCCACAGACAAACAAACAGACAGACAAAGTAATTACTTTTGCGCGCATCCAGCATAAAACAGTCTGAAACGCGTAAACAACTCAAATTTCCGTAGAAATTCAGAAAAAAACAGACAAACTTTCATTTTTATATATAGAGAGATATACTGCACCGCTCGGTGCTGACCGTGTTTTATTGCACAAATTTAGGTTTTACTCGCTAACCGTTGAAGATACAGAAAAAGGGATAAGGACACCTCGGATAGAAAATTAAATGTTAAAGCTCATGTATGCCATCAAAAGTTTGCTATTTCTTAGCGTTCTCTTTTTATTTGAAATGGAAATATGAAATTTTGAAACCAAAGGGTGCGGTGACGTTACAAATGTGGGTTTTACTCGCTAACCGTCGGAGATACACGAAAAGTGATAGGGACCCCTCGTATAGGAAATTAAATGTTAAAGCCCGTTTGTGCCATCAAAAGTTTTCTATTTCCTAGCGTTCTCTTTTTATTTTATATGGAAATATGAAATTTTGAAACCGAAGGGTGTAGTGACGTCACTAAAAAGGTCGCTTTTTTAATAGTGCAGAATTTTGAAATCAAAAGTATCCTATATGTAAACCTGGTAAATCAGCTACATTCATGCAAAATTTCATTTAAATAGGACCAGTGGTTCTTGCGTTATTGAGTAACTCACCGACAGACAGACAGAAAGACAGACATACATCATCTCATTTTTATTATATACATGTATTAGTATGATTAAAACAAATGGTGTTGTGGGGAAACAAACGGCTCCGCATGATATTTGAAGCAATTTACTAATAAAACTGCTGTCTACCAACACTCTACCTGAGAGTTGACCTTGAACTGAATGAAAGCTTCACGGAAAGTTGTGGGCTGGAAACAAAACATCACATAGACCACTACTAACAAATATTGACGAGTTGCATTATCTCAACTAATACTGCTACTAAATAAGTGTGTATATTGTAAATATTTTCACCCATAGATTTTATAGCCCAAGTGTAATGGATCTGATGATGATCGCTTGATGATCAAAACTGGTCATCCAAGTGTCTTTATTAATCTCATGTAATTATTTTCAGGATTATGGAATAACCCATCTCATTTGGGTACAATCGTGTTGACCGACTGAAAAGCACCTAACATTTGTTTGCTAAGGCAACTCTGAAAAATGGCTTCAAACACCCACTTACACAATAATCTTGACAGTCAACGGAAAGGAAATTGAGGGAGTTGAGTCCTTCCTCTACCTTGGGAGTATAGTCACAAATGATGGGGGAGCAGAGGAAGATGTTCGAAGCCGTATCAGGAAGGCAAATGGTGCCTTTGTCCAGCTCTACCTCATCTGGAGAAATAGAAACATTTCCAGGAAGACCAAGCTCCGCCTTTTCAATAGCAACGTAAAGTCGATTCTTCTCTATGGCTGTGAAACATGGAAAGTCACAAAACCGATCAACAACCAGCTACAGGTGTTCATTAACAGATGTCTGCGTCGCATCATGAATGTGAGGTGGCCGGACATAATCTCAAATGAAGATCTTTGGACCATCACCAATCAACAACCGATTAGCATCCAGATCAAGGAGAGGAAATGGCGCTGGATCGGTCACACACTAAGGAAGCCGGACGGAGCTGTTGAGAGGGCGGCGCTAGACTGGAATCCTCAAGGTGCCAGGAAGCGAGGTCGACCTAAGAAGACCTGGAAGAGGACGATCGAAAATGAAATAGCAGAGGTGGACAAGAACTGGAGTCAAGTGAAGAGAATGGCCAGGAACCGTACTGCGTGGAGAAATTTCGCCAAGGCCCTATGCTCCGGAAGGAGCGGCAGGAATTAACAACATAACATCTCATTTGGGTACAATCGTGTTGACCGACTGAAAAGCATCAAACTTTTGATTACTAAGGCAACACTGAAAAATGGCTTCAAACACCATAATCCCCTAAGATTAAACAGCAGAAACAACGCAGTCTCACCCTTTGTGGGTATAAATAAACACAACAATAGGCAACAATGTTAAGCCGAATATCCAATGGAAAAATGAATGGAGCACCAACATCAACCTTGAAGCTCGGAGTGTCTTAATTGGAAATGGCGCTGCACCCGGATTTGAACTGCCAAGAAGAAGGTGGACTACCCTCAATAGGATCAGGACTAACCAAGGAGTCTGTGCTGAATCACTCTTCAAATGGAGTAAAAGTCCTTCTCCCCAACGTGACTGTGATGCTCCTTCACAGTCAGTTCACCACATTGTTCATGAATGCCATTGAAGAGCATATCAGGGTAATCGGTCTGACTTCCTGTTGGCAACACCTACAGCATTGCAATGGATAAGGAATTTAGATTTAAATATATAAGCTGCCTTGTCATGTATCTCTGTAAATATGTATATATTGAACCCTTAATATGATTGCCACATATTAACCTCTTATATAAAACCAAGTGTCCTGACTGACTGACTGACTGATTCACTGACTCACTGACTCATCATTGCCCAGCCAAAACTATTAAAGTTAGAAACATCAAATTTTGGAGATATGTTCGTTGTAAGTCGAAAACGCCCACGAAGGAAGGATTTTTGGATATTCAGGTTCTAAAGGGGTGTTAAGGGGATAGATCTGCATTTCATTGAATAACAATATCTCGCGGTTGGTTTCATTGGGAGATGTGATACTCGGTATATAAACTCATCATTAAAAATAAGAAGACATGTGTCTGAGGGTTTTTCGATGTGGTGTATATTATGACGTGAAAGGGGTGAAAACTGGGGGTTGAAGGTTTCCTAACGGAGCGTGTATCTCTTAAACGACATTAGCGAAGAGTTTGCAACTCAGCGGGAAAAAATCAGCATAAAAATGAGTAAGTAGGTGTTTGACCATTTTTTCATAAATCCAATTTAAGGGGCCCTTGGGGAGGGGTGAAATACTGGGGGGAATACTCAGGAAAGAAAGTGTCATAACTGATTGACTGACAGACTCACTCATTAAACTCAGGGAGTAAAACTGCTTAAAAATAAGTAAATAGCTGATCGACAGTCTTTTCATAAACCCAATTTAAGGGGATCATCGGGAGGGGTGAAATTCTGAAAAAAGAAAATTGAAAGATAAAGTTCTGACTCACTCACCATCGCCCAGCCAAAATTATTGAAGTTAGAAACATGAAATTTTGGGGATATGATCATTGTATGTCTAAAATCGTCCACTAAGGGAGGATTTTTGGATATTCAGGTTCTAAAGGGGTCTCGAGGCGGTTAAACCTGCATTTCATTGAATAAAAATAACTCCCGATTGGTTTCATTGGGGGATGTGATACTCACCATATAAACTCATCATTAAAAATAAGAGGACACGTGTATGAGGGTTTTTCGATGTGGTGTATATTATGAGGTGAAAGGAGTGAAAATTGGGGGTTGAAGGAGCGTGCATCTCTTGAACGACATAGGCAAGGAGTTTGAAACTCGGCGGAAAAAATCAGCTTAAAAGATAGGTAAATTGGTGTTCGACCGTTATTTCTCATAAATCCAATTTACGAGGCCGATGGGGAGGGGTGAAATTCTGGGGGGGAAATACAGGAATGGAAGTGTCCTAACTGATTGACTGACTCACTCACTCTTTAAACCCAGGGAGAGAAAACTGCTTAAAATAAGTAAGTTTAATAAGTGTTCGACAGTTTTTTTTTTCATAAATCAAATTTAAGGGGTTCATAGGCAGGGGTGTAATTCTGAAAAAAAAAGTCCTGACTCACTCACTCACTAACTCACTCATCATCGCCTAGCCAAAATTATTGAAGTTAGAAACATGACATTTTGGGGATATATTCGTTGTGCATTTCATTGAATAACGATATCTCATGAGTTGTTTCTTTGGGATGTGATATTCCGCATATAAACTAATCATTAAAAATAAGCAGACATATGTCTAAGGGTTTATCGATGTGGTGTATATTATGAGGTGAAAGGGGTGAAAATTGGGGGTTGAAGGATTCTTAACGGAGCGTGTATCTCTTAAACGACATAGGCGAGAAGTTTGAAATTCATCGAAAAAAAACAGTTTAAATCATGAGTAAATAGATGTTCGACCGTTTTTTCATAAATCCAATTTTAAGGGCCCTTGGAGAGGGGTAAAATTCTGGCAAAAAACAGGAAAGAAAGTGTTCTAACTGACTAACTCACTCATCAAACTCAGGGGGGAAGAACAGCTTAAAAGTAAGTAAGTAAGTAGGTGTTCGATCGTTTTTTTTTCTTCATAAATCCAATTACGGGGTTCATGAGAGGGGTGAAATTCTGAAAAATAAATGAAAGAAAATGTCCTGACTTAGTTACTCACTCATCATCGCCCAGCCAAAATTATTGAAGTTAGAAACATGAAATGTTTGGGATATATTCGTTGTATGTCGAAAACGTCCCCCAAGGATGGATTTTTTGATATTCATGTTCTGAAGGGGTGTTAAGGGGGTCAAACTTGCATTTCATTGAATAACAATATCTCACGAGTTGTTTCATTTGGGGATGTGATATTTGGCATATAAATTAATCAATAAAATAAGCAGACATATGTCTAAGGGTTTATCGATATGGTGTATACTATGACGTAAAAGGGGTGAAGATTGGGGGTTGAAGGATTCTTAACGGAGCGTGTATCTCTTAAACGACATTAGCAAAAGTTTGAAATTCAGCGGAAAAATCAGCCTAAAAATAAGTAAATAGGTGTTCGACTGTTGTTTTCATAAATCCCATTTAAGGGGTTCATGGGGAGGGGTGACTTTCTCAAAAATTAATGAAAGAAAATGTTCTGACTGACTCACTCACTCATCATCGCCCAGCCAAAATTATTGAAGTTAGAAACATGACATTTTTGGGATATGTTCATTGTATGTCGAAAACGTCCACTAAGGAAATATTTTTGGATATTCAGGTTCTAAAGGGGTGTTAAGAGGGGTAAACGTGCATTTCATTGAATAACAATATCTCACGAGTGGTTTCATTTGGGGATGTGATACTTGGCATATAAACCAATCATTAAAAATAAGCTGACACATGTCAAATGGTTTTTCGATGTAATGTATATTATGAGTGTAAGGGGTGAAAAGTGGGGGTTGAAGGATTCCTAATGGAGTGTGCATCTCTTAAATGACATAGGCGAGGAGTTTGAAACTCAGATGAACACAATCAGCTTAATAATAAATACATAAATAAATAATTAAATAAATAGGTGTTCGACCGTTTTTTAATAAATCCAATTTAAGTGGCTCATGGGGAGGGGTGAAATTCTGGAAGAAAAACGTCCACTAAGAAAGGATTTTTGGATATTCACTCTCATCAACCAAGCAAAACTATTAAAGTTAGAAGAATGATATTTTGGGATTATGTTTGTTGTGCGTCGAAAACGTCTACTAAGGAGGGATTTTTGGATATTCAAGTTCTAATGGGGTGTGAACGGCGTTAAATCTTCATTTCATTGATGAACAATATGACACGACTATGACGTGAGCGAAGCCGCGGGTACCTGCTAGTGTTTCATATTTTCTGGTCTGTGTGAGGACGAATGATGACATTTGAACCAGGCTTGCTAGTATGTTGTAATTTAGAAGCTACCTGGCATGAAGAAGGGAGCCTGACATCCTGTTCAAACAATGAGGGAGGGGTGAGATTGGAATGCACCCCGGACTGAAGAAAGAGACACAGCCCGTTATCTGGAGTTCAAGAGCCTAGTTTGGCGCGTTGGACAAAATGAGTAACCCCTATGCGTCTGTTCTTTGTGAGACAAGGGAAAAGACGGAGAAAAAGAAGAAATTGCGAGGAAAACGACTGTGCGTCAACGCCTATGTGGGCGCGGTCCGCATTTTACCGCGAGTTCAGAAACAGCACCCCAACCAATGAGAAATGAGGACGCGGGACCTTTCGCGCTATTTCGAAGGTACACAATCAGAAGAAATTAAGGAGGGAAATTGATTACGATTAATTGCACGATCAAAATAAAACCCGCATAGATGTTCGATTCACATCAAGACAAGATCCCTGATATGTGTTGTGTGTTTGTAGGACTACTGGTTGAATAATTAGATATTTTATTCAGTCCCGCCCCCACTTTTCGGACTAAAATGTATAAATACTGAGTGAAGTGTTCACTGAAGGACATTACTATTTCATTCGTTGACATATTGTGAAGGCTGACTACGCTCGTTCTACATTACTATTTTGGGAAGTTACAATGTTTGTTAATATGCAAGTCAGTGGATTTAGCAAGTTTCGAGCCAGTAGAAGAGAGGAACATAAACTTTGATAAAATCATTGCTCTTAGGAGATGAATTCTACCGCATCTCAAGTGTATAAATTAATGCGTTTTGCGTGTGAAAAGTTTCTAGGTAGCACCCTGCTATAAGTGAGGGACAGTCATCATTAAATATTGCTATCAGGACTTGTGGGTGGATATAGAAATCCACGCTAGCAATCTATTAGGGATATTGTGTGAGGCACTATAAAAAACTGACAATTCTATTTGAAGCAGCCTGCCAGAAATGAAGACCGTGGTATTAGCAGCTGAAGGAAGAATGGTGCTACTGAAATCGAACACGGGAATAATTGGGTGCTAAGCGCATATGGTTGGGGACATGCCCAGGAAACGTCAACGGTGGAGGAGACTGGAAAGGATGAGTACAGAATGATTTATTTCATTATGTAGCCTAGTTTTGGTCATCGGGGGCTCCTTGTATATATTGTGTAGTTGTTATGTTTCTTTTTTCTGTGTGTGTTTAGAGTGTTTTTGTTGTGACCGACCACTATTTTTAATTGGTGAAGAGCATCGTGGTTATTATTTTGTATTTCATTAAATTGTGTGCGGGACAGTAGATTAAATTGTACTCGTGTACAGAATGCGTTTTATGTCAGATACAGCAAATGAGCGGACTGTATCGCTGATGACAAGTGAAGCTTTGGTTAGGTAGCGTAATTTCAGTGTCGGGGGGAAAATATGATATTTTGTGTGAGAAACTTCGGATTACACAGGCTGTAAATTTTATGCGATATTGCATATTTTCTTAGCAAGAAGCATTCAGCTTCTGTGGTAATCAATTTTTTTGTATTTGAATACGTAGTAAGTTGTGTGTTGGAGCACTATTTTTAGAGGTTTATCTGTGATCTGGAGCAAATTGAGGGTGATGGTATGTTGTACCAAGGCATGGGTCTATTATTAGTATATTATTATTATTATTCTGCGCGGGGTCTGGCCGAGGTCAGTTACCTGTCTGCTGCATGGCGTCTAAGACAGGAATCATAAGGATGATATCACTGTTAAGTGTTCTTCAGGTCCCGAAATTGAATGGTGCAGTTTTGAGGACAGATCTACGTGTTGATATGTGTTTTATTTAAGAGTGTGATTGATGAATTTTCTTCGGATCTCTAGCGTGTGGCTGAGAGAAAATTGAGACCTGCCTGGTATTGATATAATGACGAGAGCTGGATATTTCCAGACTGCGAAGGTTCAGATCTCAGATAAGGACAGGGAGGCCATTAGAGGCGAGATGCGTGCTCCCATGATAACGATCAGTTAAAGTCTGTATAATCGGAAGCGAATTAGATTAAAATATGGTGCAAGTTCTTCACATCAGAAATGCAGTTCATGATTATGCTGATTTGTATTTTGTTGTCATGTTAGCTGCTGTCTCGTAATTATTGTAAATATTTTATCGCATTTTTTTGATGCGCCTCTGTAAATTTGGTGTGTTCGGGAAACGATCGGGTTTACCCAAGTGTTAGTTACTGATGACAACGATTGTATATTCACCTTGTTTCTGTAAGACCTATTTAGGCAGCTTGATTTTGTGTGCTTGTGGCACTGATATAAATACTTCTCGCGGAAGTAATGTGTATTTTTAGTAAAGGGTAGTGTAGTCGATTGTCATTTCATTTTGTGTTAGCCATTAAGTGTGGATTCCGATGCCAAGGCGTAGTGAAAAATGTTCATGGATATGCGTCCTGCGATCTGGTTCTATGGAAGCATATCTCGTGGCAATATGTACTCATTCTAACCGTAGTCTTGCCAGTACAACCGTAAAACACAATAAACGCAACAATAAGAGGAGTAAGGACGAGTTCCATGATTTGGTTTATTGTGGCAGCATTTTCAGCTGTAATTTTGATTCAGTGTAATTTATTTTTTGATTGTTTGATGTTGTGTTGTTAAATATGGGTGTCATATGGGATTTTTGTGTCATTGTTGTGTCATTCTTTTCGGGATATTAAAATATTTGTTTTGTTTGAAGTTGAGTCATCTTTTTGCTAATTATATTCTCCTTATGTCACCTTGAAATTATGGAAGCAAAGTACAAAATATCCAACTTCACGACGATGAACTGTACTCCCCCGAATATAGTCTCGTGTACGCTTTCTCAAGGGGACAATATCAATGTATTATGTGTGTATACACACACATCTTGCTTGCTTTTTTAGTTTGTATGTCATACGATAAATTAATAACACACATCAATTTTCCCATTTTAGGTTTAATGAGATAGACGTTTTAATGCTTGTCAAATGAGTAGCGTCGGGTTTTATTCACTTTGATGATTAATGATTATGTTGTGCTTCGCAATAAAGCTGGACAACTACACACGTTCGAATCCGGAACTAAGAGTAGCCACACTGTAGTTCATCCTGGGAATTTCCACACTACCACCAAAAACAGGGCTTAGATAGTAACTTCCCAACGTTAATTACAGTTTTGAACATAAAAACGTTATTATTGTACTGAGTAACTCCACACTCACGAAGTGCCATGCCGTCAGACTTGCATCCGTTGAGGCAACACCAACACGGATCGATCATTCCTAATTGGCAATTACAAGTTCCCTAGACTTCTCCAAAACACCTGCCATGCAATTGAAGGGCTCAATCTGGCTTCAACTCAAAATGAATTGAGGCTGTTTGATTTGAACGAGCTGCAGAGATTGCGTGGATTAATTTCTACGCGGTTTTTTGTCGCTAACGCCACGAGCTTTCCATTGAAATCCACCATTTGCATAGGTATTTATGACGACTAACCCACAAAAGATTATCATTATTAAATACTAGCAGTAGTGCCCGGCATCGCCCGGTGGATTTATTTGTTTTACGGATGATTAGCTATTGTACTCGGCGTCGCCAGGGAGGTGTCTTTTTATGTTATAGATAGATACATGCCAATATATTTCGCAGTGTGTATTCATTCTGCCCTTAAGTGAGTTTAGAACATGGTTCTTCTCGATTCTGATGTTACTCAAGTTCAATATTAACTCACTGTAAATAGTCGAAAAGTACAGTACTGTGGAGTACAATAATGTAGGGGAGAATACAACAATAGTAAAAGGGGATGTATGTACACAATTCCTCGAGAACTCAGTCTCACAATTATTTTCTTGATAGTGTCTATTTTTAGCCTACTTTCGATTTTTGCAAAAAATGAAAGTAGACTTATGAGATCAACACAGGGCCAAAAATTGTGTGTCTGTCTGTGTGTGTGTATGTGTGTGGGTGAGTCTGTGTGTGTGTGTGAGTGTGTGTACTCTGAATGTCGGTCCCCCCCCTATCAATTCGAACACGGTTAAACCGAATTGAACGAAATTTGGTACAGAGGTAGCACTGGCAAAGGGCACCTCAGTGTCATGTTTTATATTGCCGCCATCTTTACCAAAAGGTAATGGCGGCCAATCGAATGGTCAAAACTTAATAATGCATTACGACCAAACTAATCATCGGATCTTTACCAAATTTGGTAACAAACTACCTTCATATGGGACGCGTCTTGTGCCCAAACTACAAGGTCATCAAACGTACCATTTCAGGATGGCGGCCGTGTGAATTATGCAAAATTTATAATCCATAACATGGGACCCACCAGTTCCGATTATCGAACCAAGAATCGTTTAATCTGTTCTAAGCGACGTGGTTCGTTCGAAATTAAAAGTTTATATTGTAATATTATAATCTAGAAGTGACTTTAAAAATCTGAATCGTCTCGGCTATTTGACAAGATGGCAGCTGATCTCTCGTTCTGACCTATATTTTACTAATTTCAGTATGTTGCATGCAATATAACCTACTGATAAAAATTATATGAACTTAATATGAAAAGAACTCGGTTTGAAATATACTCCAGTGAAGAAATCTTCAGTCCAAGTGATTATTTGCTAATACAGTACGTTATATGTATTTGATCGATAACGCCTTAGTTATGAGTGTACGATTGGCTGTGTGGTTAGAGTTCCCGTCTCTCATGTGGCTGGCCGGGGTTCAAATCCTATCAAAGTAGAACTTTTTTGCTTGATTTTTTTATATTTATTGTTTCTTGAGTACTGAGACGTTATAAAATAAAGCGTTATATGGTGCTTTTTGCAATGGAAATTATATATTAAAAAAAACGACATTCTCCACCGGAGTGACATCTAACAGCCTTCAGTTGTACTATGCAGAAACTATAGATTCGAGCAGCGCTCTATACCGGCCAGTTAGTGAACCCAGTCTTAACGACTGCTAGGAGTAATAATACAGTAACATTCGTTTATTCCTTGTGCACAGAGGCGTTGTTGATAACCTCAAAACTTGCAATATGGATGATTTGTAGATGGATTATTTTGTTATACCGTGTATTTAAGATTAGCCTATAAATTAACGGGTTGCGAAGTTACTTCACTTAGTCTTATATCATTCGTACACGACTCAGGACAACAACGTGACGTCAGTTTCTGATCTGCTCTGATTGGCTATTACATTGCTGCAGTCGGGTAGTTGGCAGTCAAGGATAACATTCGCGACTGCCAACTGCCAGTTACCAACTGTAACTTCATGTTGTGTATGGTGCCTATAGTATACACGGAGTCGATCGCGACTGCCGACCGAGGACTACCAACTACGGACTGCCGACTGCGCATTGTAGATGGGCCTTATTAGAGCAACGAAGTTTCAATTATTGTAAGTAGTCGGTGTTTGGAGTGTTTGCTGATGAAATTGCAAAATGCTGGGGTAAATTATAAACTTTGGTTTGAACGCCACTGTTCAAATCCTGTGTGCCAATTTGCACTTCAAATAGGAAGAAATTAGGAGATGATAAGGGCAGAACTATACCCATACATTTAGGAGAAAGTAGGCTATATGTTCTTTCCCGAACATCTTGTTGATTTAATAGGGTCCGCTATTCTTATGGCAAAGTATCATTACAGTACTTACTGTTTGGTTCGTGCAGAAAATTATCGCATAATAATATATATTCCTAGTTTAATTACCGTATGTTATTGACATGTTATAAACTAAATTGATATTTTAACATCCGGTTCCATTACAAATCAGCATAGTCATAGAGCAGGATAATAACCAATTACAATATAACCCGAATTTAAGTTAGGAGAGTTTCAGATAGATCATGTGACCATGGATCGGAAATTTCACAAAGAAATTTATAATGTAAAAGTCCTTCGTGGTGTTGATGTTGGTTCGGATCATTACATTTCCAAGGTTAAAATCAAATTGACTCCTAAAAGGAAAAATAAACCATAAAACTTCTATAGCAAAAGATGGTATGATCCTAGTTCAGTTATCAATAATCCATTATATTTTGAGCAATCCATCACGCTTTTAAGTGACAACTTGGCGACCACTGTTAACAAATTAAAAGCCGTAGCAGAAGACGTTGCTCCCATTAAAAAACGAAAGAAACATGCATGGTGGAATGAGGATTGTGATATAGCAATTCTACGCCGGCATACTGCTTTGTTGAAGGGCCAACAACAAAACACTGAAACTTGTAGGGAAGAATTAATCAATGTTAGACGGTTAGCGGCCAAAGAAATCAGGAGGGTTAAAAAAGAATATCAGAAGGAAACATTAAAATCTATTGATGAAGCTTTCAATCGCCATAAAACAAGAGACTATTATAGAACATTTAAAAAATACCAATCAAAATTTACTCCCCCTACTCTTTTGATGAAGGATACGAACGGGCAGGTGGCCCATAATGATTATGACAATGCAATAATCTTGGCTGATTACTTCATAAAATTACTTGGTGATGAACCTGAAGATTCTTTTGAATTCGAGCCCTATCCTAGAAATAAAACACCTCTGGAAAAGATCATACCGCCGGTTTACGATGAAGTGCGTACAGCGATTGATTCACTTAAGAATTTTAAAGCGGCAGGAGAGAATCAAGTAGTAGCAGAACTTTGGAAGAATGCTAATGTACAGACTATTCATAACCTACTGTACATTAACATCTTATTGACATTTGGATTACAGAAAAATTGCCTGAAGAGTGGAATATTGCAATTATACACCCCATACACAAAAAAGGTGATATATCAGATCCTAGCAATTATCGAGGAATATCTTTACTGGATGTCACGTATAAGATTTTTTCAAAGATTTTATATTCCAGAATTCACGAACAACTTGATAATGAACTTGGTGAATATCAGGGTGGTTTCCGTCCAGGACGAAGCTGTCCAGATCAAATTATCAGTCTGAAATGGATTATAAAACATCACAGGATTAGGAGCAAAGATTTAGTGATCACATTCGTTGATTTTCAAAAAGCTTATGATAGTATCCATCGCGAATCTCTATTAAATGTTCTTACTGAATTTGGTTTACATCGAAAACTTGTTAACCTTATTGCGGTCACTCATAAGAATACTAAATCTAGAGTTAGGTTTAGAAGTGAAACCTATGAGTCATTTGAAATCCATACTGGTCTTCAGCAGGGAGATGGATTATCTCCATTGTTGTTTAATTGTGT
Source organism: Meconema thalassinum (assembly GCA_946902985.2). Lineage (NCBI taxonomy): Eukaryota > Metazoa > Arthropoda > Insecta > Orthoptera > Tettigoniidae > Meconema > Meconema thalassinum. The sequence goes on from OX336388.2 coordinate 1,762,183,723, forward strand.
GTTGGAGAAAGTTATGAGTCAATGGAATAAGGTTTGTCCACCGAATGTTAAGATTGGAAAAAATATTCGACTAAATTGTCTCGCCTTTGCAGATGATCTAGCATTATTAGCAACTAGTATCGAAGAAGCTAAATTTCAGGTAGAGGAATTGGAACGATTAGCAGCAAAGGTTGGGTTGAAAATTTCTTTTGAGGAAACAGAAATGATGCCATGTTTTCAAGTTGACACATCACATATTGTACTGCATAATGCCCAGAAAATAAAGATTGTGAAAAAAATTAAATATCTTGGTGAGATCATCACTTGGAATGCCAATGAAAGATAACCAATAGATAGTAGAACACTCAAATTGCGACGAGCACAACAGACTACCTGGCCAACATATAAGAAACAGTCTCTTTCGATTAATGCTAAACTTCGACATTATTTCTCCTTAAGCCAGAAGCAACATATTCAAGTGAAACTTTATTTAAACTAAACACCCGATCAACAACTGACAAACTACAGAAGTTTCATAGACGGATTCTTCGGACAATAATCAATAAAAACACCAGGTTGAGGGCCAGTGGAGACTTTTGCCCAATTCAATACTTTACAAGGAAAATGAATCTATATTTGACACGATGCGAAAACGAAGGATCGCGTTTTTTGGACACTTATCCCGCTTGCCAAATACTAGACTCCTGAAACAACTTTTTGACTTCTTTTGGAACAGTAAAACAAAAATCACATGGTGTAAAGAAATACAAATGGATTTAGGCGCATTGAAAATAACTCAACATCAAATTGAACATAGAGGAGAAACGGCTTCTGAATAACAAATACACTCGACTAACATTCAAAATTTCACAGCGTAAAAAATATGTTATATCAGCAGAAGAACGAGCTGCAAGATCTTCCAGAATGAAGAAGTATTGGGAAAGGAAACAATTATCAATAATTAAGAACTGAACTTATTACTGTATTAGAAATATTGGAAGACTTTGTATATAAGGTATACAATAATATAATATAATGTGGGCGTAAACAGTGAAAATAAAAAAAAATATATATAACCCGAATAACAGAAGAAATATTATTCATAAAACAATCTGCATTATCACGCTAAAATTCAGGTATTTCTAATTTGTAATACCATAGACAGCTGGTAGACGTAGACACTGTCAACTATAAAACAAGTAGTTCCGTGAAGAAATAAATAGCCTATTTTCATACATCCTACTAATATTAATTGCCTCTATCAACATACAAATTGTCAGTTTGATTGCTGTAATAGATTCGTAGATATTGATAACCGTCTAAATATTTTGGATGGTTGGATTTTTATATTATACGCCTTAGATTTATGTACTATTACATGAAGATTATTGTGTAGGTGTCTTATTCAAACTTCAATCGCATGATTAGGACACAAGAAATAAAAGCGGGATTTAAAATTTTCGCTCAGCCGCCATCTTGTGGTTAATGAAAACTATTTAAATGAACTAGATGCCAGTCTATTAAAACATGTATAAGCATATACCGTATTAAGTTTCACTGCGCTCGGATGGTTAAAACGCAAGAAACGTCCATTTGAAATTTAAATTTCGCGTCGCCGCCATGTTGGATTTGTAATTGCCAGGTTATTGAACGTCCCGTAGGTGAACTTATGCTTATAGCCTCTATACACTTACAAAATGTCAGTTTGATTGCTGTAGTAGATTAATAGATATTGAGAACCGTCTAAATATTTCGGATGGTCGCAATGAAGGATTTTAATATATGTAGGCCATAGAGTTATGTACAGTAATATCATATGATGATTATTGTGTACGTTCATTATGCAAATGTTGATTTCGATCGCATGATTAGAACGCAAGAAATAACAACTTCGTTTTCGAAATTCGCACAACCGCCATCTCAAGCTTACCTAAACAATTGAACTAAATTAGATACCAGTGCATTACAATGTGTATAGACATTTGCTGCATGAAGTTTCATTGCGTTTGGATCATTAAATCGCGAGAAAGGTCTATTTATAACTTTCAACTTCGTTTGGCCACCATGCTCGTGTTGTAGTTGACCGGTTTTTGAAAGTCTCATAGATGAACTACCAGTAGTGCCATTTATCTCCGTACTAAATTTCATGGTGATACCGGTAATAGTTTCAGAGATATAGAATGCCGGTGAAATATTTCGCACAGCCGCCATCTTGAGGTTATATAAACAATTTAACGAAGTTAAATGTCGGTGCATTACAATGTGTATAAACATATACTGTACCAAGTTTTATTGCGTTTGGTTGGTTAAATCGCGAGAAACGTCTATTTAAATGTCGCAACTTCGCTTGGCCGCCATGTTGATTTTGTAGTTACCAGTTCTTCAAAAGTCACATAGGTAAACTTCTAGTAGTTCCCTTTATCATCGTACAAGATGCTAGGGTAATATCGGTAATAGTTTCGGAGATATTGAATGCTGGTGAAATATTTCGCACAGCCGCCATGTTGGATTGGTGAGACGTAACAAACTTTGAAGGGCACGGTCGGGGTCGCCCGAAATAGTGCTATGAACTTACCGAGTTTCATTGATATCGCTCCAGCCGTTTAGAAGTTATTAGGGGGACACACAAAAATCCTCACACACACACACACGCGCGCACACACAAACAGACACACGGACAATAGGTGATCTCATAAGCCTATTTTTTCATAAATGAAAATAGGCTAAAAATGCGGTATAAGGAAATTATGATTAATAAAACGTAAACGTCAACATATCAGTAGTAGAACACACCTTAACGGAGAGTATAAAACATCGATTCTAGGAGACATTACATACAATATATTAGGCGTTATACCTTTTGTCTTAAGGTAAACAAGTAGTTCCGTGAAGAACTATACAGCCTATTTTCATATATCCTACTTATGTTAATTGCCACTATCAACATACACAATTTCAGTTTGATTGCTGTAATAGATTCGTAGATATTGAGAACCGACTAAATATTTCGGATGGTCGCCATGTTGGATTATATATATGTAGGTCCTAGAGTTATGTACTGTTACATGTAGATTAATGTGAACGTGAAGTATTCAAACTTCAACCGCATAATTAGGACACAAGAAAAAACAAGGAGATTTAAATATTTTCACAGCTGCCATCTTGAGGTTATGGAAACAATTGAAATAAATTAGATGCCAGTGGATTAACATTCGGATAAAGATTTACTGTACTAAGTTTCACTGCACGCGGATGGTTAAATTACGAGAAACGTCCATGTGAATATTTATAATTCGCGTCACCGCCATGTTGGATTTGTGTTCACCAGGTTATTTAAAGTCCTATAGGTGAACTTAAGTTCATAGCCCCTATGAACATTAAAAAATGCAGTTTGATTGCTAAAATAGATTCGTAGATATTCAGTATCGTCTAAATATTTCGGATGGTTGCCATGTTGGATTGTTAAATGTATAGGCCATAGAGTCATGTACCATTAAAGGAAAAGTATTGCGTAGGTTCATTATTCAAACTTTCACTTCGATCGCATGACTACATCACAAGATATAAAAACTTAATTTTAAAATTCGCACTGCCGCCATCTTGAGGTTATGTAAACAATTGAACTAAATTAGATACCAGTGGATTACAATGTGTATAAGTATTTCCTGTACCAGGTTTCAGTGCACTTGGAACATTAAATCGCGAGAAAGGTCTATTTAAAATGTTCAAATTCGCTTGGCTGCCATGTTCGTTTTGTAGTTAACCGGTTTTTGAAAATCTTATAGATGGACTTCCAGTAGTGCCCTTTATCTCCGTACAAAGTTTTAGGGAGATACCGCGAATAGTTTCAGAGATATAGAATGCCGGTGAAATATTTCGCACATCCGCCATCTTGTGATTATGTAAACAATTGAACGAAGTTAGATGTCGGTGCATTACAATGTATATAAACATTTACCGTACCAAGTTTCATTGCGTTTGGTTGGTCAAATCGCGAGAAACGACTATTTAAAAGTCGCAAATTCGTTTGGCCACCATGTTGGTTTTGTAGTTACCAGGTTTTCAAAAGTCACATAAGTGAACTTATAGTAGTTCCCTCTATCACCATAGAAAATGTCAGGGTAATATCGGTAATAGTTTCGGAGATATTGAATGCTGGTGAAATATTTCGCACAGCCGCCATGTTGGATTGGTGAGTCGTAACAAAATTTGAAGGGCGCGGTCGAGGTCGCCGGGAATAGTGCTATGAACTTTCCGAGTTTCATTGAAATCGCTCCTGCAGTTTAGATTTTATTAGGGGGGGACACACACACGAATCACACACACACACACACACACACACACACACACGGACAAAAGGTGATCTCATAAGCCTATTTTTTCAAAATTGAAAATAGGCTAAAAATGGAGTGCCATGGTGTCTTACAGAGATAGATGGAAACCTTGCGGTCATAGCTTGAACTACTCTTGCCGTGGAGAAAATGGAGTGGCATGGCCTCTTACAGAGATAGATGGAAACTTGGTGGTCTCATCCACGGCCGACGCATTGAACTATAGATACTACTGGAATGCCGACTGTATGGGAGAAAAGTGCGATTTTGGTGCGACTAGTTACGCCTAGTAGTGCACGTCAAGGAGGCGAGTGTGACGTATACGTACGGCGAGATACAAGTAAAAGTGGTACTTCGTCAGCTCCATGGCCGTGCATGGCTATCATCATAGAGTTTGCAAGCTCAACTTCTTTCATGAGATTCACGACATATCAGCTGACTTGCAACGTAGAATTCTATGGTATGACGGATTTTGATGTGACTAGTTACGCCTGGTAGTGCACGTCAAGGAGGCGATGACCAGGAAGCAGTTTTCAGCGAGGGTTACCATGGGAGGAGTTGTTCCAATAGTATCTATAGTTCAATGGGCCGACCGGGTGCGAGTTGCACTCTATACCGGCCTTGCCATTCCCTCCTAGTTAGATCCCATGCATAACGTGTAATTGAAAAATGTCCTCTAGTTGCCGATAGAACGCACTCCCAACCACGTATAGGCGCGATTAGTAAGCAGCTGTTCAATAGGTTTTTGAATGTGTTTCTCACAGTGTTACGTTTAGAACAACGAATTTTTGTTTGAGTCTCAATTGTTGTAAGCATTCGTTATTAATATACTGAATTCCTACGGTGTTTGGAGTGTTTGCTGATGAAATTGTAAAGTACTGGGGTAAATGTAAACTATGGTTTGGACGCCGCTGCTGTTGTTTGTCATTTTGCACTTTAATTAGGAATAACATAGGAGGTGTCGTAGTATAATTACCTATAGAAAAACCTATAGAACCTATAGAACAAAACATATCAACAATGGCATTACATATGCCAGTTGCAAGTACCGATGGTAGATGTCGCATTCAACTACCCTTGGTCCCCCACATTCTCCTCACCCTGGTCGATTTCAAGAGGAAACACCAGTTGCACCGGTCGGCCCACTCTAGACCATCGGGGAAACGCAGGATGGCTGTCCTCACTCGGCCATCTCTCCCTTTCAGTATTTCGTCGACTCGGGCTCTCTTCCACATATGCCTAAGCAGGACGTATTCTTGTAAGAGGGCAAGGTCTCCAACTCGCAGTTTCGGGAATTTACCAGCTGGACACTTAAACTCGTGGTAACTCCGCAGTTGTAAGAGGTATTCCCTCTTCCACCTTCGCCAGAATTCTTCAAATAATCGAAATTCTTTGAACAGATCTCTTCTTCCATCAGGCTCAGGTCCATTTGGAAGGGTCGAGAGTTTCTCTCCATTCAGAAGTGAGGAGGTGTAAGAGCTTCAAGGTTGCTCCCGTCTTGCACAATGGGACTTGAATTCAGGGTGGCTTCAATACTGATCAGTACAGTGTTGAGTCCTTCTTCATCGACCTGCGATCGACCGAGTACCTTTCTGAGACTGCGTTTGGTGGAACCTATCATCCTTTCCCACCATCCTGTTCTCTTTGCGTGTATGAGCTAGCGTCTACAAATCTCAGTTGGAAAGGATCGCAGGATTGTTGGAGCTTACATAAGTCCGTACAAATTCACATCTTCTCCTAGGGCCTTGAGGGCCTGCACTCTGCGATGACACTCCACGCCCGTCGAGTTCAATTCATGAAGATTTTTCGACAAAACAGGCCTTGAATTCTCTAGGAAGTCCAGGTGGGCCTGGATTATTCTGTCCTTTTCTCCATATCGTGCAATAAGTATCGCCTTCGTCTGCTCATATGTGTCTGCGCTTACCGCTATGCCTTCTATGAGCCGCTTTGGCTCGCCTTCGAGGAACACATGCTTATCAATGTCTGATATTGTCGGGTTCGTGTCGACTGATGACTGGAAGTATTCCCAGAATCTGCACCACGTTTCTATACCACCCGAGAACGGTTCGAGTCGGATCCTTGGTAATTTGACTCCTTGCATAATCGTGTGCTGATCATCAGAGCTGGAAGTAGAAGTAAAAAGCATAATATGTTTGTCTTTCTTCTTTGTACGGAGGCTATTGGCCTTTTGATTGGCGCACTTTGAGAGATCTAAGTATTCTTCACAAGTCTGTGCGTCTAGTCCGTATGGGCCGATAACCTAGATGTTAGGCCCCTTAAAACTACAATTATCATCATCATCATCATCATCTAGTTCGTATTCTTCATATTGTTGCAATTCATGGATAGTATCATCTAAGGTGAGCAAGAATGTTATAGTATCCTGAAGACGATCGCGGTTATGCTTGATCTCAGCATTGTCTGTAGTAGTATTAAGTTACTGTCTATTAACAATGTTCCAAAACTTGTAGAATTAGTGCGCTGAGTGGCACGTTTCCGTTTAAGAGTTTTGAGTTTTTTTCGTGGTCAGTCATTTGTGAGAGAAAATACCTGAAGAGCTGAAAGTGATTTATGATTTGTGTGGCTCTGAAAATGGGGAACAGTCAAAGAAGACCTGTATTACTGAACGAATGCAGACGGTTTCAGTAGTTGCCGACAGACGGTAGCAACTGTCACGTGCTTATTCGTAGATAGCCGTGCTAATGGCAATGAACATTGCTACCGTTAAGGTCCAACACACAGCTATTGGATTTACTGAACACACTACCATAAAAGACATTTAATTCATTAGCAATGGCTTGCTTCTCAGTAATTAATTTACCGGCACCGGACATTATTATCGACAAATTATTTTGTACAGACCAATGCAGATATACTTCATTGACTCGCCTAATTCTGAACATTTTGTGAATGAACTTTTAAACTGTGACTTTTATAAGATAAATTCTCTTATCTATACTTGAAAAACTTGAATGCGGGTATAGTGCAGTGTATCATACATACAATTAGAAAATAAAGCTCGTATATAAAGGTATGTTTTTGGTTTTTTTGTTTCACATTCCTTTCTATAGTTTTAACGGTGTTTTCGAGCATATTCTGCATATTTAACCGCATATAATGGTTTTTCGAGCATATCTATCGAGCATATAATGGGGTTTTCGAGCATATCTATGCATTTATATGCTCGATAAATTTCAATTCTGTTGGTCCCAGAGAGGCGAAAATACCACCGAAGGCTTCTTTCAATATGTACTATTCAGGAAAAAAATATGCAAATATGCTCGAATCCGAGCCCTAGTAATTACGTATAGAAACACTACTTCGGCATTTTCCTTAACAACAATATATTATCAAAGAGAACAAATCATATCTACAATGGCATTATAACCTCAATGTAGCTTAATGCACCAACATCATCGCACTTACAGAGAGGCATAATATTTTCATGAAAATAACTGTTTTAAGGGGCCTAAGAAATCTTTTTACACCAAATACTCCCCGTGACTGCAATTTATAAGCAGCACAAGATGTAACTATTTTCGCAATTCTGCACCAGAACACTGGTAGGGTTTACGTGCTACAGGCCGCATTGCCAGCCAACTTATTAAAATATTCTTACAGTTACCCAATTTCAGACATGAAAGGTTCATGGTCCTTGAAACGTGGTTTTCTAGTTCGTTTTGTCTGTTATTCTAAATGTAGTGAATAGAGAGTGTTGTCCAGAATATCAAGTGGACAGTGTTACCAGCAGGGTTTCAAAGGGTAAGTATGTAAAATTCGGTGTAATTAGGTGAAACGGTGTAGATTTGTTATAAAGGGCCTAAATGTAGGGAATGGAGTGGTCTGTCTGAAATGTAAAGTGGACAGTGTTGCCCGCAAGGTTCCAGAGGGTACGTATACAAAATATGGTTCAGATCGGTGAAACGGTGTAGATTTGTGCCTAAGGGGCCTAAATGCAGGGAATGGAGTGGTCAGTCCGAAATTTCAAGTAGACAGTGTTACTAGTCGGGTTCCAAAGGGTAAGTATACAAATTTTGGTTGAGATCGGTGAAACGGTGTGGATTTTTATAAATAACAGACAAACAGACAAATATTGAGTTATATATATATATATATATATATATATATATATATTGTACCCGATTGGGTGTCTCTAGGCCTTAATAAAAATACATAATAATAATAATAATAATCTCGGGTGTGGACCGTTCGTTGGTATCCAAAAAAAATTGTTTGGCCTAGGTCAATGAAACAGGTATTTCTAACTACGTGAAATGGCGTACACAGGTTACAGAAAATCTGTAATTTATTCATAACCAGGCAATCAGGTTTAGAACAAATACAGTCCCATTACAAAGTATATAAAAAAACTACCTAATTAAAAAAAATACAATTACATTAAACCAAACAAAAAAATCAAATAAAAAGGATCAAAATAGGAATCAAAATTCAAAACATCAGTCGGAGTTGGTATCCCATCGTTCTTCCTTGCTTAATAAGAACTCAAAGAAAAAGAGAACATTACTAAAATCCAGGTGTCAAAACTGCAAACATAAAAAATTACTTTAAACAGCTGATTTGGGGTGACATTTACATTAGGTGACTGTCAACTGCTTACTTGCAAATATCAAAGGTTCAACTCAACTTGGCAGTTGCCCTTAATCAAAACAAACTACCTGCAATGGATCTAATTTTTGTCTCCCACATACACACAAATATACACTAAGGACAACGAGAGTATTCCTTTCTATAATGGGGCATCGAACCTGTGGTCCGTCAGCTCCATTGGGACCACATGAATACTGGTCACCTGGGTTAGCGAGATACACACAAAATAACATTTGGGGAATGCGACAAAAAAAAAAACAATAACGAACCAAAACACAGCTGGTGACAAGCCAGCAACTACTCTACAATAGCCCGTCAAACTTAGGCTCACCAAACAATTACTAGGTCAACATGACTAAATATAACTCCCACTCCTACAGGGAAACAACCTACACTCGATCCATTAACCCTAGGGTGACCATTGACAAACGGAAGGAACCCCGCTGTGCAGTCATTAGCACGGGTCCAGCCAGTTTGCCAGAAATACCGCACTTCTACAGTGGGCTTAGCTCTGAGATGCTCCAACAGCAATACTAAATGTGACATAAATTAAATATGAAATAAACGTTAATTTCCAGACCTTGGTCGCGTAGAAATATGGCCAGGGTCTGCTGCTTTCTCCACTGCGCTGTGGGAATAAAGACATAATGTATGTGTGCGCGCATAAAAAAAAATAACTAATAACCTACCGGTATCGTACCATATTTGCATAATCACCAAAATACCTCAGGATCGCCGCCTGGAAAAAAAATCAACATACTCCTCGGCTTCATGGCCGGAAACAACACGAAAAATCTCAGGGTAAACACCTGGATACACTTACTCATTGGCCACACTGGCAAAAAAATCACTTACCACTTTGGTACGAAAATCAACGACTCCACAGCCGGAAACAAACTGCACACACACACACACACTTAAATATACACCATCACAGGCGTAAGCCACGCCTCCACGAACAGGATCACTGACCATAATATCGACCGGTCTGGCGAAAATAAAAGGGGCAGGGATCCTAATGCCCTAATCTAACCAGAAAATGAAATGGTTCAAAGAAAAATCAGACTAGCTCGACTCGAAAATGTCACATCAAAAACAAACAAAAACAAGTAGTTCCGTAAAGAACTATACAGCCTATTTTCATATATCCTGCTCATGTTAATTTCTTCTAACAACATACAAAATTTCAGTTTAATTGCTGTAACAGATTCGTAGATATTGAGAACCGTCTAAATATTTCAGATTGTCGCCAGGTTGGATTTTTATTTTTGTACTATTACATTAAGATTATTGTGTACGTGTGGTATTCAAACTTCAATCGCATGATTAGAACACAAGAAGTAAAAACGAGATTTTAAAATTACGCACAGCAGCCATCTTCTGATTATGCAAACAATTGAAATAAATTAGATGCCAGTGGATCAACATTTGTATAAGCATTTAACGTGCAACGTTTCACAGCACTCGGATAGTTAATTCGCGAGAATCGTCCATTTAAATATTTATACTTCGCGTCGCCGCCATGTTGGATTTGTGCTCACCAGGTTAATGAAAGTCCTATAGGTGAACATATGTTCATAGTCTCTATTAACATTAAAAAATTCAGTTTGGTTGCTGTAAAAGATTCATAGATATTGAGAACCGTCTAAATATTTCGGAAGCTCGCCATTTAGGATTGTTATATGTATAGGCCATAGAATTATGTACCATTCAAGGACAATTATTGCCTAGGTTCATTATTCAAACTTTCACTTCGATCGCATGATTACGACACAAGAAATAAAAACTTAATTTTAAAATTTCGCACAGCCGCCATATTGAGGTTATGTAAACAATTGATTTAAATTAGATGGCAGTGCATTACAATCTGCAAATCATTTACTGTACCACATTTCACTGCGCTCAGAGAGTTAAATCACGAGAAAAGTCTATTAAAATATTTCAAATTCGCTTGGTCGCCATGTTCGTTTTTTACTTTACAGGTTTATGAATGTTACATAGATAAACTTGTATCAGTACCCTTTATCACCGTGCAAAATTGCATGATGATATCTGTGATAGTTTCGGAGATATAGAATGCCAGTGAAATATTTCGCACAGCCGCCATTTTGAGGTTATGTAAACAATTGAACTAAATTAGACTCCAGTCCATTACTAGGTGTATAAACACATGCTGTACCTAGTTTCATTACGTTTGGATGGTTAAATCGTGAGAAAAGTCTATTTAAATGTCTCAACTTCGCTTGGTCGCCATGTTCGTTTTCTACTTTTACAAGTTTATGAAATATACATACGTAAACTTGTATCAGTGCCCTTTATCACCGTACTAAATTGCAGGGTGATATCTGTAATAGTTTCGGAGATATAGAATGTCAGTTAAATATTTCGCACAGCCGCCATTTTGAAGTTATGTAAACAATTGAACTAAATTAGACTCCAGTGCATTACAATGTGTATAAACATTTTCTGTACCAAGTTTCATTACGTGTGGATAGCTAAATCGCGAGAAAAGTCTATTTAAAAGTCTCAACTTCGCTTGACCGCCATGTTGGTTTTGTAGTCACCAGGTTTTTGAAAGTCTCATAGCTGAACTTCTAGTAGTACCCTTTATCACCGTACACAATTTGAGGGCGATATCGGTAATAGTTTCGGAGATATTGAATGCTAGTGAAATATTTCGCACAGCCGCCATTTTGCATTGGTGAGACGTAACAAAATTTGAAGGCCACGGTCGAGGTCGCCGGGAATAGTGCTATGAACATACCGAGTTTCATTGAAATCGCTCCAGCCGTTTAGATTTTATTAGGGGGGGACACACACACGAATCACACACACACACACACACACACACGCACACACACACGGACAAAAGGTGATCTCATAAGCCTATTTTTTCAAAATTGAAAATAGGCTAAAAATGATATCCTTGCTAAATGGTCACTCCAAAAGTATACATCACACTACCATTCTACCCACAAAAAAATAGCCATCAAATCTAACCTATGCGCGTCATATTTACAGTTACAAAGTCCGGGCTCAAACTCAATTACGGACTTCCTTGTCAGAGGCCCACAAACATGCATTATTTTTACAGTCTGACAAGTCACAAACACAAACATTAACATGTTGACCCGAAAAAAAAAAATTCGCTCCCCAGCTACAAAGAAAATGGTGACAAATGCCACAAAAAAGATCTAAATACTACTGTACAAGCTATCTCGCTACCCGATATCTGCATTCATGCTCCCTCTAATGAAAAGTTAATACTCATCGTTTCCTGGGGATGACAAATCCATGACAGCTTCCTGGGATGACCACGTTCGACTCCCGATCTGATGCCTTCTAGCCTCTCATGCTTCTATGCTGAGTCCATGCATAGTGTTCAACTTCGTGATCTTGTCACACATGAAATACTCAGTCTAGGTACGACCTTAGCAACACAGGGTATACACACATAAGTATTCACGAAACACAAATATATAACACTCAATTAATAAATTATTCACACCAATACAACACACGCAATGGCATTTCCCGTCGTTTTGACCGTCCGACGATAACGTCACTGGCGTACACAGCTCGCACGGGCTCGTACAGTTCGAAGTATGTTCCACGAATGGGCTACCCGTTCGATCCTCGACACGACTGTTTTGGCTTAGGCTCGTGACCGTTTCAAATATTCAGAACTTGGCCACAAATCTTTGTCAGCAAATGGCAACTAGTTTATGTCCTCCGAAGCATAGCATAAAATATAAATTAAGCTACTTCGATTCGCCTGCATCTCGCGCCCCGTATGATTAAATTTGGTATGGACGGGTTAGCGCTTATATGAATACAGTCTCGGGTCACCAACCCGTTTGGTACTCTAAAATTACTATTTCTGTCTCGGCTACCCGAGTTGATATTTTGGATAATTAATTCACACAGTTCAACTAATTCAAAGATATATCACGTTTTATTTACTTATATGCGGCACTCGGCTACGCAACCACGAACTAAGTCTCTGTGGACGTTACATTAAAACGCGGCTTCACTTTTCAGAGCAGCACCGAACAGCCTTCCAGCTCCAAGATCTCATGTTGACTACCCTTTCCTAGTCCGGGGCAAGTGCCTATATGGTCCTGTCACTTCAATACAATGGGCAGATTTCACTGTATGGTTGCGATTCTAGGGAAATCGTCACATCGCTGTGATCTTAAGTTCTCCTTAAAGCTCAGATTTGGGACGGCTTCAAATCTTCTTTTATTTTGAAAAACGATCGGCAGATATTTTATAATTGATGATGGCATCATGACACGTCTACGTAGTTCCAACTCCCGCGCCAATGCCGTCATGTTAGAGGGGGTAGGAAGTATCACTCCGCGGTTTAGCTCTTCAAGTCGCCATAACTCCGGCCATTCTCAACACTTAGCCGAGATTAAAATTTCTAAATTATCAACTCGGTCTCAGCTCTGATATGGCTTCTTAACAAAATATCCGGATATGTGGATCAAGAATTAGGTCATCATGCGCTATTTTCTCATTTTTCTGGGACTCTGGCCTCGCCGATGCTCGGCGTGGGGGAGATTATCTCGAGTCCAGGGTCGTAAATATTACTTGAAATGTTCACAATAACTCGGCGGAGGAGAGAATGACCACTCCTGTCACTCAGCTTCTCGGAAACGCTCGCATTGTCTTGGCTGCACGTAGACCAATGCCTCTTGAACTCTGTCAGTGCTTTCTCCCAGCAAATATTATTATTATTAAAATCCTCTTGGTTTCGTAGCATCAATGTCTTAATAAGTACGATTCAGGATCCATCATTCCTTCCGTCCGTCGTTCCAATAAAATTCTCGGCACTGGAAGCACAGTAAATGTTATGCATGCTCTGTATGCGATTTATCCCAGGGCTTAGATGATTCGGCATGCTATCAATACTCAGCCCCCTGATCGGTTACAATATATATATATATATATAGTTCCCCGCATCCTGCGAAGTATGGTTTAAACCTACCTGACATAAAACGGTTGAAATCGAATAAATTTACATTTACATTAACAATAACTACCCATGTATTTGCGTAACTGCACTCAAATTATTGTAAATTTGCTAAAACTATATACCAAAAGTAGTACTGTATTTGAATTTAGGCTACAACACTGAACATATGCGTGTGACTCGGAGTTTCCTAAGACGATGCCGGAAATGTGTGGGTGTAGGAGGAGAACATTTAGAACATCTCCTGTCATAAGGTAGTAGCAGCTTATTTTATTAATTTTAATTGTTATCTCATGTCATGCACGGATAACGTTAGCGAAGTGCTATGTTATGCCGAGCAGGAAGTGATGGGTCAACGGGAGACAGATAAGCTGGGCGCGCCGGCTGGCCGAGTCGTGAGAGAGACTCACTGTAGGAAGAACTCTATTATTTTTGTGTTTCACAGTCATCGATTCATTGTAACGGACATCAGCCTTGTTGAGTTGCTCTCAAGAATGGCAAAACGTATATGTGAGAGAGATGGTTTTTAGTTTCAGTGTATTTGAATTTTGAAGGTGTTACCGGATTGTGCGTAAACTTTGTACATGTTGTCCGTGGGATCAGGGTTTAACCTCTCAAGTGCGCGATTTCGCTTTCTATAGTAGCAGCGAGAATTATGTAATTGTTCTAAAACGCACTCAAAGTGCAAGATAACCTAATAAAAGGCCTGGTACCACCGCCCCCCCCCCCCCCCCCGCCACTCCCACCCCCTCTACCAGGAAGAGTGAGGTATCAACTAAGCTTGGCCTTACACAGCGCTTAACAAGTGCTGGCAGTAGGGGGATGACAAAAGGTCTGCTTTTCGGGGCTACATGACCGCGTTGTCGCAGCCCCTAAACTTAAGAACCAACTAAACTTAAGAAACAAGGTCTGCTTCACTTTACGCGGCTGTGCCCATAAAACCAACATGGCCGCCGCGCGAGTCCAACCCAATATCTCGCAAATCGATAATCGAAGAGGGTCATGTCAAGCCTTGAGGCCGAAGGTGGCGTTTGATTGGCCCCTTTTGACTAATCCCTTTTGATTGGCCCCTATTGACGAGTCCCTGTGGAAGGGTCATTGTTGACGGGTCCTCGTTGACAAGTCCCTGAGGACGAGTCCCTGTGGACGGGTCATTTTTGACGGGTCCTTGTGGACGAGTCCCTGTTGGCATGTCCATTGGACTGACCCCCTTGGGCAGGCCCATGAATATATGAAAACTATTTAAAATTAAAGGATGATTGTTTTTTTTACCCCCCTTTAATAACTTTGGGAACCCCTAAGTTTAGAAAGCCATGTAAGGACTTGTTTTACTCGTGGTAATACCCTCTTGTTTATGGTAGTAGTGGTTTTTTGACAGTTCTAGGCCCTCCACACTCCACAATCTCCACACAAGATGGCGGCTGCGCTCAACCACTCACATGGCGCGCTTTTCAAATAAATCTGACGAGTGTGGCTTAACCTAGCCTATCCTAGTTAAGCTGACGTCATGCGATGCAGGTGTTGCAACTGAACGCTCGGCTACGATGACCCTTTAGCCAAGTAAGATTCGAGATATCTCGCGAACCCATGGTCTGATTTTGGCATGCGACATGTCACTGGACTTGGGGTGACACCCCCTTTTTGAATGTATTTTTGAAACTTTGACAAAGGGCCTAATTACACTTTTGTTAATATCTCGTGAACCAATCATGCTAAGGACTTGTATGAGATGTCCTAGCCTTTGGGGCGATGATCCCCTTTGGGGGGTGAAACTAACCCCCCCCCCCATAAAAAATTGAAAAATCTATATCTTGGAAACTTAGAACCCTAAAATTAGGTGTGATACCTCAAAAAATAAGTCATGACATACGCTCTTACCACGATAGGCCATTTCACCCCTAAAATAGTAAATAGTAATATTACAGGGAAAAAGTGTTAAACAGTTAAAAATGATAAATTAACCTAAAATCTTATGTTTTTGATTAAAAATAGTAGGGGGTGAAGACTACCCCAAAATTGCAAAATTGATACGGTACCTTGGAAACTAAGAACCCTAAAATTAGGTGTGATAGCTTAATAAATTGGTCATTAAATACTCTTTTACCACGATAGGTCATTTTGCCTCGTCAGAGCGCTCTATCAACGTTCCAACGTTCGCCACTAGGTATCACTGATATCTGGTGGCGAAAGTTGGAACTACTTGAAATTGAACGGAACTTGTAGCTCACCCTTTAGGGTGTCCGTTGGAAGCAGCTACAGACTCAGGCGAGCCGAACATGTCCTCGGACACTCCCGGCACTAAAAGCCATATGATAAATAAATAAAATAAACCTCGAAAACAATGAATGTAGATTTTACAGGGGAAAATGGGAACCAATAATCAGATTTAGACACATGAGGTGTTATAGGACTTATGGATTGTACAACGTTATATCATGTTTGATTTTCAAAATATCGATTACTTTTAAAATGGAACTTTTTGTTTTTGTCCTAGAGACTTGAAACTTGGTTTGTGGGTAGAGGAGAAAGGGCCTTTCATTTACGTGAAACAAACGTTTTTGTTAAATTCCTAATTATGGAAATATAATCCCTGTTCAGTTATTTTTTGGAAAAATTTGAAAATATAATCTATTTTTTAAACTGAGAGTGGGATAGCTATATTTTGGAAAATAAAAAGTACAATCCAGCCACGGTGGCCATGCCCAGAAAATGTCAATGGATATTTCGAAGGGACGGCGGGACGTGATACGACTGTTCGTTTTCCGATATTTCCTAGTGCAGACAGATTGACTTAAATATTTTAAAATGCGTGAAGCCTGTTAAGATTTTGTTACCCCTGAAGAGAATCGTTAACGTGTAAACAGTTATGAGTGACATGAAAAATTATAATTCCATGAGCAGATGAAGCTGGCTTTATATAGGACAAATATAACTTGGTTTTATGTTGCCTAAAGCGAGTACAGAAAACAAATTTGCTGCGGCAGACTGGCAGGATATGAATGTTATTGAGCTTATTGGAATGCGCTGATCTGACTTGACAAGAGGGTAATGGAAAAGTACAAAGACACACAGGACACTTGAAGGTCAAATGATCTGGCAATTGTGGTTGAAGGGGAGAGCGAAATGCATGTGAACACGTGAGAGATGACATTGTTGCAGATCCTTGTGAAATAATATTTAAGCTAACAAGTCACATCCTGTTCGGTTTGTACGTGAGAAAATGTAAATTGATGTGTAACATGACCTAATGCAGGTGTTGACCTTGAACGTTAGCTATACACCTGCTCAATAACAGGATGCTCAAGTGTGTAGATCGCTGAGTAAGTAAAAAGTATAATGTACGTGTAGGAATGACATAATAGCCAATAGCAAGGCAAGAGCTGCGGACAGCAATGGCGGGAGGGGAGGAGAGGGGGAGGGGGGAAGAGGGGGAGAGGAAGGGCGTGGTAAGAAAAAATAGGTGGAGAGAGAGAGATATGTTGCTGATAATACATGTGAGGCTGAGGACAGTACACACAGGGCTATAGGTTAAGTACAACATGAGTGAATAAATGAATACAAAGCAAACAGGTTCGCACAACATTTAATTTATTAATCCAAGAATTGAAGGCTGAGTTAAATCCTAGCCATTTTACATAAATTTTGTTTCCTTTTTGTTTTAACACTTTTTCCACAAGGTAATGTTTTGGAAACGCTGTCCTTTGGAGTTCTTGGTGATAAAAACTGCCTTTTATGGGTTGATGGTTGTGGTCCTCGAGTAAATAGGTGACTGGGCTGTTCAGGTTGACTTGCCGAATTCGAAATAGTTCAGTCCCCCAATTTGGTGTGTAGCCCTTGTCGAAGACAGACTTGAATTTGCTCACACGAACATGGTCCCCGATTTTAAGACGATGACGTTTATGGTCTGCTGTTTTTATAGGATTAAACAGTTTATCCAGTCGCGGAATATTTTTGGTCATAAGTCGTGGCTTGGTCCCAATCGTTCTGAGTTTGGTGTCATTGTAACGTGACACAAGCTCAGGAAACAAGTCCAACCTTCTGTAAGAGCCCCGAGCTGTAAACGCTTTCCCCATATGGGTTTTCAATGTTCGGTTAATCCGCTCGACCACACTGGCTTTGAGATTGTTTTACGAGGTGTAATGGTGAATATGCAAAGATTTGAGAAAACTGGAGAAATCCTTGTTGAAAAATGCTCTTCCCTGTTCGGTTTGTAACAACTGGGGTTGACGTTTGGATTGTTGAATATGTTTAAATGCCTTGGTGACTAGAGGACCAGACTTGCGACTCACAGGTTGAACAAAGGTCATTTTAGAATACGAATCAATAACCGTCAACATATAGCGTACACCATCGTTAACGCCAGCATAGGGAATCATTTCAACCAACAAACCAGCCTGCCAAAGTTCATCCAAACCCCGTGAAATCACTTTGAGTCTCTGATAGTGACGCCTAGCTGGGCGATGCAACTCGTGAGTGATTCCCACTTTGATGGGTGAGGACTTAAACAATAATTTTGACATTTCGAAATTCTTCTTCAATTTCTTGAATTTCCCATTCGTGACCAGTATGGCCTGCTTGACGTGAAGCATGCAACAGCTGTAGCCGCTGGATGAGCTTACTGGGATTATGCCAGTAGGTAACATCCATAAGGGGTTTTAATGGTTTAAATGTCACTCCCGAAGCGGACACTTTACGACGAGCACTTTGACTAGTTGAAAACATTTTTGCAATAATGGTTTTATATTTTTGAGATATATTGGCATTCACTTGTTGAGAGGGATCATACTGTCTTTTGTGGGCATGGGTGTCTAATAAAATGGATTTATATTTGCCAAGGCCCTGCTGCGTATAATCATGGAAAGATGGGGTACACGAAAATAACAGCTTTTACAGACCTGGCGTTAATGTATAGTTTTTTTTAATGACAGCACTAGTACGAGCACATTTAATCGATGAATCACCAATTTTAAAACCATCATCCTCATAGCGAATACCATACGTTGTATCTGTCTTTCCAGTAAATAGATCTGTGAGATAGGGTTCCAGTGTTGATCCACAATATTTTATTAAATGGTGTTTTAATTGATCTTTATATTGAGGTGAGGCCAAGAGTTGTGACAATGGAGCTTGCTTGAAAGATGTTTCAGCCATGGCCAATGATTTCTTTTTTAAAAATTCTGCAAGGGGAGGATTTTTTGAGGAGTAAACGCTTGATAATCCTCATCCTCAACATCTCTAACACTAGTCAATGCTTCCTCATCCACAGGATCCTCGTGCAGAGTCTGCGTGGCTTGTGAAACAATATAGTGTCTCAGATGGCTTGAAAGAGGGTTTAAACATGGCTTTTATCGGAGGTGCTAAATGTTGTTGAATAAACAAAGCATTATCCACACGTGATCGTTTCAATTGACGAAACTTTTGGCGAATAGTATGTTTTGCTGTAATAATATGCTTTTTCAATTGACTCTCTGCTAACGCCATGGTGTCTTGACAAATAAATTGGGAGGGAATGAGACAGTTCCTTAAATAGTAATTAAATTATCAAACCCTAAGTGATAACGTCCTTGGTTGAGTTCACTTTGTTTATCAATCACCAAAAAGGCATGGCGTTGGATGTTCCAGCACATTGCACACAATTCTTTAAATGTTTGGAAGGTCATATCAGGATTGACATGTTCATTATAAATTGGACGACTATTCCGCTCATCCTGGCGAAATAAAACAATGACATTGGCATTGTCACGAATAAGTTGTTTGGACATTTTAGAATACGTTTGTCCAAGATAGAAGCAATCAATATGTTTGTGACAACCCATGCTAAATAGCTTTCAATGATGTCTTGTCTTTCAGTGGATACATCATCGAAAATCAGGCTTCACCTCATCCGAGGAAATAACATTTTCTTGCTTAGAAAATCTGAAATAACCCATATTCTCGCTTTGTAATTCAGACATGACTTAATCCATGTCTGATATTGATTTTGCAAAAATATAAATATTTTGAAAACGCAGACCATTGGATGCTGTGATGAATGTGAGCAAAATATTGGTCTTTCCACATCCCGAAGGCAGTGATGCAGTGAATGGAAGACGGAAACAGTGAACCGTGACGTTGTTCATGTGATGTGGGATAGAGATGGGAAACTATGTCCCCCACGGGAATGACTCTTCCTGATTATTAATCTGCATATCAACTAAGGGTTAGAGAGGTTAGCAGGCTGTCTATATACATGGAACCATGCCTTGCAATAGAAACAGTAGACCCCTACTACAAGTTGACGATGGATGTATTTGGACGTGCGTTCACAGCCAAAGATGGTCTGTCCCAATACATGATCCTAAACAAGAAACAGATCCTGCTAATAAACACTATGTGGATAGGTCTGTAGTGCCTCGCACTAAACAGGGTGATTATGACATTAAGGGAAAGCGGTTAACCCATGTGAAACATCCTCAAGTGTCTCGAGATGTAACTACAAAAAAGTACGTGGATAACAAGGTGCACGAGTTATATGACAAAGTGCCTCAGCTTACTGTGGATGGCTATATAGCCAATCATCACCGCATTATTCACGTGTAAGACCCACTAGAAGAAGACGATGTCTGCAACAAACGCTACCTCACCTACCAAATGAAAAGACTATAAATTTTTCCCATCTGTATTTTTAGTGTATCTGACAAATGAAAAAACTGTGAATGATAGGAACCATTTACCACTGGTCAATGACCACTTGACGTATGTGATTTCTTCAGGTTTAAGGCACAATCGATTACATTATGATGGAACCATTCACATTAAACAATCCATGCCTGATGAGAAACATTTACATGTAGAGGTAAACCGTCATAGGATGTTGATACATAACCATCAAACTGTTAATGTAGGTGATGAATTATCATTTCATCTCATGCTCACAAGGGATGAAAAGCAAGCAGGAAAACCTTAGACGATTTCCCACTTTATGTAGAACATGAATATATAGCCATCAAATAAGGATGGCACGTTAGTTGTCACTGAAACTTTCTTGTGAAAGGTTGTTCGTTATCATCATCATGGGGAAACATAGATGTGTGGTGAAAAAGGCTAAAAAAAAGACCCGGTCATTTTCCAAGCATGGGGTTAAGGCATTAGTTGGCAAGCTCTTGCGAATGAAAAAAATAAAAAAAAAATGTTGACTATAAAGAAAACCCATCGAGCAGCACAGAGACGTGTTATTCCAAAACGTCAGCGACAGGTTTCAAAACAATGACGCGTGATTCCTGTCCCCAAACGAGCTGAATTATTACCTGCTTTATTCTCTGGTCTGGCTGCCCTGGGTTCACTTTTGGGTGGTGCTAGTGCTGTGGCTAAAACCATTAATGCTGTACAGCAGGGCAAGCAAGAATTGAAAGAAAGTCAGCGACACCATGAAACGATGGAATCCATTGCTATGGGGGCTAGACACACCAATTTAAAGCCAGCCTTTTATCAACAAGGATTTGAAATTTTCCCATCTCCAAATAAAAATAAAAATAAAAGTTTAACGACAACCATAGCAAGACATGCCCTGACCCATGAAGAAGTCAAAAGCTATGCCAAACAACTAAAGCTTTCCCATTTTCGAGGTGTGTTTATGCGGAACCAATTACCCCCACGACCATGGAAACAGGAATGTGCAATTCCAAATCTAGATGATGACCGAGGGCCAGGAACTCATTATATAGCCTATGTGAAAGAGGGGTCCACAGTATGGTACTTTGACACTTTTGGGAATCTCCCCCCGCCCATGGTAGTAGTGACCTATTTTGAAAACAGGACCATGATATATTATAAAGTGAAACCTGAGCAAACGTTTAACAGCCAAGAGTGTGGGCGTTTGTGTTTATTGTTTTTATCTAAGACACAGCCTTAGCAAAACGTCAACAGTATGTCGGCAGAAAGTAAGATGTTTACACTACATGGACGTGGACCTGAAATCAGCCAAGACTTTAACCCGCCTATTGAATTGAGTAAAAGACCTTATGGTTTGGGACTTGTTTCTCTTGAAACGTACAATAGAATAAACAACATATGTAAAAATGTGTGACAACAAGTTTTTCTATGATGATTCTGTGCTAACCCTGAATCCTGGTGGTTATACGATAGATGATATTTATAAACACATTTATGAATATGGTGGAACATACAAGTTTGAACTCATAGGAAATACCAACACTCATCGCTGCAGTATTTTCTCCACGTTTAAGATTGACTTTGAGACACATCCCGATTCCATTAGTCCTTCACTAGGATTTAAACCACGAGTGTTGGAGCCCAACATAAAACATGATTCAGACTATGAAGTGAAATAGATTGAGGACCATCCCGTGTCGGTGACGTGTAATATTATTAGCCAAGTGTATACCAATCAAAAGCAATCGCATTCGCTTTAAGATGTTATTGTGACATCGCCCAATGGCTATATTATTCGTGAAAACCCTTCAGTAGTGCTCTTTCATTCTGTGGATGTTGATTCTATTAGTAATATAACTTTAAGACTGATCAGTAGTGACTAACAACTCATTCAACTAGATTCTACCACACTAGTGACTTACAAGTTGGTTCTAAAGCCACTATGAAGTTGATGTATAAAGCAACAACACTGTCTAGGAATGGCGTTAGCTGTTTGCCACGTGAATACACGTTAACACCTAAGGACAAGCAGATTTTGCAACATTTGGGTTACCATGTAAACCACCATGATGAATTCTATCCTAGAGGTGGTGAACCGCATCGAGGAGCAAGAAGGGGTGGTAAGAATTGATCCCCATTCCTATCAAGCTCAAACACCTAGACTCAATAACAATGATGACATTCATTTTTTTTTATCAACAACCAAGATATTTTCTCCCTACCGTATGAAAGAGTCATTCAAATTGAAGGTCGGCTCACCAAAGCTGATGGCTCTACACCCACAACATCCAAGTTAGCCAACCATGCTTCTGCCTTTTTATTTTCTGATGTGCGCTATGTGATTAACGATATTGCGGTGGATAGCACTAGAAATGTGGGTATTTCAAGTGTCATGAAACTATACCCCTCTTATAGTAAGGAAGAATTTAAAACACTTTGCATGGCAGGTTGGTCCCTTGATGCGACCAATGACTGGATGGTTCACACCGATGGCACCTTTACGTAATTTTTATCTCTTAAACTCATATTGGGCTTTGCCGAAGAAAACCAGCATATTGTGGTCAAAGCAAGGTAAGTGCTTTATCTGGTTAGAGACAGGAGTGATAATAATGCACTCAATGGAGCTGAAGATGGGCCCAGAGATTCAAAAATTCAACTACAACGAATGCTATGGAATGTACCCCATGTGACCCTATCCGATAGCAAACAACTGGAAATGCTCAAGATTGTGGGAAGAGATATTCCTTTACCCATGGAATTTATAAGCTGGGCATTCCATGAGTATCCCCTATTATCCAGCACGAACACACATAGTTGGTCTGTATAAACAGCATGCTATACAGAGAGACCTCTCTATATTATCGTGTGTTTTCAAACCAATCGCAAGTATAAGCAAACCAAAGATGCCACATTATGTGATCACCTGCAATTGAGAAATGCACGAATTTTCCTCAAAGGAGCTGTTTTTTTCCTATGTAGGACTGGATTTGGATGTTTCAAAAAATAAGTTTGGCCTCCTGTACGACTTGTTTTCTAAATTTAGATGTTCGTATTATCAAAAAGAGAGCTGGTCTATGTTGTCACCCCCCCCCCCCCCCCCCCGCGTTTAAGGCAAGGGCGCCACTGATTGTCTTTGACTGTTCCTACTTGGAAGAGTCTGTCAAGCAATCCAATATTGAGATTCGACTAGATTTTGAAACGCATGATATTGGACCAGCCAATACCACTGCCTACTGTTTGATTATTCATCACAAACAAGTCAACTATTATCCAGTGTCCAACCAAGTGACCAGTGTATAAAATAACAGGCCAACCCACGTCAAGCAGCTCAGTCATGCATTGTTTTAAAACCTCAACAGGTGACACACCCATGAATTTAAAATCTGAGGAACAACGTTTCAAACCCTTTGCGACGTGGCCTGTCCCTTTCATGAATCCTCAAGCCTTGGCGGCCGCTGGTTTCTATTATTTAAAAACAAGAGATTAGGTGAAATATGTGTTTTGTTCCATCACCATAGGCCAATGGGAAGAGAGCGATGAACCCATGCAAGAACATCAGCGCTGGTCACCAGCCTGCCCCTACCTGTGTAAAATGGAGGTGGATAATATACCCTGCCATTCAAGCTACTCCTCACTTGTGCCTCTGAGTGATATAAAAAATTATGATACGTGCGGACCCTATGGCGTCAACAGTGCAAGTTGAGCAGCTCACAGTTAAAAGCACCTAGTTTAGAGACATTGTGACATCATCGGTATTATGGACGCTATAAACAAAAAGACTGTATTCTGGTGTGAGTTGGTATCGTCCTTATCCCAGAATGACAAAAGCATGTAAAACTTGTTATGCCAATAAAATGATGTAATAAAAAATAGGTTGTTGTTATTATTTCTGACGTCACCTGTCATACCCTAGCCTATACACCGAGTACATTTTTTAAAACTAGAATGGGATGTAAGTAAATGCCATTGACACACCTTAGTTGTGGATAGCCAGTCAGTGGTCAGTTGGACTTGGTCCAAGCAAGTGTCAACAGGTTGCGCACACTGATTGTGGATTGTCAAGGGTTTAAAATTGGAGATAAAAATTTTATACTAAAGAAGTGGCCATGATTGATTGTTCCACATTTTGGATATCGCAAGCTTCTTATTTGGTATTTAAACCACCCTATGCTTTTGATTTGTTGTGTGAGAAAGACCATAAACAAACCCAATGGATTATTTTGTCCTCAGCCCATGTGGTATTTGTAAAAAGGTAAAGAAAAAACGCCAATGGCTACAACCATTTTTGGAGCCTTACTGTCAATGTATTGATGTGGGGAGCGTGATGGCGCAGTGGCTTAGCTGCTCGTCTTTCACCCGGTTCGAATCCCGATGGCAGCGGGGTGGAATTTTCATCTGCAAGATCACGTGGCGCCAGGAAGAGCATCCGGCCTTAAATCCCCGGCCAAAACCAAAATGAGGCTAGTCGGCTCCGGCGACCCCAATTAATTGGGAGAAGTCGAAGAAAGTTACTGTCAATGTATTGATGTGATGGACTTGGGGTGCCCCTCGTTGCAAACACTCATGGACCACTGCCCCTGCGGCAACATTACCCATAAAGCCCTGGAATATGTGTGGAATCTCTTTCATTGGCTAACCACCAATGCCAGCTGGGAGTTGTTAAATAAAATTAAAACTCAAGGTTTACCTGTGGATAAAACCCGTGAGATTCCTACAAGCGACGTGTAAACATTAACGTGTTACCATGGAAAGAGGGGATGCTACTGATAAAGCGGTTGGGAAATTCTTAGTGTGCAAAAAGAAACTAGACAATTTTACCAAAGATGAATTATTAGCGCTCCCCAAGTCGTTCATTTATTATGTGGCAGCCAATGCTTTGAAAGAAATCTGGCAACATGTACGGTACCAAAATCATGGACTCAAGTCCCTGAGTTGAGTGAATTGCAACCATGTACGGATTACGATCACCATAAGCAAGTGGCCTTGGCAAAAAATACCCTCTATGCGACAGTGTGCTACTCGCCAGCTGGTTAAACTGTATCCCGGCCATACAAGTCAATGTAAAGACTTTGTTTCCTCATTCCACGAATGTGATGGCGTGAAAATGCAACAATAACAACAACAACATCGTCCACAGAGGAGGAGGAGGAAGATCAAACCTTTTCACCATCAATGGAAAAGGATATATCAAACTTGTACTGGCAATGGCCTCATTAACAAAGTCATTCAATACTTACCTTTTGAAATCCATCTATCTGCTTATCCTGTTTGTGGTCCTGGAACTCATCTTAAAGAACGTTTGCGGCGTGGTGATGTTCCTATTAATCCTTTGGATCAAGCAAGCAAAGAACATGACCTTTTTTAACGCCATAGTCATCCCGCTTTAATACAAGTGAAGGATGACACGTTGTTAAAAAAGCTAAACAACTTTTGACATCCTATGATGCTTTAGTGTGAGAGAGGTTCGCAGCCCTGATTGTGATGTGTGCTATGCAAGGAAAGTTAATGATGTGTGGACATTAAAATTGAAAAACGAATGAGGAATTGGTATTTCTTTGTATTCTATTTTTTTGTAAGCGCTATTGGCTATGAAATAAAAACAAGATTTTACTAGAGCATGATTCTTTTTAATAAAAAAAAATTATGATAGTCATTTGTTCATTTATCATTTTCACATTTCACACATTGTTATTTGTCATTTTCCAATTGCCACTTTTAAAAAATGTCAGTTTAATGTTTTTCAATTTCATGATATGGAAACGTGGATCTATTTTGTAGTTTACACATTTGTCAATTTCCACTTAACATTTAATTTTTTTTAAATGCCTGTTTTAAGTTTTTGAAATTTGTTAATATGGAAACATGAATTTTCAATTTTTTTGTTAGTTACACATTATTTTTTCTTCTCATTTTGTGTATGTTGAAAGATGATATTTTCAAAACAAGATTTTTCATTTTACATTTTTTGTAAACGGTATTAATGTGAGTGCTTAACCATGACAACAATGCATGATACTTTGAAACGTGTCACTTCTTATTACAAAGATCAACTTATCGCGCTCCAAGACCTCAGCTGTTGGCTAGGCATCAGGAATTTTCATTTCCTGGGATTCATTTTTGTGGCTCTAAGAATGAGTGTATGACACATCTTCATCATCACTTCATCCTCATTACAATACACAGGTCTCCCACAAGCGTCAACTACAAAGACCTACTCTCAGCCTCTCCAGAGGTGACACAATCATCGTTACTACCATCATTATTAATCATTAATAGTAACGTAAAGTCATCTCTATAGTGTTGCAGTTGGCATGGTTAGCTTCTGCCCCAAAGCTTCTGGGTTTCATTCCCAGCTCTGATACAAAAAAATTAAGTAGTATTAGGATTAAAACAAAGGTCTACTCAGCCTCAAGTAGTGATCAAGCTGAGTGCTGAAACCGCAAAAGGAGTACCCAGGTAAGTGTATTTTCAAGGGTTTATATTCAATGACTTTATGATTAATTCCACAGCTGGTATATCTTAGACATTTGTTAGCACCATGTAAAATGAAATAATACTTTAATAATGTTCAAACCAAAGTTCTAAGGTCGAGGGTATCCATTCTACCTATGGTTCTTACCCAATCAAATAAATTAAATAAAATTTTTTTATCAAAATAAGCCACCAACCTAATTCATAAACCTAAGCCACTAACATAAGCCATTACAAATAGGGTATTAACATAAACCAACAAAAATAAGCCACCAACATAAGCCACCAACATAAGCCATCAACATAAGCCACCAACATAAACCATCAACATAAGCCATCAACATAAGCCACCCACATAAGCCACCAACATAAGCCATCAACATAAGCCGCCAACATAAGTTGTCAACATAAGTCATCAACATAGGTCATCAAGATAAGCCTCCAACATAAGCTACCAACATAAGCCTCCAACATAAGCCACCAACATAAGTCAGTATCATAAGCCACCAACATAAGCCACCAACATCATCCTACATAAAACGGCAACCAAAAAAATCTTTCACCATAAGTGTTTGGACCTTTGTAGTATGTGGATCAACTACACACGTCAGTTGCTACTATGGAATATACTATAACCAATAAAGGTAAACCAAGTGCCCTGTATCATGGCTACTCTTATAACTATAAGCGAGAAATGTGAATGGCATCATATTTTGACAGTGCTCAAATCAAAGAACAACAAAATGTCTAGGTCATCTAAAAACTAAACATGGTGAGGTCTTAACTGTGAGAAATCATCAATGTGGTGTACCAAATGAAACACCGTTGGTGTTAAGAAAACATTATCAAAAGGATAAAAAAGCAAGCCCAGCAAAAATAGTGTTACTCAACATGGTAACTTCTTTGTTTAAAAAAAATTACCATCTCCTCTTCCAAGCCATTTGTAAAGCGAACAACACTATCAAAAGCCACGCAAACTCTACAAGAGGTGTCCATGGAGACAAATCCAAAAGAACTACATAGTATTAGTGATCATAGTTATAATAATGATGATGATGATAATAATGACAGTGATGATGTAAATGAAGAGGATCAAGTGTTTACACATATAAAACCATTGTTGCTTCCCCAGTTTTTAACAACCTCCGGCAATGCTACCCGTGGAAAACTCGTTTACAGCAAGCCATGGGTTTAAAAAAAACTAGACCTAGGGTAAAGAAAAAAATTATGTATGTAACTATTTTAAAAAGTACTTTAATGAAATAAATTTAAAAAAATAAAATATTGTGTATGAATACACTCTCTTTTCCTTTTTCTTAATTGTTATCCTCATGCTCCAACGATTAATGCCATTGTTCCACGTTTCCAATTTCCCATCCACACCCTGTCAATGTCAAGATATCGATTTTTCAATTTTGGGGGGTAGTTTCACCCCCCCCCCCCCCAAGGGGAACATCGCCCCAAGTGCTAGGACCCCTCATACAAGTCCCTAGCATGATTGGTTCGCGAGATATTAACAAGAGTGTAGTTAGGCTATTTGTCAAAATTTCAAAAATATATTCAAAAAGGGGGCGTCACCCCAAGTCCAACGACATGTCGCATGCCAAAATCGGACCTTGGGTTCGCGAGATATCTCGAATCTTACTTGGCTAAAGGGTCAGCGTAGCCAAGCGTTCAGTTTCAACTCCTGCATTGCATGACGTCAGCTTAACTAGGATAGGCTAGGTTAAGCCATGCTCGCCAGATTTATTTGAAAAGCGCGCCATGTGTATGGTTGCGCACCGCCACCATCTTGTGTGGAGAATGTGGAGTGTAGAGGTTCTAGAACTGTTGAAAAACACTACTAACACGAGTAAATTACGAAAGCTCTGGCTCCACGCAGACATGGAATGTAAAACCACATGTACACATCATGAGAATTAGAAGTCAAATGGTACTTCCCGACCACGCACTGAGTTTAAATTTGCTATGTTGGTAGAACTTTGGTAGAAACCGGTCGAAAGAAAACGAAATGATAAAATGTTCTATTTGGGGATATATTAAGAGGGCTCAATATAGCGAAAAAATTTCAAAACTTACATTTTTCTACCTACGATCTTGAAATTTATTATATACCTAGGTACATGCATAGCGAGGCTCTGTTTAGTAATCAGTTGAAAGAATGGGGCTATTGCAATGCATAAGGGAGATATAGGCCACAAGATTTCAGATTTTTGGTCGTAAATATAAGCACAACTGCCCAGTTAAGTTTCAAAAGCGAGCCGGTAGTTAGTGAGGAAAACGGGAGAATTACACGAGCCACAACTAACAATATATATGGAGAAAATCGTGAGGGGTTTATTAAATACATAACTGTTATGGAAGTTTTTAAGAGAATAATTGTGTAAGCTAGGCCACTGTCTGGAGATCGACTTTTTTAAAAAGTGTTTTAAGTCTTGTTACATTGAATAGTTCTCGCCTGCTGACCCCAAGGTTAAGGGATCGAATTTTGAAAGCGTCATTTGGTATTTCAGCGTGCTTAAATGTGAAAGACCCGTATCAATAGATTTACTGGAACATTAAAGACCCTTTCAAGGCAAATTCAGCCACCCTGGTGACTCTAAAGCCGCAGTAGTTGCAAACGTCGCAAAACCCATAGCTATTACTATTGTTATTACGCGTTGTCCGATTGTAAGGAAATTACGTAAGCAAGGACATTCGGACCGAACATGCAACTGATTAAAGCTTCGTGTTCAATGTATGAATAGCGGGAACTCCCGCGCATCTGAACTGCGCATGCATCAGGTGTATATATGGCGCGATTCTGAAGCGTATGCTCAAAGTAGCTGTTGCATTTGACTGCGATATCTGAACGTCGGCTGTAAGAATGCCACGCCGAAGGATTCGTGCTCATTACGAGCAGATGCCAGAGTTTGAAAGAGGTCGTGCGATCGGATTGAAAGAAGCTGGTTGGTCGAATCGAGCTGTCGCTGGACATTTGGGTCGAAGTGATGCGGCGTTCAGACGATGCTGGCAAGCGTGGGTCAGCAACGGCAGGCATCAGCGTCAGGACGGCAGTGGTCGACCGAGGGCCACTACAGCACGGGTAGACAGAGCGATTGTCAGAACAGCTGTCACAGCATCGGAGTCGTCGTTATCAACGATCCAGCGTGTGACACATGTGTCCTCCATGACCATCAACAGACGCCTGAGCGACAGGAATTTTCGCTCGCGCCGCCCGTTACGCCGCTTACCACTCACGCCTGTTCACCTTCAAGTCAGATTAGAGTTGTGCCGCGTTCGAGCAACGTGGAACTGCGCTGACTGGGGACGTTTAGTTTTTAGTAACGAGTTCCGTTTCTAACAGTGCCCTGACGACAACCGCAGACGTGTTTGGAGACGTCCAGGCCAGCGTGGGGATCCTGCCTTGACTATCGCACGCCACACAGCCCCACAACAGGGGGTGATGATCTGGGGTGCCATCTCCTTTCATTGCCGGACCCCTCTGGCAGTCATTCCTGGCACACTGACAGCCCAGCGGTATGTTGATGACATTCTACGGCCGGTTGTGTTACCGTTCCTTCAGCGACATCTAGGCCTTACTTTCCAACAGGATAATGCCCGGCACGTGTTGCTATGGCCTGTCTTCAAGCTTGCCCTATTCTTCCTTGGCCAGCTTGGTCGCCTATTCTCTCTCCCATAGAGCACATTTGGGACGTCATGGGAAGGCGATTGCGAACATCCCGGAATGTCGCCGATTTAGCCCAACACTTGTACACCATTTGGCACGAAATTCCGCAGGACACCATCCGGGAACTTTATCAGGCCATGCCACGTCGAGTGCCAGCTTGCATCCAGGCCATGGGTGGACCAACACCTCATTGACGTCCTCACTTTATAACGCTCTAACTCTGCAATAAATCATTCGATTGTTGTTCTGCACTCTTCATCGTTTGTTTTTGTATGTCTGTCCCTCACATCCGCCGATTTTTCTCGCCATCGGACAATTCCTTCCTGGTGCGTCGTTTCTTTGGTTATACAATGTATGTAACTGTTAAGGAAGATTTATAAAGAAAAATTATGCAAGTAAATACGTAACTCTTAATGAAGACGGTTATTAATGAAAAAATGTGTAAGTCTGAAAATTTACTTTTGTTAAAGTGTTGGTCTTTTCTGTCTGAAAGTTTGGATTTTTGAACTTCGATGTTTTCTTGTTATTACCGAATCTCAGTGCATGTGGTAATTGCTGGTCATTGAGAATAGTGGGAGGGATCAATGGGCTCTCTTCGTGAAACCCTTATTACCGACGGTATTGCAGTCTTTCTAAATTTGAAGTGTTGGTTGGGTTTTGATATTTTAGCCATATTTTGAATGCACCTCGTTGAAGATGGGGTCAGTGTTTTAATGTTTGTGGTTTTGTGTTGATGTCTGTGCAGGTTTTCATCTTCCGTGCCGTGTGCTGGATCTAGAAGCGAGATCACAAGGGTCAGAGGCATATTGTCGTCCTCTTACATTTCCTTCATGCTTTCCTAATGCTTTCAGGAGGAGCGGTACTGTTTGGGCGGATCCACATCTATTATGTCGTGGTGGTTTGTCTTGTGTTTAGTTTAGAATAACCTGGCAACACATATTGAACAGCAATCAGTAGAGTTCGTTCACCTTAACTTTGTACCGACAAGTCTGTTGGTTTGTTGGTTCCTTAGTTTAGGGGCTGCGACAATGCGGTCATGTAGCCCCGTGTACTTTGGGTGTGTGTAGAATCTGTCTGATAACCGGTAGTAATTTTGATGACTGTGTTAGTGTGAGTATATGTTTTTTTAAATTCAAGTAAGGACTGCAACTTTGAATTTCCAATTAGTTCCTACTTTTGCCACCAAACGCCACCGTCAACGACTAATAGGCCTAGTTCAGAACTTAACTACTAGACGCCACCGCAGTCAGCTCTTGGCAATGAACGTCGGAACCTAAGAGCGTTGTTTACATTCTTAACCTATACAATTTAGTTTCACACAGGTGTAATTAGTGGAACGTTCTTTAACATGCCATAAATCTATGACATGGGACCACCGACTTTACTTCCCCTCCGAAGGAAGGCATACTGAGGGATTTTTAACACTCTTAAAAAATCCGACAGCTTCGGCCGGGTTTGAACCCGCTAGCTTGGGCATAGAAGCTCAGCATGCTACCAACTACAACACCGAAGCCGCCCGACAAGTCTGTATTCGTTTTATTTGCAGATATTTGAATAAAATGTTGTTACTTAAATCACTTGATCGCTTAGGGAGTTCTTCTAAATAATTTTAACTCTGTGGGTTCCTAGCACTTCTCTCTTTAGTCCTTCGTTTCCACTTAGGTATTCTGTTTTTAATTATTTTTAATTTTGGGTGGGAGGATTCCATTTCATTGTGCACAATAGTTGTGTGTTAAACTTTATCAAGTAATAAATTGTCAACCGCTTCCAAAGGTAAAATGGACAGCTGACAGAAGAGCAGACAGTTCGCATAAAACGTGTGTGAATGGAACTAGTAGTGTAATGGAATGGAAATGTAATTCGCATTATTGGTAATCCACGCCTGAGGCGGAAAGCCGAATCATTAGTGGGCCTAGTTTCAGGTATCCATCACATTAGCATGTATGGAAAGTGAGGTTAAGCTTACACAGCCATTGGATTCTGACCACTATATCCACACCAAACTGCTCCTCCAGTCACTCCATTCTAATTAAGGGGAGGCGGAAACCCCAATCCTAACAAGGTTAATTTGACATACTGTACAAGAAGAAGTGCTCTGGAACTATAAATGCTAAGTTTTGAAATTTTTATCACTAGTATAGTCTTCCCAAGAGTACTGAACTAGAATTAAGTGGTTTGATTCACGTGTTCCATATTTTATCACACAATTTTATTAACATTTATCCCCAAAATTAGAAACTAAATGAGGAGAGATACTTATTTCCAGTTCAGTAGCTAAATATTTTTGTAAAAATGAATGAACGATCACTCCTTAACTTTTCTAAAGTACAAGAGTTAGCCAAAATACCTGGAAAAAATCTAGAGGTGATGTAGTAATACAGTAGATGTTTACTCGTCCGCTGTCTGTAACCCACCCACCATCCCAGATTTGATCACGACTTATATACGGTATGTGAAATTCCAGCTGTGTCTGCCAGTTTGCGTATGAGTTATCATCAATTGAAGTATTGGCAACCCCACACTTACAGCACTAATATATTTTGCACAAGGAGTGTTTCTAGTTTTTTTTCTCCACTATGAATGTGTGTTTATTTGTTGTTTCTATTTTTTCATCACTGTAATTAGTGTTCTTTCAATAGTAAAATTTGTTCAAGCCAGACCAATGGGTTTTGCCTAGCCCTATATTTTAATCCACACCAATGGGTTTTGTCAAAACCATTGTTAGGTAGCGTGGCCCTGCGGGCCACATTAGGCAATATGAGCACCCCTGGTTT
Source organism: Meconema thalassinum (assembly GCA_946902985.2). NCBI lineage: Eukaryota > Metazoa > Arthropoda > Insecta > Orthoptera > Tettigoniidae > Meconema > Meconema thalassinum. Next base: position 1,762,217,185 of record OX336388.2, read on the forward strand.
TTGTCACGCACAGTGGTGGTAGACACGCATGAATAATTGTAATTCAAACCCATAATTTTTTACATAGGTCTCAGCCTAACGCGTCTAGATCAATGTTTAATCTTGTCAACATGCCCCGCTACCACGTTACGTGTGTCGTGTGGTGTATTTTGTGTCGGACATGTTGGCAACTAGTGACGACAAAGTGTGCGCTTCGCTGAGAGCGCTTTGGCGTCAGTTTAACATACTAAATACGCTGTCGAACCTGGCTGCTCTTGTGAAATAAAAACACATATTTACATGATATAACACATATATCCGATGCAGTCGATTTAGAAGTGATCAAGGTTTGTAATTACAATTCATTATGTCCCCCAGGAAGATGAATTAAGGTATGAAAATCATAAATTATCGAAATATAATCGAAAAAAATTACGAGCCTTACAGTAGTCGCATATGATGTGTAACATCTGACATACAAGAAACCTCACGTGAAATTGTTGATACACCGGTATTTTATACGATTATTGGCACAAATATTAATCTATTGTAAAAGGAAGTGTTTTACAGATATTGTAGTTTATAATACGGAACTCATTTTGTTAGATGATTTGTAGCTTCCACCAGCACTAGCCTAAATAAAGAATACGATATGGATCAACTAGATTAATAGACGCGACACCGCTCATAACCTTAAATTCCTTATAAACAGGTCCTCTTCTTTCACAAACCAACACGTAATTTCATATGGATTTTGTTAAAATGAGTCATATTGATATGATAAATATCGTTTAAAATGATAATCTGGTAGCAAAAATATCTACCCAGCCCAGGATTCGAACCCAAGATCTCTAGATTCACAGACATACGCAATAACCCCACGGCTATTTCGACTACGCAAATAGCGTGCACAAGATGGTGCTTATTTCCACGTTCCAATAATACTGCATTACGAAATTAAGTTTCATTTATATTTTGCTTGTTTCGATAATGTTCCTGAGTGACATTGAGTTTAAAATGCCTTATGCCAATGCAATGCCGACTACTTACAATGTTTGATATTAAGGCATTTTACCATTTAAATACTGATACGAAGACTTCGAACATGTACCATGTCATTTGTTTAAATCACTTGACACCAGAGTTCGCATGGGCGTTTTCCGTTCAGTATGTCATATACATTCCACATGGCCGAGAGTGCGTCATGGTATCAATTTTCGACACCGCGCGCTGATTGTTTCTCTTACCAGTGCCAGGTGGATCAATCGATCAAGTTGGCAGTGCGTCTTATACTTCCGTTACTAAATACGACACTACGTCACATTTACCATCCAGCACTTTAAAAAAAAGCCAGTTCCATAGTTAACATTAGCTGTGACCCCTTCCCTTTCACCTGGCATACTTAGAAGTTTTGATTAACTTCTACCACAAATTATTCAAGTGTTTCTATTGTGCTGGTGGGAGTAGCAATCCCATTTTTCACTGCAGATACATTACTGGTTCAATACCTATACCATTTACAATATCAGCACGTGGGCCAGCAACTTGCTCGTACCGATTTCCGTGAAAGAAACATTTTATCATTTCATAACATGTTGTCGACTTCGTCGTTATGCTTGAGTCTAAAGTTATGCGGGACGGAGACGTTTGCGTAACGGAGACGGAAGTGACGTCATGAAGCTGCGCGGGAAGCCTAAGATAATGGGTAAAGGACGGCGAGTGCGTTACGGCATGCAGCCACGCGGGAAGCCGAAATTAAAGGCTAATTGAGTCTGTTGAAAGAGTCCTGGGGCATCGAACGACCTGGGGCTTTGAGCGAAGCGAAAAGAATACAGGATGACTCCTAAAGAGGTGTACAATATGCCAGATAAGAATACAGGGTGACTCCTAAAGAGATATACAAGATGCCAGATAAGAATACAAGGTGACTCTTAAAGAGGTGTACAAGATGGCAGAGAAGAATGCAGAGTGACTCCTAAAGAGGTGCACAATATGTCACACAAGAATACAGGGTGACTCCTAAAGAGGTGTACAAGATGTCACACAAGAATACAGCGTGACTTCTGAAGAGATATACAAGATGCCATATAAGAATACCGGTGCCTCCTAATGAGGTGTGCAGGATGTCAGAGCAAAATACAGTACAAGATGCCAGATAAGAATACAGGGTGACTCCTAAAGCGATATACAAGATGACAGATAAGAATACAAGGTGACTCTTAAAGAGGTGTACAAGATGGCAGAGAAGAATACAGGGTGACTCCTAAAGAGCTGCACAATATGTCAGACAAGAATACAGGGTAACTCCTAAAGAGGTGTACAAGATGTCACATAAGAATACAGGGTGACTTCTAAAGAGATTATGCAAGATGCCATATAAGAATACAGGGTGACTCCTAAAGAGGTGTGCAGGATGTTAGAGCAAAATACAGTACAAGATGCCTGATAACAATACAGGGTGACTTCTAAAGAGATATACAAGATGCCAGATAAGAATACAAGGTGACTCTTAAAGAGGTGTACAAAATGGCAGAGAAGAATACAGGGTGACTCCTAAAGAGGTGCACAAGATGTCAGACAAGATTACAGGGTGACTCCTAAAGAGGGGTGCAGGATGTCAGAGCAAAATACAGTACAAGATGCCTGATAAGAATACAGGGTGACTCCTAAAGAAATATACAAGATGCCAGATAAGAATACAAGGTGACTCTTAAAGAGGTGTACAAAATGGCAGAGAAGAATACAGGGTGACTCCTAAAGAGGTGCACAAGATGTCAGACAAGATTACAGGGTGACTCCTAAAGAGGGGTGCAGGATGTCAGAGCAAAATACAGTACAAGATGCCTGATAAGAATACAGGGTGACTCCTAAAGAAATATACAAGATGCCAGATAAGAATACAAGGTGACTCTTAAAGAGGTGTACAAGATGGCAGAGAAGAATACAGGGTGACCCCTAAAGAGGTGCACAAGATTTCAGACAAGAATACAGGGTGATTCCTAAAGAGGTGTACAAGATGTCACAAAAGAATACAGAGTGTGCAGAATGACAGAGCAAAATACAGTACAATATGCCAGATAAGAATACAGGGTGACTCCTAAAGAGATATACAAGATGCCAGATAAGAATACAAAGTGACTCTTAAAGAGGTCTACAAGATGGCAGAGAAGAATACAGGGTGAGTCCTAAAGAGGTGCACACGATGTCAGACAAGAATACAGGGTGACTCCTAAAGAGGTGTACAAGATATCACACAAGAATACAGGGTGACTTCTAAAGAGATATGCAAGATGCCAGATAAGAATACATGGTGCCTCCTAAAGAGGTGTGCAGGATGTCAGAGAAAATTACAGGGTGACACTTAACGAGGTGTACAGTATGTTAGATTCAATTCAAATACAGGGTGACCTTTAAAGAGGTTTGCAAGATATCTGATTCAAATAATGGGTGACTCTTAAAGAGTTGTAAAAGATGTCAGACTCAAATACAGGGTGACCCTTAAAGTGGTGCCCGCGCAGGAAGCCTAAGTTAATGGGTAATGGAGTCTGTTGAAAGAGTCCTGGGGCTTCGAGCGAAGCAAGAAGCCCTCCTGAGCCTTTCTAATATGTGTAGCATTTGTAGCATGCGTCATTTGAAATTATATAACGTCTAGTCTTTCAGACTGACTGTAATTTTTTTTAACAGACCATGTGGCTTAATCGTGTTAAAATTGAAATAAATAAGCTAATTTCCTAATAGATGATGTGCATACACTGTACACAACAATAACTTCGCAAATTAAAGCCCGATCGATCAGAATAATGTGAGACATTGTTATTACAGTGCTGGCAACTTCTTACCTCAAGATATTGGAACAGATCATTGAAAACCACTGTCTTTAAATGGAAGAATTACAGAAATTAGTGATTTCCAAGAGAGGCATGTCCAAAGTTCTCAAACTTCTCAATTGTGCATTAATATTAAAACATAATTTTAAAATATGTTTACAAGTGCATAGGATAATAAATTATTCACACTTTGTTCAGCGGAGTTTATATAATTTTATAACACAAAGAATTTGGAAAAGGTTATTTTTTGCTTTCCAACTGCCCGTAAACTAGAGATATATTTTGTTGGTTGGTTGGTTCCACAGTTTAGGGGCTGCGACAACGCAGTCATGTAGCCCCGTGTACTTTGGGTGTGTATAGAATCTCTCTGTTAACTGGTGTTAATTTTGATGGCTGTATTAGTGTGTGTTAACTGTTTTAATTCAAGTAAGGACTGCAGACATTCAAACGCCACCGTAAACGACAACTAGTTCTAAACTTGGTTACTAGATTCCACCGCAGTCGGCTCCCGGCGACGAACGTTGGAACCTAAGAGTGTTAGTCAAATCTAACCTTTAATTTAGCTTCACACAAATGTAGACTAATTAGTGGATGGTTCTTTTACATGCCATAAATCTATGACATGGGACCGCCGGCTTTACTTCCCCTCCGTAGGAAGGCACACTGAGGGATTTTTAACGCTCTTAAAAATCCAACGGATTTGGCTGGGTTGAACCCTCGACCTTGATATATTTAGTTGTTGTTGTTGTTACAATTGAGGACTTTGTGGCATCGTGTGTGGATTTATTGATTTATTTGAAGCTATTTTTTAGTGTTGCTTAAATGATCCATTATTAGAGGCTTTTCAGTCGGTCAACACGTGTATGCTCAATTAGATTACCATTAGGCCTAATATCCTAGTGCCTGAAATAAATACATGAATTATTTATATACTTTATAAAACACTCCTCATATAAACATTGTTTGTTGTTTTCCGTCATAATAGCCATGTAGCCAAGTGTACCTGCGTGTGTGTGTGTGTGTCAATGTGATGGCTGTATTAATGTGTGTATGTGTAATTGAGGCTAGTATTTGGGATTAGGTGGCCGTGGCCTTAAGTTAGAAACCAACCCGGCATTTGCCTGGAGTAAAGTGGGAAGCCAACGAAAACCACTACTTCGAAGGCTGTGGTGGGTTTCAAACCCACCTCCTCTCAGTTTGCCTCTCGAGGCTGAATAACCTTGTTTCAGCCCTCAGAAGCATAAAATTTCTTAGGAGAGCCGGGAATCGAACTCGTCTTCCTCGCTCTCCAGTGACAAACAAGAATTATTATAGTCACAACGCCACGAGGTGGAATCAAATTAGTAGATTATGCCCTAAAATTGTAGGAAAATATTATATAAACAGTTTTAACCTCGAAGTGGCAAGTGGTAGTAAATTATGCAAAATACGTAAACATGTGTTATTACCAGGGATAGGAAAAATTCGCGATCGCGAATTTCACGAATTTTTAAAAGAAGTAATAATATGTTATAATAACCCGAAAAATGGTGAAAAAAATTGTTTTTGAGCTCGCGATTTTTCGCGAATTTCGCAAGAAAACGCGAATTTTAGCTCTTTTCGTTTGTTTTCCTTTATAGTGCACTTCCAATAATTCACGGCAATTAATGCACGAATTTCCGCGAATTTTTGAAAGCCGTGAATTATCTGCAGTAATGTTTTCAAGCCTAGCAAAAAGAAAACTATTGGTTAAAATATTGAAATGTATTTTAAGAACACGCAGAAAAAAATAATTATAATACTTTATAACATAGTATTGTAAGATACACTACGTGGATTAGGCCTATAGCAATATTAACAAGAAGTTCCGTGACGAACTAAAGAGCCTACTTCTCATGCCAATGATTATTCTACAGTATATGAACCTATCTAGAATAATGACGAAATTAAGTTGCTAATATCGAAATTTCTAATTAGTTCGAAATACTGTATACCTGGCATAATGTAGCCTAATAGGGCACCACAGTTGGCAGCCCTGATGACTGAATATATTCTTAGTTCCATCTCTTAAGGTACAGAATACAAAATTTGGTTGAAGTCCAATGAATAGCATGGACGTTACATGCAGTTAAACATTGGATCTAACAGCGCACGTAAAATCATGTTGGCAACAATGTCATGCATGTATTGGTCAGAAATAATCTGAAATAATATGATCTATTGTTGTGCCAATTTTGAATGAAATCCATTAGTTAGTATAGAAGTTACATGCATTTTAAAATTGGACCTATCAGCAGGCTTAGAATCATATTGGCAGCACTGACGTATATTAGTTACTCCAAATTCATCTAGAATGCCAGGTACTATACGTGTGCAAAGTTTAGAGCCATTGGCTTGCATACTTTCTGATATATTGATATTAGGGTAACAAAAATAGGGACAGTACATATTAATAGTTGGCAGCCCTGGTTGCTCTTAACAATACGCATAGTCATATCTGTTATGGTACACATAGCACATACGAAATTTGGTTCAAATCCAAATGATAGTATGGAAGTTGCATGTATTTAAAGTTGGACCTGTCAGCAGGTTTATAATCATTTTGGCAACACTGCCATGTATGGCCTCCTGGAAATTAAACTGCAATATTATTATCTATACGTGTGCCAATTTTGAAATAGCTCCCATTCATACCTTCCAAGATATACATCATGGAGCTCAAATTTCAATTGCGATTTTTTTGCAGTTGGTAGCACTGACATCATTTTCAAATATGGCCGTGAGATATTCAGGTATAGATCTTTAATCCTACCAAATTTTGTTTCGATTGCTCCAGCCGTTTAGGAGTTGATAGGGGGGGACACACAGCCAGACAGACAGAAGGACAGACAGACAGACAGACAGAAGGACAGACAGACAGACAGACACACACACATTTGCCCGATCTCATAAGTCTACTTTTTCCTCATTTTTGCAAAATGTGAAAAGTAGGCTAAAATCTAAGAGTAATGACTGTCATCACTCTTTGTTTCTTAGATAGTTTATTTTTTCTAATTTTAGATTGTACAATTCTGAAGAAAACAATATATGAGAACGAAAATTTATCTCGATTTTCTATATAAGAGATAAGTGTGACTATAGATTCACTAGCTTGACTGTGGGAACTTTCGGGATTTCCGTTGCATCACTCCTTCACTCGACATGTACTGAATCTCAGTTTACCTCACCGACAGTCAAATTCCGTTCAATATCCACATCGCTTTCATGTCTGAAACCATGATCGTCTTTATAGAAGTCCTACTACTGAATGTCACTTTCTTCTGCATCTTGATATTCATCCAGGTTTTGCCCTAATGTCATCGTAGTGAGACCACCTTGCCCGTTTGAAATATCGTCGTCATAGAAGACGACAGAGGCTTGTTTTTGTGCGAGTGTAGTAGCGGTAATTTTCTCTCGTGACTTGATTGCATGGAGAGCATCCAACAAACATGGAATGATCGGAAACTTAACGGTAGATAGCGGGCCTCGCTTTCTGCATACAGCGATCTTTATCAATCAGGGCGGTCATCCTAGTAAGTTATTAAGTTATTGAGGTTTTAAGGGCCAGAACAGCAAGGTCACCTGCCCCTTCATCCTAGTAACTACTCGACGCGTGGCGTCATGAGCGCCTTTCAGACATGAATATCTAGATGGCAAGTATCCATATCAAAATGTGCCACTGTTTCCTGAACCAATCTTAACCAGGTGGTCTTCTTGGTTTCATTCTGTAGTGTGCCTGTCAGAGTACTTGAAAGATATTGTGCAATTTATGAATGAAGTAGTAGGGACTGATAACTCTGATGTTGATTTCCTGAACAATGATTCACATGACGAAATACTTGAGATTCAAAGAATTTGGCACAGACATCACTGAACTCATCCCTTTATTAGAATGCGAGTCTTATCAGACTGTTCACCTTCTAGATGGACATCTACGGAGAATTCAGCAAGCCCTTAAACTTGCTGTTTCTGGAAATTACGGTACCAACATTAAGGAGCTGTTGGAGGGTTGTGGAAATGTATTAAAAAGATAGAAAATACTTTCAGTTTTAGTAAACGCTGGGTCCCATGCTCTTAGAATATTAATGAGCTTGAGATCCGTTGACCATGGGAACAAGATTTACAACTGTGTGCGTTTCATCCAGCAGAAATAGTGCCAATGAACATCAATGAGGACCTTGCAAAGAAGGAACACTGGAAGAAAGTGAGGTCATAAGAGGATACAACGAACTGCAAACTTAATCAAGAAGCAGATGCACGACAGGACTAAGACAGCCATTGTTCGAGTTTTGCAAGGAATGACATTTGTATTTCCGAAGTTCTCAGTATCTGTGTTGAAAACCATTTTGATACCCTGTTCAAACACTAACTGTGAACTTTTGTTTTCTAGCTTACACTAGCACGTTACGTGATATGTGTCACCGTTTGTCAAAAGAGAATTTGGATCTCTTCACTGAAGTATACTTTGAAGGATGACTGAAATGTGTTATATTATCCATGATATTAAAAAAATCCCGCCTAAAATTTAACATTTTGAAAGTACCGAAAAGTGGACTTGAAACGACCGAATTTGCCACCTTAAACTACCGCTTTCTTCACTCTGGAATCACCGAAAAATTCCTATCCCTAGTTATTACGCTTCGCCAAAACATAGAAAGGATTTAAAAAAATGTCCTGGAATAAATCCAATCCGAAGGGTATGAGGATGACATAACAATAACTTCCACTTGTTCGTCATTAACCTAATTTGTGGTATACATTTCATACCAATGACAGTCATGTATCCTTCTTGGTGACGTAGTTTTCACAAACGTAAGTGTACGTCAGTGTTGCATTAGTAAAACATAGCACTAGGAAACCGCGGCCAAAGTATTCGACCTCAACACTACTAATTGGAACATTAAGCTCCCAGTCTCATTCGGACGAGCCATCGTTTGATATTCATTTTTATTTATTTATCGTACGGCTTTTAGTGCCGGGAGTGTCCCAGGACATGTTCGGCTCGCCAGAGGCTGTAGCTGCTTCTAGCGAACACCAATAGGGTGAGCTACAAGTTCCGTTCAATTTCAAGTAGTTCGAAATCTCGCTACCAGATGTCAATGGATGTCAATGATACCTAGTGGTCAACGTTGGAACTTTGATAGAGCGTTCCAACGAAATCTAACCTAGAAATTTAGCTTCACACAAGATTAGTCTGTGCCATAAATCTATGACATGGGACCGCCGGCTTTACTTCCCATCCGAAGGAAGGATTTTAACGCTCTTAAAAAATCCGATGACTTCGGCCGGGTTTGAACCCGCTATCTTGGCCACAGCAGTTCAGCATGTTACCAACTACGCCACTGAATCCGCTTATCGTTAGATAATTAATTCTTCATGCATTAACGTGCTGTGCATAATTATTACACACTTAATGCACAAAATCTTTAACCATATTAACCAACGGACCTTTAGCTTTCTAACGGTAAATATTATTATATTTTTTCTTGGGCTACTTTCCATATACTTTCCCACAGTAGTGCATCCTTTTAGTCCCCCCCCCCCCCAAGTACATTTCTATTTTTATGCAAACCACAACGTGCACTTACGGCGTATTGATATGAATTTACGGGTCTTTGCCCTAATTGGCGAGTGTAATTGTCCTTTTAGAGCAGTTATTCAGGTGGTACTGCGTACATTTCATTCCACAAAGTTGGCATTTGCTGTTGTCATCCGGTGTGTGGTGGCCGTCAGTCGTGCAGATCTTTCAGTGAAAGCCGTTGGCGGCGAATTGTGTGCAGACATGTCTGAGTTCAAAGTATGGACCTTCCATGTGTCTGTCTGTAGTGCTTCCGTGGAGTGGATATCCACTGGAATCTGTCGTGCGTTTTCTCTTCGAGAACGAAGGTGGAGGCAAGTGTGTCCTTGAAGGTGGAAGTGAGGTAGGAAAAACATTTTAGTAAATAGGTTGCTGCGTTAGAAGCAAGTGCAAATGGATATGGAACAACAGCAAAATTGATGCTAGTGCTTCAAATGGAAGAAGAGGATTCCTGAGGTAAAGACATTGTTAAAAAAAACGGAAGAACGTTTGATTCCAATTTCTCGTTAATTCTTTTTTCTGGATATAAAATTTCCCTTTTCTTTTTGGAACTTCAAAACGCTGAAATGTTTAGATGTAATATCTCCTTGTATGTGTTAAATTTTAACATGTCTGTTTTTTGAAATTTACTTTAGGTTAATATTGCCAGATGGAAATGTTCCTGGAAGTTCTGTTAAAATTATCCAATTTAAAGAAGATTCATGAAAATTCAAAAATATATTTATTTTCTAAAAGCCAGTGTCAAATTAAAGGGAGAGTCTCGAAGTGTTTTATTAGTTTCTGTAAATAGTTTCTGATAAATAGGTCAATAAAATCCACAGTTGTTGCCCTTCAGGCAAGAACTCAATGTTGAAAACATGCTTTAATATCATAGACACCGGGTGAGTTAGCCGTGGTCGTTACTGCGTGGCTGCAGGCAGTCGCTCACATTCGGGAGGCGAGGAGGTTCGAATCCCCCTGCCGGCAATCTTGAAGAAGGTCTTCTATGGTTTCCCATCTTCCTTCCAGGCAAATGCCGGGGTTGGTCCCTAACTATAGGCCACAGCCGCTACCTTCCAATTCCTCGTCCTTACATTTGCACTTTCCTCCCCAGACAACACTCCACACGCGACGTTACTTGTAGTTCACCGCATGGGTGTCCGAATAGAAGTAGCTACAAACTCTGGCGAGCCGAACATGTCCTCAGACACTCCCGGCACTAAAAGCCATACATAAAAAAGTCATAGACTACTATCGGATTTCTTATTATGGATACCCGAGTTTAGGCCTTAATAATTACAAACAAACCAACAGACCTATTGAACAATGAGTTATACCAATATTCTCCTTGTTTAATTCTGCGTTAGACTCTCTCTTTATCCGTTTAGTCGATTCCGACTCTCCGTGACTCCATGCACTAGACTACGCCAATTTCTTCGCCCTGCACTGCCTCTCGAAGATTTTCCAAGCTGGAATTTAGTGCTTCTGTGATGCCATCCATCCATCTCATTCTTTGCCTCCCTCTTCTTCTTGTGCCTTCTATCTTCCCCAGCATTAAGGTCTTCTCTAATGAATTACGTCTTTGCATGATGTGTCCAAAGTAGCCCAGGTTTTAGGTAGATTTCATTAGAAAGCTAACTATTGCAATGGGTACCATGTTTCGACTTCCGGAAAATTTCGACATATCTTCGCGTTTCACATCCCCCAGACCCCAAAACCACTGTCAGTTCAAAAGTTTATATATAATTTATGTATATTATGTATCTATCTATCTATCTATCTATCTATATATATATATATATATATATATATCAGTTTCTTGTGGACACGATAACTGCCGTAATTTTGCACCAATCACTTTGAATTTTTTACATAACATGTATCCCTATAAAATCTCGGTCGAGTTCGTTAATGGGCAAAATCGGTCGAAGGGGGTGAAAATGGGGGGCTTTTTTCGAAAAAGTGAAATTTCGCTATAACTCTCTTAATACGTGAAATATCGAATCCATTCAAAGTTCATAATATGTGTCGGATGAGGGCCAAAAATTTATGTCAAATAAGTTTTTTGATAGCACCAACCATTGACCAATGGGGTGGAAAAAAGTGGGTTTTTCGGGAAACATTAATCATATCTCTCTTAATAGGCACAATATCAAAACCGTACAAAATGGACAATATTCCTCCAATAATTACCTAAAACTTTTGTCTGAAAGAATTTTCGATATGACCCACCATTACGCCACGGGGTGAGCAAAATGATTTAAATTATAAGAAAATTCCAAGTGCCAAGAGTGGTTGCCATGACAACTTTACTTTTAATTGATAAGGGATGAGCCATCAGCAGTTGCTATGACAACGCCACTGCACGAAATCACATTCTGTTTTCATATGTCTGTGGGAAGCGAATTCGGTATCGGAACTGGTAGCATGCTGAACTTCTATGCCCAAGGTCGCGGGTTCAAACCCGGCTGAAGTCGTCGGATTTACTAAGAGCACCAAAAACCCTGAGTATGCTTTCCTTCGGAGGGGAAGTTCCAACGTTCGTTGCGAGTTGATGGTTCCGGTGGCATCTAGTAGCCAAGTTCACAGCTAGGTGTCGTTGATGGTAGTATTTTAAATTATGTAGCCTATTTTAGGTAGATTTCATCAGAAAGCTAACTATTGCAATGGGTGCCATGTTTCGACTTCCGGAAAATTTCGACATATCTTCGCGTTTCACATTCCCCAGACCCCAAACCACCGTCAGTTCAAAAGTTTATATAGGCTATATGTGTGTGTATATATATGCATATATATCAGTTTCTTGTGGACACGATAACTGCCGTAATTTTGCACCAATCACTTTAATGTTTTACATAATATGTAACCCCTTAAAAATCGGTCGAGTTCGTTAATGGGCAAAATCGGTTAAAGGGGGTGAAAATGGGGGGGGGGGGGGGGCATTTTTTTCGAAAAAGTGAAATGTCGCTATAACTCTCTTAATACGTGAAATATCGAATCAATTCAAAGTTCATAATTTTTGTCGGATAAGTGCCAAAAAATTATGTCAAATAGGTTTTTTGATAGCACCAACCATTGACCAATGGGGTGGAAAAAAGTGGGTGTTTCGGGAAACATTAATCATATCTCTCTTAATAGGCACAATATCAAAACCGTACAAAATGGACAATATTCCTCCAATAATTACCTAAAACTTTTGTCTGAAAGAATTTTCGATATGACCCACCATTACGCCACGGGGTGAGCAAAATGATTTAAATTATAAGAAAAATCCAAGTGTCAAGAGTGGTTGCCATGACAACTTTACTTTTAATTGATAAGGGATGAGCCATCAGCAGTTGCTATGACAACGCCACTGCACGAGATCACATTCTGTTTTCATATGTCTGTGGGAAGCGACTTCGGTATCGGAACTGGTAGCATGCTGAACTTCTATGCCCAAGGTCGCGGGTTCAAACCCGGCTGAAGTCGTCGGATTTACTAAGAGCACCAAAAACCCTGAGTATGCTTTCCTTCGGAGGGGAAGTTCCAACGTTCGTTGCGAGTTGATGGTTCCGGTGGCATCTAGTAGCCAAGTTCACAGCTAGGTGTCGTTGATGGTAGTATTTTAAATTATGTAGCCTATTTTAGGTAGATTTCATCAGAAAGCTAACTATTGCAATGGGTGCCATATATCGACTTCCGGAAAATTTCGACATATCTTCGCGTTTCACATTCCCCAGACCCCAAACCACCGTCAGTTCAAAAGTTTATATAGGCTATATGTGTGTGTATATATATGCATATATATATCAGTTTCTTGTGGACACGATAACTGCCGTAATTTTGCACCAATCACTTTAATGTTTTACATAATATGTAACCCCTTAAAAAATCGGTCGAGTTCGTTAATGGGCAAAATCGGTTAAAGGGGGTGAAAATGGGGGGGGGGGGGGCATTTTTTTTCGAAAAAGTGAAATGTCGCTATAACTCTCTTAATACGTGAAATATCGAATCAATTCACAGTTCATAATATTTGTCGGATAAGTGCCAAAAAATTATGTCAAATAGGATTTTTGATAGCACCAACCATTGACCAATGGGGTGGAAAAAAGTGGGTTTTTCGGGAAACATTAATCATATCTCTCTTAATAGGCACAATATCAAAACCGTACAAAATGGACAATATTCCTCCAATAATTACCTAAAACTTTTGTCTGAAAGAATTTTAGATATGACCCACCATTACGCCACGGGGTGAGCAAAATGATTTAAATTATAAGAAAATTCCAAGTGTCAAGAGTGGTTGCCATGACAACTTTACTTTTAATTGATAAGGGATGAGCCATCAGCAGTTGCTATGACAACGCCACTGCACGAGATCACATTCTGTTTTCATATGTCTGTGGGAAGCGACTTCGGTATCGGAACTGGTAGCATGCTGAACTTCTATGCCCAAGGTCGCGGGTTCAAACCCGGCTGAAGTCGTCGGATTTACTAAGAGCACCAAAAACCCTGAGTATGCTTTCCTTCGTAGGGGAAGTTCCAACGTTCGTTGCGAGTTGATGGTTCCGGTGGCATCTAGTAGCCAAGTTCACAGCTAGGTGTCGTTGATGGTAGTTTTTTAAATTATGTAGCCTATTTTAGGTAGATTTCATCAGAAAGCTAACTATTGCAATGGGTGCCATGTTTCGACTTCCGGAAAATTTCGACATATCTTCGCGTTTCACATCCCCCAGACCCCAAACCACCGTCAGTTCAAAAGTTTATATATATGTGTGTGTATATATATGCATATATATCAGTTTCTTGTGGACACGATAACTGCCGTAATTTTGCACCAATCACTTTAATGTTTTACATAATATGTAACCCCTTAAAAAATCGGTCGAGTTCGTTAATGGGCAAAATCGGTTAAAGGGGGTGAAAATGGGGGGGGGGGGGCATTTTTTTTTTTCGAAAAAGTGAAATGTCGCTATAACTCTCTTAATACTTGAAATATCGAATCAATTCAAAGTTCATAATATTTGTCGGATAAGTGCCAAAAAAATATGTCAAATAGGTTTTTTGATAGCACCAACCATTGACCAAAGGGGTGGAAAAAAGTGGTTTTTTTTCGGGAAACATTAATCATATCTCTGTTAATAGGCACAATATCAAACCCGTACAAAATGGAAAATATTCCCCTAATAATTACCTAAAACTTTGTCTGAAAGAATTTTTGATCTGACCTACCATTACGCCAAAGGATGAGAAAAATTATTTCGGAATTTAAAAAAAAGCCAAGTGCCATCAGAGGTTACCGTGACAACGCTTCTAAATTGATGAGGGATGAGCTATCAGAGGTTGCCAAGACAACGCCATTGCACGAGATCACATTCATTTTTCCATCTGACTGTGGGAAGCGGCTAACTGGTAGCATGCTGAACGTATATGCCCAAGGTCGCTGGTTCAAAGCCGGCCAAAGTCGTCGGATTTTCTAAGAGCGCTAAAAATCCCTCAGCATGCTTTCCTTTGGAGGAGAAGTTCCAACGTTCGTTGCAAGTTGCTGGTTGCGGTGGCATCTAGTAGCCAAGTTCACAGCTAGGTGTCGCTCACGTTAGTATATGGTACAAAATTAGGAACTACTACTTAAAATTGACCGTCTGCAGACCTTACCTGAATTACAGACTAATACAGTCATCACAATTAACACCGTTTATCAGATTCTACACACCCGGGGTTACATGACCACGTTGTCGCAGCCCCTAAACTGGGGAACCAACAAAAATCTCTGCGGGAGATAACATTTTGCGAGAAGAAGTAACAGACTGTCAGATAGTTATACATCAGTTCCAAACCTTGCATAAGGACAGTGTGATCACAAGTATAAAAATGAACCCCGAATGACAAGAAGGTTACCATCCCCATAAGACAATAAAATGATAAAAATATGCATACAAAAACGAAAAAAAGTTGATTTTTAACCTCTAAATGTAAAATACTTTCTTGAAATCAATGAGGTCTGATCCTCCTACGAAAACCTGCATGTTTTGCCTATTATAGCCAATCCCCTAGTTTGCCCGGTGAAATCTATCTCCGCCTTCCGGCGTGCCGAGAGGATTTTTTTATATCCTCTTTGCTTCGTCCATCACTGGTTATTCTGCTTCCTAAGTAACAGAAGTCTCCTACTTCCTTCAGCTTTTCACCTGCCAATTTGATCTCCATAGAGGTTTCTGATTTATTTCGACTGCATTCCAGTATTTTTGTTTTACATTTATTAATTTTCATCATGAATTCTTTCCGTAAGACGGAGTCCATACCATTCAAAAACTCATTCAAATCCTCAGACTTGTCGGCCAAGATGACTATGTCATCAGCAAATCTCAGAGTTGAAATTATTTCTCCTTGAATCTTCATATTGTAAATATTTTCACCTGTATTTTCAAACATAGATTTTATAGCCTAAGTGTAATGGATCTGATGATGATCGCTTCTCGATCGAAACTGGTCATCCTAGTGTTTTATTAATCTCATGTAATTTATTTCAGGTTTAGGGCATAACCCAGATCTTTTGGGTACATTCGTGTTGACCGACTGAAAAGCACTAAACTCTTGTTTGCTAACGCAACACTGAAGAAATGGCGTCAAACCACACAGTGTTTATTGATATTAGTTATAAGTGTATTTTATGAATTAAACTTAACAATTATTGTAATTTTTAAATTATTTTTAAAAGTTAAAATTTGGGGGGTCGCCAAAATACTGAACCTAAAAAGGGGGTCGCAGTTTCTAAAAGGTTGAGAACCCCTGCCCTAGTGTAAAGACATTCGTTGCCGCTAATGGGAGTTCCAATAGTCGCTAAATAACTATCAAAGCAATACTAAATTTTAAATATTTTGTCGTCAAATATTCGAAAAATGTCACTAGACTTAGTGAAGAACACACTGGACTCTTTTACCCAGTAGCTGGCTGTAATAAAGCTGTCTGCATTTCACTTAACTCTGGAGAGGACAGAGGAGTTGCGGTAGAGTTGAGGAAGGCTGCTACTGATGCTCACACACTGCTCACCTGATAAACACTATTTGTTGTTGTTGTTGGTCATGATTCGTTTTAGGGATTTGGACAGAAGGCACCATGGTGTTGGGGTAGATCGCCTGCTTCTCACTCGGAAACTCCGAGTTCAATTCCCGTCTCCGTGAGGGAGTTTAGAATCTGGCCTGAGGGCTGGTACAGGGTGCACTCAGCCTCGCGAAAACAATTGAATAGGTGTCTGACAGTGAGGCAGCGCCCCTGTCACGAAAACTATGATTAACAGCCGAGGGGACCCAACGCACTTACCACGCGACACCCCACAATCTGCAGGCCAAATGGCTGCACAGCGGTCGTTTGGTAGTCCAAGACCCTTCATGGGTTGCGGTGCCACGGCGTTTGTTTTGACATGGGCCATCTTGGTCATCAGTCCAGTGTACTTGGGTGGGTCTGATAACCTGTTTTTCTGTGGCGATTCTAGTACTTTGTGTAGCGGTAGTTATTATGATCGGGAAAGTGGTAGGTGCCCTGGGACTGAAGTTACTCTCCTGGCATCTGCCTAGAGCGAATGTGGTTAAGCACAGATAGAGCACTGTGAGCACCGGGATTCGAACCTCAGATCTCTGGAATTGTTTCAGCTTCCCATGGGGGTTGTGGCTAGAGATTTTACGCCACGGGGTTCAGCCACATTCAAAAGTATTGGGAGGCAATGACTAACTTCCCCGAGGGGGATTTAGCAGAGTTTCCTTTATAGCCAGGTGTGCCAGTTGTGAATTAAAGCGAGCGTACTGTCCTGCATAGTTGTGGTTGCGGATCAACAGTTGTCTTTGTCATCTTACACGGTAAACATAGCTGGCCCACTGAGCGGTGTGATAAGGCGGCTAAATACAGGTCTGCCATTGTGGCTCTGTATCAGCCAAAATTCAGCCTTCACGTGGGCTTGATGTAGGACAGAACTAGGAGTAGTGAGACGAAGGAAGGATCTAGGCAACTCGTAGAGTTAAACTACCACCACCACCACCACCAATAATAATAATAATAATTATAATAATAATAAAAGTTAAATTCCTCGGCGAAATATCTGAGCCTTTTGCAATTAACACTGGGGTCCGCCAAGGAGACGGATTATCTCCGTTACTGTTCAACCTCGTACTTGAGAAGATAATCAGGACCTGGGAAAAGGAAACTAAGGGAATAACCCTTGGCAGACTACTCAAAGATAGAATTCATGTACATTGTTTGGCCTTTGCTGATGACATAGCAATCCTTTCTAATAACAGGCTAGAAGCAATTCATTCCATTGAAAAATTACATGAAATTGCCATCAAAACGGGACTTCAAATTTCTTATGAGAAAACTCAGTACATGGAAGGAGCCTCACGATACTTAGACGGACAACCTATGAGAACTAAATTCGGCAAAATCTTTCAAGTGAACGAATTCAAATATCTGGGAGAAATTATTCAGCCCTCTGGTTTAAACCGTGAAGCAAATAAAGAGAGAATTTCCAAATTACAGAAAGCTTAGAGAAACACTTGGAATAGGTATAACAAAAATCAATATCTCGGAAAGCAAAACTTAGACATTATAATACAGTAATCAAACCGGAGGCGTTATATGCATCAGAAACCTTAATCATTGGTGGCAAATCTTTAACCAAAGAGATTGAAAAACAAGAAAGGAAAATTTTACGAAAAATTTTTGGCCCAGTTTTTATAGAGGGAATCTGGAGGAAAAAGTCATCCCAGGAAATATATCGCCAATGTGAAAAAATGTCTCATACTTTTCGGAAAAGACGATTGAAATTTTACGGGCACATTATCAGAATGAACAATGGCAGATTGACTAAAAGAATTCTCAACTTGGCCCTCTCACTAAAAACCAAGAACAGCTGGCTACGTGAAATTGAAACAGATCTCCAGGAAATCAACATTTCAGACAATATTATACAGGACAGATGCAAATTCAGAACCCTAATCGACAATCACTAATTTGAAGACAAACCCAACACCAGGGCCACCATAACTTGGACAGAAGACCGAAGAAAGGCGCTCAGCGAGAGGATGAAGAGATTTTGGAAGGAAAAGAAGGCCAACACATCAGCTAAACAGGTTCAACCGTGCTCCTGAGTCGGGCATAACGATGCAAGAAGAAGAAGAAATATAAATATAACAATATTAAAAATATTAATAATATAGCGCCTTCGGTGGCGTAGTTAGTAGCATGCTGAGCTTCTATGCCCAAGTTAGTGGGTTCAGACCCGGCTGAAGTCGTCGGATTTTTAAAGAGCGTTAAAATCCCTTAGTATGCCTTCCTTCGGATGGGAAGTAAAGCCGACGGGCCCATGTCATGTATATTTAAGACATGTAAAAGAACCTTCCATTAACTAAACTTGTGTGAAGTAAAATTTGTAGGTTAGGCTTGATAAACGATCTTAAGTTACAACATTCGTCACCAGGCGCTCGTTGCGATGACATCTAGTGATACCCAAGTTCACAGCTAGGTGTCGTGGACGGTAGCATTTGGCAGTGAAAGAAGGAAGTACTTGAAATTATCGTCTGAAGTCCTTACTTAATTTAAAACAGATAACACAGACTACTACAGTCATCACAATTAACACCGGTTATCAGACATATTCTACTCACACCGAAAGTACACGGGGCTACATGGCCGCGTTGTCGCAGCCGCTAAACTAAGGAACCAACCAACTAATAATAATGATCTCAGAATTACAGAAAGCGTATAGAATCACTGGAACAGATACAACAACAAAAAACAATATATCTGAACGCAAAAAACTAAAACACTATACCACGGAAATTCAACCTGAAGCATTATACACATCAGAAGACCTGATCATTGGAGGCAGATCCCTAACAAAAAATTTAGGAAAACAAGAAACGAGAATCGTAGGGAAATATTTGGCCCAGTCTGCATAGAGCGAGTGTGTATGAAAAAGAGGTCTCACGAGTTATTCGAATAATTCGAGAAAAAATCAGACACTAATAGAAAACGACAATTAGAATTTATGGACATATTCAGAGAATGGTCAATGAAAGCATTAAAAAAATGCCACCTCATTAAAAGCCAAGAATAACTGGATAACAGAAATCGAGAATGACCTTCAAGAAATCAGCGTAGGGGATGACCGGGCAAAGCGGAGGGCCCGGGCAAAGCGAACATGTAAAAGTTAAGGAAAATCACGACAGATGTCACCGAGTTGCTTCTGCAGGAAGCGCTGCCATCTACTGGAGATATAAGAATCAGTAGTACGAAGACTATAGTGGTTGACAGTGTGAGACTAGAAGCGTTTGCAGATTTTTATAGCATTTCTTAAAATTTTATCAAGGCAAGAAACACAATATTATTCATAGATTGGTATAACCATTTTGAAAGCGACTACATTGTGTTTTAGTGTTGTTCCACCCCTCTTATTTACACACTTTGTTTGCTTTCTTGCTACACTACTTTTAAGCGATTGGTCACGATTTCCATAATGACGCATAAAGTGAATAGGGCAAAGTGGATATTTATTCACTTTGCCCCTTTGGGTTAATGTTGTTGAATACTTCGTTCACTAACTTAATGATGACTAATAATTTATTATCTTGTTAGGTTAACTTATCAAAGATTATGCGTTCCCACATGGTAAAATGTTACACAATTGGTGACGTGGTGTCTACGAAGCCACTTCTCGTGAGAAGAGTACGATACGACTAAAGGTGACGAAATGAGGCTGAACAGATGTTTAGACAGAGATGAGAAGGTATTGCAAACAAGTCTCGTTTCGGAATGAGTCCTTAGGGGTGTACAATTATCTCTCTCTCAGAGTCTGTCAGAAACCACGTCACCATTTGAGGATTAAATACCCTGAAATAAGTACTGAAGTATATCAACAATAATCAGAATATTGTAATATTTGCTTACATATGGTTTACAAATTCAAATGAAGCAGTGATCAGGGCAGCTGGTGCGAAGAAACAATGAAGCAAGCTCTGGAGGATTGTAGGACAAATCCGATTAACTCCGTTGCTTTAGTTATATCAGGTGAACTGTAAACGTTATAAAACCTATTGAAAAACAAGAATGGATCCCATTTATATGCAATGTTGAGTTTCTGTCAAATGTACACTTGCTTCTCATGTCTTAAACAATGCGTTCCGTTATTCACTTTGCCCGGCTATACGGGCAAAGTGAATAATTTGACATAATTACTTAATTCTGAATTCTAATTATGAATAGTTTCACTATTGATTCTGTTTTATACAGCAATTAAATGGGAAGATAACAATGAACAACTGCAGTAAATTGCATGTCATTGTCGTACGTAATTACATACTGTAGATACACTCATATAGAGTTAGTTTATTAACTTTTCCCGGTCTTCCCCTAATAGTCGAAATTTTATGGGACAGGCCTAGCTTCAGATCGTTGTTCAAATATAATTTTGATGCAAATTAGGATGTGAGCCATCACTGCATGGACAACAGAAAGGAAGAACAAGTAGTTCCGTGAAGCCTATTTTCATATGGACTATCATACTTAAGGGGACGTTAACCACCACAGCGCAGAATTGGTCAAATATTAATATCTCTGGAACCATACACTTGATATTCATGAAACTTTAACTGCTTATAACATATGTGTGTAGTAATAGGTGAATGTATTCAGACCGTTCTGGGTTCATAAATTCTTATCCAAATTGTTATTGTTGCGAGTGTAAAACATTGTGTATTGGTGCATTATTTTTAAAACCATTCATGCCATTAAGCCAAAATTCAGTTTCCAGCTTCCATTGTGTCCGTATTGTAATCCTAACCTAAAAATTTATACATTTTCGGCAAAGGCAATTATAGGAAAGGAATCAATTTTAAAGAAAAAATAATAATGAGCCTTTCATTTAAATTATTATTCACCCCCCAAGTTTAGACCTTATTCCGTATTTTTAAAGTTTCAAAGCATTATACATACATAGTAGAACTCAACTTGAAAATTTCGTGTCAATGGTGCAGTTACTTCCAAAGATATTGCACCTTTTGTACGAATAAAAAACCATTATTAGTGGAAAAAGACACAGATAGTCAGTCTGAAAGACTGGACTTTATATCATTTTAAATGCTAGCAGCCGAGTACCAAGAAGGCAGTGCGAGAACAGAGTATCAAGATTCTATTTTGTTTCTTCACTGCCTACTTGATTGTTCTCGCACTGCCTTCTTGAAACTCTGTTCTCGCACAGCCTTCGTGATACTCGGCTGCTACATCGTACTATGACGTCACACATCTCAGTGCATTCTCGGTACATTTGGTCCCGTCACCATAACGTATCGCCAGACCCCAGATAAAGTCGACATAATCATTTAAAATGATAAATATAGATTTATAAATAAATATGCATGATAAGATTAGTAATAAATATGCTTATAAAAGTTACAATTTTATTAATTTTACGATCTTAAGATTGAAATAATTAAAATAATATAAGAAAATAAATTATAACTTCAACATTGAAATGTAAAAAAAAAAAAAATCATAAAAAATAGGTTTCAATATTTAAATTAATTTTCATTAAATACAAATTACCGTATCCTTAATTATTATATTCCTCCTATAAAGGACTAAACAATGTTCAGACACAGTTTCTTCACTGCCTACTTGATTGTTCTCGCACTGCCTTCTTGAAACTCTGTTCTCGCACTGCCTTCTTGGTGCTCGGCTGCTACATCGTACGACGTCACACATCTCAGTGCATTCTTGGTACATTTGGTCCCGTCACCGTAACGTAACGCCAGACCCCAGATAAAGTCGACATAATCATTTAAAATGATAAAATGAGTTCAAGGTGGAGTGTGTACATGTCATATGAGCACTCATAAACAAATATTCAGTAGCAAAGAATACCGTAATTATAAAGCCTCACCTCCAAGAGTATACTGGTTCTATTTACTGGACATAATACCAACTACTGTCAAGCATAGAGAAGCGGTTAATTTGAATGCAGATAATTATTACAAAATCCCGCCAAAGCTGAGAGAGAACCAGGACTATTAAACGCCACGCCTACCTTACAGCATGAACTTAAAAGAGCCATAACAATTAAACTAATTGAGATAACATCATGAAATAAGTAAATTTTGATAAATAAATATAGTGGCCTTTAAATGAACCAATAAAAAATGGATATTTATTTGGTTAACGCCCCCTTAAGTTAATTACCTCTATCAACATAAAAATCAGTTTGATTGCTGTTATATTCGTAGTTATTGATAACCGTACAAATATTTCAGATGGTCGACATGTTCGATATTTATGTATATAGGCTAGAGTTATGCACTATTAGATGAAGATTAATGCTCAGGTTTATTATTCAAACTTCAATCGAATGATGAGGACACAAGAAATAAAAATGAGATATTAAAACTTCGCACAGCCGCCAATTTGAGGTTCTTCTTCTCAAGTATTCAATCCATGGATTGGTCTGCGGCAGTTCTCCAGTCGGCTCTATTTATAGCTTTCCTCTTCATCTCTTCATAGTTTCTGCATCCTACATCGGACATGATTTTCTGTACATATTGTAGGCTTGTAAGAAAACAATTAATGAATGATCGTGTGGCCTCCAGAGAGGCCGAGTGCAGGTCTTTCTAGTTGACGCCCGTGGGCAAACTGCATGTCGTGATGAGGATGAAGTGATAATGAAGACGTCACATACACCCAGTCTCCGAGCCACGGGAATCAACCCCACCCAGGAGATTAAAATCCCTGATGGATCGATCGGGAATCGAATCCGGGGCGCTTGGGGCCAAAGCCTAGTGCGTTAACCATTTAGTCACGGAGTAGGACTTGAAAACAATTGAAATAAATTAGATGTCAGTGGATTACAATTTGTATAAGCATTTACCCTACCAAGTTTCACTGTGCTCGGATGGTTAAATATTTAAATATATAAATTCTGCGTCACCGCCACGTTGCATTTGTGCTTACCAGATTATTGAAAGTCTATGGGTGGACTTATGTAGATGTAGCCTCTATCAACGTACAAAATTTCAGTTTGATTGCTGTCATAGATTAGTAGATATAGAGAACCGTCTAAATATATCGGATGGTCGCCATTTTGGATTGTTGTATGTATAGGCCATATAGTTATGTACCATAAAGAAAAAATATTGCGTAGCTTCATTATTCAAACTTTCACTTCGTTCGCATGATTACGACACAAGAAACAAAAACTTAATTTTAAAATTTCGCACAGCTGCCATCTTGTGGTTATGAAAACAATTGAAATAAATTAGATGCCAGTGGATTAACATTTGTATAAGCATTAAACGTGCAATACCTCACTTCACTCGGATGGTTAAATCGCAAGAAACGTCCATTTAAATATGTATACTTAGCGTCGCCGCCATGTTGGATTTGTGCTCACCAGGTTACTGAAATCCTATAGGTGAACTTATGTTCATAGCATCTATGAACATAAGAAATTCAGTTTGATTGCTGTAAAAGATTTGTAGATATTGAGAACCGTCTAAATATTTCGGATGCTCCCCATTTTGGATTGTTAGATGTATAGGCCATATAGTTATGCACCATTAAAGGAAAAGTATTGCGTAGGTTCATTATTCAAACTTTCACTTCGATCGCATGATACGACACAAGAAATAAAAACGTAATTTTATAATTTCGCACAGCCGCCATCTTGAGGTTATGTAAACAATTGAACTAAATTAGATGCCAGTGCATTACAATATGTATAATAATTTACTGTACCACATTTTAGTGCGCTCAGAGAGTTAAATCACGAGAACAATCCATTAAAATGTTTCAAATTCGCTTGGCCACCTTGTTTGTTTTGTACTTTACAGGTTTATAAAAGTTACATATATAAACTTGTACCAATGCCTTTTATCACCGTACAAAATGTCAGGGTGATATCTGCCATAGTTTCGGAGATATAGAATGCCGGTTAAATATTTCGCACAGCCGCCATTTTGAGGTTATGTAAATAACTGAACTAAATTAGATGCCACTGCATTACGATGTGTATAAACATTTGCTGTACCAAGTTTCATTAAGTTTTGATGGTTAAATCGCGAGACAAGTCTATTCAAAAGTCTCAACTTCGCTTGGCCGCCATTTTGGTTTTGTAGTTACCAGGTTTTAGGTAGATTTCATTAGAAAGCTAACTATTGCAATGGGTCCCATGTTTCGACTTCCGGAAAATTTCGACATATCTTCGCGTTTCACATCCCCCAGACCCCAAAACCACCGTCAGTTCAAAAGTTTATATATAATTTATGTATGTATATATATATATATATATGTATATATATATATGTATATCAGTTTCTTGTGGACACGATAAATGTCGTAATTTTGCACCAATCACTTTGAATTTTTTACATAATATGTATACCCTTAAAATCTCGTTCGAGTTCGTTAATGGGCAAAATCGGTCAAAGGGGGTGAAAATGGGAGGATTTTATCGAAAAAGTGAAATATCGCTATAACTCTCTTAATATCTGAAATATTGAATCCATTCAAAGTTCATACTATGTGTCGGACAAGGCCCTAAAATTTATGTTTGAAACGTTTTTTGATAGCACCAACCATTGACCAAAGGGGTGGGAAAAAGTGTTTTTTTTTTCGGGAAACATTAATCATATCTCTGTTAATAGGCACAATATCAAAACCGTACAAAATGGACAATATTCCTCCAATAATTACCTAAAACTTTTGTCTGAAAGAATTTTTGATATGACCCACCATTACGCCACGGGGTGAGCAAAATTATTTAAATTATAAGAAAATGCCAAGTGCCAAGAGTGGTTGCCATGACAACTTTACATCTCTATATATATAAGAATGAAAGTTTGTCTGTTTTTTCTGAATTTCTACGGAAATTTGCGTTATTTACGCGTTTTAGACTGTTTTATGACGGATGCGCGCGAAAATGAAATGTTTGTCTGTCTGTCTGTCTGTCTGTCAGTTTGTTTGTCTGTGGACAATTTTGTGTCCTTATAACTCGAGAACGGCTGAGTGGATCAACGTAAAATTTGGTACAGATATCCTTCAGAGGCATGACACCAATCATTGATGTAACTCTTCTCTGTACCTCTCATAAAAGGGGGCCTTCCCCACTAAAATACATGCTGAAATAGGCGTAGAAGGGCGAGACAAAGCTCATTTTCAGCCCCTCAATGTGAGAAGCGAAACTCGGGGGCCCTATATCTGGTCCCTATATTGTTATATTATTATTATAATTATTATTATTACACTACTGAAAGGAAGACCCCAGAGGACAGGAAAAAGGGAATAATTGTCCCGATCTTCAAGAAAGGTAGTAGAACAGAATGCAGAAACTATCGGGGAATAACACTGATGAGTCATTGTGCAAAGATGTTTGAGAAAGTTTTCGGAAGGAGAATTAGGAAAAGGATAGAGGGAGGGATGAGGGAAGAACAACATGGCTTCAGAGCAGGAAGGTCCACAGTGGATTTGATTTATGCTGTAAGGCAGTTACAAGAACAGCACTATGAGTATGGAACAATCTAATAATGGCCTTCCTGGACATTGAGAAAGCATATGACAGTGTATGCAGAAACAAAGTATGGAAGTCCCTGGAGGATAGAGGAGTAGAAAAATGGACTATAAGGAGGATAAAGGAGATGTACAAGAGAAGCGTGAGCTGTGTGAAAGTGGGAGGATAGAGATCGGAACGGGATGGAACAGAGAAAGTGCACTGGCACCGTTACTTTTCATTGTGGTGATAGATGACATAATGACCCGAGTGGCACAAGTAATTGGGGAAGGAAAGATGAAAGCAATGGTGTTAGCGGATGACTTGATGATTTGGGGAAACAAGGAGGAGGAGGTACAGGAACAGTTGGACGTGTGGGAAGGAATAAGACAAGGATATGGGATGAAATTTAGCATAAATAAGAGTGAGATGGTGATCACAACAAGGAAGAAGGAAAGAACCACAACGGGAATAACAATTGGTGGGGAACAGCTGAAGAAAGTGGAGAGTTTCAAGTAACTGGGAAGCCTGATACAAGATAATGGAAGAAACTATAGAGAAAAAATGAGCGGGGGAGACAGGCAGAAGCATTCCGGAGGAGTGTGAGAAGCATGTTATGGAGCAAGGATGTCCCTCAGAACAGAAAAAAGATCATATATTGGACGTACTATGCCCCTATCCTGACGTATGCCTCGGAGACCTGGGCTATGAAAGGAAGGGAGAAGAGCAAAATACAGGCCAGTGAGATGAGCTTCTTGAGAAGCAGTATTGGAGTTACAATGATGGACAGAATAAGAAATGAGAGGACCAGAGAATTAATAAAGGAGGAACCATTACGGGATGGTATAGAGAAATCTAGACTTAGATGGCATGGACATGTAAAACGAATGGAGGATAAGAGGATACCCAGGAGGATACACGAGACGAAGTGGGAAGGAAAGAGACCGAGAGGAAGACCGAGAGGAAGACCGAGAGACAGGTGGCTGAAAGGGATGGAAGAAAGCGTGAAGAAGAGAGGAGAAGACTGGACAGGGGTGGAAGCTGAGAGATGGTGGGAAGACAGAAGACGTTGGAGTGGCCTGTGTTCCAAACAGACCCGGCCAACGGCTGGAAACTGTGCAAGAGGATGATGATGATACTACGGTCTACAACGACGAGACAAAGCTCATTTTCAACCCCTTGGTGTCAGAAAAAACACCTCGGGGCCCCTAAACAGTCGTAAAGGGTCCCCGGAAACTACATTTTAATGCTCTAAAACCAAGAGTTTCTGAGATATTCCCAGAAAACTAATTTCATTTAATAAACTAATGTAGGAATGCAAGCCAGTAACCATGACAACAGTGTCTCAAAAAGGTACATTCAACTTTCCATCTATTTCTGCAAGAAGTAATGCCACTCCATTTATTAAATTTCTGTGAAAGTTTGCAAATGGCTATAAGGTTATCACGGAACCAACAAAAACTGTAAAATTCATCAATGCGCTTAAGGGGGTCAAGAGGTACCCTGGATTTTTTCACAAGACTTAAACGTGCGATGTGTCGTAGAGAAGGTCTTTTATATCTTCAAACAGCAACATCATTTTAACAAATTCCTGAATTGAAATAGTTTATTTTTTATTCTATTGTTTTGCTTTTAGGAATTTGGGCCATTGGAGGCTAGAAAACCTGAATTTTCATGCACCAAAAGCGTTTATAAATTATTAAAGAGGTCTTCCTCTGGATGCGCGCTTGACACAACAGTGTGGGTCAATTTTTATGTGACGTGAATTGCATTTCGTCTACGAGGTTTTCAATTTTATTTTCACGTCAGGAAGTACACGTTAGGTAAATTAGTTTCAGAGCATATTTCAACTAATCATTTATCTTTGTCGACAAACAGGTTCCAAGCCCCTAACCATTGCAACAGCAGCTCAAATGATTACGTTTGGTCATTAATAACGACGACCGTTCGAAGAATGGGTACTTCTGCTAGTTTAATTGATAAGGGATGAGCCATCAGCAGTTGCTATGACAATGCCACTGTACGAGATAAAATTCAGTTTTCCATCTGTCTGTGGGAAGCGACTTCGGTATCGGAACTGGTAGCATGCTGAACTTCTATGCCCAAGGTCGCGGGTTCAAACCCGGCAAAAGTCGTCGGATTTACTAAGAGCGCTAAAAAAACCTGAGTTTGCTTACCTTCGGAGGAGAAGTTCCAACGTTCGTTGCGAGTTGACGGTTCTGGTGGCATCTAGTAGCCAAGTTCACAGATAGGTGTCGTTGATGGTAGTATTTTAGGTAGATTTCTTTAGAAAGCTAACTATTGCACTGGGTACCATGTTTCGATTTCCGGAAAATTTCGACATATCTTCGCGTTTCACTTCCCCCAGACCCCAAAACCACCGTCAGTTCAAAAGTTTATATATATATATATATCAGTTTCTTGTGGACACGATAACTGCCGTAATTTTGTACCAATCACTTTGAATTTTTTACCGAATATGTATACCCATAAAATCTCGGTCGAGTTCGTTACAGGGTTAAATCGGTCGAAGGGGATGAAAATGGGGGACTTTTTTTTTCGAAAAAATGAAATATTGCTATAACTCTCTTAATATGTGAAATATCGAATCCGTTTAAAGTTCATACTATGTGCCGGATAAAGCTCAAAAATTTATGTTTGAAATTTTTTTTGTAGCACCAACCATTGACCAAAGGGGTGGGAAAAAGTGGGTTTTTCGGGAAACATTAATCATATCTCTCTTAATAGGCACAATATCAAAACCGTACAAAATGGACAATATTCCCCTAATAATTACCTAAAACGTTTGTCTGAAAGAATTTTTGATATGAGCCACCATTACGCCAAGGGATGAGAAAAATGATTTCGGAATTATAAGAAAATGCCAAGAGCTATCAGAGGTTGCCATGGCAACACTACTAAATTGATGAGGGATGAGCCATCAGACGTTGCCATGACAACGCACTTGCGCGAGATCAGATTCAGATTTCCATTTGACTAAGTGTGAAGCGGCTTCGGTGACGTAACTGGTAGCATTCCCAAGGTCGCGGGTTCAAAGCCGGCCAAAGTCGTCGGATTTTCTAAGAGCGCTAAAAATCCCTCAGTATGCTTTCCTTTGGAGGGGAGGTTCCAACGTTCGTTGCGAGTTGCTGATTTCGGTGGCATCTAGTAGCCAAGTTCACAGCTAGGTGTCGTTGACGGTAGTATCTGGTAGCAACATTAGGAACTACTGCTTGAAATTGAGCGTCTGCATTCCTTACCTGAATTACAGACTAATACAGCCATCACAATTCACACCGTTTATCAGACAGATTCTACACTCACCCAAAGTACACGGGGTTACATGACCGCGTTGTCGCAGCCCCTAAACTGAGGAACCAACCAAAATCTCTGCGGGAGATATAATTTTGCGTGAAGAAGTAACAGACCGTTACATAGTTACACATCAGTGTCGAAACCTTGCATAAGGACAGTGTGACCACAAGTATAAAAATGGACTCCAAATGACAAGAAGGTTACCGTCATCATAAGACAATAAAATGTTTAAAATATGCATAAAATGACGAAAAACAAAGTTAATTAATCTCCAATTATAAAATACTTTCACGCAATAAATGAGGTCTGATCCTTCTACGAAAACCTGCATATTCTGCCTATTTTCGCCTATCCCCAAGTTTGTCCGGTGAAATCTACCTCCGCCTTCCGGCGTGCCGAGAGGACTTTTTGTTTCAGGATTAAGCCCTCCAAGCAACACTCTGGTTTAATTTGCTGTAAAACTGACTTATTTGTTCTCTTCGCAGTCCATGGAACTCTAAGAA
Source organism: Meconema thalassinum (assembly GCA_946902985.2). NCBI lineage: Eukaryota > Metazoa > Arthropoda > Insecta > Orthoptera > Tettigoniidae > Meconema > Meconema thalassinum. The sequence goes on from OX336388.2 coordinate 1,762,246,885, forward strand.
CTTTTCTCCAACACCATAATTCGAAGGAATCTATTCTACGGCGTTCAGCTTTTCTTATGGTCCAGGTCTCACATACGCACATCACAACTGGAAAAACCATAGCCCTTACTATACGGATCTTTGTTGTTAATGTTAGGTCTCTACTCCTTAAGATAATGTCCAGATTTGAAAATGCCTGTCTACCAAGATAGTTTAAAACAGAGACTATCTCCATTTTCTCTCCTCCTACATGCCATGAAGTAACAGTTGTAGTTGTCATAATTTTTGTTTTCTTGACATTCAACATTAGTCCAGCCTTTGAACTTTCCTCTTTCACTTTCAGTAAGAGATTTTTTAAATCTTCTTCAGTTTCAGCCTTCAGGCTTGTATCATCTGCATATCTCAGGTTGTTTATATACCCAGCTATTTTGATTCCTGTTTCTTCTTCATCTAAGCCCACATTCCTCATAATGTGTTCTGCATACAGATTGAAAAAACAGCATAAGCCCAATTATTCTCAAGTTCAATAATTATGTTTTTTATTTGTGGTTGTATGAAAAATTGACCGAGATTTTGGCGTCTTTTCTAGGAACCGGTCATTTAAAACTATATACTGTACATGGAAAACTGCTTGTCTGTTGGTAATGAAATTTTTATATGTTATATGCACAAGTTTTGGTAGTGTAAATCTCAAGTTTCGATTTTCTTTTCAACATTACAAAGTTTGAAATTAGCATGGGCAATATACGACATCCCTTAACATACAATACAGTTAGGTCTGAAGTGGGTTCCATCAATAAATGCAGCTTTGTTTATGGACTGCAATGAGGATGATATACAATATTAATCATCGCACTTTAACCACACATAATGTTTCCTCCCGTACAGAAATAGTAACACTAGATTGCACTCCTCATGCTTTATAAGTGACAGGTGCACGGGAAGCACATACAGTATATTGCTTGGTCGCAGGTGGCTCCATAGGAGACGCTCTCAAATATGGTGTTTATTTGCTCATAACTTGTAAGCTAGACAAGCAATTTCAGGTGGTGCCAAACTTAGAAAGGGAGGAAAATATATTCATTACAGCAGCGAATAAACTATTGGTGGAAATAAATTTAAATGTGGTGGCCAAACCGAAGGCTCAGATGACTAAAGCAACCAATAACTATTAGATTAATTACAATAATTGCATTATTGTTTTTATTCATCCAGACGTCTACAATTAATTGATGAAGTGTATTCTAATTCGTACTAAGCTATTCATAGTATCCTACTTTTTAGGTTATATCGTGTGAAAATGATTAAATTATTAAAATACCCTAAACGTTTCGCGAGGAATCGTGCCTACATTTTCAATAGAATACAACAATGTGGCAAAAATGTGTGGCAATGAGCTTACCAAGAAAAAAGGGAAGTTCCTCAGTTTGTCACCAGATGGCTGACTGAAGCTACTGTATGGACTAGTGCTGGACATATCATTTGAATATTCGATTAACTTGACTACTTGGAATATTCGCCAAATCGAAATTTGAAGAATTCGAAAAATGCGGATGTCCGAATACTTAGGTTGTTCAAATCATTCGAACATTTGAAGTAGTTCTCTAACTCATTTTAAATACGTCGTCACAGAGTGTACAGTAAATAGTGTAGTTAGTGTCGTAACACCCAAGGATGGCAAGGCATTGTCCATTCTTTCCTTCAATGCCCGAAGTGTAACGTGTCCCCCCAAACAACCGGTCCTGCGTTCTTGTCTCACAGCACTTAACCATCAATTGTGTGTTCAGGGGAGACATGGCTGAAAGAATCCAGAAATATTTCCGGAAACATACACCATGTTTCGCAAAGACCGGACCTGGACATCAGGGGGAGGGTTACTAATAGCCATGAAACCTGAGATAAGGCATGTTCGCCAACGGGAGCTTGAAACTGATTCTGAGGCTGTGTGGGTGGAATACACGTGTGCGAACAATACATTTCTAATAGGATCTGTATACCGTGCTCCAAATTCAACTCAGTACATCAATGAAGAACTTTCGGAGTCCCTCCGTCGAGTATAATACATCCAGTACAAATAGAAGGCCATTTACATAACAGGTGATTTTAATTTAGAAATAGACTGGCAAAATTCTCCTCCCACTCCCAAGGATCCCATAGCTAATGAGTTCCTTACCGCATTCTACGACTTATTCCTTGACGAATTAATAACCGAAGCAACTCGTATCACACAAACTACACGCTCCACAATAGACCTATTCCTCACAAGGCTTCATTCCTCCGTACTGAAAGCTGAAGTCATCCCCGGTTTCAGTGATCATTCAGACATCTTTACCACATTGCATTACAACAAACCACGCAGCAAGAGCACAGTGAGGACAGTATACAATTACAAAAAGGCAGACTGGAAACTGTTATCATCTTTATTCCTCTAACACCTTCCCACCCCATGTATTCTGGACACCAGTGACATCAACTCAGTGTGGCACGCCTGGCGTAATTGCGTCTTTGTGTGGATATCGTTATACCGAAAGTAACCATTAGTGGGAAGAAAAATTCTCCTTGGGTGACGAAGGAAATCATTAAAATGATTACGAAAAGAAGCATTTTATACAAGAAATGGAAAAGTTGCTCAACTGACATCATGTGGGGAAAATACAAGAACATCAGGAACCAAACAAAGAAATTAATTCGCGAAACATACGAAAATTATATTCACAAAATAAGCAGCACCAGTGAAATATGGAAATTCTCGTCGAGAAGACGTGGCATCGCAGCGCCTTCCTCCTTTCACTGTAACGGTACATTCCTCAGTGCACCCCAAGAAATTGCAACAGCCTTCAGTGACAGTTTCAAGCAGAACTTTTCTAAGCCGGATATGACCATGAACCTGCATCTGTCAAGGTCATCACTTCCACCCAGGGCTAGATTTGTGACGGTACGCACCGGTACGCCGTACCGAAACCTCTGATCGGGGGAAAAGTCGAATATATAACATAATGTTTAGAACTGTGGAACGTTAGTATTATGTCAAGGTCAACTTGGTCTTTGACTGGATAATTATTTCAGAAAACTGTAAAGACGAAATTATAAAACAAGAAATAGAAGATTGTTGGTGAACATGTGTGTATTTTCAAACCGGATGTATTTCATTTTTTAAATTACGTAAAAAAACCAATTTGAAATAATGTACATTGTTTGAATGGTTGGTCTACATTAACATTTTAAATAGGCCAACGGCTATGGTAAGAAAAATGTTGCTAAAGCAGTCTCAATTTAATTTAAAATTGCAATCAAAATTAGATTGCTATTTTGTCCACTGATTAATTTTAAACGTATTCAGAAAGGGGTAAAAATATCGTATGTAGAACTCTATATTTCACTATTCCATAACCCCCCCCCCCTTACCCCCTTCCCACCACCACCACCTGGTAGCCCTCAGTACCGGAACCTCATTTTTTAGCCTATTTTCAATTTTGAAAAAATAGGCTTATGAGATCACCTTTTGTCCGTGTGAGTGTGTGCGTGTGTGTGTGTGTGTGAGAGAGAGGTGTGTGTGTGTGTCCCCCTAATAAATTCTAAATGGCTGGAGCGATTTATATGAAACTCGGTAATTTCATAGCACTATTACGGACTACCTCGACCGTGTCCTTCAAATTTTGTTACGTCTCACCAATCCAACATGGCGGCTGTGCGAAATATTTCACCAGCATTCAATATCTCCGAAAATATTCCGGATATCACCCTAAATTTTTTTTAAGGTGATAAAGGGAACTACTAGAAGTTCACCTATGTGACTTTTGAAAAACTGGTAACTACAAAACCAACATGGCGGCCACGCGAATTTGCGACTTTTAAATAGACGTTTCTCGCGATTTAACCAACCAAACGCAATAAAACTTGGTAGAGTATATGTTTATACACATTGTAATGCACCGACATCTAACTTCGTTCAATTGTTTACATAACCACAAGACGGCGGATGTGCGAAATATTTCACCGGCATTCAATATCTCTGAAACTATTAGCGGTATCACCCTGAAATTTTGTACGGAGATAAAGGGCACTACTAGAAGTTCATCTATGAGACTTTCAAAAACCGATTAACTACAAAACGAACATGGCAGCCAAGCGAATTTGAAAATTCTAAATAGACCTTTCTCGCGATTTAATGTTCCAAATGCAATGAAATCTGGTACAGGAAATGTTAATACACATTGTAATGCACTGGTATCTAATTTAGTTCAATTGTTTCCATAACCACAAGATGGCGGCTGTGCGAATTTTAAAATTAAGTTTTTATGTCTTGTATCGTAATCATGCGATCGAAGTGAAACTTTGAATAATGAACCTACGCAATAATTTTCCTTTAATGGTACATGACTCTATGGCCTATACATTTAACAATCCAACATGGCGACCATCCGAAATATTTAGACGGCTCTGAATATCTACGAATCTATTATAGAAATCAAACTGATTTTTTTATGTTCATAGGAGCTATCAACTTAAGTTCGCCTATAGGACTCTAAATAATCTGCTGATCACAAATTCAACATGGCGGCAACGCGAAATATAAATATTCACATGGACGTTTCTCGCAATTTAACCATCCGAGTGCAGTGAAACTTGGTACAGTAAATCCTTATACGAATGTTAATCCACTGGCATCTAATTTATTTCAATTGTTTCCATAACCACAAGATGGCAGCTGTGCGAAATTTTAAAATCTCCTTGTTACTTCTTGTGCCCTAATCATGCGATTGAAGTTTGAATGCTACACGTTCACAATAATCTTCATGTTACAGTACATAACTGTATGACCTACATATATAAAATCCAACATGGCGACCATGCGAAATATTTAGTCGGTTCTCAATATCTACGAATCTATTACAGCAATAATACTGAAATTTTGTATGTTGATAGTAGCAATTAACATAAGTAGGCTATATGAAAATAGACTGTATAGTTCTTCACGGAACTACTTGTTACAAATCAAGCACTGCTTCCACCCATCCCACTCTCCAACCTGTACTTCACAACAACTGAGGTGATTCAGAGCCTGCGGAAGATTCGACCACATGTGGCGACCGGCCCAGATGACGTTCCCGGGCGGATCCTGTTGCAGTGTGCGGATGCATTAGCGCCCTCCCTGTATGCGTTAGTGGTGCCGATCAACTGTATAAGCAAGGTGACAGAGAAGATGTTGCAAATTACAGACCGGTGTATCTAACTTCTATAAACTGTAAATGTATGGAGCGGCTAGCAGCAAACAGTGTGCTGGAATTCCTGTGGGAGAAAAATCTGCTCGTCGCAAATCAGCAGGGGTTTCTTCCGGGTCGTTCTTGCACTACGCTATTGACAAAAGTCATTGATGAGTTTCAGTTCTATTTGAATCAGCCAGAAGTGAAACAAGTACACTGTATCGCACTGGATTGAGATAAGGTCATCGATCGAGTGTCTCATGAAAGACTTTTGTTAAAGCTACAGCAGCTTAACATACGGGGTAGCTTACTGGCATGGTTGAGGTCATTCCTAGAGGTTCGAACTTAGTGTGTGGTGTACGGAGGAGCTCGATCACAGGCTGTTCAATTTACTTCTGCAGTGATTCAGGGTTCTGTGATCGGACCTCTTCTCTTCACTATACACACATATATATATATGCTCGATCTTCCTGGCTGTGTCTCCTTATCAATGTCACTATATGCAGATGACACCGTGCTATACCGGTGCAGTAAAAGTGAAGAAGATTCCCTCTGTCTTAAATCAGATCTGGACAACTTATCGCTGTGATGTTCTGTGAATAATTTAAATATAAAACAATGTAAATACATAAGAATAAGTAGGTAAAAAGCACATTGAGGATGAATACAAAATTATCAACAGTGTCATCCCACAGTGCACAAACCTAGAGTTATTAGGGGTAACAATCCCCGACACCCTGAATTGGAACATTCAAAGTGAAGAGGCGAGATTTAAGGCCACTAAAGTTGTGGGCTTCTTGTGCAGAAACATGAGATGTTGTATACCTAGAGTTTTAAGGACGGCCTACCTATGCATGGTCCGTCCGATATTAACGTACAGCTTACCTGTTTGGCATTCCACTACAGCGAAAAACGTGAACAAGCTCCAGCGTGTACAGCACCGCGCAAAGATTCTAATAGCTCGTTATTCCCCTTCCCCATCGTAAAAATTTCCATCTATAGAGGCAACAGCCAAACAAGTTGATCTAATTTTTCTCAAAAAATTCCTTACAGATTCCATTAATATTGACCCCTTCTGTCGACTGTCATTGGCATATCGCTCAGTTCGGAGAGGACGAGGTGTAACTCTCGTTCCGTCCATCGCACGTAGCAATGCTTACCTGACAGGTTTCTACGGCCGCTCTGCGCGGTTATGGAACGTGCTGCCAGGCGATGCCAAGATCTTGCCTCTTCGGAAATTCAGGCCTTACATAAAAAGGTACATTGTATAAATAAACGTATGTATGAGTGATTGACTGTCTCGCTTAATGAATGAATGAGTATCTGAATGGAATGAATGAATGAATGTATGGAGTGTTTGAGGTTATGAAAGTGCGTGCGTGAGAGAGTGAGTGAACAGGAAAAATGTACTATGTCAATATTCTAAATATGTAAATACTGAAAATATATTTGTAAAACATGTAAATATTGTAAAAACAAATGTAGATGTGAAGCATGAAATATGTATGTCGGGCTTGCCCTTTTTTACAAGGCCTTCCATACTTCTTATAAGATTTATGGTAAATAAATAATAATAACATTATTATTAACATCCTGTAAGCCTAGATTATAAACTAGACACCGGCCGCGAAAGCCTACGATCTATATATATATTGTCCTTCGAAGCAAGGTCGAATCCAAGGGGCCGGATGGGGGTTAACACCTTCCTCATTCAACGTGATAGATCACTATAAATAAATATCATTCAAAGCAAGCATCACATATCTCCTTCTTTCTTTTTTTCTTTCTCCCTTTATGCTTTTTTTTCCTCTTTTTTCCATGTTTATTATAATTATTCCAACATTCGACTTGTTCGACGAATCACTGTAAAGTCCCGTTATTTCACTAATAAATAGGTTGGAAATGCGCATCATTCGAATATTGGAATGTTCGAATAATTCGAATAGTCGAACTATTTGTATGTTCGAATCAAGTTTTCGTATTTGAAATTATTCAAACAATATTAATACTCCTGTGATCGAATGTATACATCCCTAGTATGGACGTAGGCAGACAACGCGCTATTTTTTAGCCTACTTTCGATTTTTTCAAAAAATGAAAGTAGACTTATGAGAACAACACAGGGCGAAAAAAGTGTGTCTGTCTGTGTGTGTGTGTGTGTGTGTGTGTGTGTGTATGTGTGTGAGTCTGTGTGTGTGTGTGAGTGTGTGTGTACTCTGAATGTCTGTCCCCCTATCAATTCGATCACGGTGAACGCGAATTGAACGAAATTTGGTACAAAGGTAGCACTAGCAAAGGACACCTCAGTGTCATGTTTTATATCGCCGCCATCTTGACGGAAACGTAATGGCGGCCACACAAATGTTCAAAGCTTAAATCCAATTATGACTAACCTAATCATCCGATCTCTACCAAATTTTGCAACAACATACCTTTATGGGGGGAGCATCCTTTGACCAAACTAATAGGTCATTAGTCTAATAGTTTGCGGATGGCGGCCATCTTAGTGTCAAAATCGATTCCCCCTATTAATTCAAACACGGTGAAACCGAATGGAACGAAATTCGGTACAGAAATAGCACTAGCAAAGGGCACCTCTGTGTCATGTTTTATATAGCCGCCATCTTGACAGAAACGTAATGGCGGCCACACAAATGTTCAAAGCTTAAATCAAATTACGACTAACATAATCATCCGATCTCTACCAAATTTTGTAACAACATACCTTCATGGAGGGAGCATCTTTTGACCAATCTAATAGGTCATTAGCCTAATAGTTTGCGGATGGCGGCCATCTTTGTGTCAAAATCGATTCCCCCTATTAATTCGAACACGGTGAAACCGAATGGAACGAAATTTGGTACAGAGGTAGCACTAGCAAAGGGCACCTCAGTGTCATGTTTTATATCGCCGCCATCTTGACGGAAACGTAATGGCGGCCACACAAATGTTCAAAGCTTAAATCAAATTACGATTAACCTAATCATCCTATCTCTACCAAATTTTGCAACAACATACATTTATGGAGGGAGCATCCTATGACCAATCTAATAGGTCATTAGCCTAATATTTTGCAGATGGCGGCCATCTTTGTGTGAAAATCGATTCCCCTATCAATTCAAACACGGTGAAACCAAATTGAACGAAATTTGGTACATAGGTAGCACTAGCAAAGGGCACCTCAGTGTCATGTTTTATATCGCCGCGCGGCTTCGGTGGCGTAGTTGGTAGCATGCTGAGCTTCTATGCCCAAGATAGCGGGTTCAAACCCGGCCGAAGCCGTCGGATTTTTTAAGAGCGTTAAAAATCCCTCAGTATGCCTTCCTTCGGAGGGGAAGTAAAGCCGGCGGTCCCATGTCATAGATTTATGGCATGTTAAAGATCTTTCCACTAATTACACCTGTGTGAAACTAAATTGGATAGGTTAAGAATATAAACAACGCTCTTAGGTTGCTACGTTCGTTGCCAAGAGCCGACTGCGGTGGCGTCTAGTAGCTAGTTCTGAACTAGGCCTAGTAGTCGTTGACGGTGGCGTTTGGCGGCAAAAGTAGGAACTATTTGAAAATTCAAAGTTGCAGTCCCTACTTGAATTAAAAAAAACAGATACACACACTAATACAGTCATCACAATTAACACCGGTTATCAGACAGATTCTACACACACCCAAAGTACACGGGGCTACATGACCGCGTTGTCGCAGCCCCTAAACTAAGGAACCAACCAACCAACCTATATCGCCGCCATAGGAGAAAATGGAATTTGAATGAAAAAGAAACCACATGAAATGTTTCAATCCGCAGAAAAAAATCACAGATACTATCAGAAAACGACGATTAAAATTCTACGGACACCTTCACAGAATGGATAACGACAGGCTGACAAAGAGAATTCTAAATCTAGGGCTAACCCTGAAAATCCGCAACAATTGGTGAACAGAAATACATGAAGATCTACAAGAAATTGGTATTTCTGAGAAAACCATTCCAGATAAAGTAAAATTTAGAAGCCTAGAAAACAAACATTAATTTGCAGAGATACATAAAAGGAAAAATACAGGCTGGACAGAAGCACGCAGAAAGGAACAAAGTGAACGAATGAAGAGATATTGGGAAGAAAAGAAGATGGAACACTTTGCAAAATAAGTTTAAGCGCGCTCCGTAGTTGGGCACAACGATTTTAAAAAATGCGCCTATACCTTGGAGCCTTTAAAACATATATTTCTGATAGAACACAAAGGAAAACTGATTCCATCAGCGTAGTTGAGACACCCTATTACTAAACAGGGTAACTTAACTAAGCGTTCGAAAATTCAAAGCTCAAATTGTGCTTATAGTGGCCCACTTTAGTGTGGTTTTCTTTAGTTGCTCCGCATTCATACCTCCCAAATGTCCGGATGGTAGCTTATTTCTAGTTCCCGGGCATCTGTTCCTGAGTAATTTCATTTGCACATACTTCGCAGTAACGCAGCGTATCATAAAACCAAAATACATCCATTTCCTAGGAGATTATATTATCACCATGTCCCAACGCACGAAAAGAAAGAACACCACGGAGGAAGGAGAGCAAAATTAAAGCAATAACACGTGACCTACTTCTCCACGCTGTACCGCGACAATATCCAGGCTAGTTACAGGCGAATCAGATCAATAGAATGGCTATTTATTGGAAGTGGCCCTAATTAAATATTATTTCTGATGCAAAGAGGACAGGGTATTTCCGAGCACTCCATTTTGGTTTTAGGCGAGGCTTACACATAAAGGCGCTCTTTATTGCCCAATAAAATCTGACAGTGCGGTGACATTGAGTTTACAGGGTCATAAACCACTTTAACGTGCTTTTGTGCAAAACATTGCCACAGCACTAACAAAGATTCGAACTGGGACCGCTTTCCAAGGATATAAAGTGACGAGCTCTTTATGCGTAGCATTTTATCTAGCCTATTTATTTTTCTGCGATTTTGGTAGAACGTCGAACTGGCAAAAAACATAGCTCTGTTCAAGTACTGGCCTGGCAGAACATCCAAGTGGCAAGGTTTAGAACTCCTTTCCAAATACTGTTCTAGCAGAACGTCCAAATGGCAATGTTCTTAAATTCGTTCCAAACGCTGTTATAGCAGAACGTCATAGTGGCAAGGTTCAGAATTCCGTTCCAATCACTGTTCTAGCAGAACGTCCAAGTGGCAAGATTCAGAACTTCATTCCAATCACTGTACTTGCAGAACGTCCAAGTACGGAGGTTCTTAACCTCGTTCCAAACACTGTTATAGCATATTGTCCTAGTGGCAAGGTTCAGAATTCCGCTCCAATCACTGTTCTAGCAGAACGTCCTAGTGGCAAGGTTCAGAACTTCATTCCAATCAGTGTTCCAGCAGAACGTCCAAGTAGCAATATTCAGAACTTCGTTCCAATGACTGTGATAGGAAGGAAGGAAGGAAGGAAGGAAGGAGGTTTCTTTATACAGGGTCTTTCATATAAAGTAAGAACGCCAAGCGGCGGGTTTGTTATCCGCTAGTGTGGTGGCCTTGACCGAGCTTGTGGCGAGCCTTGGGCCCCTGCTTAAAGCGTGTGTACAATCCTCTATGAAATATTACCTTATAAAAGTTGCTGGAAGTGTTGTCCTTCCTGGTTTATACAGGCATTGTATCTGGTAACCACATTTTGGCTGACGCGAGTGAGTCATGCCACTGTATTTTTTCGGATTTTTTATTTTGTGTTTTTTATTGAGCACTGAACCAGTAGTGTCAAAGTTATTTAGAATTACGTGAATCTGTGCTAGTGAAGGTGGCACTTCATCAGGAAATTGCTGAACAAAAGCATCACGTACCCGCCGAGCCGAATCGTAATTAAAATAAATTTTACATACAAAAATACGATGTTGCAATGATAACTGTCTCAACATGTTAGCAGCTGTGGTTCAGACTGGCGACTGACAACAACTGCACGCTTATTGCAAGGTCAAGTTCGTACTATGCGCGCGCTTTCAATACTACAGCAGGGGGCCGTGGCGCGTCACAAGCTCGGCCAAGCCGGCTTCAGCAGCCAATGACAAAACCGCCGCTCGCCGTTCTTACTTTATATGAAAGACCCTGTACGTGACCGTTGATAATGCGATTATGAGCCACGGAACCCCCTTTTTACATAGAATCCGAACCACAGGACATGGTATTTCACTTCCCAAATCTCACATGCATATTTCGGGAATCTAGCCCAGTCTACCTTGGTGCGAGGCCAACAGCTCGACCACTGAGCACCACGCCCCCTACTGTAATAGCAGAACGTCCAAGTGGTAAGTTTCAGAATTCCATTCAAATCACTGTTCTAGCGGCACGTCCAAGTGGCAGGGTTCAGAACTCCGTTCCAATAACTGTTATAGCAGAACGTCCACTTGGCAAGAACCAGAACTCCGTTCCAATTACTGTTGTATCAGAACGTCCAAGTGGCAAGAATGAGAACTCCGTTCCAATCACTGTTATAGCAGAACGTCCAAGTGGTAAGGTTCAGAACTTCGTTCCCCTCACCACGGCCGACTGAATACGAGCTGCGCTCTATACCGGCCTTGACATTCCCAGTCAGAACCCATGTATAACATGTAATTGGAAAGTTTCTACTCGTTGCCGGTAGAGCTCACTCCCCTCCCATTATAGGCGCGATAAGGAATCAGCTGTACAGTACGTATATTAAATGTGTAATCTCAAGAACCACTGGATGGATTTTGATGCTGCTTTCACCATTCTGTAAAGGTGGTCTCGAGGACGATTTGTGTAGAAAATAATTTATTTATGACCAAAGGGAGCCAAGCAGTAACGATTTCAGTGAAAAGGTCGAAAAAATTGCCTGGCGTCCGTGCGCTTTTTAAGCATACGCTGGGCGAACCGTTAAAAATATCATTATATTATGAGTGTAAGAATTGTTCAGCGTGAGAAATTCTACAAAAAAGTCCGCGAGAGCATATCTCTATCTTCGATACATCGCCCACTATAAGTGTTTTTAGTTTGGACGGGAGGGGCATTTTGCTTGCACCTAGCCATTCTTAAATTACGTCTGACAGGAATTCCTTGCACATTCATAACTGTTCCCGGGCGAAGCTGGGGCGGGTTGCTAGTGACACCATATAATTAATATCATTATAATTCCCGCATTATCAAAATTAAAATTATATCACAAAATAAAATAGCGTGCTAATAAATCTAAGAGAAATTAGACATACCTTGCACCTTCTTCGGGTACAAGGACACTACTCCAGCACCGTCTCATTAAAAGGAAAGAGAGGATCAAAATTACAGCCGGGAACAAGTAGCAGCTAATCGTGTTTTTTTTTGTGCTAAGAGATCTTTCGACAAATTATCAGACACCGTGTGCCTTCTTTTTCACGAAGCAGCTGTCAGGACGGGACTTACATAAACTCCTGCTGGACGTTATTCACGAGGTTGAACAATGCGGTTTCATAATTATAATAACTGTCTCTGATAATCACAAAACTAACACTGCAATGATGAGGCATTTAGGGGGAGGGAATTTGCAACCAATGGTCAATCACCCATACGACGAGTCTAGGAATGTATTCCCTAGTTTTGATCATTGTCACATTCTAAAAAAAAACCATTAGAACGCAGTTTCTGTAAGGAGAGATGACTGATGGTGCTGGAATAATTCCAGGGAAATACTTGTCATTACTATACACAATGCAAAAGGGTGAGATCGTCAAACAGGTCAGACACCTCACTAAAAACACATCGAACCCACTAAATTTGAAAAAATGAATGTTCGGCGTGCCAAGGAAGTGTTCTCGTCAGAAGTTATTGGCGCCATTAGTACACTGAAAGAAAATATAGGCATGCACCCGGAAGCGTACACATTCATGGACGCAGAAGCAACCATTTTTTTTTTGAAAAAAGTTAATAAATGGTTCGCTATGCATGACGTAAGCATCACATATCATCATATTCAGTCTAGAAATCCAGATAAAGGGCATTTTTTCTCATTAAATGTCAGTCGCCTAAACTGGCTAGAGGAATATTTTCTTTCTTACCTTGAAACTTTGAAAGCTGCTAGTAACGCTGCTAGAAAGGACTTCCTGAGTTCTGAGACTTACGAAGCTACCTATACAATTAATCACGGATTCAGCTGTCCAGTGCATAAGGTATCTTCTAAAAATGGGTAGAGGAAAGTCGCCAAATATGGGGAGTTTTTTTATAGGGCTCACATTAGACATAAGAAGGAACGGAATAATTTTGGTTTTCTCACCAATGTAAACCTCAGGCGATATACTATGTATATTACAAATATGGGCACGTTTGATGTTGTAATACCCTCTGATATTATTGTTAACTTTAAAAGTGCACTTTCCCCGTATTAGGCAACCGGGTTTCGTAATATGGGGAGGTGAGAAACCTCACGGTTTTTATTTATAATAGGTACATTGAATAGTATATCCTACTAATTAAAGCATTAATTCTGACATTTTTTTTCGTGTGGCCTCCTGAGAGGCCGAGTGCAGGTCTTTCTAGTCGACGCCCGTGGGCGAACTGCGCGTCAGGATGAGAGATGGAATGGATGAAGATGAATGAAACTGGGCAATGATGTGGAAGGAAGCGGCCGTGGCCTCTTAGAAGGTACCGTCCCAGCATTTGCCTGGTGTTGAAAAATGGGAAACCACGGAAAATCATTTCAAGGACTGCCGACGGTGGGGCTCGAACACACGCGTCTACCGAGTCAGCAGAGAGCTTGGCCCCATGGCCTAACGCTGCGCTTTAGCCAGCGTAGCCACTACTGTCGGTAATTCTGACAATGTAATGAAATCATGAACACAAATAGTACAAAAATACAAAAATGAATATTTTAAGTAAATAACAGTCCTAGTTTCCTGTTGCCGAACTTCCAAACCGTTCAGCAGAAAAATGCATAAACTTTAATGAAAACCGAGTGATTCTGATCGAATTCAACTGTAACGAGGTGCAAGGTATGTATAATTTCTCTCAGATTTATTAGCACGCTATTTTATTTTGTGATATAATTTGCATTTTGATATTGTGGGAATTATAATGATAATATAATAGTGTCACTAGCAACCCGCCCCGGCTTCGCCCGGGAACAGTTATGAATGTGCAAGGAATTCCTGTCAGACGTAATTTAAGAATGGCGAGGTGCAAGCCAAATCCCCCTCCCGTCCAAACTAAAAACACTTATAGTGGGCGATGTATCGAAGATAGAGATATGCTCACGTGGACTTTTTTGTACAATTTTTCATGCTGAACAATTCTTTCACTCATAGTATATTGATATTTTTAACGGTTTGTCCAGCGTAAGCTTAAAAAGCGCACGGACGTCAAGTTCTTTCTTCGACCTATTCACTGAAATCTAAAATCGTTACTGCTTGGCTCCCTTTGATCATAAATAAATTATTTTCTACAGAAATCTTCCTCGATATTACCTATACAGAATGGTGAAAGACGCATCAAAATCCATCCAGTGGTTCTCGAGATTACCCGTGATATCCAAGAATCGGGGACTTTGTTTTACACTAAGTAGAGATAAGTCTTAGTCGTGCAATGCTTGGTGAACAGCGCTGTGTGAGTAGTTGAGTAACTAACAAGATTTCATGAAAAAGGTCTCATTGTCTAGGCCGGTATGAGCGCATTCAGTCGGCCGTACCCTCACTGTTATGGCAGAACGTCCTAGTGGCGAGGTTCAGAACTCCGTTTCAATCACTGTTATAGCAGAACGTCCAAGTGACAACGTTCAGAACTCCGTTTCAATCACAGGTTTGGTAGAACCTCCAAGTGGCAGGTTCAGAACTTTGTTCCAATCACTGTTATAGCAAAACGTCCAAGTGGCAAGTTTCAGAACTCCGTTCCTATCACCGGTAAGGCTGAACACCAGACGTGCTGTAATCGTTTCGAACTTTCCAGTTTGAGACTCCGGCATTTTCAGTGATCATTCTGGATATGTATTGAATAGTGACGAGGCCAAATGCCCTGTCCAAGGAGTCTACGTTAATGGCCACCACTGATTGTGCTTGGCAGTGAACGTCGTTTGTTGGCGGCTTCGGTGGCGTAGTTGGTAGCATGCTGAGCTTCTGTGCCCAAGATCGCGGGTTCAAGCCCAGCAGAAGTCATCGTATTTTTATGATCGTTAAAAATCCCTCAGTATGCCTTCTTTCGGAGGGGAAGTAAAACCAGCGGACCCATGCCATACTTTTATGGCAGGTAAAAGAACCTCTACTAACAACACTTGAGTGAAGCTAAATGTGTAGGCTAGATTTGATTAATGCTCTATTAAGTTCAAACGTTCGCCACCGGTTGCGATTGTATCTAGTAGTCAAGTTCGCAGCTAGGTGTCGTTGACGGAAGCATTTGGTAGAAAAAGTAGGAACTACTTGAAATTGATCGTCTGCAGTCCTTACCTGAATTACAAACAACACACACTAATATCGTCATCACAATTATAACTACACACACCCAAAGTACACGAGGCTACATGTCCGCGTTGTCGCAGCCCCTATACTGAGGAACCAACCAACGTTGCTTGTATTTGCCGACCCATCCTACATTGTCCATTGATATTGTATACATTTATCATACTGAAAACACGACACTCTTCGTGGTAGATATTTAACTCTGTTCTTGTTGTTGTACCTGTTGTTTCATTTAGGAACTTTGCGATGCCGTGGCCATCTAGCTTCGCGTACTTGGGTGTGTGTAGAATCTGTCTGATAACTTGTGTCATTATAATGACTCTACTAGTGTGTGTATTTGGAAGATAAGGAAGGCAGATTGTAGTTGCACGGAACCTTTATTACCGCGATCATCAGCCACGGAACCTTCATTTGTACGTGGATTACAAACCACAGGACGTGATATTTTACTTCGAAAATCCGACATGCATTGACCAAGAATTGATCCCGGTTCGCCTACGTAAGAGACTAGCAGTTTAACTGAGCAATCCTGTACCCAGTGTGTATTTGGGGTTAGGATCTGGGTGTGGGGTGGTCGTGGTCGTAATGTAGGTACCATACTGGTATTTTCCTGAATTCCAAGTTTGTAACCACGGAAAACGATTTTTAGGAGGTAAAACTGAGAATATGTGGGTTGAATTCCCACCGGAGCCATTCTAGAAGTTTTTTTTCGAGATTTTCCACTTGCACTCCAGAAAATGCTGGGATGGTTCCTAACTTAAGATCACTGCCCCTCCTTCCTCATCCTCACATCAATTACAAATACATACACTACCACAGACACTAAAATAATACAGATTATATCAGACAAATTCTATACACACACACAAAGTACACTGGACTGAAATAATCACCATGTCCAAGCTCCTAAATATAACACGACGCTGGTGTATGTAACAAAACGTACAATATTAGCAAACTGAAGGTGTTCTTATCAAAGAAATGTATTTTGAGATATTTTTTTATATTTTTTTAGCGTATGGCGTCTAGTGCCGGGAGTGTCCGAGGACATGTTCGGCTCGCCAGTTTTGTAGCTGCTTCGAGACGGACACCCAATGGGTGAGCTATAAGTACCGTTGGGGAGTATAGTAGGAATGAGAGGACGAGGAGTTGGAAGGTAGTGGCTGTGGCCTATAGTTAGGGACCAACCCCGGCATTTGCCTGGAAGGAAGATGGGAAACCACAGAAGACCATCTTCAAGGTTGCCGGCGGGGGGATTCGAACCTCCTCGCCTCCCGGATGTGAGCGACTGCCAGCAGTAATGCCGTAACGACTACGGCTAACTCACCCGGTTTTTGAGATAAGAAATTGCCTTAAAATGAAGCTACGTTGAAAAGAGCAATCCCTGAGCAGGAAATCAAGTTTGGCTGGTTCTTCGCAGCTCAGTGCGACATAAACCGAGAAGGGAAGACATATGAAGACATATCCGTGCTTCCAATATCGACGGCTGTCAGTGTTCACGACAGTCAAACAGGCTTAACAGCTCCAGGCAGAACGAAGGGGAAGTAGCCTACACATTTCCAGACGTGAAATAATGCGTCTGTTTGTGACAATTTCATTAACCTAACATTTATATGGTGGAAACTTCAGCATTAATATCCGTCTCCTTCAGTAAACTGAACTCTCCAATTCCTAACTGGCAAAACTAAACTTTCGGATGCAATATGAGTTATTGGGGTTTCTACATAACCATGGAGTAGGGGGAAGCGAAGGAGGCAGCAGAGTTACTGGTTCCTCAATAATATGATTGAAGCCTGGTATATTACACTGCAAGGAAAACCTATTTTAAATCTCAAGAAGCAGTTGTACGGTATGTAGTAGAAGTAAAGAAGTTAACTTTATAATTTTTAAAATAAAGTTTCCCAATAGGAGAAAAATATAATTCTGGTCTGAAGGCTGTAACGGGGTACACTCAGCCTCGTGAGGGAAGATTGAGAAGATATGGTTTTGCACGTTTCTTCACATCTACTCCAGGAAAATGCCGGCATATTACCTAGGGCCACGGACACCTCCTTCCCAATCCGCACATGAATATCAATTCACACACTACCACTACTAGTACTACTACTAACGGACGGGTGAGTTAGCCGTGGTCGTTACGGCGTGGCGGCAGTCAGTCGCTCACATCCGGGAGGCGAGGAGGTTCGAATCCCCCCGCTAGCAACCTTCAAGATGGTCTTCTGTGGGTTCCTATCTTTCTTCCAGGCAAATGCCGTGGTAGGTCCGTAACTATAGGCCACAGCCGCTGCCTTCCAATTCCTCGTCCTTACATTCACACTTTTCTCCCAAGACAACGTTCCACACGTCGCGTACTTGTTCATTCATTCATTCATTCGTTTATTTGCAATTGGGGGTGTGTCCCCCGGTGGAAAATTAGATATACATAACAAATAAATAATTGTACATAACAATTCACTAACAATTAAACTGGAGTATTTACACAAATAGTCAGTCTTTTCTTAAACACACCTATATGTTTGGGAAAAGGCTCTAAGACTGCGGCAGGTAGAGAGTTCCAACTATCAATGGCACGGTTTACGAAAGAATATTTACCATAATTTGTTCGCTGTGGTCGGCCCTTAACTTTGAAAGGGTGATCGCTCCTACCCATGTAAGTAGGCTTTTTCATACGTTTGCTAAGCTCACCCCATGCTGGTTGATTTGTATACGTGTTGTACATAGCGCAGAGTCTAGATTTCATTCTCCTAGCCTCAAGTGATTCCCACCCTAGTTTCTTTAACATACGGCTCACACTGCTCCTGGGATTAAAGTCACTGTGCACAAATCTAGCGGCCTTTCTTTGTACCATTTCCAACTCATTTATGAGCTCTACTTGATATGGATCCCAAACCACCGAGGCGTATTCCAGAATAGGTCTTACTAGTGACAAATATCCTAATTCTTCAGCTGAGGTACTACTTCCTTTTAATACCCTCATTACAAAGTGCAGGGATTTGTAAGCTTTAGAAACTACACATCCTATATGACTACTCCATTTCATATCATTTCTTACGTGAACGCCCAAATATTTGCAAGAATCTTCTTCTACAAGAATTTCCGAGCCAATGTTATATTGAAAATCTTGCCTTCGCACTTTCCCTATTTTTATTAGACTACATTTTCTTGTGTTTATTTTCATTTTATTTTCAATCGCCCACTTATAGACCAGGTTCAGGTCATCTTGAAGTACTGCGTTGTCTTGTGAGTCATGTATCTTTCGATATATTACACAATCATCCGCAAACAATCGACAGTCACTGCGAGTCCCATTTGGTAAATCTTATATATAAAAGTGAAAGTCTGTATGTATGTGGGTATGTGGGTATGTGGATCTGTTCCGTATACAAATCTACACCGTTCCACCAATCTCAACCAAATTTTGCATACACATAGTTTAGGACCCAGAAGGAACCGCTGGCTACATGAATTTTCGATAGTCTTTCTCATTCTTCTGATTTCGACCCTTTTTCACTCCAGCACATGCTAATCAAATCATAAAATATACTCATGAAGGAATGGCAAGGCGGATAGTTTCCATGGCAACATAGCTCAAGTCGAGACACGGCCGACTGGATGCCATTTGCGCTCTGCACTACCGGTATAGAAAATGAGGATCTTTACTTGAAATCACGTTAGTTACTCAACTTCTCACACAGCACTGTCAACCGAGTTTAGCATAACAAAGACTTGACACTATCTTCTACTATATATTTGTCAAATACCACTCACTCACTCATTCATTCATCACGAAATCTCAGAAACCATCAAACGGATTGGAATGAAATTTGGTATGCAGCTTCCCCAAGGGCGGCAAATGCCCACTAAGAGAGGATTTTTGGATAGTCTGGTTCTAAAGGGGTGTTAAGGGGGTAGACCTGCATTTCATTGAACAGCAATATCTCCCGATTGGTTTAATTGGGGGATGTGATACTCGGCACATAAACCCATCATTAAAAATAAGAAGACACAAGTCGGAGGGTTTTTCGATGTGGTGTATATTATGAGGTGAAAGGGGTGAAAAGTGGGGATTGAAAGATTCCTAACGGAGCGTGTATGTCTTAAACGACATAGGCGAGGAGTTTGAAACTCCGGGGAAAAAAATCAGCATAAAAATAAGTAAATATGTGTTTGACCGTTTCTTCATAAATCCAATTTAAGGGGCCCATGGGGAGGGGTGAAATTCTGGAGGGGGGGGGGGAGAAACAGGAAAGAAAGTGTCCTAACTGATTGACTGACTGACTCACTCATCAAACTCAGGGGGAAAAACTGCTTTAAAGTAAGTAAATAGCTGTTCGACAGGTTTTTTTTTCATAAATCAAATTTAAGGGGTTCTTGGGGAGGGGTGAAATTCTGAAAAAAGAAAATTGAAAGAAAATGTCCTGACTCACTCACTCATCATCGCCCAGCCAAAATTATTGAAGTTAGAAACATGACAGTTTGGGGATATGTTCATTGTATTTCAAAACAGTCTACTAAGGGAGGATTTTCGGATATTCAGGTTCTAAAGGGGTCTTAATGGGGTTAAACCTGCATATCATTGAATAACAATATCTCCCGATTGGTTTCATTGGGGGATGTGATACACGGCATATAAACTCATCATTAAAAAGTAAAACACATGTCTGAGGGTTTTTTGATGTGGTGTATATTATGAGGTGAAAGGGGTGAAAAGTAGGGATTGAAAGATTCCTAAGGGAGCGTGTATGTCTTAAACGACATAGGCGAGGTGTTTGAAACTCCGGGGAAAAAAATCAGCTTAAAAATAAGTAAATATGTGTTTGACCGTTTTTTCATAAATCCAATTTAAGAGGCCCATGGGGAGGGGTGAAATTCTGTGGGGGGGGGGGGGGGGACAGGAAAGAAAATGTCCTAACTGATTGACGGACTGACTCACTCATCAAACTCAGGGGGAAAAACTGCTTTAAAGTAAGTAAATAGCTGTTCGACAGTTTTTTATCAATCAAATTGAAGGGGTTCATCGGGAGGGGTGAAATTCTGAAGGGAAAAAATGAAAGAAAATGTCCTGACTCATTCACTCACTCCTCATCGCCCAGCCAAAAATATTGAAGTTGGAAACATGGCATTTTGGGGATATGTTCGTTGTATGTCAAAACCGTACAGTAAGGGAGGATTTATGGATATTCAGGCTCTAAAGGGGTTTTAAGGGGGTTAAACCTGAATTTCATTGAATAACAATATCTCACGAGTGGTTTCATTTGTGGATGTGATACTCGGCATATAAACTAATCATTAAAAATAAGCAGACATGTTTCTAAGGGTTTTTCGATGTGATGTACTATTATTAGGTAAAAGGGGTGAAAAGTAGGGATTGAAGGATTCCTAACGGAGCGTGTAGGCCTATCTCTTAAACGACATAGGCGAGAAATTTGAAACGCAGCGAAATAACATCAGCTAAAAAGATAAGTAAATCGGTGTTCGACCGTTTTTTCATAAATTACTTTAAGGGGCCAATGGAGTGGGGTGAAATTCTGGGGGGAAAAGGAGAGAAAGTGTCCTAACTGACTAACTCGCTCACTCACCAAACTCAGGGGAAAAAGACAGCTTTAGAAATAAGTTAATAGGTGTACAAGCGTTTTTTCATCAATCCAATTTAAGGGGCCTATGGGGAGGGGTGAAATTCTGGTAAAAATAATTGAAAGAAAATGTCCTGTCTGACTCATTCACTCATCACGCCCGGCGAAAAGTATTAAAGTTGGAAAAATGAAATTTTGGGAATATGTTCGCTGTATGTCGAAAACGTCAACTAAGGAATGATTTTTGTTTATTCGGTTTTTAAAGAGATGTTAAGGGGGCAAACGTGCATTTCAATGAATAACGATATGTCATGAGTTGTTTCTTAGGGGATGTGATATTCGGTATATATACTAATCATTAAAAATAATCACACATATGTCTAAGGGTTTATCGATGTGGTGTATATTATGAGGTGATAGGGGTGAAAATTGGGGGTTGATGGATTCTTGACGGAGCGTGTATCTCTTAAAGGACATAGTCGAGAAGTTTGAAATTCGTCGGAAAAAGAACAGCTTAAAATACAAGTAAATAGGCGTTCGACTGTTTTTTTTCATAAATACAATTTATGGGGCCCTTGGAGAGATGTGAAATTCTGGGGGAAAAAAAACAGGAAAGAAAGTGTCCTAACTGATTGACTCACTTATCACTCATCAAACTCAGGGGAAAAACAGCTTTAAATAAGTAAATAGGTGTTCGACCGTTTGTTTCATAAATCCAATTTTAGGGGTTGATGGGGAGGGGTGAAATTATCAAAAATAAATGAAAGGAAATGTCCTGACTGACTCACACACTCATCATAGCCCAGCCAAAATTATTAAAGTTAGAAACATGAAATTTTGGGGATATGTTCGTTGTATGTCGAAAACGTCCACTAAGGAAAGAGTTTTGAATATTCAGGTTCTAAATAGGTGTTAAGGGGGGTAAACGTGCATTTCATTGAATAACAATATCTCACGAGTGGTTTCATTTGGGGATGTGATACTTGGCATATATACTAATCATTAAAAATAAGCTGACACATGTCTAATGGTTTTTCGATGTAGTGTATATTATGAGGTGAAAGGGATGAAAAGTGGGGGTTAAAAGATTCCTAACGGACCCTGTATCTCTTAAACGACATAGGCGAGGAGTTTGAGACTCGGAGGAAATCAATCAGCTTAAAAATAAATAAATAAATAAATAAATAAATAAATAAATAAATATGTGTTCGACCGGTTTTTCATAAATCCAATTTAAGGGGCCTATGGGGAGGGGTGAAATTCTGGAAGATAAACGTCCCCAAAGGAAGGATTTTTGGATGTTCCCTCTCATCGGCCAACCCAAACGATTAAAGTTAGAAGAATGATATTTTGGGGATATGTGTGTTGTGTGTCGAAAACGCCTACCAAGGAGGGATTTTTGGATATTCAGGTTCTAAAGGGGTGTTAATGGGGTTAAACCTGCATTTCATTGAATAACAATATGACACGACTATGACGCGAACGAAGCGAGGATAAAAATGAGATGATGTGCGTCTATGTATTACTCAATCACGCAAGTACCACTGGTCCGATTTACATGAATTTTACATGGAAGTAGCTGATTTACCAGGTTAACATATAGGTTACTTTGATTTCAATACTTTGTACTATTTAAAGATGGCGACCATTTTAGTGACTTCACTACACCCTTTGGTTTAAAACTTTCATATTTCCATTTCAAATACAAAGAGAACGCTAAGAAATAGCAAACTTTTGATGGTATGTACGAGGTTAAAAATTACATTTTCTATCCGAAAGGTATCTCCAACCGTTAGCGAGTAAGACCTAAATTTGTGCTATAAAACACGGTCAACGCCGAGCGGTGTAGTTGGACAAAATGTTCCATCCTTAATCTCCCTCTGCGCAGCACCTCGCCTATCCCCTGTTTTCACTGTCACCTTCATATTTTAATTTATTTATGACGCGTAGCGAAGCACGGGTACTTCAGCTAGTCATTTATAAACGCCAAAAATAACAAGTTCCGATTACGCTGCCCTGAGGGATAACCGACGTTACGGTAATTTCATCCGAGAATCGGCCTTCAACTTTCACTTACTCTTCTATCAATCTTCGTCGAAGCTAATTTATGGAGTAGCATGTCATGCGGCACGACATCAAATGCCTTCGCAAAATCTATAACTACGGCGTCAACTGAAACTCCATCGTCTAACGATTCGCTAATATCTTGAAAAAGTGATAGCATCTGACTCTCGCATGAGTAACCTTTCCGAAATCCATGTTGCCTATCATTAAACCATGATAATGTTTCCCACTGTTCCCTCAAGTAGTCGCAAATGAGATGCTTCATCTGTTTACAAGCGATGGACGTAAGACTAACCGGTCTGTAGTTGCCCAAGTCTGCTCCCTCCCTTAAATATTGGGACTACCGTAGCTCTTTTCCAGTCATCCGGGATTTGCGCATTGTTTATGGACACATTAAACATCACCTCTAAGTATCGTGCCACGGCCCTACCTCCTAGTTTAAGTACTTCACTAACAATATTATCAGGACCCTTCGATATATTGTAACGTAATTTTTGTATTAGCTTTACAATTGCTGACTGGTTTATTTGGAGAAGTGGAGCCCCTGATTCACAGTTACGGTCCAACACACGGCTATTGGATTTATTGAACACACTACCATAAAAAACATTTAATTCATTAGCAATGGCCTGCTTCTCAGTAATTAATTTACCGTCACCGGACATTATCATCGACAAATTATTCGAATTTCCCTTTCTTCTCCTAACATAACTGTAATTTTTTTTTCCACCCATCGCCTCCCGAACCAAGTAAACCTTGCATATAATTGTCATGAGCAGCCCTCCTTTTTAAGACGAGCTCTCTTGATAAGGACTTAAATTTCAACATATACTTGTCACTATCATGTCTTTTATTGTATAATTTTCTACTTTTACGTTTAAGACTCCTGATTTCCCGTGTGTAATACTCAGGATCTGGGTTTTGTTTCAGTAATTTAAATGGAACAAATTTATCAATAGCGCTATTTAAAATTTTCAAAAAGTTAGTCCACAGGATATTAATGTGATTTCTTTCCGATGCCCATCCTACAAATAGCTCATTCAAATACCCCTGAAATTTGCCCTGATCCGCCCTGCGATACTGGAATATGATCTTATTTGCTACATCAGAGTCTAATTTTGTAATGTCACCGTATATAATATTTAATTCAACCCCAGAATGGTCACTAATTCCTGGTACTTTCAGACAGTTAATATACAGCTCTACAGGCCTTACGAGATATACATCTAAGGTATTATTGCCTCTAGTTGGGAAGTCAACTACTTGGGAAAATCCCCCCTCCCTTATTTTTTTTTTTTTTTTTTTTTTTTTTTTTGCCGCACTCTGAGCTTGACCACAGCTAGTTGACTCACCAGACCAGTCTACTTTGGGGAAGTTTAAATCTCCGGCAATTATTATGCTCTTTTTCATAGCATCACCCGTACAAGTTTTATCGTACAGTGTGTTGAGAAGCGAAAATTTATCTTTACGCCCCTATCACCAGCCAGCGTAGAGCAGCCACCGATGATGTGATCGATGATTTCCAGCGCTGAGGTGCATCTAGGACATCGATCATCCGCTACATTCTCTTTAAGGATGTGCTTTCTATATTTTGTTGTTTCAAAGACACTGTCCTGTATCGCAATTACAAAGCCCTCAGTTTCACTGAAGAGCGAACCATGCTTCAACCATAAGTTCGAAAATGATCGGTCGACATGATGTTGGCTGAGTATGTGAGGGTGTACACCATACAGTTCTTTTCGTAACCATGCCATCTGGCGCTGTTCAAACGAAGTAACGTGCTCTTTTGTGTCATATTGCATGTCTGCAAGTCGTAGTGGTGTGAATTACTTATCACTTTCAATGATGACTTCATACAGAGGAGTATTTCTTGCGCCAAAGAAGTACTGTCGCAGACGCTCCAGTTGCATTCTTTGGGCGATTGTGAGATCAATGAACCCTTGACCGCCTTCGCTCCGTGGTAGTGTGATGCGCTCGATCGCTGCCTTTGGATGATGGAACCGATATTTTGTAATTGACACTCGTACTCTCCGTTCTATCTGCTCTAAATCTGTCTTAGACCACTTAACGATCCCAAACGACTACGTAAGTACAGGTACTGCCCAGGTGTTAAGGGCTTTGACCTTCTTGCCTGCATCCAAGTATGATTTCAAAACCATATCCACTCGATTAAAGAACTTACTCTGTAAATTGGCTTTAATTTGTGTGTGTCGGATCCCTCGAAGCTGAAGAACGCCCAAGTATTTGTAGGTCTCGCCCTCTTCCAAACAATCGATCAGCTCATCTAGACCAACATCGAAGCCCTCTGCTGTATCAAGTTTCCCTCTTGTCAGTACGATCGCTTTGCATTTTAAAGTCCGAATTTCATCGCTATATCGTCGCTAAACGTCTGCGTATTACCTAAGAGCCATTTCAGTTGATGCCGTGTGCTTGCATAGATTTTCAAGTTATCTAGGTGCTGTCTACGAGAAATCTTCTGCTTCACCTCACCAGCACGCATGTCAAAGCTCATTCCACTCCCATTTAACAGCCCATTGAGGGGGTCTAAGCACAGACAGAACCATAGAGGATTGAACGAATCTCCCTAAAATATTCCACGGTTAATTCGAATTGCACGGGACAGAGTGACTTGGCATCGATCTTTTAGATCAAGTTTCATATTCCATCGAGACATGACGGATTGTAGGTATTGGACAATGATGGGATCGTACTTGTAGACTTTTAATATTTCGATCAAATTTGAATGAGGTATGGAGTCATAGGCTTTCTTATAATCAATGTAGGCCATACACAAGTTTCTTGGTAACCTTCACATCCAAATTTACAATAACTGACTCTATTATAAGTTGATCCTTGCAGCCTTGCGTTTTCCGTCGGCATCCTTTCTGCTCTTCTGCGAGTATCCCATTCACCTCACAATGATGGGCCTGTACTTCGATGGATCTCTTGATTCTTCACCTTTTGGTGTCATGAAGGTATCTCCCTATTATTATTATTATTATTATTATTATTATTATTATTACAACATACAGTGTTAAAGATTTCACAAAGTATGTCGATCTCAATTATTGTGCTCAAGGTTCAGGATTGAAATCCGGTGCAGTCGGTTGGCATTTTGTGTCAGGTAAGTATATTTACTAGCACGTTACAGATCCCCTCCAGTGTGTATTATTATCATTATTAGTATACCGACAGTAGTGGCTACGTGGGCTAAAGCGCTGCGTTAGGTCAAGGGGCCAAGCTCTCTGCTGACTCGGTAGACGCGTGGGTTCGAGCCCCACCGTCGGCTGTCCTTGAAATGGTTTTCCGTGGTTTCCCATTTTCAACACCAGGCAAATGCTGGGACAGTACCTTCTGACAGGCCACGGCTGCTTCCTTCCACATCGTTGTCCAGTTACATTCATCTTCATCCATTCCATCTCTCATCCCGACGCGCAGGTCGCCCACGGGCGTCGACTAGAAAGACCTGCACTCGGCCTCTAAGGAGGCTACACGACAAAAAAAAAATTATTAGTATTGTTATTATTACGCAAAATTACGTTCCTTGTTAAGGGTGGCGTAATATTATTCACAGTAATAATAATTGAATAATTTTCCATTTTACCACTTCATTATATTCGTGCTCTTAGTTTCTCCCGAATATTTTGAGTTATCTTTGTCTTACTTGGTACTGCTTGAGAAATTTAGATAATAATAAACAAAATGGAAGGATGATTATCCGCATTATAATGGAACAACATGGATCAGTTATGATGACGAGCAAGAGAGAAGTTGCGTGCTCTAATTACACTACGGTACTAAAATGTATAAGGAAGGAGACTGGAAGAGCCTTGATGCATAAAGTTGCTGCTTGAACAAACCTTCAGTTGGTCATTAAAGACCATGATAATGTCGTAATAGCTTTTATCAAAATGGTAATATTAAAGTTATATATCTATGGTAGGAACATATGGGACACGCCCTTAAAACAGCTACTACCAAACTACTGTTGGAGGAAAAGAGTACAGTAATTAGCATAACTTACACTGAGCCATCTCCATAAATAAGATTAATAAATAATGTTATTGGTTTTACGTCCCTTTTAACTACGCCGAGGTGTCTGAAATTTCCCCCGAAGGGGATCTTTAACGTGCGAGTATATCCTCTGGTACAGCTCCCTCACATTTGAGCACCCCCAAATGCTAGCTGACTGCGTCAGGATTCCATCCTGCAACCTTGCCTGATAACCTGTGTTATTGTGATTGCTGTATTAGTGTGGGTATTTGTAATTCTGATGAGGATTGAGAAGGAAGCCACCGTGGCTTTCAGTTAGGAACCATCCCGGCATTTACCTACAGTAGATGTGCTAAACAACGTAAAACCACTTCCAGGATGGCTGAGGTGGAAATCGAACTCACCTCTTCTCAGTTTTGCCTCACGACGCGGAATGAACCCTGTCACAGCCCTCAGACCAGAATGAAATTTCTTGGAAGAGCCGGGAATCTAACCCGGACCTCCTAGAATGTTAGCCGCTACACCAGAAGGAGTGAAAAATTAAAAAAGTAGATTTATGAGATCAAACGTAACATTCAATGTTGTGTATGTACTGTAATACTCGTAGTTTCACGTTGATATGGGAGAGACATAAGGCTCAGTGCCGACTAGGAGTGTTTCACTAGCACCTTATTGTCCCTTGGCTCTTGATGGCGAGATTAACGGTCACGTAAAACTACAACCTTCCTTACTTCCTTCCTTATCTTATTGCCCAACATTTCAAAAAGCACAACTTTAGAGTACCATACATAAACTTTGAGTAAAACCTCTCCCTTTCCGAACGTTAAACTCACTGTCTGGTTCTGGAGGATTAAATCATGACCATCGCCTTCCTATTTTAAGGATTTTTTTGCGTTCCTTGAGTTAAGTTTCTCTTTGACGTAGCCTCCTTGTAATCTCCCTTCGCTAACAGTACATACAGGGTAGTTACAATGGACAGCGCAGTATTTCCGTGCTCACTTAGTAATGCATGGGGAAGTTGAAAGGCCGGATATCCAAGGTTCGAATATCGGTATTAACAGTGGTTCTTCCACACACTCTCCACGAAAATGTCGGGATGTCTTGTTTCAAATCCCAGAGTACATACTCCAATCCTAGACCCTAATTAAATATTACAGTTATTCGTACCACCGCAGTCACCTCAGAAAAACAGGCTACTGATAACCTAAGTACACGGGTCTGATGTCCAAGATGTCTCTATGTCTTCTAATCAAGTAATAACGTAAAATTGGTTTCTTTGTCTTGTGAGTAGGCAGGATTCTCCAAAGAATGATGGAAGTAAGTATATCCCCAAATAAATAATAACCCAGATTTTTGTCCCTTATGCACAGCAAAGCTTCAGTATCCTAATTTGTCCGTATTTCACACTTTGTCAAGCCAATATCCAACACAAATAGCTTCATACTTCGAGTCTACAGAACTGTGACATGGCATGAGTATTATATCACTGTTACTGGTCATTAATTTACACACACCCGCTGCCCATGACATTATTGACTTTTAAGACTTCTTGTAGCTCGATTCTCGTATTCTTCTGTAAGACGAGATCAGTGGCAGAATTGCGTTACGATAACAGTTTATGAACATGCACTGAGAGCAAATCGAACTGGGAATTATGGGTTTAAAACAGTTGTTGCCGTCAATGGCAAGGCTATAAAAACATTTTATGACCCTAAATTAAGCATACTCAAAATTATAATTGATTTATGATGTGCTAGAAGATTGTTTTTCCTCGTCATTGAGGCAGGGTGCATGGCATATCATTGTATCAAATAAAAATATTTTGTCATTAATGATGAATCGCGCTTTCATAACCATGGAGTCCTGTGCACTGAGTTGCTCACAACTTGTTATTAATAAGTATGATTCGTCATTGAACCTTTCAACCAGTAAACATTAGTCTAAATCGTTAGATTTGAAGGCTGTGTAACAACAAAAAGCAACTCATGCAGTATTAATTAATACTACCCCACATCTACGAATCTACGCTTCGCTTTTAACACATGCGACCTTTACTTTAGACACACTTTACACACACTGCATCTTATCATTATATTTGTATAGAAGAGTTGAAATCTGCGATGGAACAAGTCTTGCAAAATTTGAATTCATTCTTCACATAGGAGCTATATTTAGATTTCAATGGGGATGAAGATAATAAAAGCAAGATACGCATCAGACAGCCCAACTCCATCGGCCATAAACATTCAGCAGGGCGGGAGAAACTTAGAGCTTTGAATACACATTGCTGAAATACAAGGCATGCCAAGCGGTCATAAGAAGTATTCTGGGAACACCATACATGCCACGCTAGTACAAAAGTCAGTTGTAGTGGACTGAAAAGGGCATGATAATATGGCACTGGACGAAGAGTGGTAGCATCTGGGAATGAGATAATGTTGTAGGATGCTCGAAGGCCTACTCATCGATATTCGTTGTGCCCATTACTGAACGACGTGAGCCCAGTGATTTCATTCCACATTGATGTTGATGGTCCTATAGAAATTACTTAAAAGTTTTGCTGAAAGATTGTTTGATATAGGCCTACCCACCCTTACGCCAAGCGATGAGCAAAATGTTTTCGAAATTATAAAAAGGGACTTTTCGTATGCTAATCATGTGGAACTATTCTAGGTATACAACAGTTGGCGAATGTAGTGAATTACAAATATGCCCATTGAAATCATCCTCCGCATTCCGGCGTGCCGAAAGTGTTATAATAGGCTATATATTGCTATTTTATCAAGGTTTGTCTTACATTTCTGGCTGAGGAATTGATTTTAATGATTCAATTGTATGCCCACTCGCAATCTTGAATGTAAGTAAAGGCTGCTGTTGTTGAGCCTTCGTCATAGATATTTACATATATGGTTCTTCTTAATTACTAAGTATCGGTTGTTGCAGGTCTTAGGTATTAATAGTTATTTATTTTTTAAATTCTATAAATTTATGTTGATCGCTGCGCTCTATATTCTGTGGGACAATCTTAGTACTGTGCCCGCATTATATCTCTGACGTACTTCATCACTTCCAGGAAAGGTCTAACGACTGTACTAGCCTAAATAAAAACATTTCTCAAATCACTACTGTCATTATTATTATTATTATTATTATTATTATTTATTATTATTATTATTTGTTGCCTCCGTTGCGTAGTGGTCAGCGTGATTATCTGCCGCCCCGGAGGTTCTGGGTTCGATTCCCGGCTCTGCCACGAAATTTGAAAAGTGGTATGAGGACTGGAACGGGTTCTACTCAGCCTCGGGTCGTCCAAATGAGAAGAGTGGGTTCGATTGAGGTTTCAACAAGTAGTTCCGTGAAGAACTATACAGCCTATTTCCAAATATCCTTCTCATGTAAATTACTACTATCAACATAAAACAAATCAATTTGATTGCTGTAATAGATTCGTAGATATTGAGAACCGACTAAATATTTGGGATGGTCGCCATGTTGGATTTTATATGTGCAGGTCTTAGAGGTAAGTACTGTTACATGAAGATTATTGTGTACGTGTAGCATTCAAACTTCAATCGTATGATTAGGACACAAGCAGTAACAAGGAGATTTTAAAATTTCGCACAGCTGCCATCTTGTAGTTATGGAACCAATTGAAATAAATTAGATGCCAGTGGATTAACATTCGTATAGGGATTTACTGTACCAAGTTTCACTGCACTCGGATGGTTAAATTGCGATAAAGGTTCATGTGAATATTTATACTTCGCGTCGCCGCAATGTTGGATAAGTGATCACCAGGTCATTTAAAGTCTTATAGGTGAACTTATGTTCATAGCCCCCATGCATAAAAATTCAGTTTGATTGCTATAATAGATTCGTAGATATTCAGAGACATCTAAATATTTCGGATGATCACCATGTTGGATTGCTAAATGTATAGGCCATAGAGTCATGTACCTTTAAAGGAAAATTATTGCGTAGGTTCATTATTCAATCTTTCACTTCGATCGCATGATTATGACACAAGAAATAAAAACTTAATTTTAAAATTCGCACAGCCGCCATCTTGAGGTTATGTAAACAATTGAACTAAATTAGATACCAGTGCATTAAAATGTGTATAAACATTTCCTGTACCAGATTTCATTGCGTTGGAAACATTAAATCGCGAGAAAGGTCTATTTAAAATTTTCAAATTCGCTTGGCCACCATGTCCGTTTTTTAGATAACCGGTTTTTGAAAGTCATATAGATGAACTTCCAGTAGTGCCCTGTATCTCCGTACAAAATTTCAGGATGGTACCGCTAATAGATTCAGAGATATAGAATGCCGGTGAAATATTTCGCACATACACCATCTTGTGGTGATGTAAACAATTGAACGAAGTTAGATGTCGGTGCAATACAATGTGTATAAACATATACTGTACCAAGTTATATTGCGTTTGGTTGGTTAAATCGCGAGAAACATCTATTTAAAAGTCACAAATTCGTTTGGCTGCCATGTTGGTTTTGTAGTTACCAGTTTTTCTAAAGTCACATAGGTGAATTTCTAGTAGTTCCCTTTATCACCGTAATAAATTCCAGGGTGATATCGGGAATAGTTTCGGAGATATTGAATGCTGGTGAAATATATCGCACAGCCGCCATGTTGGATTGGTGGAGAGGTAACAAAATTTGAAGGGCACTGCCAAGGTCACTCGGAATAGTGCTATGAACTTACCGACTTTCATTGAAATTGCTCCAGCCATTTAGAAGTTATTAGGGACACACACACACACACACACACGCACACACACACGGACAAAAGGTGATCTCGTAAGCCCATTTTTAGCCTACTTTCGATTTATGCAAAAAATGAAAGTAGACTTATGAGATCAACACAGGGTGAAAAAAGTGTGTCTGTCTGTGTGTGTGTATGTGTGTGTGTGAGTCTGTGTGTGTGTGTGTGTGTGTGTGTGTGTGTGTGTGAGAGTCTGTGTGTGTGTGTGTGTCTGTGTGTGTGTGAATGTGTGTACTCTGAATGTCTGTCCCCCCCCCCTATCAATTCGAACACGGTGAATGCGAATTGAACGAAATTTGGTACAAAGGTAGCACTAGCAGAGGACACCTCATTGTCATGTTTTATATCGCCGCCATATTTACTAAAACTGAATGGCGGCCACTCAAACGTTCAAAACGTAAAATCAAATAACGACTAACCAAATCATCCGATCTCTACCAACATACCTTCGTATAGGATGCGTCTTGTGACCAAACTACAAGGTCGTCCGCCATACCATTTCAGGATGGCGGCCGTGCGAATTATGCAAACTTTATAATCCATATCATGGGACCCACCAGTTCCGATTATCGAGCCGAGAATCGTTTTAACTGTTCTAAAGGAAGAGGCACGTTCGAAATTAAAAGTTTATTTTGTAATACTATAGTGCAGACGTGATTTTACTAAAGCTGAGCTGATTCAGTAATAAGACAAGATGGCAGCGGATATCTTGTGCCTGACTTATATTTCACTAATTTGAGTATTGCATGCAATATAGCGTACTGATACAAAATAAATAAACTTTGTATGAAATGCTTTATATATAAATAATATACTCCAGTGATGAAATCGTTTAGTATAAATCATTATTTGCTAACAAGTTCTATGTAAGTCATTTTATATAGAACGATATTCGTTGACACAATTAGCTCAGTGGTAGAGCGTTAGCCTATCGCTCAAATGCCTATGGTTCAAACCCAATCAGAGCTAGTTTTTTTGCTTGAAATGTTATATGTTTATTGTTTTGTAATGACTCAGATGTTTTAAAATTAAGCGTTATATTGTGCATATTATGGTGTAAAATATATATTTAATTAAAACATAATTCGGCAGCAGATTTACTCGAGACATCTAGCTGCCAAAAAGGTAACTGCACGCCGACCTACTTATTAACTTCCAGATTTTATTGAAAAGTTTCTTCTTCTGGCCGCTAGAATGCACTCGCTCTGTTAGGATTATATTGTTCGATATTTCACCACTAGATGTCACGACTAGTCTACGTGGGGCTCCATTGATTACTATACCATTGGCATTCTATGCGCATCGAATTTGAAGAATGACAAGATGATACTACGATACATTTTTACTTTTTATTTTAAAGGGTTTGTAACAGCCTATTTTGCGTTACTTGAAAATGTTATTTGAAGTAAAGAACAAAACGATTTCACATAATAACTGAATTCAAGCCGTTGGTGTTAGTTCAGGTTATTAATTACTACTTTTATTTCAGGCAAATAGCAATCGAAAATATCCACATAGTTTGTATACACACGTCTCTGTAGGGTCATGGAAAGATTTGTTAATTCAATTAGGGTTGTGAAAGCCATGCACAACCAGACGTGTAAAGACATGCCTCAACTCAAAGTTGGATGTTGCCCACGGCAGGTCGTATATGTAATAATAATAATAATAATAATAATAATAATAATAATAATAATAATAATAATAATAATAATGTGAAGCCTCCGTGGCTTAGGCGGCAGCACGCCAGCCTCTCACCACTGGGTCCGTGGTTCAAATCCCGGTCACTCCATGTGAGATCTGTGCTGGACAAAACGGAGGCAGACAGGTTTTTCTCCGGGTACTCCGGTTTTCCCTGTCAAAATTTCATTCCAGCAACACTCTCCACTATCATTTCATTTCATCTGTCATTCATTTAATCATTGCCCCGGAGGAGTGCGTCAGGCCTCGGCAGTCGGCACAGTTCATATCCTCGCCGCTAGATGGGGGCTTCATTCATTCCATTTCTGGCCCGGTCGGAGACTGGAAGCAGGCTGTGGATTTTCATTTCAATAATAATAATAATAATGTTATTGGTTTTACATCCCTTTTAACTACTGCTGCTTTTAGAGACACCGGGGTGCCGGAATTTTGGCCCGAAGGTGATCTTTAACGTGCCAGTAAATGTACTGACACGGCTCCCTCGCATTTGTGCACCCTCAAATGCCAGCTGACTGCGCCAGGATACGAACCTGCAACCTAGGGCCCAGCAAGCGAGAACGTTACCGCCGAGCCACGCAGCCAGTCCGGTCGATTATGTCTCCAGATCCATAACATTCTTGATATACTTCTTATCTTTCTTTCTTTCTTTCTTCAATGATGGTAGCAGTTTTTATCTAGGTTGTGGCGTTTGGTAGAGGTAAATCGTTTCTAAGGTCTTCAACAAAGAATAGTTCTATTATACTCTTTGATAATAACAACGAGTTATAACTATACTCATACATTTAGGAGAAAGTAGGCTATATGTTCTTTACTGAACATCTTGTTTTAAATTGAAAATAGGCTAACAAATCTACAGTAAAGGGGATATTATTATCACCAGCCACTTTAACATGTCGTCTTTTTCGAGTAGGACGTAGGAGCTTTCTTTATCTCAATGTTGTCATAGGGCGCATTGTCCACCACTACTGCACTATTTGGTCCTACATTTGGGATTAATTTATCCTCCGCCTATCTCATATAATTGCTGGAGTTCATATTATCACGATAGTCACCACTACTGCAACTAGCTTTCCACATTAACCCGGCATTAGGAACAAATCCGTCGGCACCTCCCGCGTGTACGATAATAAGCCTTTTTCCTTTGCTTAAAGGTTCTATCAACCATTTGTTGGAATCGTCACTGAAACCCTTTTCATTTGCATGGGTTGTGAGGATGTATCTTTAATCCATGAACACAATGGGATGTCCGTTTGTTCTAAAATGTTGCAATTGTGATAAATGATTAATTCTTAAGTCCCTTATGTCACTTTTTCCACTAGTACCTTCCTATTATTTTTTGTTGTTGACCATTTACCCTAACTGCTCTAATATAATCCTGAGACTTGATTGGCTCCCTTTAAATCCTATACTCTCTTCCAGCTTGCATTTCAGTATACTGTTACTAATTTCGACGACATTGACCAGTGCATAGTAAGGAGGACTGTTCATGAATTTTGCGTTAAGGATAAGTGTGTGCCCACCATAACGATACGTCAAATGTTTTTGTTGAGGCTAGTACAGTCGATATACCTTTACTGGAAGTGATGACGTACGTCACCGGCAGAGATATAATGCGTGCACAGTACTAAGATTGTCCCACATAATATAGAGTATACTGATAAAACTCGCACGAGTTTTTCAGGAGTTGCAAACGAGCTCAATTCTTTCCCAATATCGGCCCACTCTATTTATAACACGCAGCGTTCTTTTAGATACACCTGAGACCACCGCGCCGCGGTCCTCGCTTGTGCGTGGTTAACAGGAATATTGAAATCACCGCAAGCCGCTTCTTTTTCCATGAATTTTAGCACATTAGCCAACATCTCCCTATATTGGCTGCTCAGTTTCTTGTTTTTAACTTTAGAGATGATAGGTGTCATCTTATAACTTTGCTTAAAAATGTAACTTAAAGAAATAACACATTAAATACTACAAAAAATAAATTCAACAGTACTGCAGAACTACATACACTGACAATAGTTTGGCAAGCAGGCTACTAATGAAATGTGCTGACAGGTTCTGACTGCATCAGCCTAAGTCGGCCGAGTGTACCGTATAGTACACTCAAAATTCCCGATCCCCAACATGAGGGGTAATGTCACGTAAATAGGAGTAGAGAAATTGACAAGTCGATGACACTTCATTTTCTTAGATATAGGCTACAACGGTCGTCAGAGGCAGATATATAATACGCGGACAGTACTTATCTCAGCGAGGTCCGTTATACGGAACCACTCACTTACTAAGTTTTGTGTTAGTTGCACCATTACATCGTTAATTATAGATTTTAGAGTTGTATGTCTAGCTGCCATTCTAAACTTATGGAGTGACTGTTCTTGTGCCTTTGGCATACAGGACTACACATATGCTTCTTCTCTATTAATAACTTACGTTACTGTAGCTCTGATATATTAACATTTTTTTCTGTTTCATATTTTATAATTTCAATATGGTGGTTGCGCGTAATATTCAATCTCCTGAAGTCATTACTTTGGTAACATACTGTAGGTTACTCACAAACTACCTAAATTACAACTACTGTAATCATTGCTTCATTATAATGTTTCTATACTTCGCACGGGCACCATTTTGAATACTTCAGCGATAAACTTATAGTTTTGGGCCTCTGACTGTCCTCATGTAGGATTATTTTTCTAAAATTCGGTGGAGACCTGTGATTAGTTTGGTGGGTGTTTGATTCAAACTTTGAACAGTCAGATGGCTGTCCTTTTATTTTCCTTAAGATGGTGGCGATATAAAACTGGGCATACATACATATAGACCGGCACACACAGTGATACTTGACCCATGTAAATCTCATAAGTCTACTTTTTTTAGCCTATTTTCAATTTTGAAAACAAGTAGTTCCGTGAAGAACTATACAGCCTATTTTCATATATCCTACTTATGTTAATTGCCACTATCAACATACACAATTTCAGTTTGATTGCTGTAATAGATTCGTAGATATTGAGAACCGACTAAATATTTCGGATGGTCGCCATGTTGGATTTTATATATGTAGGTCCTAGAGTTATGTACTGTTACATGCAGATTAATGTGAACGTGTAGTATTCAAACTTCAATCGCATAATTAGGACACAAGAAAAAACAAGGAGATTTAAATTTTTTCACAGCTGCCATCTTGAGGTTATGGAAACAATTGAAATAAATTAGATGCCAGTGGATTAACATTCGGATAAAGATTTACTGTACCAAGTTTCACTGCACGCGGATGGTTAAATTACGAGAAACGTCCATGTGAATATTTATAATTCGCGTCACCGCCATGCTGGATTTGTGTTCACCAGGTTATTTAAAGTCCTATAGGTGAACTTAAGTTCATAGCCCCTATGAACATTAAAAATGCAGTTTGATTGCTAAAATAGATTCGTAGATATTCAGTATCGTCCAAATATTTCGGATGGTCGCCATGTTGGATTGTTAAATGTATAGGCCAGAGAGTCATGTACCATTAAAGGAAAAGTATTGCGTAGGTTCATTATTCAAACTTTCACTTCGATCGCATGACTACATCACAAGAAATAAAAACTTAATTTTAAAATTCGCACTGCCGCCATCTTGAGGTTATGTAAACAATTGAACTAAATTAGATACCAGTGGATTACAATGTGTATAAATATTTCCTGTACCAGGTTTCAGTGCGCTTGGAACATTAAATCCCGAGAAAGGTCTATTTAAAATGTTAAAATTCGCTTGGCCGCCATGTTCGTTTTGTAGTTAACCGGTTTTTGAAAATCTTATAGATGGACTTCCAGTAGTGCCCTTTATCTCCGTACATAATTTTAGGGAGATACCGCGAATAGTTTCAGAGATATAGAATGCCGGTGAAATATTTCGCACATCCGCCATCTTGTGATTATGTAAACAATTGAACGAAGTTAGATGTCGGTGCATTACAATGTATATAAACATATACTGTACCAAGTTTCATTGCGTTTGGTTGGTCAAATCGCGAGAAACGACTATTTAAAAGTCGCAAATTCGCTTGGCCGCCATGTTGGTTTTATAGTTACCAGATTTTCGAAAGTCACATAAGTGAACTTATAGTAGTTCCCTCTATCGCCATAGAAAATGTCAGGGTAATATCGGTAATAGTTTCGGAGATATTGAATGCTGGTGATATATTTCGCACAGCCGCCATGTTGGATTGGTGAGTCGTAACAAAATTTGAAGGGCACGGTCGAGGTCGCCGGGAATAGTGCTATGAACTTTCCGAGTTTCATTGAAATCGCTCCTGCCGTTTAGATTTTATTAGGGGGACACACACAGACGAATCACACACACACACACACACGCACACACACACGGACAAAAGGTGATCTCATAAGCCTATTTTTTCAAAATTGAAAATAGGCTAAAAATAGGCTTATGAGATCACCTTTTGTCCGTGTGTGTGTGCGTGCCTGTGTGGGTGAGGTGTGTGTGTGTGTGTGTGTGTGCCCCCCTAATAACTTCTAAACGGCTAGAGCGATTTCAAGGAAACTCCTCAGTAAGTTCATAGCAACATTCCGGACGACCCTGACCGTGCCCTTCAAATTTTGTTACGTCTCACCAATCCAACATGGCGGCTGTGCGAAATATTTCACCAGCATTCAATATCTCCGAAACTATTCCTGATATCATCCTGGAATTTTTTACGGTGATAAAGGGAACTACTACAAGTTCACCTAATGACTTTTGAAAAACTGGTAACTACAAAACCAACATGGCGACCACGCGAATTTGCGACTTTTAAATAGATGTTTCTCGCGATTTAACCAACCAAACGCAATAAAACTTGGTACAGTATATGTTTATACACATTGTAAT
This sequence comes from Meconema thalassinum, assembly GCA_946902985.2. Taxonomy (NCBI): domain Eukaryota; kingdom Metazoa; phylum Arthropoda; class Insecta; order Orthoptera; family Tettigoniidae; genus Meconema; species Meconema thalassinum. The sequence goes on from OX336388.2 coordinate 1,762,285,467, forward strand.
GCACCGACATCTAACTTCGTTCAATTGTTGACATAACCACAAGATGGCTGATGTGCGAAATATTTTACCGGCATTCTATATCTCTGAAACTATTAGCGGTATCACCCTGAAATTTTGTTCGGAGATAAAGGGCACTGCTGGAAGTTCATCTATTAGACTTTCAAAAACCGATTAACTACAAAACAAACAAGGCGGCCAAGTGAATTTGAAAATTTTAAATAGACCTTTCTCGCGATTTAATGTTCCAAACGCAATGAAATCTGGTACAGGAAATGTTTATACTCATTGTAATGCACTGGTATCTAATTCAGTTCAATTAATTACATAACCTCAAGATGGCGGCTTGGCGAATTTGAAAATTAAGATTTTATATCTTGTGTCGTAATCATGCGATCGAAGTGAAAGTTTCAATAATGAACCTACGCAATAATTTTCCTTTAATGGTACATAACTCTATGGCCTATACATTTAACAATCCTACATGGCGACCATCCAAAATATTTAGACGGCACTGAATATCTACGAATCTATTATAGCAATCAAACTGAATTTTTTAATGTTCATAGGGGCTATGCACTTAAGTTCACCTATAGGACTTTAAATAACCTGGTGTTCACCTATCCCATATGGCGGCGACGCGAAATATAAATATTCACATGGACGTTTCTCGCAATTTAACCATCCGAGTGCAGTGAAACTTGGTACAGTAAATCCTTATACGAATGTTAATCCACTGGCAGGTAATTTATTTCAATTGTTTCAATAACCACAAGATGGCAGCTGTGCGAAATTTTAAAATCTCCTTGTTACTTCTTGTGTCCTAATCATGCGATTGAAGTTTGAATGCTACACGTACACAATCATCTTCATGTAACAGTACATAACTCTAGGACCTACATATATAAAATCCAACATGGCGACCATCCGAAATATTTAGTCGGTTCTCAATATCTACGAATCTATTACAGCAATCAAACTGAAATTTAGTATGTTCATTGTGGCAATTAACATAAGTAGGATATATGAAAATAGGCTGTATAGTTCTTCACGGAACTACTTGTTTGATAATGTATTTCTTATGTATTCTGCTATTATACTTCACCCATATTTGGTATCTTATTATTATAATTCTTCCTCTGCAGCACTTTTCCCGATCCGAGGTGGGGTCCGCTACTTCGGCTTGCGTCGCCATTAAGCACGATCATGGGCCTGGTCAATGCTCAAGACAGCAGTTCTAGGATCGTAGTGCAGGATATGAAGAATTTCTGTGTTCCTCCTGACCATTCTCCACTGACTTGGAATGCAAAGACCCTCTGTGCCATAGTTGGTCCCCTGTCCCAAGTACTAGCACAGACAGCTTTCCCTCATCTTCTCTATTATTGGTGCAACTCCATATTGTTCTCACACTTCATCGTAGGTCATAAATCAAAAAGTGCCAAGCCAGCTGTTCTTCAAAACATCTTTATTTACACCACACCAGATCGTTATTTCACTTCCTTGGTAACCGGCCAGCATTCCGCACCGTAAAGAGCGACTGGCCAGATGACAGAGCGATATGTTTTTTGATTTACTGTAAATCTATCTGGAAATTGTCCATTGGAGGACACCAGTCATAGCCCAGCATTTTAACCATGTACGGCTTATTTGGTTGGTTGTTTTTGGATGAAGGGTTCCATCCGCAGAAGTTGTCGAGCATAGGTATCATATATTTACCACCCTTGTAATTGATTCGTTGTTGTTGTTGTTGTTTGAGTCTTCAGTCATTCGACTGGTTTGATGCAGCTCTCCATGCCTCCCTGTCCTGAGCTAATCGTTCATCTCTACATAGCTACCACATCCTACATCCGATGCTATCTGTTTAAGATATTCTAACCTTGGTCTACCCCTGCAGGTCTTGTTCTAGACCCTTCCTTCTATAATTAAGTTTGCTATTCCTGGGTGTATTAGTATGTGGCCTACCAACCTTTCTCTTCTCTTCATTAGCAGTTGCCAGAAACATCTCTCCTCTCCCAATCGTCTTAATACCTCTTCATTCGTAACCCTATCTACCCATCTGATCTTCATCATTCTCCTCTAACACCACATTTTAACGCTTCAATTCTCTTCTCTTCTGCTGCACCAATAGTCCAAGTTTCACTTCCATAGAGCGCCAAGCTCCAGACAAAGGCTTTCAAAAATTACTTCCTAACAACTAAATCTATATTCGATGTCAACAGATTCCTTTTATGTAGAAATGCTTTCCTTGCCTGCGCTAACCTAATTTTTATATCCTCTTTCCTCCGTTCATCACTGGTTATTTTGCTTCCCAAATAACAGAAGTCACTTACATCCTTTAGCTGTTAACCTGCCAATTCAACATCCATAGGGGTTTCTGATTTCTTTCGGCTGCATTCCAATATTTTTGTTTTACATTAATTTATTGATTTTCATCATGAATTATTTCCTCAAGACAGAACCCATAGCATTTAAAAACTCATTCAACTCATCTGGTGTGTCGGCTAAGATGATGATGTCATCAGCAAATCTCAGAGTAGAAGTTATTTCCCCTTTAATCTTTACTCCTACTTTGATTTTTTTCCAATTTCTTTCCTTGCTTGTTCAATGTATAGATAGAAAAGTATGGGTGACAAGTTGCAACCTTGCCTTACACCTTTCTGAGTACCAGCTTCTCTCTCATGTCCCTCGGCTCGAATAACTGCTGTCTGGTTTCTGTATAGATTGTAGAGCACCATCCTATCCCTGTACTTTATTACAATCGTCTTCAAAATGTCAAAAAACTTACTCGAATCAACGTTATCAAAAGCCTTTTCTCAGTTTACAAATGCCATGAACGTTCTCTTATCCTTCCTTATTCTAGCTTCCAAAGTCAGTCTAAGACTTAGTATAGCTTCCCTTGTTCCTAAGTTTCTCCTGAAGCCAAACTGGTCTTCACTCAACTCTCTTCTATCTGTCTTTCCATCCTCAAGTAAATTATTATAGTCAGGATCTTTGAAACATGAGTGATCAAGCTGATTGTACGGTAATCTTCGCATCTGTGAGCTCCTGATTTCTTCGGTATAGGGATGATAACATTCTTCTTGAAATCAGACCTGTCTCGTAAATCCTACATACCAAGTGAAATAACCTGATCAAACCATCATCACCTATGCAGCTTAACAACTCAATCGGTATTTCATCTATGCCAGGTGCTTTGTTCCTGCTTGAGTCTTCCAATGCTCTGTCAAATTCTGATCCCAATATTAAATCTCCTTTCTCATCCTCATCAATTCCCTCTTCCCTTTCAATTACATGATTTTCAATATCCTTTCCCTTATACAAACACTCTATGTAAGCTTTCCATCTCTCCACCTTTTCTTCCCTATTTGTTAGAGGTTTTCCATGTGAGTCCTTAATATTATAGCACTTAGTCTTCCTTTCCCCGAAAGGACTCCTAATCCTTCGATAAGCTGTATCTACCTTTCCTAATTTCAGAAAATTTTCTATTCCTGCACATTTCTCTTTGAACCATTCTTCTTATGCTTCCTTGCACTTCTCGTCAACCTCATTTCTCAGTCGTCTGAATTCTGCTTTTCCCCTTTCATCTCTTTCATTCTTGTGCTTCCACCGTTCGTCCATTAATTCTAGTACATCCTGCGCGATCCACGGTTTTCTACCTATTCTTTCCTTCCTACCAATGTTTTCTTCTGCGGATTTTGTTATTTCATTCTTCAAAAGTGTCCATTCCTCAGCAATTGTAGCTTGTTCAGGGTTTTTCATTCGTCCTTCCTCTATACTCGCCTTGAATCGTTTGTTCACGTCCTTCTATTTTAGACTGTCTATAGCCCACCTTCTTGACTTTTGACTTTTCTTCAATTTCTTCAACTTAAGTCTGCATTTCATAACAACCAGATTGTGGTCAGAGTTTATGTCAGCACCGGGATACGTTTTTCAATCTAAAATCTGGTTTCGAAATCTCTGCTTGACCATAATGAAGTCGATTTGGTAACGCCCTGTATCTCCTGGTCTCATCCATGTGTATATTCTCCTATTGTGGTTTTTGAATAAGGTGTTAGCTATGGCCAACTCACGCTCGGTGCAGAATTCCATCAGCCTGATTTCCTCGATCATTCCTTTCACCTAATCTGAATCACAATGTGACTAACACTTTAGATGCCAAGCTATTACGAGTGGTTATGTTAATAATCCCAAACCAAGTTGAGTAAAATTACAAATTTGAGATAAAAACAAGAATTTCCGTGATGAACTAAAGAGCCTACTTTCCTTAAAATTAAGATACATGCCAATGAATAATCTACAGTATATGAACCTATCTAGAATAATGACGAAATTAAGTTGGTAACATCGAAATGTCTAATTAGTTCGAAATATACCTGGTATAATGTAGCCTAGTAGAGAACTACAGTTGGCAACCCTGGTGACTGAATATATTCTTAATTCCATCTCTTAAGGTACAGAATACAAAATTTGGTTGAAGTCCAATGGACGTTACATGCAGTTAGACATTTGATCTATCAGCACGAGTAAAAGCATGTTGGCAACAATGTCATAGGTGTGCTGGTCAGAAATAATCTAAAATATTATGATATCTTGTTGTGCCAATTTAGGATGAAATCCATTTGTTAGTATATAAGTTACATGTATTTTAAAATAGGACCTATCAGCAGGCATAGAATAATGTTGGCAGCACTGACTTATATTAATTAGTCCAAATTAATCTAGAATGTCAGGTGCTATATGTGTGCAAAGTATAGAACTGTTGGCTTGCATACTTACTCATATATTGATATTAGGGTAAAAAATATAGACAGCTTTTATTAACAGTTGGCAGCCCTGATTGCTCTTAAGAATACTTAGTCATATCTGTTATGTTACACATAGCACATACGAAATTTGGTTGAAATACAACTGATAGTATAGAAGTTACATGTATTTAAAAATTGGTCCTATCAGCAGGCTTAGAATCATGTTGGTAGAACTGACGTATATAAGTTACTCCAAATTAATCTAAAATGTCAGGTACTATACGTGTGCATAGTTTAAAGCTGTCGGCTTGCATACTTTCTGATATATTGGTATATGGATAACAAATAGAGAGAGCAATTATTAACAGTTTGCAGCCCTGGTGGCTCTTAAGAATACACTCAGTAATATCCGTTTGTGTACACATATTACATACAAAATTTGGTTGAAATCCACTTGATAGTGTAGAAGTTATATGCATTTAAAAATTGAACTTATCAGAAGGCTTAAAATTATTTTGGCAACATTGTCATGTATGGCCTCCTGGAAATTAAACTGAAATAGTATTATCTACATGTGTGCCAATTTTGGAATAGCTCCCATGCATACCTTCCAGGATATCCAACATGGAGCTCAAATTTCTAGTGCATTTTTTCTGCAGTTGGTAGCACTGACATCATTTTCAAATATGGTTTTGAGATATTCCGGGATAGATCTTTACTCATACCAAATTTGGTTTCGATTGCTGCAGTCGTTTAGGAGTTGATAGGGGGGACACACACACAGCCAGACAGACAGAAGTACAGACAGACATCAGACATTTTCCGGGATCGATCTCATAAGTCTACCTTTTCCTCATTTTAGAAAAATGTGAAAAGTAGGCTAAATTTCAAATATGGGTTTGAGATATTCCGGGATAGATCTTTACTCATACCAAATTTGGTTTCGATTGCTGCAGCCGTTTAGAAGATGATAGGGGGACACACACACACAGCCAGACAGACAGAAGTATAGACAGAGAGACAGACAGACAGAAGGACAGACACACAGACATTTTCCCGGATCGATATCATAAGTCTACTTTTTCCTCATTTTTGAAAAATGTGAAAAGTAGGCTAATAACATCCTAGGAATACTTTTAGATAGATTTCTTTAGAAAGCTAACTATTGCAATGGGTCCCATGTTTCGACTTCCGGAAAATTTCGACATATCTTCGCGTTTCACATCCCCCAGACCCCAAAACCACCGTCAGTTCAAAAGTTTATATATAATTTATGTATATATGTATCTATCTATATATATCAGTTTCTTGTGGACACGATAACTGCCGTAATTTTGCACCAATCACTTTCAATTTTTTACATAATATGTATCCCTATAAAATCTCGGTCGAGTTCGTTAATGGGCAAAATCGGTCAAAGGGGGTAAAAATGGGTGGCTTTTTTCGAAAAAGTGAAATATCGCTATAACTCTCTTAATACATGAAATATCGAATCCCTTCAAAGATTATGTGTCGGATAAGTGCCAAAAATTTATGTCAAATAAGTTTTTTGATAGCACCAACCATTGACCAAAGGGGTGGGAAAAAGTGGGTTTTTCGGGAAACATTAATCATATCTCTGTTAATAGGCACAATATCAAAACCGCACAAAATGGACAATATTCCTCCAATAATTACCTAAAACATTTGTCTGAAAGAATTTTTGATATGACCCACCATTACGCCACGGGGTGAACAAAATGATTTAAATTATAAGAAAATGCCAAGTGCCAAGAGAGGTTGCCATGACAACTTTACTTTTAATTGATAAGGGATGACCATCAGCAGTTGCTATGACAACGCCACTGCACGAGATCACATTCAGTTTTCATATGTCAGTGGGAAGCGACTTCGGTATCGGAACTGGTAGCATGCTGAACTTCTATGCCCAAGGTCACGGGTTCAAACCCGGCTGAAGTCGTCGGATTTACTAAGAGCGCTAAAAAACCTGAGTTTGCTTTCCTTCGGAGGGGAAGTTCCAACGTTCGTTGCGAGTTGCTGATTGAGGTGGCATCTAGTAGCCAAGTTCACAGCTAGGTGTCGTTGATGGTAGTATTTTAAATTATGTAGCCTATTTTAGGTAGATTTCATCAGAAAGCTAACTATTGCAATGGGTGCCATATTTCGACTTCCGGAAAATATCGACATATCTTCGTGTTTCACATCCCCCAAAACACCGTCAGTTCAAAAGTTTATATATATGTGTGTGTATATATATGCATATATATCAGTTTGTTGTGGACACCATAACTGCCGTAATTTTGCACCAATCACTTTAATGTTTTACATAATATGTAACCCCTTAAAATCGGTCGAGTTCGTTAATGGGCAAAATCGGTTAAAGGGGGTCAAAATGGGGGGGGGGAGGGCTTTTTTTTTTTCGAAAAAGTGAAATGTCGCTATAACTCTCTTAATACGTGAAATATCGAATCAATTCAAAGTTCATAATATGTGTCGGATAAGTGCCAAAAATTTATGTCAAATAGGTTTTTTGATAGCACCAACCATTGACCAAAGGGGTGGAAAAAAGTGTTTTTTTCGGGAAACATTAATCATATCTCTCTTAATAGGCACAATATCAAACCCGTACATAATGGAAAATATTCCCCTAATAATTACCTAAAACTTTGTCTGAAAGAATTTTTGATCTGACCTACCATTACGCCAAGGGATGAGAAAAATGATTTCGGAATTAAAGAACATGCCAAGTGCCATCAGAGGTTACCGTGACAACGCTTCTAAATTGATGAGGGATGAGCTATCAGAGGTTGCCAAGACAACGCCATTGCACGAGATCACATTCATTTTTCCATCTGACTGTGGGAAGTGGCTAACTGGTAGCATGCTGAACTTATATGCCCAAGGTCGCTGGTTCAAAGCCGGCCAAAGTCGTCGGATTTTCTAAGAGCGCTAAAAAACCCTCAGCATTCTTTCCTTTGGAGGAGAAGTTCCAACGTTCGTTGCAAGTTGCTGGTTGCGGTGGTATCTAGTAGCCAAGTTCACTGCTAGGTGTCGTTCACGTTAGGATATGGTACAAAATTAGGAACTACTACTTAAAATTGACCGTCTGCAGACCTTACCTGAATTACACACTAAAACAGTCATCAAAATTAACACCGTTTATCAGATTCTACACACCCGGGGTTACATTACCACGTTGTCGCAGCCCCTAAACTGAGGAACCAACAAAAATCTCTGCGGGAGATAAAATTTTGCGAGAAGAAGTAACAGACTGTCAGATAGTTACACATCAGTTCCAAACCTTGCATAAGGACAGTGTGATCAGAAGTATAAAAATGAACCCCGAATGACAAGAAGGTTACCATCCCCATAGACAATAAAATGATAAAAATATGCATACAAAAACGAAAAAAGTTGATTTTTAACCTCCAAATGTAAAATACTTTCTTGCAATCAATGAGGTCTGATCCTCCTACGAAAACCTGCATATTTTGCCTATTATAGCCAATCCCCTAGTTTGCCCGGTGAAATCTACCTCCGCCTTCCGGCGTGCCGAGAGGATTTTTTAAAGATAGAATGGTGATACTCTTTTTCTGTAGTAGGTATACATTTTAAAAATATTCGATTCTAATAATTAATAATATGTTCCATTTGCTTCATCAGAAACCCTTTCAATTTTCTGTAAAGTTGAATGGGAAATTTTAATATCATTTTGACAGCCTTCACAATCTAAATAGTATCCTTTTTAGCCTACTTTTCACATTTTGCAAAAATGAGGAAAAAGTAGACTTATGAGATCGGGCAAATGTCTGTCTGTCTGTCCTTCTGTCTGTTTGGCTGGCTGGCTGAGTGTGCGTCCCCCCCCCCCCTATCAACTCCTAAACGGCTGCAGCAATCGAAACAAAATTTGGTAGGAGTAAAGATCTATACCTGAATATCTCACGGCAATATTTGGAAATGATGTCAGTGCTACCAACTGCTGATAAATCGCAATTGAAATTTGAGCTCCATGTTATATATCTTGGAAGGTATGAATGGGAGCTATTTCAAAATTGGCACACGTATATATATTAATATTACAGTTTAATTTCCAGGAGGCCATACATGACAGTGTTGCCAAAATGATTCTAAGCCTGCTGATGGGTCCAAATTTTAAATGCATATAACTTCTACACTATCTATTGGATTTCAACCTAATTTCGTATGTGCTATGTGTACATAAGCAGATATGACTGAGCATATTCTTAAGAGCCACCAGGGCTGCCAACTGTTAATAAAAGCTATCAATTTTTTTAAATACAAATACCCATATATCAGAAAGTATGCAAGCCGACAACTTTAAACTATGCACACGTATAGTACCTGATATTCCATATTAATTTGGAGTAACTTATATACGTCAGTGCTACCAACATGATTCTAAGCCTGCTGAGAGGTCCAAATTTAAATACATGTAACTTCTATACTATGATTTGGATTTCAACCAAATTTCGTGAGTGCTATGTGTACCATAACAGATATGACTATGCGTATTCTTAAGAGCAACCAGGGCTGCCAACTGTTAATAAATACTGTCTCTATTTTTGTTACCCTAATATCAATATATCAGAAAGTATGCAAGCCAATTGCTCTAAACTTTGCACACGTATAGTACCTGGCATTCTAGATTAATTTGGAATAACTAATATAGACCTACGCCAGTGCTGCCAACATGATTCTAAGCCTGCTTATAAGTCAAATTTTAAAATGCATGTAACTTCTATACTAATTAATGGATTTCATTCAAAATTGACACAACAATAGATCAGATTATTTCAGATTATTTCTGACCAATACATGTATGTCATTGCTGCCAACATGATTTTACGCACGCTGTTAGATCCAATGTTTAACTGCATGTAACGTCCATGCTATCCATTGGACTTCAACCAAATTTTGTATTCTGTACCTTAAGAGATGGAGATAAGAATATATTCAGTCACCAGGGCTGCCAACTGTAGTTCTCTAATAGGCTACAGTATGCCATGCATACAGTATTTCGAACCAATTAGAAATTTCGATATTACCAACTTAATTTCGTAATTATTCTAGATATAGATTAATCATTAGCATGAATCTCAAATTTTAAGAAAAGTAGGCTCTTTAGTTCGTCACGGAACTTCTTGTTTAAAACCTTATTTATTTCCTCTTCGTAGAAAGAGGACCTATCTTAGCTCAAAGCAAAAATTAAACAATCAGAGCGCGAAGTCAGCTGATTGCATGTTTATAGAATACTTATTATGAATGCAATTATTCACGAAATATCGATATATCCAGAGAGATTGGTTGGTTGGTTCCTTAGTTTAGGTGCTGCGACAACGCGGTCATGTAGCCCCGTGTACTTTGGGTGTGTGTAGAATCTGTCTTATAACCGGTGTTAATTGTGATGACTGTATTAGTGTGTATATCTGTTTTAATTCAAGTAAGGACTGCAGACATTTAATTTTTCCAAGTAGTTCCTACTTTTGCCGCCAAACGCCACCGTCAACGACCAACTAGTTGAGAACTTAGTAACTAGATGCCACCGCAGTCGGCTCTTGACGACAAACTTAGGAACCTAAGAACGTTAGTCAAATGTTTAACCTATATACAATTTAGCTTCAAACAGGTGTAATTAGTGGAAGGTTCTTTAACATGCCATAAATCTATGACATGGGACCACCGGCTTTACATCCCCTCCGAAGGAAGGCATACTGAGGGATTTTTAACTTCTTAAAAAAAATCTGACGACTTCGGTCGGGTCTGAACCCGCGATCTTGGGCATAGAAGCTCAGCATGCTACCAACTATGCCACCGAAGCCGCTATATCCAGAGAGACAGTGATTCCCGCGTTGTCTTGGTTACAACACTTTTAACACTACGTGGCTGCGAATAATAATACGAATTGTATAAAGAACGTGGCCTATAGATCGGCCCGTGGTATTTCTTGGCAGATGCTCCCTTGGCCGATATATCGGTCCCTGGCAGTATAAGGGTTAATAAATCTACGAGCATATACTTATATAAGGTGGTTAAAGCTGTTAAGAATTGTCTTGAATACCATTGTACATGACATAACAGGAGATACTATTTTATGTGAAGCTAAATTGCATCTCTTTATGTATAAAATTGAAAGTTTGTCTGTTTTTTCTGAATTTCAACAGAAATTTGCGATATTTGCGCGTTTCAGACTGTTTAATGACGGATGCGCGCAAAAATAATTTTTTGTCTGTCTATCTGTCTGTCTGTCTGTCTATCTGTCTGTCTGTCTGTCTGTCTGTCTGTGGACAATTTTTTGTGTCCTTATAACTCGAGAACGGCTGGGTGGATCAACGTAAAATTTTATACAGATATCCATCAGAGGCACGACACTAATCATTGATGTAACTCTTCTCCGTACCTCTCATAAAAGGGGGCATACCCCCTTAAAATACATGCTGAAATAGACATAGAAGGGTGAGACAAAGCTCATTTTCAGCCCCTCAATGTGAGAAACGAAAGACCCTAAAACCAACAGTTTTTTTTGAGATATTCCTAGAAAATTAATTTCACTTAATAAACTATGAATGAATGCAGGCCGATAACCATGACAACACAATCTTAGAAGTCCATCTATTGCTGTAAGACGCAATGCCATTCCATTTATTACGTTACTGTGAAGGTTTTCAAACGTCTATAAGGTTATAATGGATCCAAATTAACCTGAAATATTTATGAATACATATAATGCACTGAAGGGGGTCAAGGGGTATTCTAGAATTTTTTCACGCGATTTACACGTGCGGGTATGGTACGGAAGGTAACATCCTATCGCTATATTGTTATATTATTATTATTATTATTATTATTATTATTATTATTATTATTATTATTATTATGATTATGGCGTACAACGACGAGACAAAGCTCATTGTCAACCTCTTGGTGACAGAATCAAAACTCGGGGCTCCTAAAGAGCCGTAAAGGGTCCCCGAAAAATACATTTTAAGGTCTAAAACCACCAGTTTCTATGATATTCCCAGAAATCTAATTTAATTTAATAAACTAATGAAGGAAGGCAAGCCAATAACCGTGACAACTGTATCACAAGAGGTGAGATCCAACTTTCCATATATTTCTGCAAGAAGTAACGCCACTCGGTTTATTGCATTTCTGTGAAAGTTTGCAAATGGCTATAAGGTTATCACGAAACCAACTAAAACTGTAAAATTCGTCAATGCGCTTAAGGGGTTCAAGGAGGCTATTTTTCACACACAGGTGCGATATGTCGTACAGAAGGTCTATTATATCTCCAAACACCAACATTATTTTCAAAAATTCCTAATTTGAAATAGTAGGCTATTTTTTGCTGCTTTTAGGAATTTGGGCCATTGGAGGCTAAAAAACCTGTTTTTTTAATTTTTTATAAAAGGAGTCTTCCTGTGGTAGGGCACTTGACACAACGGTTAGGATCAGTTTGTATGTGACGTGTATTGCGATTCGTCTACGAGGTTTTCAATTTTATTTTCACGTCAGGGAGAACACGTTAGGTAAATTTAGTTTGAGAACACATTTCAACTAACCATTTTTCGTTGTCGACAAGCAGGTTCCAAGCCCCTAACCATTGCAACAGAAGCTCAATTGAAAACGTCTGATTATTAATACCGAAGACCGTTCGAAGAATGGGTACTTCTGCTAGTAGGTTAATAAGAATGTAAACAACGCTCTTAGGTTTCTACGTTCGTTGCCAAGAGCCGACTGCGGTGACATCTGGTAGCTAAGTTCTGAACTAGTAGTCGTTGTCGGTGGTGGGTAGATTATAGGCTAGGGAATAACCCACCCACCAAGGGAAGATGATTAAAAGAAGGAAGTAGATTTGGGATTTGGAAAAGAAGGATAGAGAGATAGGAGGAGAGTCCCACAAAATTAATAAGTTGACTTTTAATTCATTTAGAAGCGGTTGCCACCGCAAATATGTGCTCGGATACCTAAAATGGCTACGAGCTTGGTCGAGGCTAACGGGAGCTGCAGATAAGGCTTGGGCAGTTTGCCAGAGAGAACCTGTAGTGTATTTCCTCCCAAGCACGAATGAAAGTACTATAGGGAAGGGTGATGATCTGGCCAGACAGATAGTAAAAGCTTTATTATATATGAACGAGGGCATAAACCTAGGAAGAGCTAGGAAAGCCAGGATCCTGCCTAACTGTATTATCAAAGAAATGATGAATCCAAAAACAAATATTTAGTTTATTTAACAATTAGAAAAAATTTGATGAAATTAACAATTATGTAATATAATTTTAATTAACATAGTTCGTTTGAACTTTTTAACAAATAGGGTCGCAGACCTCTCCACGTTAAACAGTTGCTCCAGGCAATTGACAATTTTTAAGGTTTTTTAAACCATGAATTAAAATCTTGGTAAGATTTCACAAATAGGCAAAATGGAATAATTAAAGTTTTAACATTTACAGGAGTACAAGCAGTGTACTATATGAAACCTCTGAAAGAACATTCTAACGAAAATAACAACTTCGAAGATAACAAAATGGAAAACATAAAGAATAAAAAGGAAGTTCCTACAACTTCTTATATTTATACAGAATTACTTTGTGAAATTTATACAAGGAGAGCAGGTCACTTACTGTGAACCTGAAAAGTTGATCAGAAGGAAGGTTCTAGACCTCTTATACTTTGAATAAGACTCGCCAGTCAAATGAGGCAGTTATCATTTAGCGAGACCAAAAAATAACTCACTCAAGAGTTGAGAGAATTGTTTTCCTTGCTTTTGAAGGGAGGAACAATGTAAATTTAAAACTTGTATCACACAAGAAATTATGCAGAATTTAATTAATGTTAAACTAGCAAAGTTGGAAGGGTACCTCGTGAGTAACACCTTATAGACAGTTACAATTTTATAAATAATGGTTGTTAGTAGAAGGTTAAGGAAAGATCATGGGGATATAGGATCAATGTTCATGGCCGTATTTAATATAACCGGACGATCGCGACGCGGTAGAAACGTGGAGAAAGCACTGATTATCACTATTGTCTGTAAAGATGGATGCAAAGTTCACCAGAGAAACACTGAAGCTCATGAGAAAAAAAGTTATTGCAATTATGGAGATAACTGATTGCACTATGTAGGTGAAAGTCTATTTATCGAAAAAGTCGTGATTTACAATTAAATGCGCCAGAGAATGTTCTAGAAGTTCCAACGGTGGAGGAAGTTAGCTATTGCAAAAATTTATAAGGAAGATTCCTCATTTTAACTAGTAGTTTCGCAAGTGCGTGTCAATACTTGACGGCAAGACTCGCAGATAGAGAACAAGATCTCGAAGGTTCCAGAACGACCTTAGCAGAAAATGGGGTTGAGAAAATCCAACGGAGGAAATAACTTTGTAATTATAGACAGCGGGTATTAGATAATCTCCCACGTAGCGAGAGGGTTTCTCGTTTAAATAGCTTAAGAAAAGCTCCTTTTAGTAAGGTTGGCTTACAAGAAAAAGCTCAACATTGCAAATCCCACGAAGGATGATTTTGCCCCAAAGTAAATATTTTCACACTGCCTATAATTAAAATTAAAATCACTTGGAAGTTAAAACCATGAAGATGAGGTTAAAACTTTTTAAAAATGGTACTTATCTCGATTTCATGTTGAAGTCGGAGTTCCTTAGGAAGACTATCTAGCCAACATGGCGTAGAAGAGGTTGTGCCTCTTGGTTTGAGGAGGCTAAGCTCGAGCGGAGCTTTGACTGTACGAGTCAACTGCAGACGAAGAAGTGAGAGCAGCTCAACGGAGCACAGAGGGTCCAAGAAAAAGGGGGAAAGAGAGGGGGGTGGGAGACAAAAGGAGAACATATAAGCATGGCCAACTTAACAAAACATAATTGATTTCTTGGTGAGCTGGTCTTCAAGGAGTTGATAGATGATACTAGCGCAGCATGGTGAGCAAAGAAGTAGACGTAGTCCTCTTGCTCTAGGAGAAAATAGCTGACGATGGTAACGAAAGCTGGTAGCCAAATAGATAAGTAAGTCATCTTGCACGATGAGGAATTGAGTAGCTTCAGAGGCTCGCTACTAGATGACGCTCGGTGGATCACAGAAGTTATATATCTGAAACATACTTATGAAGACATAAGAAACATGCTCAACAAGGAGAAAACAGATGATCACTGTTGGTGTTTGGCAAAGAGGAAGGAAGAAATGAACATGCAAAGAGCAATAGACATTATATCTCTCGTACCGTGTATTCAAAGAATACACCATACTGGGGGGACAAACACCAACAGAGAGCAAATAAGCAGTTACACATTTATTGGAAGCGGAGCGATCAAAGACAGTGGTCTTCTGATCGGTCCATTTGTAGTCAAGATTCTGGCCACCCTGACTCTCCCATCTCTTCCAGGGTAACATTGGGTCACCCTACCAGAAATCCATACTAGGGGGGGTGAAATATCTCTAACCAAGACCAAGTCCTCTACTTTAATGTTGGGACTGGAAAGAAACCACTTCTGCCTCCGTTGCAAGGAAGTTAAATATTCCAAGTTCCACCTTTTCCAAAAAGAATTACGGAGGGCTTCAAGTTTCCGCCAAGCGATAGGTAGATTAGAATCCCTATAAGAATTAGGAAGAGGAGGAGGGGCAGAAAGAGAAGTGCCGATAAGGAAGTGACCAGGGGTGAGTGGGAGTAGGTCATCAGGGTCATTTGAAAGAGGAGTTGAAAGGCGAGAATTATCAACACTTTCAATCACGAAATAGCTGGAAACTGAGGGAAATAAAGCACTAGTAAAGATTACGATACGATGAGAAAGAAGAATTGGCAAGTTTAAACAAAGCGTATAGGAACAAGTACATCTATTCAGGACAAGAATATACCAAATAAACAAAGGAACTATACGAGTAGAAAGCAAGAACGCCATAGGTAACAAACGAGTAGCTATAAACAATGACCTCAAGTTATAATGAGTATCAAAGGGTTTACTCAGAAAAATACTTAAGTCAGCGAAAAACGTGACATGACAATCATGAATACAAAAACACATCGAAGGTGACGACGAGAAAAAACAAGTTTGTTCATCAATGAACATTAAGATCGCAAAATATGCAAGCAAATTGCAATACATACGCGCGTGAGAAATACGCAACGAAGTTTTAAAGTAAGAATCGAAACAATTGTAAGATACGAGCGTGAGTAAGTGATAGAAGTAAACAAATACAGCCTTGACACACATAGTACAACGAGATAAGACATATAAATAGCTGACAGAGTCCTTAAGCGGAACGAGTTTATTTTGAGAACTAGGTGAACGGCTTCCGTACTTGCAGTAGCAACGCGCTAGACAATGCTTGGCAATCAGCCAGAGTTGAGATAAGAGAAACTTGTTTTGAACTGTGTCAATCACACAGGAAATAAACAACAACTGGGCATTCCTCAGACTGGTATACACACGAGTCTCAAAAGCAAGCAGTTCAAAGTGCACACACACTAATTGAGTCAGCTGTAACTTAAAGCAGAACGAGTCACACGACATGCAGTCAATCGTAACTTGGACGTGAAAAAGCAATTTAAAGCTATATGAAATAAAGTAGGAAATCAATTTCGCATAATTGAGAGGATCGCGAAATCGAACAATTTTCAACAAAAAGAAGCTTAATTCTTCCGAGCAAAGAAGACAAGCTGGGACATTGAGAAGAAGGTTATGCATAAGAATAGTTATTCTAGATGCAATGGAATTCAGAGTTTCAAGCGGTTTCATGAGCGACTTCCAATTGCGAGGAAGGGGGGAGGAGCCGGCCGTGGCCATCCCTCTACATAACGAAAGAAGTGAAACATAGCGTACAGCAAAGTGATGGTGACTGATAGCCATGGTTTTACACAAGGGGAAGATAGTTTTCGAGGAATAGTTTAAGTAATTAACTGCTATAAAAAATGACATAAGAAGATATACGAAATAACACAAAGCAAGGCGAACTTGAATTGCCATTTTGTGCGGGAAGAAGGAAAAACCATTTAAACAACTTACAGGGTTAGCGCAGTTATTCACTGTAAGACATCGTTTCGACAAGTGGTTTTCAAAAATATTGAGATTTGAAAAATGAGCGTTCTCTTTTTCAGAAATGGGATTTATGTCAGCTGTGACGAACTGACATTGTGCTTTGGTTTGAACACTGGTATGTTTGATTTCGCCAGTGATAACCCAACCAAAATCGGTGTCTCTAGCGACCACGGTTGAAGATAACTTACGTGTTTGTTTGCGAATGCAATTCCAAAAAACATTGGCACTGAAAAGCACATCAATGGGACCTTGAGCATTAAACTGAGGATCGGCTAACCTTAAGTGCGAGGGAATGTTTAAACCGGAAGTATTAATGGAGTGACTTGGAGTGTCCTTGCCAATACTGGTAAGAATGAGACAGTTTAAATTAAGATTGGTGTTTCTTTGGCAAACGTCTCTGATTTTCAATTTTGAAGACTGCAAAACTTGAGTTTTCAAATTGTCAATGCCGGTCACATTGATAGAAGTAGGCGATGACGAAAGACCTAGTTTTTTAATCAACGATTGCGAAACAAAGTTGTGCGTTGAAGCGGAATCGAGAAGACCACGGGTTTTGAACCAATTTCCAAATTTATCTTGGATTTCAAATTGTACAGTGGTCAACAGGGTTTGCGCACTATGAAAAGTGTCGGCGTTGGAAATGCAGGAAGAAGCATTAGTTTGTTCGGAGCGGCTCTGCAAGGAGCTTAAAGAGGCAGGTGCTGATGACCTCGATTTATCGTGAACGTGCAATAACGAATGATGCGGTTTTTTACAATGAAAACAAAGATTTAATGACGTACAGTTCGAAGAAGAATGCTTAGGTGATAAGCAATTGAAACAATGCTTGCTGTTTAAGACAAACTTTCTTCGATCTTCGACAGACAATTCTTTAAAGGATTTGCACAAATACAATGTGTGAAGCTTTTTACAGAGCGTGCATTTTAACGATTTGTTAAGCGGCCTGATATCTTCTCTTGGATTATTAAAAGAAGAACGGGTTTGTTTGTTTTCGACAAATGGGGGCTGATGTCCCTTTGAAGAAGCAAGTTTTTTTTCAAAAATTTGACACTGAGGATTCGTTTCGACTCTTTCGCACTGAAATGCGAGTGCTGTAAGGAATTGACATCGACTGTTGAGAAACGAGACAAGGTGTTCGAAGGAAAATTCTTTGTTGTAGGCGAGTTCGACCTCCCAGGCCTTCAGTGTCGAAAAATCGAATCTTGATGTAGCTAGGTGAATAAGTATGGTGTCCCATGTTTGGACAGGCTGTTTTAGCTGGTATAACGCTCTGACATTTAACTGCATAGAATCTAAGAGGTCTCTTAAAGATGTGACGTCATTAGGTTTGACGGCAGGTAAGTTGAAGAGACAGCGGATATGACGAGCGACACTCAACCTTAAATTGCCATATCTCTCTTTAAGGAGATTAAAGGCGATGTGGTAGTTGTCTGCGCTTAAAGGCAGTGACTCTACCAAGGTCAAGGCCTCTGATTCCAAAGACGTGCGGAGGTAGTAAAATTTATGTATGTCTGGGATCTCGATATTTTCATGAATTAAAGAACAGTAAAGTTCGTAAAAAGAATACCATTCACCTTCCTTGCCTGAGAAGTGGGGTAGGCTTATCTTGGGAAGTAACGGTTTCGGTTTGTTCTTGTGAACTGAAGCGGGTACGAACTGGGCCGGATTGATGACCCTAGTGTCCGGTTCTGAGATATTGCGAATCAGTTGGTGGGCCTTTGCAATTCCTTCAAAGTACAAGGGTTCGACCTCATCCCGGTCCAATTGCAGTTCTGGACAAGCGGATTCAATCTCAGTTTGAATTTGGTCATAATAATCATAAGACCGTTCGTACAACTTAAGGCGATGAGTCAAGATATCTAAATCACACTCGGCGGGATTTAATTTGCTGATGAAATTTCGGAATCTAGTGAGTTGCCCTTTATAAGAAGAACGTCTAGCAATAAGAGTTTCATCTTTTTCGGCAGGAGCCATGACAAAAATAATAAATTGAAATACAACTCACGAAACCGTAGAACCTTGGAGATGCTGTCAAGTTGGCAACAGCGAGAGAGTAGAAAGAACAGGACACCCCAAAGGAGACAGGAGCGGCCTCTTTCCCGTTCACAGGCTTTGCATGACGTAGATATAGCTGAAAGATCCAAAGGAGATATTAAAAATTTGCAAAGTATTGTCAAATGACACTTGACAAACAATGGACATAAAAAATGGACTCTCCCGGGTTTCTGGTACCAAATTTTGGGTAGATTATAGGCTAGGGAATAACCCACCCACCAAGGGAAGATGATTAAAAGAAGGAAGTAGATTTGGGATTTGGAAAAGAAGGATAGAGAGATAGGAGGAGAGTCCCACAAAATTAATAAGTTGACTTTTAATTCATTTAGAAGCGGTTGCCACCGCAAATATGTGCTCGGATACCTAAAATGGCTACGAGCTTGGTCGAGGCTAACGGGAGCTGCAGATAAGGCTTGGGCAGTTTGCCAGAGAGAACCTGTAGTGTATTTCCTCCCAAGCACGAATGAAAGTACTATAGGGAAGGGTGATGATCTGGCCAGACAGATAGTAAAAGCTTTATTATATATGAACGAGGGCATAAACCTAGGAAGAGCTAGGAAAGCCAGGATCCTGCCTAACTGTATTATCAAAGAAATGATGAATCCAAAAACAAATATTTAGTTTATTTAACAATTAGAAAAAAATTGATGAAATTAACAATTATGTAATATAATTTTAATTAACATAGTTCGTTTGAACTTTTTAACAAATAGGGTCGCAGACCTCTCCACGTTAAACAGTTGCTCCAGGCAATTGACAATTTTTAAGGTTTTTTAAACCATGAATTAAAATCTTGGTAAGATTTCACAAATAGGCAAAATGGAATAATTAAAGTTTTAACATTTACAGGAGTACAAGCAGTGTACTATATGAAACCTCTGAAAGAACATTCTAACGAAAATAACAACTTCGAAGATAACAAAATGGAAAACATAAAGAATAAAAAGGAAGTTCCTACAACTTCTTATATTTATACAGAATTACTTTGTGAAATTTATACAAGGAGAGCAGGTCACTTACTGTGAACCTGAAAAGTTGATCAGAAGGAAGGTTCTAGACCTCTTATACTTTGAATAAGACTCGCCAGTCAAATGAGGCAGTTATCATTTAGCGAGACCAAAAAATAACTCACTCAAGAGTTGAGAGAATTGTTTTCCTTGCTTTTGAAGGGAGGAACAATGTAAATTTAAAACTTGTATCACACAAGAAATTATGCAGAATTTAATTAATGTTAAACTAGCAAAGTTGGAAGGGTACCTCGTGAGTAACACCTTATAGACAGTTACAATTTTATAAATAATGGTTGTTAGTAGAAGGTTAAGGAAAGATCATGGGGATATAGGATCAATGTTCATGGCAGTATTTAATATAACCGGACGATCGCGACGCGGTAGAAACGTGGAGAAAGCACTGATTATCACTATTGTCTGTAAAGATGGATGCAAAGTTCACCAGAGAAACACTGAAGCTCATGAGAAAAAAAGTTATTGCAATTATGGAGATAACTGATTGCACTATGTAGGTGAAAGTCTATTTCTCGAAAAAGTCGTGATTTACAATTAAATGCGCCAGAGAATGTTCTAGAAGTTCCAACGGTGGAGGAAGTTAGCTATTGCAAAAATTTATAAGGAAGATTCCTCATTTTAACTAGTAGTTTCGCAAGTGCGTGTCAATACTTGACGGCAAGACTCGCAGATAGAGAACAAGATCTCGAAGGTTCCAGAACGACCTTAGCAGAAAATGGGGTTGAGAAAATCCAACGGAGGAAATAACTTTGTAATTATAGACAGCGGGTATTAGATAATCTCCCACGTAGCGAGAGGGTTTCTCGTTTAAATAGCTTAAGAAAAGCTCCTTTTAGTAAGGTTGGCTTACAAGAAAAAGCTCAACATTGCAAATCCTACGAAGGATGATTTTGCCCCAAAGTAAATATTTTCACACTGCCTATAATTAAAAT
Source organism: Meconema thalassinum (assembly GCA_946902985.2). NCBI lineage: Eukaryota > Metazoa > Arthropoda > Insecta > Orthoptera > Tettigoniidae > Meconema > Meconema thalassinum. The sequence goes on from OX336388.2 coordinate 1,762,306,277, forward strand.
TAAAATCACTTGGAAGTTAAAACCATGAAGATGAGGTTAAAACTTTTTAAAAATGGTACTTATCTCGATTTCATGTTGAAGTCGGAGTTCCTTAGGAAGACTATCTAGCCAACATGGCGTAGAAGAGGTTGTGCCTCTTGGTTTGAGGAGGCTAAGCTCGAGCGGAGCTTTGACTGTACGAGTCAACTGCAGACGAAGAAGTGAGAGCAGCTCAACGGAGCACAGAGGGTCCAAGAAAAAGGGGGAAAGAGAGGGGGGTGGGAGACAAAAGGAGAACATATAAGCATGGCCAACTTAACAAAACATAATTGATTTCTTGGTGAGCTGGTCTTCAAGGAGTTGATAGATGATACTAGCGCAGCATGGTGAGCAAAGAAGTAGACGTAGTCCTCTTGCTCTAGGAGAAAATAGCTGACGATGGTAACGAAAGCTGGTAGCCAAATAGATAAGTAAGTCATCTTGCACGATGAGGAATTGAGTAGCTTCAGAGGCTCGCTACTAGATGACGCTCGGTGGATCACAGAAGTTATATATCTGAAACATACTTATGAAGACATAAGAAACATGCTCAACAAGGAGAAAACAGATGATCACTGTTGGTGTTTGGCAAAGAGGAAGGAAGAAATGAACATGCAAAGAGCAATAGACATTATATCTCTCGTACCGTGTATTCAAAGAATACACCAGGTGGCGTTTGGTGGCAAAAGTAGGAAGTACTTGAAAATTGATCGTCTGCAGTCCTTATTTGAATTAAAACAGATACACACACTAATACAGTCATCACAATTAACACCGGTTATCAGACAGATTCTGCACACATCCAAAGTACACGGGGCTACATGGCCGCGTTGTCGCAGCCCCTAAACTTAAGAACCAACCAACCATACTATTTTATTGGATGTAAGTCGCAGATATTTTATTGACGCGTGACGTCCCTCACTAAAATGTGTTAAATTACACCGTTCTCTCGTTACTAGTTGCGCCACTATAACCCTGCAGTGTAACGGCATGTGTGGTATAGCTTTTACGGCACGATTATTGCGATGTGTATCGTGACTGAAATGGCTGTAAGGCTATTAGAGAGAGAAGTAACCAAGTGAATAAATCAAGTATCATGCGTGAACGTGCCATGCCTGAAGGAACAATAGAGGGCACATCTGAATGGGCTCGCCTTTCTGGCCCCTGTTATAAATATACAGTACATAATGGATATGGATGCCTCGATACGGGCGCTATCGTACTCAGCTGATTGTATATGTATGGAATATCTTAAGAGGCATAGGCGAGACACCCATACAGAACGACCAAACGTCGGAAAGCAAGAGTGATAAATGTAGCTATCTGTCAAAGTTTACTCATTCTGTCCTGAAAAATGTTTGCCAGAATATTAAGCTTCAAAAGAAAGTGCGTGTTGAACTGATACGCTGTCATTTTTGCGTGTGAGATCTTTTACAAGCGTGGATCTCAGCTGTAACAAATGACCTGACTCGCACAAACTCCAGAGAGTATAATGTAAATCACTCTCAAGAGGAAATGTGTGCTCGCATTTTACTCTGATATTCACCAACTCGACACTGTGCAGCGATAACTTCCAAAGCTTTCGTCCCTGTGTGACATTGTGTGTTATCAGCATGCACAATTCTCAGCAGCTTCATTGATAGCAGACGTCACCATAATCTAGGGGTAGCTCTTCGCTTTCCTATCCTGATTCTACCAGAGGTCCCCCAGGGGCTCACATCTTGTGGGACGTGGGTTGGCGACCACAGGACCCCAGCTGAGTCCGGCACTGCTTCCACTTACTTGTGCCGGGCTCCTCTCCGTCTTCTTTCTTGTCGACCTCGCTTGGTCAACTCTAGTTCTTTTCCGACCCCGACGGTATTAGGGTATACGAGACCTAGGGAGTCTTTCACTTTCCCGCCTTAATTGGCCCTTGTCTCAACTTTCCTGATCCCTCCTTCTTCTAGGGGTCAGACCTCTTGTTTTCTTTTCATTATATTTCCTTTTCTCTTTAAGATTCCCGCACTGTTTTTGTTACTTGGCTCCCCGTGTATCTAAATTCCCTTTAGCGATTTTTTTTCATCTACACTACATTCTGTAGGTATATTTTAATCTACGTTGCATTTTGAAAGTTTTTCGATCTAAATTGCATTTCGCGATTGTTTTCAACCTCAGTTGCATTTTTTAAAGATTGACAATCTAAATTGCAATTTAGTAAGTCTTTCAATATAGGAGCAGGGCATTTTAGTGAGTATTTTGAATTTCAATTGCGTTTTGTAAGTATTTTCAACCAAAACCGCATTTGGCAGGAATTTTAAATCTCAATTGCATTTTGTGTGGTGGGCATTTTGCTAGTATTTTGATTCTCAATTGCATTTTGTGGGTATTTACAATCTAAATTACATTTTGTCAAGTATTTTCAATCTAAATTGCATTTTGTAAGTAGGCCATATTGTAAATCCAAATGAGTAGTTTGAATCTACCCAACGTTTTGTAAGCACTTTCAATTTCAATTGCATTTTGTAAGTATTTTGAATTTCAATTGCACTTTGTGAATATTTTCGATTGGAAATGGGATCTTTAAATATGAATTGCATTGTGTATTTTCAATTTCAATTGCATTTTGTAAGTATTTTGAACCTCAATTGCATTTTGTACCTATTTTCGATCTCATTTGCATTTTGTAAGTATTTTGAATTTCAATTGCATTTTGTAAGTATTTCGACTCTGCATTGCATTTTGTACGCATTTTGAACCTACCCTACATTTTGTGCGTATTTTTCAATCTATTCCTTTTGTGAATCTTTTCGTTCTAAATTCCCTTTTGTAAGAACATTTTGTGATTTGTTTCAATCTGAGTTCCTTTTGTAAGTATTTTCCGTCTCACTTAATTTTCGTTCTGGTTTCCATTTCATTGTCATTTTTGCTATCACCCAGATCATTAGGGGCCGATAACCTGGATGTGAGGCCCCTTAAAACAACAATTATCATCAACATCATCTACCAGAGGATTTTTATTCCCTAGGTTTATCTGGTACTAGATTGGTTTAGCCCAACTGAGCAGTGTAAAGCTTTGAATCCTTTCTTTCAGCATTGCCTATATAAACTGTTAGTTGAGTTGACCGACTGAAGAGTTACTATCGACCAACTGAGCAGCTCTCTGACGAGAAACATACTGTACTTATTTTGGCGATGAAAAAAATATAATAAATGTGATTGAAACTCAATATATTGACTACACGACCTCCACTATTGTTCCAAGGAAGGAATTCATCAGTCAGTAGACCTAGAATACAAAGGATATCTTGTACCAGAGGAATAGTTATTAATTACTGTACTGTATATGATAACTCCATGTAAGAGTATGCAGTATGGAGAAGCCATCTATTAGTGTTTTCTGCACACGCCATAGGGGAATGTTAGGGCCAGCGTTCAACAGTTTTGATATCATATTGCCAACACTATACATTGTACACATGGTAATCTGGTTCTCAGTAAAAACAAACATAACTGCGAGTTATTACACTCAATCCTAAACCGTTAAAGAACTGATGCACATATCGGTAGGCTATACTTCAAAGTTATGGTAAGTTACGGGGAAATGGTGTATTCAACACATTTTAGGGAGGAACGTCAGGCATCAATAAAATATCTCTGCGACTTACATGGAGATAAAATAATCATTTTCAAGTCAATTATTAACAGTTTTGCCCACCTTAAACATCAGCATTCGAAATCATCAGCATAGGCAAAACGATATTGAAACTTCACCACGATATACCGAGGCCTCGAAACATCATTACTTTCTAATTAGTCCTTAAGTTATTATATCAAACTATGATGAATCTCATTTTGTTATGATGTGAAGGAGCAAATCTCAAAAATTCTAAATTTCAAATTGTTACCATATTTATTGAGATGAGATATGTTTCAACTTGAGTGAAAGATCATTTCAATGATGGTGGCGGAAATAACTGGTAGCATTGTCTATCCCTGTATTTTATTTTTAATACCACTGTCAGCTATACAAGGACTAGCCACTAGTTGGTCAAAATGGAGTATTCCTAAGCTGATGTGTACGAAAAAGATGAAGGTTTGCATTTAAATTTATTAGTATTTATCAAAGATCATATAACTGAAACGAAATGTTCATGAATTATATGTTCTAAGAAGCAGCAGTAGATGGATGATGTGTGCCCAAATTGTCAAGGAAACGTTCGTACACTATCTTGCATTTAATCCGATCTGAGCTTTGGCACAATTTAAATGTGTTGTTTCTAACTTACGAGGTGACGACGCTAAATCGACCTTAGAATTAAACGCATAAGAGAAGAAAGTACGTCGAAAATAAAAATAAAAACAGGCCCTAGATCGAACACATAATTATTGATTTACAGAATATAGCATTTAAACTGTATTCTCAATCAAGTTTTGGTTAATCGGAGGGAATGTTTGATCCCCAAAATAAAAGTGAATTGTAAACGTTGCTACTCTAAGCATGTACATCGTACATATTTAGGTCTGATTGATCTAGGATCTATATGGAATAAATCGGACAACTCGTCCCCTTACTTGAGACGTATTTTCCTCTCCGTGTGTTTCATAGCCAAGTGAAGCATCAATTTCACGCCGTCTTCTCGTCAGTGTCACACATAACAATTACCTGTATGGAGGTTTCGCAGTATTTACAACGGAGAAGTTCGTGTAAACTAGAGACTAGATTTCTGTCTCTCAATTAGACCGTTCTTGGAAATGATAATCCAGTCACTGAATTCATATTTGAAATAAAATTATCTATCACGCAAAGCAGAACCAACAATGTATCGTATGTGGATAGGCATGTTCCCTAGTTATTAAAGTTACCTTTTAGTTTTCTATGTAATAATTCGATAACCTGTGTTTATATTTGACATTAGATAGAATTTAGATTGAGTTTTTATAATATATTTAGATTAAGCTTTTTACTACCATGCATTTACATGTGTGTGAACTTCCTAGTTTTTAGAATTACATTTAGATATCAATACTTAATGTATAAATACCTGGAAATGTGTTTCACTGTGTAGGTACACTGAGCTCTGTTGTGTACCGTCAACACATAAATAAATAGATGGATAAATAAATAAATAGGCTACTGTTTGACGACCTTATGCACATATTTCTCGTGAGAAAGCCAACATTCTGACTTTCTAACATAACGTTTACCATTCGTTATTTCTTTACTTAATGTGGTGCATCATTTTAGTCCTAGTATAACTTTGTAAATACAGGTTTCTCCCAGTATATTCACAATTTTCAGCGTGCTAATTTGTTTTGTATTACTGGTCGTTGTTAAAGAGTGAACAACAGACAAGTTACAGTGGCAATATACATTGTGCTCTAAGATTGGAAGAGGTTACTTGTACATCTGACCCTACTACATCTTGATAGGTATCGTGTGCTGCTCTTCGTGGCGCAGTTGCTAACATTATTCGCTGTCACCTCAGAGGTCCGGATTTGATTCCTGGCTCTGTCAAGAAATTTAATTCGTATTGTTGTTGCTTATATTTGGAGCTGCGACATCGTGGTCATATAGCCCCGTGTGTTGTGTGTGTGTGTAAGTGTGTGTGTGTGTGTGTGTGTGTGTGGAATTAGTGTGATAACCTGTGTTACTGTGATGGCTGAACTAGTGTGTGTATTTGTAAATTGGGGAGAGTATTGGGAAGGAGGCAGCCGTGGCCTTACGTTAGGAGCCATCCCAGCATGGAAAACCATTTCCTGGATGGCTGAGGTGGGAATCGAACCCTTCTTTTTTGTTCACTAGGCTAACTTTACCACGTTCCAGCCCTCACATCGGAATTAAAATGTATTGGCAAACCAGGGAATCGAACCCGGGCATCCCGAGCAATTGCCAAGAACGCTAGTCGCTACACCACGAGGTGGACAAATTAAATCTGGTGTGAGGGCTGGAACGGGGTACGCACAGCCTCGTGAGTTAGGACTGAGTAGAGGTTGGCTCCCACCTCAGCCATCCTAGAAGTGGTATTCTATGTTTTTCCACTTCTGCTCTTGGCAAATGCTGGGATTGTACCTAACGTATGGTCATGATCACCCCAATTACAATTACACACACTAATACAGCTCCACAGTAACACAGGTTATCAGACAAATTCCATGAGTATTATGTACTTATTATTCATATTATTATATACATTGTACCCCGCTCAGTCCTTGGGAAAATTTGTGTTGACCGACTAAAGAGTAACAACTGACAGTTTGTATAGGCTACACTGAAAGAATGGCCTCGAAACTTTACATTTACAGGGCTTTTTCTTTGATGTGATATAAAACTCCATAGAAGGGAAGAGTTGATCTCATCGACACTGGCTATGAGTGCAAATTACCATAATGTTGACAACCATCAAACTTTGCATTAAGTTTAAGTGGTCATGAATTGAATTTTAAACCCATTATTAGTGAGAAACCTTTCTTCGTAAACCAAACATCAAAATGGTTCTGAATTGTTATGTTTCGTCCTACTTTACAAGACAGAGTTTAAGTTCCACAGCACAGCGTGATCAGTTATGCATTACTCCACACGTGCGGTGTGGACTGGGGCACCCTCGTTTGACTCGTTCAGGTCAAGGTCAGTATATATAATCAATCACAGTAACAATTGGTAAATAAAACCAGCTTTCCAAAATTATTTTGTATCACTGTTGTCTGGTTTACTGCGTCACTACTGATATCGACCTGCACGCAAAACAACGTGTGTGCGTTTGCGGAGTATATCATACTGATCACTCTCTATAATGCATTGTTGTTGTTGTTGATTTATTTTATTAAGAGGCATTGCGACATCGTAGTCATGTAGTCCCGTGCGCTTAGGTTTGTGTGTAATTTGTCTCATACCCTGGTTTATTGTGATGGCTGTATTAGTGTCTGTATTTGTAATTCAGGCGAGGAATGGAAAGGAGACGGTAATGGCCTTAAATTCGTAACCATCCCGGCATTTGCCTGGAGTAGACTTGGGAAACCACTGAAAACCACTTCCAAGAAGGCTAAGGTGGAAATCAAACTCACCGCTTCTCACTCTTGCCCCACAAGGCTAAATGTACCATGTTCCAGCCCTCAGACCACAATTAAATTACTTGGCAGAGCCGGGAATCGAACCCGGACCTCCGGGGCTGACAGTAAAGCATGCTAGCCGCTACACCACGAGGTGGTTAGTCTGTAATGCATACCACGCACTAATCGAGTATTACCATAATGCAAATATTGATAACCAACTGGCGTGATGGAAAAATAAGTTAACAGACGGACGGACGGACGTGAATATAATTTACCATGTGTAGGCGAGACACAATCTATCAGGAAAGGATTTAAAAAAATTGAAACGGACATTGGGGTATAATTTATGCAGACTGCTTTGAATACAGAGTGATTTCTAATTGTTTCATTTCCTTCTCACTTCAGTATTTCACAGTACATTCTCAGTGCAGGCGTATAATAATAATGCTATTGGTTTTTCGTCTCTTATAACTACTGCGGCATTTAGAGATACCGGGGTGCCGGAATTTTTCACCGAAGGAGATTTTGAATGTGTCGGTAAATCTACCGTTACAGCTACCTCGCATTTGTGCCCCCTGCATTGTCAACTGACTGCACCTTGGATCCTGCAACCTTGGAAACAGCAGGCGAGAACGTATCGCTGCACCACGCAGCCAGTTAATCACTGCAATAACAGTGAACAGTGTTAATTTTATTTTACCCTCAAAAATAAAAGGTGGTTTAATTAAACGTTAATGATAAATAATTCACGATAAGTTCAAGGAACGGTAATTGCATTAAATTGCGATGTCAAGAAAAAGTTTATCCCCTAATTTGGCGAAGAAACTATTTTAATTCCATTAGAAGATACGCGTTCACAATATTATTTTCACAGCCTTTTAACACAGTGGCAGAGGATATATGGAACTGCAAAGATAACATAATGAAGGAAAAATCACATACGGTATATTTAAGCGAGAGATTGTCTAATAATTTATTAGGATTTGAGGGTTTTATTGATCCTAAACTTACTACTGATCAAGGATTTTCAATAAAATATGTTACTGAGTCTACTGCAAGTAATCAATCACAGTAGCACCTGCAGTTTTGCGACAATATAACTAACTAGCGGACCCTTGCGAGACTCTCGCATGTTTATAAATCACTCGCATGACTTCTATAAATATATTTACTTGTTTGAACGCACTTTTTAAACAAATTATCGATATTTATGAATCAGAGAGCAATTCATCACTGCTGCTGGTTGCACAATGGGTTGTGTGCGCCCCATGTGTACGGACGCGAAACAGTTCTGCCAGGGCCTATCGTCTTGTTCATTTGTTTAAAATCCCTTTATAAACAAATAAATATATTTCCGTTGACTTTTCAAGAAATGCAAGATTTTTCCTATACAATTGAGACGATTTGGAAGTTTGTGATACAAACCACACCTTCTAACTCCCTCTGGTTTAGGAGATTAAGTTTTGTGAAACATGCACCTTAGAGGCGTAGTGTATTCCGGTATAAGATAGATAGTCCACTGTAATTATCCGTTATTGGTTGAATATCAGCGGTAGCTAAGCTCGCTAATGTACATCGTTCCGCCACGGGATCGAGGTATCTACGGACTCGGTAGACCACAGGGTTTGAGCCCTACAGTAGGCTCTCCCTGAAATGGTTTTCCACAGTTTCCCCATTTTCAACTCCAGGTAAATGCTGGGAGAGTACCTTCTAATAACCCAGAGCCACTTCCTCCCAACTTCTTGCCTAGATTCATTAATTTCATCTCTCATTAACCCCTCTCATGTGTTTGGAGTCAGGAATGAATGTAGCTTTAAAACCTACCAACACATTGAAGAAACAGGATTAACAAGGGAGTGACATCCTTGTGTTATGAGTTTAATATAACTTTCATCTACTTTGGTTGCTGCCAAGGTACAGTATTATGTCCTGAAATGGGATTTATAATGCCAGTATATCAACAGGCACGGTTCTTTGTATTTAAGCTTCATCATATGCAAAATTACTGTCCTGGAATTCGGTCCCGCAACCACGATACAGCGGGTGAGATCCATATTGATTATGCCCCACAGCTAACAGATACGAGGTTCATCCCATAAGTCAATAGTTAGTTAGTTAGTTAGTTATTGTTGTTTTAAGGGGCGGAACTACGAGGTCATCAGCACCCCCCCCCCCATAAGTCAATAATGCTACGGCATGGGAAATCCACGATGCGCATTGAACCGTTAAGGCCGTGTGATGTCTCAATTCCAACAGAAAATAGGGTTCGAGTGCAGGAGTTAAAGGCAAAGGTACAAATGAAACCCACATAATGGAACTCTGTGTAAATTAGTTTTGCACTAGTACAAATGGAATCTATCAGTTAACATCCAGAGCACCGTTTCGAAGCATTGGATTACTTTTCAATAACAGACACGGACAAGTCAGTTTTGGCAGACAAGGGGCGCCCACTTAGCGGCGAGTCTGTAGTTGCTGCGTGTCCAAATCGTTAAGCCTCCACCCAACGCGCAACTGTTCGGTAATCACCAACAGCTTCTCATAGTGCTGCATGACACTGCGTAGCATTTCTGCCACCGAGAAGAGCAATGTTCACGAATGATCGCTGTTCCAACCTGCTTATATCCATCTTGTAGCACAGCCAAGCTCAGAATGAACGTGTATGAAGCTGGTACGTAGCTACCTGCACTTACAGTCGCCTTCTGTCGGCTGAATTCTGACTTCTGTCTCGGGACAGTCGGATGAGGAGCCAGAAAGCGGCGCAAAGATGCGCGCGCACCCGGCAGCGAGGAGCATTTGAATAGCGCCGACTTGAAATGCTCCTCGCTGTTGTGTGATTGTTACCAACAAGAATTATCCCACCTGCGTACTTGTCTTTCATCTGCGCTTTATCGGCGATCAATCGACACTTAGTGTTTCAAACAGTGATTTTGGCATTGTTACAATTATACTGTTCGTTACTGTGTTATTTACAATTGTTACAATTGTCTCGACAATTCAAGTAACCAAAATGTTTTCTTGTGATCTTTGCCAGAAATCGTTTACAACGGCGAGAAATTTATCGAGACATCTAAAGACTCATTACGAGACCGAAAAAAATTAAGTGTAATACTTGTGATTACACGACATCGCGAGCTGACAATTTGAGACGACACAATTCGGAGATGCGTACGTCGTCTGTGATTTCTTGCGTATTGTGCAATGAGTATTTTTGTAAATCCCATCCAGAAATGCTCAAACATTACAAGTTGGATCAGGATGTTATTTTAGCTGGAAAAGAGTGTTTTTCATTCGAAAATCAGGCGAAGTTTGACGAGTGGAAATCGAAAATTGAAAAAGAAGACAACTATCATTTTGTGCGACCAACGAAGCCAAGGGCTCATGTTGATGGTAAGACAAAAGTTGAGTTGAGATGTTTCCGCGATGGTAATTTTAAATCTCGAAAGACAGATAGTGAACGGTATGACAACATTTTGGGCAGTAACAAAATCAATGGTTACTGTCCAGCTAAAATGGAGGTTACAACTTTTCCGTCTGGTGAGATACATGTCGATTTTTATAAAACGCATGTTGGGCATACAAGTGATGTGGGACGCACGAATTTGTTAAAGCATGAAAGGGACGATATTGCAAAGCAAATTGCAATGATAATACCGTTTGATGCTATTTTGGATAAAATTAGAAATTCTGTTGTAAGTAATGAAGTAGACCGCGCCGATTTATTAAATACGAAAGACCTTCATAATTTAGCCAGAGATTATCACATCCAAGCTGAAGGCGTCAGGGACCAAAACGATAGTACTAGTGTCCATTATTGGGTACTAGAAAAGCAAGAGAGCGACAATAATACTTTTATTTTTATTTTTATTTTTATAAACAACAAGGTTCAACATCCGAAAAATTTCCTCCGTTGAAGGAAAACGATTTTGTTTTTTTTTGTGTTCACTTTTTTCACTGTCGTTGATTTGTAGTTTTGTTGTTTCGATTGTTTACTTGTTATGTTATCTTATGCTTGAATCGGAAACAGATTTACGGGAGCAGATTTATGGCTCATTCATATTCGACAGGGTGCGTGTTCATCTTTGCGCCGCTTTATGGCTCCTCATCCGACTGTCCCGAGACAGAAGTCGGAATTCTGTGCTGTTTGTAGCGGGGTTTAGAATGTGTAGACTGGAATTACCGTGATGCCATATGTTCGAAAGATATAACATAGTTGCCATGACATATGGAATGACCCTCGTATTATCTGAAAAAATAATCCAGTGAGGTCCTTCAACTAGCTGCGCCCTGTGGATTACATCTGACGAGCAAGGCACCGGCACTAGCAGCAGCATAGCGCCCAACGAGGTTAACACAATTACACTTTTAACATATTTAATAATCATATTTAGCCTACCTACATGAATTTCAGAGTAGTTACTGGAAATGCTGTCCTTCATTTTCTAAACACACATTGCTCCAACGTACGAAGTTTTGGTACACTCGCTCTTATTCATCCTCACCGATATTTCGCATCGGCGTAGTTAATTCGTTCTCGAGAGCCTCCAGAGTACGCGGATTGTTTCTGTACACCTTTTGTTTGAGGTTCCCTCCTGTAACTAACGCGATGTGGAATGGACGGATTATTTTTATGGGCACCTGGTCCGAATGACGTCAACATGATTAACGTATCGCCTTTTCACTTTTTCCGAGAGAAAAATACAAAGGGAACCTGGTTCTGGAGATACAAAAGATATCTGCACGAGATTGGGATTTCATGTGAAGATAACCAGGAGTGTGACCAGCTTAAGAGAAAACTCTTCAAACATCGGAGTTTCCAACCAAAGCCGACGCTGAAATCTGGAAAGGCGTGGACATACAATAGAAAGGAACTACACCGTCTACGAATGAAAGAATACTGAGCTAATTGTAAAGCTAAACGGAAACAGTTGAAATGACGTGGTCGTTCGTTGGCCGAAACGAAACAATAATAATAGGAATAATATTAATAATAATGTAGTACTGTAGTGTGTCTACCCCTTATTATTACCGTTTTCCAACGGGATCAGGGAGGAAATGCGATGAAAGCCTTTGTGGCGGATGGATTTTACGGTCGGATGTCCTTCCTGACACCAATCTCAAAAGTGTAGTTAATGAGAGATGAAATGAATGATGGTGAATGAAACTGGCAAGGATGTGCAAGGAAGCGGCCGTGGCCTCTCAGAAGGTACCGTCCCAGCATTTGCCTGAAGTTGAACATGGGGAAACCACAGAAAATCATTTCAAAGACGGCTGACAGTGGGGCGCGAATCAATGCCTATCGAGTCCGAGGAGAGCTTAGCCTAGAGCTGCGCGTTAGCGAGCGAAGCTACTGCAGTCGGTAATCAATAATATTGTGTAAATAACTATGGTTTCAAGAGACTGAATTATATTGTACCAGCACTAGTTAATGAGCTACCACCTGGATTGTCGAATATGAACGGCAAACAACTAGCTAAACGTCCCATTAAAAGTTATTACCTAGATATACATGTCTACTTACAATTAGTATAAAACAAAGTCCCCGATTCTTGGATGTTACGGGTAAACTCGAGAACCACTGGATGGATTTTGATACAGGTTTCACCATTCTGTAAACGATATCTCGAGGATGATTTCTGTAGAAATTTATTTATGATCAAAGAAAGCCAAGCAGTAACGATTTCAGTGGAAAAGTCGGAAAAAAAACGGCGTCCTAGAGCTTTGTAAGCTTACGCTGGGCAAACCGTTAAAAATATCTAAATACTATGAGTGTAAGAATTGTTCAGCATGAAAAGTTCTACAAAAAAGTCCACGAGAGCATATGTCTATCTTCAATACTTCGTCCACTATGAGTGTTTTTACGTTTTAATTTCTTCCAACAATGTCCATTCAACTACGGTACTGAGGCGACAGTTTACGAGCTAGATAAGGGCGAGTCTATCATCCCTGTTACAGCCTAGCTAGCGGGCGAACCTATTGCCCCAGATACTGCCAGCAGCAAACTGTGGAGTCGTGTTGAGTTAAAAACTTTAGAGAAGGGTGGTTGTGTTTGGAGTTTCCCTGAAAGTGAAACTCGGCTTTTCTTTATTTCGCCATTTTTAAATTACGTCTGACAAGTATTTGTTGCAGATGCATCTCCACGATAATATAATTAATAGTCCAGTCAGTGATTTTAATCTATCGTGCCGAGACGTAAAACGGATATTGGTTGCTGTTCATTGACATTGGAAAAAATAAGCGCTTATCACGTAATGCATTCACAAGTGTTCCCGGGCAAAGCCGGGTCGGGTTGCTAGTTAATTTATAACATAAACTGATTATTATACTTACTAGCGTGTAACTATTTGTGTTTTTAAATATTTACAGTAATATTTTTCTCATTTTCTCCTAATATGTGAAATCAAATTATATTTTAAAAAATCTTAAAAATATTATTATCTATACTAATATAATAAAGCTGAAGAGTTTGTTTGTTTGTGCGTTTAAACGCGCAAATCTCTGGAACATTCTCTGGGATTCGAAAAAATCTCTTTGTATATGATAGCCAGATTTAAAAGGAATAGTTTAGGCTATATTAAATTTCGGACAGACCACTCCATTCCCTGCATTTAGGCCCTTTGGCACAAATCTACACTGTTTCACCGATCTTAATCAAAATGTGTATACATTGCCTTTGGAACCCTGCGAGTAACACTGTTTACATGAAATTTCGGACACAGCACTCCATTCCCTGCATTTAGGCCCTTTGGAACAAATCTACACCGTTTCACCGATCTGAACCTAAATTTGTATACATAACCTTTGGAAAACTGCGGGTAACACTGTCCACTTTAAATTTATGACAGACCACTCCATTCCCTGCATTTAGGCTCTTTGACACAAATCTACACCGTTTCACCGATCTGAACCATTTTTTTTACTTACCCTTTGGAACACTGTGAGTAACACTGCCTACATGAAATTTATGAAAGACCAGTCTATTCCCTGCATTTAGGCCATTGGCACAAATCTACACCTTTTCACCGAACTGAACCAAAATTTGTATACTTACACTATGGAACCCTGCGAGTAACTCTGTTTACGTGAATTTTCGGACAGACCACTCCATTCTCTGCATTTATGCCCTTTAGCACAAATCCACACCGTTTCACCGATCTGAACCAAAAGTTGTATACTTACCCTTTGGAACCCTGCGAGTAACACTGACTGCATGAAATTTTGGACAGACCACTCGATTCCCTGCATTCAGGCCCTTTGGCACAAATCTACACCGTTTCACCGATCTGAAACAAATTTCACATACTTACCCTTTGGAACCCTGCGAGTAACACTGTCTGCTTGAGTTTTCGAACAGTCCACTCCATTCTCTGCATTTGGGTTCTTTGGCACAAATCTACACCGTTTCACCGATCTGAACCACACGTACCATTTGAAACCCTGTGGGTCACACGGTCCACTTAAAATTTCGGACAGACCACTCCATTCTCTGCATTTATGGCCTTTATCACAAATCCACACCGTTCCTCGTAATTCCACCAAATTTTACATACACTTTGAAACCCTGCTGGTAACAGTGTCCACTTGATATTTTGGACAATGCTCTCTATTCCCTACATTTAGAATAACAAACAAACTGAAATTGAAAACCACGTATTAAGGCCCTAGAACCTTTCATGTCCGTAGTAGTGTAACTGTAAGAGTATTTTAATAAGTCTATTGTTGACAAGCAATTCGGGCTGCATCACGTTGCCCCTACCAGTGTTCTGGTGCAGAATTGCGAAAATAGTTGAATCTTGCGCTGCTTATGAATTGCAGTCACGGGGAGTAATTATTGCATAAAGATTTCTTAGGCCCCTTAAAACAGTTATCATCATGAACATATTATGCCTCTGTATAACTGCAATGATGTTGGTGCAGTACATTGAGGTTATCAGCTGCAATTAGCGTTGGTGCTTTAAAATTTACCTTCATTTATTCCGAAACTTATCGTTGAGAGCTATGTGGCGATAAATGATACTATTGCTACCTCAGGAGCTTGGGACATCCGAAGTTTTCCAAAGTGTCCTGATTATTTTCCTACGGCGCTATGCGACAAGAGACGACACTATTGGTCTCAACATTTCTAACAGACCAATGAAATAAAGGCCCTAGGCAGTGTCTTTTATTTCACTTAATCCTCTTTCTTATCCTTTTTAGAAATTTGTTTGAAAATTACATGTGTCCGTGCAGTAGTTAGTAAATAGCCGTTTCCCTATTCATTATTATCATTATTATCATTACGGGAAAATGACCTAAATGTTACGTCCATTATACTGTACTGCTTATTACTCCCACTACAACCACCATCACCACCTCAAAAAATTATATTAAAAAATATTTATTTTCTGGCAGTTAAAGTATCATGTGCCAGTTCTGCAGTAGTATTCATTGTCATCCATAAAACAAATAAATCCACCGTGTGAAGCCGGGCACTACTGCTAGTACATTAATAATTTAAAAAATTATCATCTCTTTTGCATGTACTCTTGTATTGAAATACAATTTGTATATATGATGTAAATAATAACTGGTCTGTCCCACTGATAATCTGTACTGGATTTCCCGTCAGATTCATGAGACATATCACAATAATGTAATATTAATAGTATTTAATAAATAAATTGCAATTATTATTATTGAAAATGAAAATCCACAGCCTGCTTCCAGTCTCCGACCGGGTCAGGAATGGAATGAATGAAGCCCACATCTAGCGGCGAGGATATGAACTGTGCCGGCTGCCGAGGCCTGTCGCACTCCTCTGGGGCAATGATTAAATGAATGACAGATGAAATGAAATGATAGTGGAGAGTGTTGCTGGAATGAAATTTTGACAGGGAAAACCGGAGTACCCGGAGAAAAACCTGTCTGCCTCCGTTCTGTCCAGCACAGGTTCTCTTCGACCGTTTGAATACGATATGACAAAGAAAAAAGTAATTTGAAATATTTCGCATGGCTACCATGTTTTATGTATTTACAGGTTTTTGAAAGTAGCATAATGTACTTAATTAAAAAGCCTATTTCACCATGTAAAATATCAGTTCGATTGCTGTGGTAGTTTCGTAGATTTGGAGAACTGGTGAAATATTTCTCATCGGGCATGTTCGACTGTAACATCTGTAAGCCATAGAATTATATACCAGCAGATGAAGATTATTATGATAGTTCATTATACAAACCTACAATTTGATCGCTTGACTAGGATTAAAATGGAAGCGTGATTTTTAAATTTCGCACAGCCACCATATTGAATTTCCATTAAAATTGAATTGAATTATACAGCAGTATATTAAGATGGACTTAGTGGAGTCTCCTCTAACTTTCATTCTGCTTGGATGATTAAGTCGCAAGAAATAGCACATTTAAATATTGAAAATTCACCTGGCCACTATGTTGGATTTTTAGCCTATTTTCAATTTTGAAAAATAGGCTTATGAGATCACCTTTTGTCCGTGTGTGTGTGCGTGTGTGCGTGTGTGTGTGTGTGTGTGATTCGTGTGTGTGTGTCCCCCCCCTAATAAAATCTAAACAGCTGGAGCGATTTCAATGAAACTCGGTAAGTTCATAGCACTATTCCCGGCGACCTCGACCGTGCCCTTCAAATTTTGTTACGCCTCACCAATCCAACATTGTGGCTGTGCGAAATATTTCACTAGCATTCAATATCTCCGAAACTATTACCGATATCGCCCTGAAATTGTGTACGATGATAAAGGGCACTACTAGAAGTTCACCTATGAGACTTTCAAACACCTGGTGACTACAAAACCAACATGGCGGTCAAGCGAATTTGAGACGTTTAAATAGACTTTTCTCGCGATTTAACTATCCAAACGTAATGAAACTTGGTACAGCAAATGATTATACACATTGTAATGCACTGGAGTCTTATTTAGTTTAATTGTTCACATAACCTCAAAATGGCGGCTGTGCGAAATATTTCACTGACATTCTATATCTCTGAAACTATTATAGATATCACCCTGCAATTTTGTACGGTGATAAAGAGTACTGATACAAGTTTATCTATGTAACTTTCATAAACCTGTAAAGTACAAAACGAACATGGCGGCCAATCGAAGTTGAAACATTTTAATAGACTTTTCTCGTGATTTAACCATCTGAGTGCAGTGAAATGTGGTACAGTAAATGATTTTACATATTGTAATGCACTGGCGTCTAATTTAGTTCAATTGTTTACATAACCTGAAGATGGCGGCTGTGCGAAATTTTAAAATTAAGTTTTTTTTTCTTGTGTCGTAATCATGCGATCGAAGTGAAAGTTTGAATAATGAACCTAGGCAATAATTTTCCTTGAATGGTACATAACTCTATGGCCTATACATATAACAATCCAAAATGAAGAGCATCCGAAATATTTAGACGGTTCTCAATATATATGAATCTTTTACAGCAATCAAACTGAATTTTTTTTATGTTCATAGAGGTTATAAACATATGTTCACCTATAGGACTTTCAGTAACCTGGTGAGCACAAATTCAACATGGCGGTGACGCGAAATATAAATATTTAAGTGGACGTTTCTCGCGAATTAACTATCCGAGTGCAGTGAAAAATTGCACGTTAAATGCTTATACAAATGTTAATCCACTGGCATCTAATTTATTTCAATTGTTTGCATAACCTCAAGATGGCAGCTGTGCGAAATTTTAAAATCTCGTTTTTACTTCTTGTGTTCTAATCATGTGATTGAAGTTTCAATACCACACGTACACAATAATCTTAATGTAATAGTACAAAAATAAAAATCCAACCTGGTGACCATCTGAAATATTTAGACGGTCTCAATATCTACGAATCTATCACAACCTTCAAACTGAAATTTTGTATGTTGATAGAAGCAATTAACATGGGTAGGATATATGAAAATAGGCTGTAAAGTTCTTCACGGAACTATTTGTTACATACCAGGTTATTGAAAGTTACATAGCTGATTTTATTGTAATAGCCATACAAACTTGCAGTATGACTGCTGTAACAGATTCGAAATATTGAGATCAGGTGAAATATTTCTCATGGCTGCCATTTCGGATTATTTTATGGTGGTCATATCAGGGTGGTTTATTATACGAACTTTCTAATTGATCGCTTAATTAAGACACAAGAAATTCAAACATATATTTAAATTTCCCACAGTCTCAATGTTGAATTTCCCAAAACAATTGAATTACAGTATATACCAGTACATTGAGCCTTGTATATAGATTTATGATATCTGGTTTCATTACGCTCGGGTGAATAAATTACGTGAAAAATCCATTTTATGGCCACCATGTTAGGTTTGTACTTATCAGTTTTTTTAAGTAATATGGATGGACTTAGTGTAGTCTCCTCTATGATCATAAAAATATCGACAGCGGTGGCTATGCTCGCTAAAGCGCAGCGTTAGGTCATGGGACCAAGCTCTCTGCTGATTCGGTAGACGCGTGGGTTCGAGCTGTCCTGGAATTGGTTAACGTGGTTTCCCCATTTTCAACACCAGGCAAATGCTGGGATGGTACCGTCTGACAGGCCACTGAATGTGGAAAAATATTTCGCGTGGCCACCATATTGGATTGATAATATTTATTAAAATTTGAAAGGCACAATTGAGTATGTCATGACTAAGTTTCATTGAAATCGCTCAATCCATTTAGATTGTTATTAAGGACACACACATACACAAACGGGCCTATATTTCATAAATGAAAATAGGCTAAAATACAGGAGGATGCTGGTAATTGTATTGTAAATGTATTTTCCACAAGTGCAATAACATACAGTATTGGAACTGTCCATGATGATGCCACTACTTTATTTACATATTTCGATATTTTCGCCAACCTTACTGATGAATAAACCTGGGACTTTTCGAATCTTGGATTGCGAAATGCCTCTCCGCACAGGGAGATTGTGACAGTGACGGAGAGGAGTAAATCACTGCTCTACTATCCCGCTCACAGACTGTGCTCCTTATGTTAACGCGGCATACTTAACTGGATCATCTGCTTCAATTAACACTTACTGTTCAGTGATCCAAAGCAATCAATTACACTTTGTTATCAAACGTTACCCATTACTGTAGTTACTAGGTAACTGTTGATGCGCATAAACTATCAACTAAAATTATTTGCTTTTGCGTGCTTTTGAATATGTTGATACGTTTCAATTTCAACTACGATACGGAATACAATAAAATTTGAAACCCTGACATCTACTGACTGATATGTAAAACTTACACTGTGGTCTAGACAATTTTATCCTTGCTCTCCAACCAGAGTAACCAGAGAGGAAACAAGTCAACTTAACTCGTAATTATGGAGAAAAGACTGAACAATGCGACGTTTGTCATCTGACAGAGATTCGGTACCACCAACGAAAAACAAGATGGAAGCATTTCTCTGGAGCTGACTAGTATTTAAAAAAAATAAGTGACTATAATAATATTAATAATATCGTCTGGCCTCTGGTGCCGGGTGCAAGCTTTGTTAATTGATACCCAGAGGGTGTCAAGGAGGTTGGATATCTAAGCTTCTTGAACACTATAGCCCTTTCTAATAGAGTAATAAGGAACTTTGTGCTGGCAGAAAAACTCTCGAGATTAATTTTGCCATTATGAACACGGCCTGCTGAATTCGAATGGTTTCTTTGACATGCCAACATCGTATGACATTTTTTTTCCAACTCCGTACAGGCCATGGAGGCCCTGGGAGTAGTGTAAGGTAGAGGCTTCCACTTTTTGTGACATCGGCACTAGATGGGATGGAGTTGTCAGCTCCACGCCCGGCCGCCTTTGCTCCCAGGATTTACCCTGGTGCTCATTTCCAGTGTAGGCTGAGTGAACCCCAGGGCTATTTGCGTTTCCGAAAGTGGTAGTTTTGTTTCTAAAATCCACTACATGGGTGGGGATCGAACCCACTCTCCTTCATTTAGAAGATCAGCGCCTCTACCGACTGCGCCACGCAGCCCCTTATCGTATGACATGCATGTCGTAAATTTTTGCCACCTTTCAAAAAGCCCTTACCACGGCCAGGAGTGAACCTGCAAGCTTGGGGTTAGTAGACCGACACGTTAACCACTCACCCACCGTGGCAAGCATTCAAATTACTTGAGAGCACCCTGTGTTAAATAACTCGCCCTGGGCCGTATATACGCGTTTTCTCACTTAGCAAGTTGCCTTTTTATATTATTTTCTTAATTTCAATGTAAATGTGCCACCTGGTATGCTCAGCTCCGAGAATGGGTGATCTGTATCATTTGATACAGCTATTTGATTGGCATGAATCCAACAGATAAGTTTATTAAAAGATCCTTGTTCTGTAGATCCTGTGTCTTCTGCTTTTCAAGTCTTGATATGCCTTCACCATTTTCCGTTGCTGATTGCGTGTGCTCGTTAGATTCAAGCTTCTCCTGTGCGTTGTGGTGGCGATATCCAGAGAAGGTCTTGTCTTTTAAAAATTAAGGAACGATCGCACTTGACGTGAATGTAAATTCAGTAATGTTAATGTTGTAACTCTGATTGTCTTAATTTATGTCAGGGACCTGTCATTTTTAATTTACATGGGGTAGGGGAGTCCGTCTCGGCATTTATTAAGGGGATCATGCGTTTTAGGGTTATGTGTAATTGTGTTTCATTTGGTTAGTTGAACGCAATGTGCTATTTTTATCTTCTGCTTGTATTTAACGTTTTGGTGAGTGTGAAGAATTTGTATTAAATGTAAGATCCGTGCTTCTTAATTTGTTCATGTTATGCCATGGTACGGTAGTTGCTTCGAGGTTAGATCACGTTGCATATGGTGAGTGAATCAGTTGATTGATTTGTTTTGTTGTGGGTGCTGGGTTAATATTTCGGAGTTGTTGACCAGAATTTTGTTTTAGGGTTAAGCGTGAATAAGGAGTAGGTGTCCAGCCTTGCATACACATTCTAAGCTAATGTTTATATTTTTGCGGGAAGGTAAATTATATTATTAAGGGAATCGGCTGATGAGTAGGGATGTCGATTTATATTCTTTGGTAGATGTCGTGTTTGTTTTGTTGCTCATCAGCTGAGAACAATTACGGAATCCTCTAACGTTATTAATAAGTGAGTTATATCGAGCTTTCTTTCATGGTTGGTGATATGACATCGATTTCAGGGTTTCCAGAAACCGATCTCATGGTCATGTACCATCAATGTTAGTGGTTTGAAACTTGTACTTGCTGTTTGATTTTAAGAATAATTGAAGTTCAGTTTTCTCGGGTTAGGTTTGTATTATGTAAATTATGTTTCTTTTGGTGTGTCGTAATTCTGTTGAACCAGTCACTAGTAAAGCGTTTGTAGTATGCCATGTGTAGTCCTGCGATGAATAACGTTAGGTTGGATTTGAATGGCAATTGTATGTGTATTGGGTTTTACGTATTGTTCTTTTGTTGAGTTTGTGAAATGACATACTATTTAAATAAGGGTGGGTTTTGTTTTGGTGACTGTTCCAAAATTTGAACTTCAAGGGTTGTATAATGCAAGCTTTCTTTCTGTGATCATCGCAGTAGCCAATTGGTGGGGAGAAATGTACTAATATGATATTATCGTTAATGGCATTGTACCTGTTGAGTTAAAGTTGCGTTGCGATCGTTCCATTTAAAACAAGAAGGGATAGGACACTTTCCTATTAATAAGGTTAAAACAAAATTATAGTTCCTTGTTTTGGTGTATTGAAAGTGTAATTCACTTCTTGTGGTCAACTAGTGAAAGGTGGAATGAGTTCCACAAGTTTGATTGATAAAGTCGTTACACCTTTAGTATAATTCATTTATATCCTCCATTCCATTCTCCCTTCACTTTCTCTCTACCCTCCCCCCCCCCCCCCCCCCCCCTGATTGTAATTCATTGATCATTGAGTCTCGAAGTTTGATATTTCATTTTTAGCCTATTTTCATTTTTGAAAAAAATTAGGCTTATGAGATCACCTTTTGTCCGTGTGTCTGTGTGTGCGTGTGTGTGTGATGTGTGTGTGTCCCCCTAATAACTTCTAAACGGCTGGAGCGATTTCAATGAAACTCGGTAAGTTCAAAGCACCATTCTGGGTGACCTCGACCGTGCCCTTTAAATTTTATTGTGTCTCACCAATCCAACATGGCAGCTGTGCGAAATTTCTCACCAGCATTCAGTATCTCCGAAACTATTACCGATATCACCCTGAAATTGTGTACGGTGATAAAAGGCACTACTAGAAGTTTGCCTATGAGACTTTCAAAAACCTGGTAACTACAAAACCAACATGGCGGCCAAGCGAAGTTGAGACTTTTAAATAGACTTTTCTCGTGATTTAACTATCCAAATGTAATGAAACTTGGTACAGCAAATGTTTATACACATTGTAATGCAATGGCGTCTAATTTAGTTCAATTGTTTACATAACCTCATAATGGCGGCTGTGCGAAATATTTCACTGGTATTCCATATCTCCGAAACTATTACAGATATTACCCTGAAATTTTGTACGCTAATAAAGGGCACTAGTACAAGTTTATCTATGTAACTTTCATAAACCTGCAAAGTAAAAAACGGACATGGCGGGCAAGAGAAATTGAAACATTTTAAGAGACTTTCCTAGTGATTTAACTCTCTGAGCGCAGTGAAATGTGGTACAGTAAATAATTATACATATTGTAATTCACTGGCATCTAATTTAGTCCAATTGTTTACATAACCTCAAGATGGTTGCTGTGCGAAATTTTAAAATTAAGTTTTTATTTCTTGAGTCGTAGTCATACGATCGAAGTGAAAGTTTGAGTAATGAACCTACGCAATAATTTTCCTTTAATGGTACATAACTCTATGGCCTATACATATAACAATCCAAAATGGCGAGCATCGGAAATATTTAGACGGTTCTCAATATCTACGAATCTTTCACAGCAATCAAGCTGACATTTTTTATGTTCATAGAAGCTATGAACATAAGTTCACCTATAGGGCTTTCAGTAACCTGGTGAGCACAAATCAAACATGGCGGCGACGCGATTTATAAATATTTAAATGGACGTTTCTTGCGATTTAACCATCCGAGTGCGGTGAAACTTTGCACGTTATATGTTAATCCACTGGCATCTATTTTATTTCAATTGTTTTCATAACCAAAAGATGGCAGCTGTATGAAATTTATAAAACTCGTTTTTACTTCTTGTGTTCTAATCATGCGATTGAAGTTTGAATACCACATGTACACTATAATCTTCATGTAACCGTACATAAAATCCAACCTGGCGACCATCTGAAATATTTAGACGGTTCACAATATCTACGAATCTATCACAACCTTCAAACTTAAATTTTGAATCTTGATAGAGGCAATTAACATGAGTAGGATATATGAAAATAGGCTGTATAGTTCTTCACGGAACTACTTGTTTGAAGATGTAGTGGAAAACGTTTTGTTTGTAAAATAATTTAAAACTTTGAATCTTGGTTAACTTCATCGAATTTAACATGTTTATAAGTTCACCTTTTGTTCTTCGATCTTCTTATGAACTGTCTTTTCATTTCATAGTTGGTTTTCATCTAGCCCACTAGTTAAACAACATTAATTCGTTAATTGCTTTCGATCTTCGACCCTCTGATAGTGCCCGTTGGGCTCTTGTTTTGGGAACGCCTCTGACAGAGGGATATTGTTACCCGGCCGTCTTGTCCCTCTTTCGGATTTATTATCCGATTGCCTAAGTGGATTGGCTGACAGGTGTGACGATCCAAGGTCGTGGTTCCTGTTCCCGACGTACGTAGGTCCGAGGGGGTTCTCTGATGGAGAGTAACTCCGGCACACATGTATTTCTTTATTCGTGTCATAGGCACCTTCTACACATGACATATATACTTATTTACACTCGTATTTTAAAGAAAGAAACATGGTAAGGGCTGGCAGTCTAGCAGCTAGATGTTAGCTGCCCAGTAACGGGCGACGTCAATAGCATTGGGAGTGGCTGCAATTGGGTCATCCATAGTACAAGTTGAAGGGCACAAGGAGCACTGACAAATATCTGTCGTCTGTTGCTCTCCACAATCACAAAGAGATGCGTTGGATGAGAAATCCCACTTCTCCAGATCCACCCATGTTCTTCCAACTCCTAAGTACAAAGTCAATTTAGTGCCTTCCACGTTGACCAGTCTTCCTTGTGGTCACATGGGAGACTTTCCTTTGGCTCCATCCAGTTCGAGAGATGTTCAGTTTTGTCTTTCCACAGTCGGGCTGTTGAAGTTTCTGCTATCCTTTCAAGGTTGACAAATGAATGGAGGAAGCTCTTCCTAGATGTGAATTGTGTAGATTATCAGACAATCATTATACTAAGCATTTTCTGGTTTTGTGGTAATGCCACGGCTTACATTCTTCAACGAGCAAAACGTAACTAATTCTGAACAGGATAATATCCATATAATGGAATTTTGTGGTTTGAAAAACTAAATCTAAATAAAAATTTTAACTAAAGAACATTAACTGTTTTGGGGCAAATGAGACAAAAAGAAATTGGTTCAGAGAAGTTCAAAATGATTTAGATGAGTTGAATATTACAATGAAACAAATTGAAAATAAATAAATAAGAAGAAGAAAGGATTCTTAAAAGCAAATATATAACGCTTAAAACTCAGCAATTTCTCCAGGCGTGTGCTATGTCTTGTGTGGGATTTCACTTAGGAACATCAAGGTTGCTTATCATCCGGCTCTTTGTGTCCGTGCAGTGGCCTCCACAGGAGTAGTGAACTGCGCGCTACCTCTCTATTTTACTAGAAAAATTGCTGTTTTAATTCCTTGGCCGTGAAAGTTAATATACCTTCATTTTGTAAGCCTTTATAGGGGTGGTGAAGTCTGCCTGAGCATTTAGCACTCGGAGTTAAGAGGCGCAGGTACGCTTCATAATAGGAAGGTAGCGC
The DNA here is from genome assembly GCA_946902985.2 of Meconema thalassinum. NCBI lineage: Eukaryota > Metazoa > Arthropoda > Insecta > Orthoptera > Tettigoniidae > Meconema > Meconema thalassinum. The sequence goes on from OX336388.2 coordinate 1,762,331,260, forward strand.
ACAGTTCTCTACTCCTGTGCGGGTCGGAGCACGGACACCAACAGCCCGCTGATGAGCCAGCTTGGTGTTCCTAGACGAAACCCCACACATGACATGGCATAAACTAAAAAAATTGCTGAGTTATAATTCCTTGGCCGTGAAAGCCAATATACCTTCATATAAGGCTTACACTAAACATTAATCAACGAAAACAAAATGCCATATTTGAAGAGGTAAGGGCAGCCAGGTCAGCCAGAATGAAGAGGTTTGGGAGACGAGGAAAATGATATCTTCATTCCCTGTCAATCCGTAGAGGATTTAAATGTATTTGGTTTGATTTAAGTGCTCCAGTGTGGGCGTAAACTATGTAAATAAATAAAAGAATACTCAAAAAATAACAAAGGTTTCTTCAGGAACACTTATCTCAGTTATTTTTCAGCCGAATGCTCTTTGCGTTTTTTCACATAGGCTACTGGTAATAGCTAACTTCAGATTGACCTATTTAGTTCATCAATATTGGAATAGAATCCAAGAATATATCTCCCAACGAACTTACTTATTTGTTAATCAATTGTCTATTATTTTCTTATCTTGCTAATATCTAATGAAAATTATTATAGGTTAATATTTTGAAGTTAGCTATTCTTAGTGTGTGATAAAACTTAGGTTGTATTGGTTTAAAAACAACTGAGATGAGTGTTCCTGAATGATCCAACGTTACTTTTTTCTCAATTTTCTTTTGTTATAATTTGTATTGATTTTCCAGTTTCTCTAACCTCAAAACATCGTCATATTGTTATCATCCAGTTGAACGTTTTGCACGTTACAAGATTCTTACCCGTGGCCTTAGCACAAGACAAGAAAAGTGATTGCTAATGTATAAATTTCACATGCTCAATTGTAACAGTATCTTTTATCAGCAGTTGTCAACCTTTTGGAGACCGGGACGCCCTTTTAGCCGACACACTGGGTAAAATACAATTTTATTTAAAATGTTCTGCTAGTATTTAACTACTGCACATGCTGAAATAAAACTAAGTGATGATGGTCATGTTCGTTGTTTCAAGGGGGTCAACATCAAGACATCTGCTCTTTGAACTAAGTGATGACGGCTTCGGTGGCGTAGTTGGTAGCATGCTGAGCTTCTATGCCCAAGATCGCGGGTTCAAGCCCAGCCGAAGTCTTCGGATTTTTAAGAGTGTTAGAAATCCCTCGGTATGCCTTCCTTCGGAGGGGAAGTAAATCCAGTGGGCCCATGTCATAGATTTATGTTATGTAAAAGAAAATTCTACTAACTACAATTGGGTGAAGCTAAATTTGTAGGCTAGATATTATTAACGCTCTATTAAGTTCCAACGTTCGCCACAAGGTACCGGTTGTGGTGGCATCTATTAGCCAAGTTCGCAGCTAGGTGTCGTTGACGGTAGCATTTGTTAGCATAAGTAGGAACTACTTGAAATTTATCATCTACAGTCCTTACCTGTATTACAGAAAACACACACTAATACAGCCATCAAAATGAACACCGGTTACCGGACAGATTCTACACCCACCCAAAGTACATGGGGCTACATGACCGCGTTGTTGCAGTCCCTAACCTGAGGAACCAAACAACCAACCGAACTAAGAGATGTTTAATGTTGAAAATTAAGTTGTGTTATCATGTCACTTAACCTGAAGTAAAGCCGGCGGTCCCATGTCATAGATTTATGGCATGTAAAAGATCCTTTCACAGACTAAACTTGTGTAAAGCTAAATTGTTAGGTTATATTTCGTCGGAACGCTCTATCAAAGTTCCAACGTTCACCACTGGGTATCACTGATATCTGGTAGCTAAAGTTGGAACTAGGCTACTTGAAATTGAACGGAACTTGTAGCTCACCCTAAGGGTGTCCGGACACTGGAAGCAGCTACAGACTCAGGCGAGCCGAACATGTCCTCGGACACTCCCGGCACTAAACGCCATACGATAAATAAATGAATAAATAAATAAATAAATAGCCTGATAAGCACGATCAAGGCGAGACATGATGTGCATTTGTACATTTACAGAAAATTGACATTTTTGTGGAAACCAACATGTGCATTATTTTATATCAGTTAACGAATTAACTGGAAATGAGTCCTAGTGGTGGCGTGACCGCAATACTGTAACCTATCGCACTTGCCTGGAAAGTAGGAGATTTGGGTTGAAATCCTGACTGTGGCCTAGAGTCTTAATCATTAGGCAAATCCGATAAGAGGAGAAGTACATCTTTAAAAAATTACAGTCAGTCTGAAAGACTAGACGTTATATCATTTCAAATGACGCATGCTACAAATGTTACACATGTTAGAAAGGTTCAGGAGGGCTCTTTCAACAGACTGCATTACCCATTAACTTAGGCTTCCCGCGCGGGCATCTCCTTAAGGGTCACCCTGTATTTGAGTCTGACATCCTGCACACCTCTTTAGGAGGCACCCTGTATTCTTATCTGGCATCTTGTATATCTCTTTGGAAGTCACCCCGTATTCTTGTGTGATATCTTGTACACCTCTTTAGGAGTCACCCTGTATTCTTGTCTGACATCCTGTACACCTCTTTGAGTCACCTTGTATTATTTTCTGGCATCTTGTATATCTCTTTAGGAGTCACCCTGTATTGTTATCTGGCATCTTGTACTGTATTTTGCTCTGACATCCTGCACACCTCTTTAGGAGGCACCCTGTATTCTTATATGGCATCTTGTATATCGCTTTAGAAGTCACCCTGTATTCTTGTGTTCGCTTCGATCAAAGCCCCAGGTCGCTCGACGCCGCAGGACTCTTTCAACAGACTCCAATAACCATTAGCTTCTGCTTCCCGCGTGGCTGCATAACGTCACGCACTCAGTTCCCGCGCGGTTGCATGACGTCACTTCCCGCGCGGCTGCATGACGTCACTTCCGTCTCCGTCTCCGTAACGCATAACGTTGGACCCAAGCATAACGACGAAGTCGACAAGATCATTTGAAATGATAAAACCCGGCTACTGTTTAATTCTCCCTAACTTCAAAAATCTGATATCCTCGACCAACAATCAAACTCACTGTCTTACATTCTACTGCTGACCTCTAAGGTTGCTGTACTCTTTGACAACAAACTTCTGTATGATTATACAGTAAGGTCCTATTTTATAGAATGGAACCTCGCCGGGACCGTGTGATGGTTAGGGAGCGTTGCGTTACCGCCAGACGACTATCATCTATCGATTACACAACAGTGGGACGGGAAGCACCGGATTCTGTAATGGATTTATTACATACGGAGCTGGCAAGATACCTTAGTTGAGAGTGTTGAGACTGTAGCCTATCTTGTACCCCGTGATCATGGTTAGGTATAGAACAAAACATGGAATTTATCGAGTGGAAACTTATCTTCTCAATAAGAAGTATTACAGTAAATGTGTTTGTAAGTTTCTATTCTCCAATAGAGAGCAAAATAAAAATCAAGAGAGTAAATAAACATCTAACTTACTGGGTTACATTATTAGCAGAAGTATGAAGAGAGTAACCTTGTGAATGAACTATGAAGAAAGTAAGTTCACCATTAGATAGTTAGATAGTTAAGGTCCGTAGCTTAATACGACGAAATTTAGAAAATTTTGACGATATTCGACATTTCGGAGTCCCTTAAGTTACATCACGATTGTAAGACTCATCAGAAAATGTTTAATGAGCCGGTTTATTAAAAATGGCAGGTCACGGCAGGACACAATACCCTCTGCTCTATACTTCAAACAATCGTTTCAATACTGTAGGTAGACTCTTTCGATCTAGTCCTACGTATTTATGTTCTAAACACTTGAACTTCGACACAAAGTACTGACATTATTTCTACCTTAATACAGTAAATTATACTTTTTCTGAAAAAGAAAAAAAAAATGTCGCAAAATGAAACAATGTCTTATGGTTTGAAAGTAACCGTGTCCTTCTTGCAGAAGAGAGTGAGTGATTTATGACTATAAAGTTCGTCCTCCGTGAAATAAGGCTACGCATTAATTTTTAGGTTTTCTGAGAAAGGGAGTGTCTGGCACGAACCTTCATTAAGCTCGTTAGACCCTGCAAGCATCTGCATAATGAAGTCAAATTGTATTAATGTTCGCTTCTGGTTCAGTTAAATTAAGTTGCTCTCTATATTTTAACACTATATCTCGAGTCGGAAAGCGCAAATAATGTGAAAACAGACGCCGCGTAAAACAGAAGTAACAGACCAGTTTAAACTTTGCTGAACGTGTCCGCCAGTACAATAGGCCTCCTTTCCATAAATGTAGTCAGAAATGGAATTCAGCCCCAGAGAAGTGAAATATAATGCATTGCCGTGATGTAGTCCAACTCCCCTCATAATATTCCATGTCGACTCAGGCTAAGCAGTTCCTACAGAACTGAGACTTTCCATGTTAGCACTGTCGTTGCCGTACCACGCAACTCTGGTTTAAGTCCAACGCCATATGCACATTTTCAGCTGTATAATAATCGTAGTTTAAGTTCCGCCTCAGAGTTTGGAAATTTTAGTCCTCCTTTCTCATTTCGTTCTCTCTCTTTCTATTAACAAACAAAGTACGAGATGAAGGCTAAACTCAGCCTGAATTGCATGACTGCGAATTTTTAAAAAAAATTAGTTGACTACATCAAATATTAGCATGTTGCGCGTTTCCAAGTAAGATCAAGTTTCATTTTCTTCTTTATTAGCACTTATTTGTGTTCAATCGGCTAGTTCTTCACAATTATGATGCAATTATATTTATTTATTTATTTGTTTATTTATTTATTTATTTTGCTTCTAACAGGCATGTACATTTGGTTAGACATAGCCTAATTCTATAAAGTTATAATCGACAGACACAATTTTGAGCTTGTAATTTAAATTACTTCTACAATTAAATGCTGTCTGTTGGGTAGTCAGCCTGGATGCTGGTTGGATCCTCAAAAAGCACCACCATGGGTTATGTGGTGGAAACCCACAAAACCGAGGCTGCACTATAGTGAGGCGTACTAATCAAGGTGAGGAAGGAGGTAGTTTGCCATACTAAATACTAAAATATAATAATTCTGTGTAGGAATTTGGTAGGAAGAATGTATCAGAGTTCAAGTGATCTGACAGCTGGCAGAAACAGAGGACTGTATGAGTAACTGGACGAGTCAAGGTTGGTTCTTATTGAATGTCTATTGTGTATTTGGATTGACTTATAATCGGGGAATGTTGATGCTGTTCAGTTCTAGATCTTAGGTACTAAAATGTAATAAACTTAGTTCGAGTTGAGGGTGGAGGGACACGCAAATTAAACTGTGATATTAAATACCCGGACTGTACCAAAAATAATTGCAATTTTTCGTCTGTTAGCTAGAGATTTGTAATTCAAGTGGCTTAGAAGATTTCCATTTCGGATAATAATTTTCACCTGTCACATTAATAACTCAATAGCGTATTTCTAGAACGACATAACCAGCCATTCATCCTCATTCTGTATCCCGTTCTCTTTAATGTTTGAAACAACGTGTGCGCCATATTTTATAGTACTGATTAAGTTTGTATGGTTATGTTCAAATATAATTCGTATTATGAAGTGTTCAGCATTATTTATTATACTGGACTGCAGGGGATTGAAGTTAATCATTGAACCTGCATTCGAAATTGGATGGAAAGTGGTTGTCACAACAGAGTAGCTCTCATCCGTGTTAGCAATGGGTTGAATAAAAATCGGCTAAATGAAAATGAAATCCCACCAAAATCCAATGCAAGACTTTAAAATTATATCTTTATATATATAATTCTTCGACACGTGTGTATGTGACTGAACTCCTCCTAAACGCCTGAGCCGATTTTGATGAAATTTTGTATGAATGTTAGGGTGGGCCCATGTGTGGTTTAGATTCACAATTTGACCAGATAGGTGAAATTTTAGAATTTTAGAACCACAATTTACACACAAATTTAGAACCACAATATACAGTCATAAACAGTCGTCATGGAAACCGCTAGCCTTAGTGAAAAGTGATCCTTTTGGACTGTGTGTCTCTGCACGTAGAGCCACCTGATCGCAACCTGTGCAACTACCGCCATAACATACACTCCGCCCATGGTGGAAAGTTGTGTTTTATACCAAAGGTGGCAGTGATGTCGAATTCTGTTTGTCTCTGCACGTTAGAGCGTTTCAAAGTTCCGTATGCGTTCATATACCATTCATCCGATCGCGATGAAACTTGGGTGAGATGTTGAGTGCACTCCAGGGAAGGTGTTTGGCTTAGTAAATCCATTTTACAATAGATAGCGCACGACTAAATTCAACAAATGAGCGACGACGCGCGAAGCGTTTCAAAAAGGTCCCGTATGCGTTCAAATACCATTCGTCCGATAGCGATAAAACTTGGGTGAGATGTTGTGTACCCTCCACGGGAGGCTTCTGGATTAGTAAATCCATTTTACAATAAGTAGCGCACGAGTAGATTCTACAAATGAGCGACGATGTGCGAACGTTTAAATTAAGTCCCGTATGCGTTCATATACCAATCATCCGATTGCAATGAAACTTGGGTGAGATGTTGTGTACACTTACGTGAGGGTTTCTAACTTAGTAAATCCATTTCACAGGAGGTTGCGCACGAGTAGATTCAACAAATGAGCGACGACGCGCGAAGCGTTTCAATAAGGTCCCGTATGCGTTCAAATACCATTCGTCCGATTGCGATGAAACTCGGGTGAGATGTTGTGTACACTCTACGAAAGGTTTCTGGCTTAATAAATCCATTTTACAATTGGTAGCGCACGAGTAGATTCAACAAATGAGTGACGGCACGCGAATCATTTCTACAAAGTATCATATGCGTCCATATACCATTCGTCCGATTGCGATGAAACTTGGGTGAGATGTTGTGTACACTCTACGAAAGGTTTCTGGCTTAATAAATCGATTTTACAATTGGTAGCGCACGAGTAGATTCAACAAATGAGTGACGGCACGCGAATCATTTCTACAAAGTATCATATGCGTCCATATACCATTTATCCGATTGCGATGAAACTTTGGTGAATTGTTGTGTACACTTCAGTTAAGGTTTCTGGCTCAGTAAATTCATTTTACAATAGGTAGCGCACGAGTAGATTCAACAAATGTGCGATGGCGCGCGAATCGTTTCAACATAGTCCTGTATGCGTTCATATACCATTTATCCGATTACGATGAAACTTTGGTGAATTGTTGTGTACACTCCAGGAAAGGTTTCTGGATTAGTAAATCCAGTTTTTAATAAGTAGCGCACGAGTACATTCCACAAATGAGCGACGGCGCCTGAATCGTTTCCACAATGTCGCGTATGCGGTCATATATCATTCATCCGATTGCGATGAAACCTTGGTGAATGATTGAGTTCATTCCAAAGAAGGTTTCAGGCTTAGCAAATCTATTTTACAATAGGTAGCGCATGAGTAGATTCAACAAATGAGTGACGGCACGCGAATCGTTTAAAAAAATCCCGTATACGTTCATATGTCATTCATCCGATTCCGATGAAACTTTGATGAGTTGTTGTGTATACTTACGTGAAGCTTTCTAACTTAGTAAATCAATTTCACAGTTGGTAGAGCACGGGTAGATTCAACAAATGAGTGACAGCGCACGAATCATTTAAACAAAATCCCGTATGCTTTTTATGCCATTTATCCAATTGCGATGAAACGTTGGAGAGTTGTTGTGCACGCTCCCACGAATGTTTCTAGATTAGTTAATTCATTTCACGATAGTTTAGAGGCAGTTAAAAGAAATTGAAAAAAATATTGTGTATCCAAAAGCACATCAAGAAACAAAGTTACAACACTTTATTTGATTGGCAGGACAACGTCTGCCGGGTCAGCTAGTATATATATATATATTCATAGCTCTCCATGTGAAGCTAAAAGATGATGGGAGTGACAGACATTTGATTATCACATTATACAGGACACTATAGTAAATCGTAACAAGTACATAACAATGATGTACGTTGCATTACATTACATGATCTATGAATTACGTTGTTGTTTCATTTGAGAAGCTAGGATATCGTGGTCAGTGAGCCCCGTGCAATTGCATGCATATAAATAGAGAACATTTGTCTGATAACCTGTGTCATTGTACTGTCTGTAGTAGAGGGTGTATTTGTAATTCTGGTTAGGATTGGAAAGGAGGCGTCATAGGTTTTAAGTTAGGAACCATTCTGGCATTTGCTTGGAGCAGATTTGGGGAAATAACGGAAAACTACTTCTAGGATAGCTGAGGTGGGAATCGAACCAACTTGTTCTCATTTTTGTCTCACGAGACTGAGTGTACCCCAATCCAGCCTTCAAACCAGAATTATAGTTATTCTTCTTCGTCTTCAATGTATTCACTTGTGCTAGAGCTTGGACCGTGGTATGCGTCGTGTTGTGATATATAAGTACTTATCATTACAATACCACGATGTTGAGCTTTAAAACTATATCTACAATACAGGTAGTAACGCCCAAACGTGTATTGTCCCCTGGCATTTCCACCTACCAACCTTTAAATTCAAACTTTTATGTGATTTCGATTGGAACTTCTACGGTTATTTTCTACTGCCATACAAAATGCATGAATAGGCCCACTATAGACGACAGAATACTGTAACGAATCTAGAACACACTACAAATTTACCAACTAACACCAGCGTAAACAAATAACATACTAATCCTAGTTCTACCCCTAAACCTATCCTTTTTCATATTGTGTATGCGTGGCATTATGAGAGGTTTCCCAATAGGCTCAGATACTACGTCTCATTATTCTTCCCCCCCTCTCCAGCCTAGCAGGTCGGTTTCAGAGAGTTGTCTTCTTCGATGGTTCCTCATCGAATTGGCAATCAGTAAGAAGTGGTGTACACCAAGGGTCAGTCCTTGGACCACTGTGCTTCGTCCTTCACATAAATGATATGTATAGTGTATTCAACATCTGTCTCTGTGATAGTTACGTTGATGACCTTCAGGCCTAATTCTATTTCAGCCCCTCTGATGCGCCTCACAATATAGAACTTTTCAACGAAGACATCGCTCACCTCCATAAATGTGACCTAAACCATAATATCCAATTAAATATTACTAAGACTCAACTTAAATGCATTGGCTATACTAAACTTCTTAACTCTGTCAATCTTAACTCATCACTCCCACCGATAAAATTACTAGACAATGAAATCCCCTATAGCAACTCCATGAACAACGTAGGAGTAATGTTTGATTTAACCTGATCATGGGGAGAACATACCGCAGCTGTAATAAAGAAGGCTATGTCATAAATGCATATCTAGAAGCGGAATATCCCTTACACGCCGTCAAAATTGCGCAAGCTTTTAATCCAAAGTTTGATACTCCCTATCATGCAATATCAGAAACACTTAATATAAAATTACAGATAGTTCAAAATGCATGCGTTCGTTACATTTCAGACGTCAGGTGGTTTATAAAAAGAAACAACCAATTTTAGCTAATATAATGTTAAATGATAGTGCCATTGAACAAGTAACGGAATTTTGCTATTTGGGAAGTGTGATTAATTATGACAACAGATGCATCTCAGAAATTAAGAAAAGAATAGTGTTGGCGAAGAAAGCCTTTCAAAATAAGAAGAATTTGCTGCACAATGAGCACCTCAACTTTAAGATAAGGAAGTCATTTCTCAAGACCTTTGTTTGGAGTGTGTTGACCTATGGTTGTGAAACATGGACTCTGGGGAAAAGAGAAGAATCAAAATTTGAGGCAGCTGAAATGTGGTTTTGGAGACGAATGACCCGAACAAGCTGGGTGGAAAGAAAGAGAAATGAGCTTGTTCTGAACCAAATTCAAGAGAATCGATGCCTGTTAAACACCATCAAGTAAAGGAAATCAAAATTCATGGGACACATACTCAGACATGACACTCTCCTCCAGGTTATTTTTGAAGGAAAAATGTTGGGGAAGAAACCAAGGGGACGACCAAGACAATCGTATCTCAAGAACATTGTCAAGGAAATGCAATGTGAATCGTATGTCAATATGAAGAGAACTGCTGAAGACCGTAAGAAATGGCTGCAACGACAAGGCTTTTAGCCTTTAGAAGCTGATGATGAGGCGTTATGAACATCACACCTTATTATGTGCAGATGCAGTGGTTGAAACATCGTGAACGTAGGCAGATGTCAATTGCGATCCTAACCTAGTAAGTTTTGTGGTCAAAAACCCCTGTTTATCTATAATCTGTTCAAACCAATGAACTCCGTCCACAACAGAGAAAATAGATTTACTAATTCTACCCTACGTATTCCTGTCCATCGTACAACTAAATACAATAAAGCATTCCATTGCAGGATTTAACATTCCACCTTCATTCATTTACGAACTCTGTTAACACTACACATCTGAATAAATACATAATGTCAATATTCATGAAGATGTACGAATCACCTCAGTTGTTGAATTCGTAAACCACGAATATGCTTATAAATCAAAAATTTAAATAGTCCATACGAAATTCTTAAATATATCAGTGCCATTCAGCTTTTTATAATACTTTTAGTATCCAAGATACGGCTTTCATGTAATTGATAGCAGTTCGAGTAATCATGTCACTCATGTACTTGTTTTAATAATAGAGCATATTATAATTCACATAAAAATTGTAGTCCCTTTTAACATACTGTAATTTGTTCTCTTTTCAATAGATTTAATAATACATTAGGCAGGTTATTTCTTTAACTATTATATTGTAATTTGCATTATTCATCTTGTATACGACATGTTTGCTAATTGGCTTGTTTATCTATAAGTGTAATTTATATTTTGTTTTATTAGTTCTTAAGCTAGGTTTAGTTTCTTATTACAATACTTCAAGCCAGAACATTGTATATGCTACATAAAGGAGCTCTTTAGCCTCAGTGGTAGTTCTCTATAAATACATTTAATTCAGCCATCAAACCTTGTTGCCTAGTGACTAGTACATTAGTCAGCGCAAAGGCGCGAGTTCGATATCCCGGCTCTGCCAAGAAGTTTAATTTTGGTCTGAGTGCTAGAGCGGGGTACACTCAATCTCATGAGACAAAACTGAGAAGAGGCGGATTTCATCCCCACCTCAGCCATTCTTGAAGTTGTTTTTCCGTGGTTCCCTACTTCTACTCCAGGCGTTTTCCGGGATGGTTCCTAAATTAAGGCCACGGCCACATCCTTCCCAATCCTCAGCTGAATTGCAAGTACACAAAGAAATACAGCCATCACAATAACACAGGTTATCAGACTAATTACTTATACACACACACCCAAGTACATGGAACTACCTGACCACGATGCCAAATAGCCCCTAAATAAATCAACAACACAACTCAAACCAGATTATTATCTTTGGCACTGCTTTGGATCTAACCCGGGGTCTTGGTGACACGAGTCTCAATACATACGACTTGACCACAGCATGCGGCCAAAGTAACTGTCTAACAGGAGTTCTATGTGTTTGTGTTTCTCATGGCTTACAATTCAGATAGACTACAGGGCGCGCATGGAACATTGTCAGTACATTTAGTGCTATTACAGTCCTACCCACTCGTTTCGAGTGCATTCATAATGGAATAACCCTTGAATGTTAGCAGTGACACTTTTATAGAGCACATGTTTTGTATTCCGTAATTGCATATTTAAGACCGTATTGATACCAAGTGGAAGTTATGAGGTCAGCAATATACTGAAGCTACAAGGCAATTACATCGCTCATTAAATACAATGACGTCATATCTCAAAAATCAAAAATATTTCAATTATGTGAACGGTTCGATGTGTTTTCGTGTAACAATGTGACATTTATTCCTGATTTTTAAGACGTGACGTTCTTTTGTATTTCGTCACTGCGACCACTGAACTAACAGAGGGCACACTCGATCTCGTGGGGAACAAATAGTTCCGTGAAGAACTATGTAACCTAATTTCATATATCCTATTCACGTTAATAGCCTCTATCAACATACAATTTTTCATTTTGTTTACTATAATAGATTCGTAGATATTGAGAACCGTCTAAATATTTCGGATCGTCACCATGTTAGTAGGGGGGTAAGGCGGTTTCTAACGAGTGTCATGGCCGCCGCGTGAGTCAAAACCAATATCTCGTGAACCCAAGGTTGAATGTTGACAAATGAGGTGTCGTTGGACTCTGGCTGACGTCCTCTTTCCTATGGACCACGTATTATATTTTTCAAAAAAAAATTGAAAAATTTTGTTTTTGAAAGTAGGCGATAGTTTGAAAACCAAACATGATAGAACGTTGTGCCATAGTTGAAATGAATGGTCTCTATGACCTTCATTTTTATAATAAAACTTTTTTATTTCTTTAGATTTTTTGAAAACACTTAAATTTTGATTTTTTTATATTTTGGAAACTAAGGAGTTTACAAAAAAATCTTTGACGTAAATGAATGGCCCTGACCCCCTCTACCCGTAAAATAAATTTCATGTCTCTAGGTCTAAAACTGTGCAGTAGTGGGGTAAGGCCGGTTCTGCGTCGCCCCCTAATTTCATATAAAACTTTGCCTATATCTCCCGAACGCGTGATCGGATTTTAACGACCGAGGTATTGTTGGCGTTGGGATGACGTTCTCTTGGCTAAGCATGTGTGTTGGTATTTAAAAAAAATGAAAATTCTTGTTTATTTGGATTGGACCTATTTTGGAAACTGTGAATCGGAAAAAAGTTTGTTTTACGTTAATGAAAGGTGGGTATGCCCTCTAAGGGGACAGCAAGTTTCAAGGGTGTAGGAGGAAAACCAAAATGATAGCCTACTTTCTCGCGATCATTGGTGATCATTGGCGAACGGATGGTCGGATTTTAACAAATGAGGTGTTGTTGGACTCGAGCCGACGTCCTCTTTCCTATAGACCACTCGTTATATTTTTCAAAAATTTTTGAAAAATTTTGTTTTTAAAAGAAGGCGATAGTTTGAAAACCAAACATGATAGCATGTTGTGCCATAGTTCAAAACCAATGGTCTCTATGACCTTTATTTTTCTTATAATAAAACTTTTTTTATTTTGAAATTTTTGAAAACCCTTGAATTTTGAATTTTTACTATTTTGGAAACTAACACGTTGACAAAACGTTTGTTTAACATAAATGAAAGATCCCTATCCCCTCTACCATGAAAATAAATGTCAAATCTCTAGGACCAAAAAAAACTCTGCATTTTTTTTTTTTTTTTTATTTTTTATAATAAAAGCGTGTTTGTAGACAGAGAGCCGGTAGCGCTTGACGTATGTTACAACGAGGCTATGATTGGGCCATGGTGGATACTGGAAATGGCTATTTCGACGGGGGCGATGTATGACAAAATGAGGGGTTGCTTTTCGATATTTCTTCCTATGACGAATGAAGGTGAATATTTTGAAATGTGACAAGCATGCTAAGATTTTTACCCCTGAACGGGATCTTTAACGTTTTAGTTAACGGTGATGAGCGAGATCGCTCTCTGACACAACAGACGGTTGTAGGATATGACCAAGTGATTCTTAGACGTTGGCGATCTGGGTGACCGTGCCCGGAAGAAATGAATTGCTATTTTGGTGGGATGGCGGGGGCAGCTTATGACGGTTGGTTTTGTGACATTTCCTATCACGGATAGAGGCGAAAATTTGAAAATGTGTTAAGTGTGTTAGGATTTTTATTTTACTCCTGAAGGGGATCTTAACATGCTAGTAAACGGTGATAAGCGAGGCTGCTGTCTGGCACAGTAAATGGTTTTAGAATATGGAAACCTCTAACATTTGCTCGACCAAGTAATGTGCATGTACGCAAAGAGCCAAAACGGTAAGGTTATTGGTCTGAAATGTTATAAACTAAATATTGAACTGGGTAAAGTCATGTGTTTTAGGATGAAAGTATGTGGTTAACATGATCATATATTGAAGATGGCCGCTTGCTAGTAATTATTATTACAGTAAAATGTTTGATAATAATAATAATAATGATAATAATAATAATAAGTCACACACATGTTTTGAATACTAACACGCACACAGTCCAGCTCACTGGTGACTGAATATTGTACCTAGCCAGAGGACTCATGAGAGCTGTTGCTGGTGCTGACGAGGCAGGAATGTCTACGTCAGCAGGAAGTGTGATATCAGCTTACTTGCCTCGTGGTGGCTAGCAGGTGTACTGTTTAAGCAGAGACCGCCATTTTGGTTCTGAGACAGTAGGACTACCGATGTATAAGAGGTAGCCATTTTGGTTCCTTATTAAAAACATGAAACTAGTATAAGCTACACGAATCTTATCCAGATTGAGGAATGTGAAGAGGCGTGGGAACACGTGCGAGAGAGAGACAGAGAACCATTCAAGGTCAAAACGCTGAGAAAATACAACTTTTTCTGTTGCTAGGCTAACTGATAACGATTGCGTTAGTCATGCACATGCCATTTAAGCACACGGACGTATACAGTAGAGCTGTAGAAGAAAAATCCTTTTATTTTTTGGTAAGTACCTATGAATGATTCTTTTAATCATGTCATGCTAATGAACCTTAAATTTGTAGTCATTGATTAGGTAATAATTAATGATTTTTATTTATTTATTTGTTTGTATATAACCGGTATACCTTACATGTCAGAGATACAAGAAACCATTGCGCTTTTGGGCCCATTAGAAGGAAACAGTAACAAGCCACTGCAAGTGAAGGTGAGATTATTTTTTAAAACAAACTTGTTTCATTTTTTGTTTGATATTATTTTATTTTATTTTATTTTATGAAATGTATGTATTAACCTGAATTTAGGTATTTATAACGGTTTATTTTATGTATTTTTAGAAACGTGGAAAGAAAAGCCTTACCACTATAGCAGTTGCTGAAAACCCAAGACGCAGTAAAGTGCAACCATTGTTTCCAGGCAGTGAACTATTTAGAACTCAGGTAAGTCTAACTTAAAAAATGCTATTCCATTTTACCACTAATGAAAAACCATAGACAAAAAAAATATTCATTACCTGTACATGATTGGTACAATGATTGCTTTCTTGAATAATGGCCTTGTATTGACAAACGGTACAAGACTATATTGGTTGTTGACTGGAAAAAGTACAAGGCCATATTGGATTTTCTAAAAACAAAACAAAAAAAACAAAAAATTTATGGGTGGTTCCCTATGGACTCAACAAATATCCACAGGTTTGAACAAGATAATCTGAACAAACTGACATGACATTCTTTTTTTGTTTATATATTGGTTAAAGGGGGATGTAAATGACTAAAGCTTTATGAAAAGAAAATAAGTGCATGTGTTACTGTTAGTGCCAACATACAGTTTATTTTTAATGGTGTTTTGATATATTAATGTCAATTAACGTTAAAGTTTAATTACAAGTATTGATTGATTGATTGATTGATTGATGGATTATTTTGTTTGTTTTTAGGTGTGGCCATGCGCCAATAACGTAGTGAACAGACAGTGAACAAGCATACATTATGCTTTAAAGTACTCTGTGCTATTGTGCAACGTTAATAACTTGCAATAAAAAAAGTTTTATTATAACACATGGCGTTAGTACCAAATACAACAAGTGAGCAAGTTGGTTTACCACGTGGGTTAAATTTAAAATCAGAACATGACCGTTGGTTAACATTTGAATCCTGGCCTGTAGGCTTTTTATCGACACATGAACTTGCAAAAGCCGTTTCTTTTTACTTGAACCGAAAAGATGTGGTGCGCTGTGTGTTTTGTCGTATTGAACTTTCACACTGGTAAGAAGGGGATGATCCCTTTAGAGACCATTTGCGATGGTCTGCTTGTTGTCCTTACATGCTTGGAAAACAAATGGGTAACATACCCGTGTATTCATTTTACCGAACCACAAGACAATTGGCCGCTACTTACGTTGCTGAATCACAAATAAATAATAATAATAATGATGTATTACCAGTCAACAACGGTAGTGTCGATATATGTGGTCCATATGCCATAGACAGTGTTGAATTGGCATGTGCTTTTGAAAAATTGGGAGTTTGCAAGACTAAAGCACTAGCACACCCAGAGTACAGCTCTGTTGAAAGACGTTTAGAATCTTAAAAATATTTGGCCATTAATATTAAAACACATTACCAAACAGCTAGTGAAGCTGGATTTTTTATACTGGTGAAGGGGATAAAAAAATATGTTTTTATTGTTTATTTGCTTTAAAGGATTGGCAAATGACTGATGACCCTTTTGTGGAACACGCTCGTTGGTTACCAAACTGTAGATGGTGTTGCTTAAAGGTTAGGAATTTGTGAACACTATTCGTAAAGAAAACGTGATTGCAGCACAAGACATAAACGTGCCTTTAGAGTTAGAACACGAGGAGCAAAAACATGAGGCTGAAAAAAAAAGACTTGTCTCACGAACAGATACAAAAGTGTGTCCAACAATTATGTAAAATTTGTTATCAAGATGAACTAGGTGTTGTATTTTTGCCTTGTGGACACATGATAGCCTGTGTCAAGTGTGCATTAGAACTCAACACTTGTGCTATATGCAGAAAAGCAATATCTGCTACAGTTAGGGCATTTCTTGCATAAATAGTAAAATTTATCAGCCATGCATAGTGTAAAATCCCTAATTGCACAATATTATTAAAGCTGTTTTAGAGTGTACTAGATATGCTTTTCTTTTGTTTATAGACTACTACAATGAATATTTTGAATGCTGTGGGTCAAGCATGTGGCTTAGAGACAAAGAAGCTCAACGAATTGCCAACGCATATTCCATTCCGAATTATCAAGATTAGGAAATTGAAAACAGCATATGTTGATCGTGTACTTTGTGTATGTGAAAACTTTGAGACATTTCTGCCTACACGGTTTAATGATATTTCGGAGAATGTTTTTGATGAAGTCAATAATGCTGTACAACCTGTACACTTAATTTATGAAGGTTTTAAAAACAATAGGTGCATGGTCCGTTTTAATTAAATGAAAAAAGTCAAATAATAATGGAAGATATAAGTCATGACAATGGACTGATAGAAAAATATGTGCATAGAATAATAATGTTTTAGTGTTTAGTATTGACTTAAAAATATTATCATGAAACAAAAAAATTTATATAAAGTTTGTAAATAAATGATAATAATGGTACAATGTTGTTTTATTTTCTATAGAAGTCAGAATATTTAACATTGCAGAGTATACATGATTATGACAATAAAGCACACTGAATACAAGTCTTTGCCTTTACGATAGTGTGTTATAGTTTTAAAACAAAGCTTGTTTTAGCTCTTCTTTCTTCCACGGTGAACAATAGGCATGAAAACGTTATTGTCTTGCTTTGGATCATTATCACTATCATAATCATAAGCAGCATGATCTATATCACTATTATTATAATCACTATAATTATCCTCAACATTATCCTCAACATTACTAAACCCAGTTAAATATTCCTGTTCCTCTTCCTGTTCCTGTTCCTCTTCCTGTTCCTGTTCCTCTTCCTCTACAGCGTCCTGATGTAGAGTCTGCGTGGCTTTTGATATTGTTAAGGGTTTTTTGAACATTGAATTATTTTCAATAGCAGTATTGTTTTGTAGCACTTGCTTTTTAACATTTTCATGATTTTCTGTTGACAGCAACAGTGTTTCATGCAGTACACTACATTGATGATCACTGACACTTAATACCTCACTATTTTTACTTTTTAGCTCACTGCGACATTGTTTTGAACAACGCCAAATAACAGTTCCATTTTTATTGGTTCGTTTCACAATATATGAATATCCTTTATAGAATGCATGAGGCTTAACGTACCTAGTCACAGATACTTCCATATCAACTATCAAGCATAGACTAAGCTCTAGTAAAGACAACTTGGTAATAAGATCAATAGTTTAATGTGCGAGCATATATGGGTGCAAATGTGGGAGGAAAATAGTGGGAGCAAAAAGTGGGAGCAAAAATTGGGAGCAAAAAGTGGGAGCAAAGTGTGGGAGCAAAAATTGAGAGCAAAAAGTGGGAGCAAAAATTGTAAGCAAAAGTGGGAGCAAATATTAGAGCAAAAAAAAAAAGTAGGAGCAAGTATGGGAGCAAATGTGAAAGCAAAAGTGGGAGCAAAAAGTGTAAGCAAAAGTGGGAGCAAATATGAGAGCAAAACAAGATGTTCAGTAAAGAACATATAGCCTACTTTCTCCTAAATGTATGAGTATAGTTATAACTCGTTGTTATTATCAGAGAGTATAATAGAACTATTCTTTGTTGAAGACCTTAGAAACGATTTACCTCTACCAAACGCCACAACCTAGATAAAAACTGCTACCATCATTGAAGAAAGAGAGATAAGAAGTATATCAAGAATGTTATGGATCTGGAGACATAATCGACCAGACTGGCTGCGTGGCTCAGCGGTAACGTTCTCGCTTGCTGGGCCCTAGGTTGCAGGTTCGTATCCTGGCGCAGTCAGCTGGCATTTGAGGGTGCACAAATGCGAGGGAGCCGTGTCAGTACATTTACTGGCACGTTCAAGATCCCCTTCGGGCCAAAATTCCGGCACCCCGGTGTCTCTAAAAGCAGCAGTAGTTAAAAGGGATGTAAAACCAATAACATTATTATTATTATTATTATTATTATTATTATTATTATTATTATTATTATTATTATTATTATTATTATTATTATTACATATACGACCTGCCGTGGGCAACATCCAACTTTGAGTTGAGGCATGTCTTTACACGTCTGGTTGTGCATGGCTTTCACAACCCTAATTGAATTAACAAATCATTCCATGACCCTACAGAGACGTGTGTATACAAACAATGTGGATATTTTCGATTGCTATTTGCCTGAAATAAAAGTAGTAATTAATAACCTGAACTAACACCATCGGCTTCAATTCAGTTACTATGTGAAATCGTTTTGTTCTTTACTTCAAATAACATTTTCAAGTAACGCAAAATAGGCTGTTACAAACCCTTTAAAATAAAAAGTAAAAATGTATCGTAGTATCATCTTGTCATTCTTCAAATTCGATGCGCATAGAATGCCAATGGTATAGTAATCAATGGAGCCCCACGTAGACTAGTCGTGACATCTATTGGTGAAATATCGAACAATATAATCCTAACAGAGCGAGTGCATTCTAGCGGCCAGAAGAAGAAACTTTTCAATAAAATGAGGAAGTTAATAAGTAGGTCAGCGTGCAGTTACCTTTTTGGCAGCTAGATGTCTCGAATAAATCTGCTGGCGAATTATGTTTTAATTAAATATATATTTTACACCATAATATGCACAATATAACGCTTAATTTTAAAACATCTGAGTCATTACAAAACAATAAACATATAAAATTTCAAGCAAAAAACCCATCTCTGATCGGGTTTGAACCATAGGCATTTGAGCGATAGGCTAACGCTCTACCACTGAGCTAATTGTGTCAACGAATATCGTTCTATATAAAATGACTTACATAGAACTTGTTAGCAAATAATGATTTATACTAAACGATTTCATCACTGGAGTATATTATTTATATATAAAGCATTTCATACAAAGTTTATTTATTTCGTATCAGTGCGCTATATTGCATGCAATACTCAAATTAGTGAAATATAAGTCAGGTACAAGATATCCGCTGCCATCTTGTCTTATTACTGAATCAGCTCAGCTTTTTAAAATCACGTCTGCACTATAGTATTACAAAATAAACTTTTAATTTCGAACGTGCCTCTTCCTTTAGAACAGTTAAAACGATTCTCGGCTCGATAATCGGAACTGGTGGGTCCCATGATATGGATTAAAAAGTTTGCATAATTCTCACGGCCGCCATCCTGAAATGGTATGGCGGACGACCTTGTAGTTTGGTCACAAGACGCATCCTAAACGAAGGTATGTTGTTACCAAATTTGGTAGAGATCGGATGATTTGGTTAGTCGTTATTTGATTTTACGTTTTGAACGTTTGAGTGGCCGCCATTCAGTTTTAGTAAAGATGGCGGCGATATAAAACATGACACTGAGGTGTCCTTTGCTAGTGCTACCTTTGTACCAAATTTCGTTCAATTCGCATTCACCGTGTTCGAATTGATAGGGGGGGGACAGACATTCAGAGTACACACACTCACACACACACAGACACACACACACACAGACTCACACACACACATACACACACACACACAGACTCACACACACACATACACACACACACAGACAGACACACTTTTTTCAGCCTGTGTTGATCTCATAAGTCTACTTTCATTTTTTGCAAAAATCGAAAGTAGGCTAAAAATGCGAGCAAATATGGGAGCAAAATGTGGGAGCAAAAAGTGGGATCAAAAAAAAGTAGGAGCAAGTATGAGAGCAAATGTGAAAGCAAAAGTGGGAGCAAGTATGGGAGCATATGTGAAAGCAAAAGTGGGAGCAAAAAGTGAGAGAAAAAAAAGTGAGAGCAGAAAGTGTAAGCGAAAATGGGAGCTAATATGAGAGCAAAAAACAGTAGGAGCAAGTATGGGAGCAAATGTGAAAGCAAAAGTGGGAGCAAAAAGTGAGAGAAAAAAGTGGGAGCCAAAAGTGTAAGCAAAAGTGCGAGCAAATATTAGAGTAAAGAAAAAGTTAGAGCAAATATGATTGCAAAAAGTGGGAGCAAAAAGTGGGAGCAAAAAGTGTAAGCAAAAGTGGGAGCAAACAAGTGTGATCAAATATGGGAGCAGAAAGTGGGAGCAAATGTGAAAGCAAAAGTGGGAGCAAAAAGTGAGAGCAAAAAGAGCGAGCAAAAGTGAGTGCACAAAGTGGGAGCAAAATGTGTGAGTAAAAAGAGGGGATAAATGTGGTGTTTTACTAAAACAAAATCCCCTACCCTAACCGAACCTTACTTCGCCTAACCTAACTTCACCTAACCTAACTTCACCTAACCTAACCTTCCAACTCTCAGATCAAAAATTAAATTCTGGCCATAGTCGAGTAGGAACCCAAAACCTCTGGGATAACACCCAAGTATACTAGCCACTACACCGCGAGATGGGAAAATTATCATGCAACACAACACAAAAATAAAAGTTTCCTGTAGTGTAACTCATTGGCTGACAACCATAGTTGAGAAATCAAACCCAAGACCTCAGGACTTTTGTTTTGAACATTATCAGAAATATTATTCCATTTACATTTTGCTGTTGCTTATAGTTATAAGCAAGTATTAAGCATTAATATGGGAGCAAAAGTGAAAGCAAAAAGTGGGTGCAAGCATGGCTGGTTGTTGAGACTTTCATATCAACTAATACACATAAATTAAATTTTAGTAAACTAATAATAATAATAATAATAATAATAATAATAATGACAGTTTTAAAAAATTCAAGGAAATTGATATTTTTCAGGGTGTAATTTCCAAAGTACTGTCAAGAATAATAATTACATGAACAGATTCCAAGAACTCTAGAGTGCTTTTAAGGTTAATGATTGGCTAGGAGTGAGATAGAGCTAGCTAACCCAAGTTAACCTCAGCTCACTAAACCTAACCTTGTCACATGACATGTTCTACAAGTATAGACTTGCTTTGAGACTGGCTATGACGTCACAGATGAATGGCGGTGGGAGGCTGGACATGACTTTTTATTACACAAAAACATTTTCCTTTTTGCCAAAAAAAAAAAAGAATGTCATGTCAGTTTGTTCAGATTATCTTGTTCAAACCTGTGGATATTTGTTGAGTCCATAGAGAACCACCCATAAATTATTATTTTTTGTTTTGTTTTTAGAAAATCCAATATGGCCTTGTAGTTTTTCCAGTCAACAACCAATATAGTCTTGTACCGTTTGTCAATACATGGCCATTATTCAAGAAAGCAATCATTGTACCAGTCATGTAAAGGTAATGAATATTTTTTTGTCTATGGTGTTTCATTAGTGGTAAAAAGGAATAGTATTTTTTAAGTTAGACTTACCTGAGTTTTAAATAGTTCACTGCCTGGAAACAATGGTTGCACTTTACTGCGTCTTGGGTTTTCAGCAACTGCTATAGTGATAAGGATTTTCTTTCCACGCTTCTAAAAATACATAAAATAAACCGTTATACATACCTAAATTCAAGTTAATACATACATTTCATAAAATAAAATAAAATAATATCAAACAAAAAATTAAACAAGTTAGTTTAAAAAATAATCTCACCTTCACTTGCAGTGGCTTGTTACTGTTTCCTTCTAATGGGCCCAAAAGCGCAATGGTTTCTTGTATCTCTGACATGTAAGGTATATCGGTTATATACAAACAAATAAATAAATAAAAATCATTAATTATTACCTAATCAATAACTACAAATTTAAGGTTCATTAGCATGACATGATTAAAAGAATCATTCATAGGTACTTACCAAAAATAAAAGGATTTTTCTTCCACAACTCTACTCTATACGTCCGTGTGCTAAAATGGCAAGTGCATGACTAACGCAATCGTTATCAGTTAGCCTAGCAACAGAAAAAGTTGTATTTTCTCAGCGTTTTGACCTTGAATGGTTCTCTGTCTCTCTCTCGCACGTGTTCCCACGCCTCTTCACATTCCTCAATCTGAATAAGATTTGTGTACCTTATACTATTTTCATGTTTTTAATAAGGAACCAAAATGGCTACCTCTTATACATCGGTAGTCCTACTGTCTCAGAACCAAAATGGCGGTCTCTGCTTAAACAGTACACCTGCAAGCCACCACGAGGCAAGTAAGCTGATATCACACTTCCTGCTGACGTAGACATTCCTGCCTCGTCAGCACCAGCAACAGCTCTCATGAGTCCTCTGGCTAGGTACAATATTCAGTCACCAGTGAGCTGGACTGTGTGCGTGTTAGTATTCAAAACATGTGTGTGTCTTATTATTATTATTATTATTATTATTATTATCAAACATTTTACTGTAATAATAATTACTAGCAAGCGGCCATCTTCCATACATGATCATGTTAACCACATACTTTCATCCTAAAACACATGACTTTACCCAGTTCAATATTGTGTTTATAACATTTCAGGCCAATGACCTTACCGTTTTGGCTCTTTGCGTACATGCACATGACTTGGTCGAGCAAATGTTATAGGTTTCCATATTCTAAAACCATTTACTGTGCCAGACAGCAGCCTCGCTTATCACCGTTTACTAGCATTTTAAGATCCCCTTCAGGGGTAAAAAAATATCCTAGCACACTTAACACATTTCCAAATATTCGCCTCTATCCGTCATAGGAAATGTCACAAAACCAACCGTCATAAGCTGCCCCCGCCATCCCACCAAAATAGCAATTCATTTCTTCCGGGCACGGTCACCGAGATCGCCAACGTCTAAGATTCACTTGGTCATATCCTACAACCGTCTGTTGTGTCAGAGAGCGATCTCGCTCATCACCGTTAACTAAAACGTTAAAGATCCCCTTCAGGGGTTAAAATCTTAGCATGCTTGTCACATTTCAAAATATTCACCTTCATTCGCCATAGGAAAAAAATATCGAAAAGCAACCCCTCGTTTTGCCTTACATCGCCCCCGTCGAAATAGCCATTTCCAGTATCCACCATGGCCAATCATAGCCTCGTTGTAGCATACGTCAAGCGCTACCGGCTCTCTGTCTACAAACACGCTTTTATATATATACACCGCGGACAGGCCAACAAGGACCACGCAAATATCACTTCTTTATAGGTCTAGTTTCCTTCTTTCTCTTCCAGAAGTCTTTCATCCTGGTCGACTGTGCAGCTCTTCTTTCAGCAGTCCATTCTCCTCTGTTGAGATTTTTCTTCTCCCCGACAAGAATTTTGAGACCAAAAATTTTTTTTCTGTACTCTATTCGATTTAGACAATCTTCTTCAGTAATTTTGAATTTTTGAAGTTCTTCTTTCATTTGTTTTACATAGCCTCCTTGTCCTTTATAGTTCCAGATTTTATCAAAAATTTGTTTGTTTAACCTTGAGCAATCCATGCGGACCATATGTCCGTAGAACTGAAGTCGCCGTTTTCTGATCATCACTTCAAGGTTGTCGATTTTACTATAAATTTCTGCATTCGATCTCAGTCTATAACCTTCCTGTGTTTTCCTAGGACCATAAATCCTTCTTAAAATTCTTCTTTCTATCTTGAGCAAATTCTCCATTCCGGTTATATTTGTAGTTTCCATGCCGTACAAGATGACTGGTCTAACAACAGTATTAAAATGTCGTAATTTTGCATTGATAGACAGGTTCTTTTTATTGTATATATTTTTTGTACAAAAATTTAATCTTTCCAATTTCCCTTTTTTGTTCTCGATTGCCAATTTATCCGTCCCATTGCTACTAATTATTTCTCCAAGATATTTAAATCGGTCAGTGACCCTGGTGCTCCCATAATTTGTTTTTATCATTTTCTTAGTGTATTTCTGATCACTTGTCATCATCTCTGTTTTTACCAACGAAATCTGTAAGCCCGCTTTTTCCGCCGTTTCTTTTAACTGATCAATTTGGTTAATAGCTTCTTGTTCTGATTCAGCAAACAACGCTACGTCGTCAGCAAATGCTAAACCTTTGACTCTGAGGTTCTTATTCTTTGTACCAATTTTAGCACTTGAATCGTTCTTCTCCCAAAACGTCCTCATGACTTTATCCAAGACCAAATTGAAAAGCAGTGGTGATAGACTGTCCCCTTGTCTTAGCCCAGTTTTTACCTCGAAGGGCTCGCTAACTTCATTTAAAAATTTGACTCTGGAAATCGTATTAGTTAATGTAAGTTTTATTAAATTTATGGTTTTTTGATCAACTTGGTATTCCTTCAATGTGTCAAAAACAGTATCCCTATCCACTGAATCATACGCTTTCTGAAAATCAACGAATGAGATAAAGATATTCTTTGGCCTGTTGTTGTAATATTTTAATATCAATTTTAAACTAAGAATTTGTTCTGCACACGATCTATTCCTTCTGAAACCTCCTTGGAACACGCTTTTATTAAAAAATTAAAAATAAAATAAAAATGCATAGTTTTTTTGGTCTTAGAGACTTGACATTTATTTTCATGGTAGAGGATATAGGGATCTTTCATTTATGTTAAACAAACTTTTTTTTGAACGTGTTAGTTTCCAAAATAGTAAAAATTCTTAATTTAAGTGTTTTCAAAAAATCTCAAAATATAAAAAAGTTTTATTATAAAAAAAATGAAGGTCATAGACCATTGGTTTGAACTACGGCACAACATGCTATCATGTTTGGTTTTCAAACTATCGGCTACTTTTAAAAACAAAATTTTTCAAAAAAAAATTCAAAAATATAACGAGTAGTCTATAGGAAAGAGGACGTCAGCTCGAGTCCAACAACACCTCATTTGTTAAATTCCAACCATCCGTTCGCCAATGATCACCAATGTTCATGAGGAAGTAGGCTATCATTTTGTTTTTCCTCCTACACCCTTGAAACTTGCTGTCCGCCTAGAGGGCATACCCACCTTTCATTAACGTAAAACAAACTTTTTTCCGATTCACCGTTTCCAAAATAGTGCCAATCCAATAAAACAGGAATTTTCAATTTTTTTTAAATACCAACACACATGCTTAGCCAAGAGAACGTCATCCCAACGCCAACAATACCTCGTTCGTTAAAATCCGACCACGCGTTCGGGAGATATCGGCAATGTTTTGTATGAAAGTATGGGGCGACTCAGAACCGGCCTTACGCCACTACTGCACAGTTTTAGTCCTAGAGACATGAAATTTATTTTGGGGGTAGAGGGGGTCAGGGCCATTCATTTACGTCAACCAAATTTTTTTGTTAACTCCTTAGTTTCCAAAATATAAAAAAAAATCAAAATTTAAGTGTTTTCAAAAAATCTCAAAAAATAAAAAAGTTTTATTATTAAAAATAAAGGTCATAGAGACCATTCGTTTCAACTATGGTACAACGTTCTATCATGTTTGGTTTTCAAACTATCGCCTACTTTCAAAAACAAAATTTTTCTATTTTTTTTTTGAAAAATATAATACGTGGTCCATGGGAAAGAGGACGTCAGCCAGAGTCCAACGACACCTCATTTGTCAACATTCAACCTTGGGTTCACGAGATATTGGCTTGGACTCACGCGGCGGCCATGACACTCGTTAGAAACTCATGTTGGATTTTTATATATGTAGACCATAGAGTTATGTACTATTACATGAAAATTTTGCGTAAGTGTATTATCGCATGATTAGGACACTAGAAATAAGAACGAGATTTTAAATTTCTCACGGCCGCCAACTTGTGGTTATGAAAAAATTAAATAAATTATGTGTCAGAGGATTACAATTTATGTAAGCATTTACCGCACCAAGTTACACTGCTCTTGGATGGTTAAATCGCGAGAAACGTCCATTTAAATATTTGAATTTTGCGTCACCGCCATGTTAGATTAGTGCTCACCAGGTTATTGAAAGTCCCATCGGTGAACTTATGTTCATAGCCTTTATTAACATACAAAATTTTAGTTTGATTACTGTCATAGAGTAGTAGATACTGAAAATCGTCTTAATATTTCGGATGGTCGCCATGTTGGATTTTTATAGGCTATATATAGGCCATAGAGTTATGTACTGTTAGATGACAATTATTTCGTAGTTTCGTTCTTCAAACGTTGACTTCGATTGCATGATTAGGACACAAGAAATTAAAACATAATTTTAAAATTTCACACAGCCGACATCTTGAGGATATGTAAACAATTTAATTAAATTACATGTTAGTGCATTACAATTTGTATAAACATTTGCTGTACCATATTTAACTGCGCTCGGATGGTTAAATCGCGAGAAAAGTCTATTTAAATTCTTCAAATTCGCTTGGGCACCATGTCCGTTTTGTACTTAATAGGTCTTTGAGAGTCACATAGATAAACTTCTAGTAGTGCCCTTTATCACTCTGTAATATGTTCATAACGACAAATTATTATTTTGTTATTTATATATTTAGATTTTGTATTATTGTTATTATTAGTCAAGGGCTTTCTCTCCCATACCGCTGGGATTTTGTTTACATCATGTCTCCAGACTTCTGTGGACCTAGATTTATGAGTCTTCTCCACCCCCTGCCGGCGATCCTACATGGCTGAACAGAGGTTGGGGTCGCTACTTTAAATGTCTGTCACGGTCAGACCCTAATTAAATCTCCCTTGTGAGTTTCTACAATGGCATAGTCTCAAACGACTGTCTGTCACACATTATTATTATTATTATTATTATTATTATGACTTCGATCCACTGGAGATGTTTTATGACGTATGATAACTCCAATTATTTCCGCTATTCGAATCAAAGGGATTCGACATATTTTAGTTATTCAATGTTAACTAGCGAGGTGACCAAAGGCATGAGACCATTTCCTCATTTCGTTAAGACAGATTTTAAGGCCTTGGGATTATAACTTATTCTGAGTGACACGCGCAGCAGGGATCTCCGGAAGGAAGCGAAGAATAGAAGACTTGTTACAACAGTTTTCAAGTGTCGAAGAGGGTTTAGAACAATGAAGCCATCAGGCCTCACAAGGGGTTGTTTAAACTGAAGAGGATATTAACACATGTTTCCTAAGAAGAAGAGCACTTCTTCTACATGGAACGTGTTTTCTGCAGGAGTGGGAGGACAGACAAATGGTATTAGGGGGCTTGCACGGTCAACTGGAGCTCTCACTCACTACTTTGAATCTTAGTCGGAAGGAAGTAATTCAATGAGACAGTCTACAGTTTGGAACTTACTTGTGCATATAAGTCATACTTTGTCTCTAAATGCAAAAAGGACAATGGTTGTGTTTTTTGCCAAAGTCAGTTAAGTGATTTATGGAGTTAGCACTTCGTCACTGATCAAGCGAGCAGCTACATCTAAATCACCGCTGCTCAGTAAAGCTAATTAAGGCTAAATGTCCCGACACTTTGGTAAGAATATATTTCAACAGATGGCAGCATAAGTGAAGCGGAATTTATTTATTTATTTTTGTATCGAAGGGTAGCTCCGATCTGCGATCTGAAAACTGCTATGTACTCTGTCTAGTAGCAGAATTGATATTAATCCATTGCTTACTTTTTAATTTCAAAAACAGGGTGGCGCGCAGTTCGTCACTCCTGTGGGGGTCCGGGCGGGGACACCAAGAGCCCGTCGATGAGCCTAGCTTGGTGTCCTAGGCGAAACCCCACACAAGACACGGCACAAACCTAGAAGAATTGCTGAGTTTTAATTCACCGGCCGTGAAAGCCAATATACCATCTTTTTGGAAGCCTTCATAGGGAGGTTAAGGCTGCTTGAACTTTTAGTTCTCGTAGTCAAGTGGTGCAGTTGCACCTTATATAAAGGGAGGTGGCGCGCAGTTCGTCACTCCTGTGGAGGTCCGGGCGGGGACACCAAGAGCCCGCCGATGAGCCTAGCTTGGTGTCCTAGGCGAAACCCCACACAAGACACGGCACAAACCTAGAAGAATTGCTGAGTTATAGAAAAGTTTCTGTTTGTTTTTCAAATATCTGATTAAAATTCGAAAGAAAATGGGTAATACGGAAGTTGAGTTTTACTCACTGATTCCAAAGCCGCATCGAAAACCTAAATTGGTTGAATAGATTCGTCGGGATCCGTTTGGGAAGTTTGAGAATAAAAGTGTTACTGTATTTGCAACAAGGTGCGGCAGTAGGACAAGGTCATGACGAGCGGGTTGGGGGGAGGGGGCGAGCGGAGGTCGAGTGATTTGAGAGAGCGACAACCTTGCCAGACGGTATGGAATTTCTGAGCATCTAGTCCAATGTTGCCATTGACTGTGCTGGTTAGTTCTGAATTATTGTCAAGGTCTGAATATATCTGAGTGATCCTTGGATATTTTACCAGTTCCTAGTTACGACTTCTTGTTTTTAGTTCATTAATTACTTTTTGTTTAATTTATTTTACCTGCAACAGTATTATTTTTAATGCCCGTTAGGTGTTCTATTTTCGGCACTTTATTTTTTGGACAGTATTTCTGGTAGAATCGATACATGTACATATAGGTAGACTATGACTTGTCGAGAGCATTACGGTCATCATGTGGAGTTATTTTTTCGTTTTTGTTGAAAAATGAAGCCACCACCAAAGCAGATTCGAGGGCGTTCCACTAAATCCCAGGGGAGATTGCGACTAAATATCAAGAAAATGAAGTCAGGCCCTAAAAAGAGAAAAACACCTCTACACATCCGTAAGTGTTTTTCCAAGTTTCAATTTGAAATTACACACATCAAAAAAAGTTTTGCATCACCTCGGTTCCCAGATCTCCGGCATATAGACGTTGACTGTGTATATTGTATCCAAGATACAGTCCCTTTGACTGTTCATAGATGTCACTAAAACTGCTCAAAGATGTAAACAACCATGCATGAGCAGGGCCTATTAGACGGAGGGGGTACGACAGCCGATCAGTTCCAGTCATTCCACCAGGACGAAGGTACGCTGCTCATGTTGTCTGTAGTTCTACCATGCCTAGAAGGTCAATACCGCAGTTCGATCGCGTCCGCATTGTTACTTTGTGTCAAGAAGGGCTCTCAACAAGGGAAGTTTCCAGGCGTCTCAGAGTGAACCAAAGCGATGTTGTTCGGACATGGAGGAGGTACAGAGATACAGGAACTGTCGATGACAGGCCTCGCTCAGGCCGCCCAAGGGCTACTACTGTAGTGGATGACCGCTACTTACGGATTGCCGCTCGGAGGAACCCTGACAGCAATGCCACCATGTTGAATAATGCGTTTCGTTCAGCCACAGGACGTCGTGTTTCAACTCAAACTGTGCGCAATAGGCTGCATGATGCGCAACTTCACTCCCGACGTCCATGGCGAGGTCCAGCTTTGCAACCCCGACACCATGCAGCGCGGTACAGATGGGCCCAACAACATGCTGAATGGACCCCACGGAATTGGCATCACGTTCTCTTCACCGATGAGTGTCGCATATGCCTTCAACCAGACAATCGTCGGAGACGTGTTTGGAGGCACCCTGGTCAGGCTGAACGTCTTAGACACACTGTCCAGCGAGTGCAGCAAGGTGGTGGTTCCCTGATGTTTTGGGGTGGCATTATGTGGGGCCGACGTACGCCACTGGTGGTCATGGAAGGCTCCGAAACGGCTTTACGATACCTGAATGACATCCTCCGACCCATAGTGCAACCATATCGGCAGAATATTGGAGAGGCATTTGTCTTCATGGACGACAATTCTCGACCTCATCGTGCACATCTTGTGAATGCGTTCCTTCAAGATAACGACATCGCTCGACTACAGTGGCCAGCATGTTCGCCAGACATGAACCCTATCGAACATGCCTGGGATATGTTGAAAAGGGCTGTTTATGGACGTCTTGACCCACCAACCACTCTGAGAGATTTACGCCGAATTGTCGTTGAGGAGTGGGACAATTTGGACCAACAGTGTCTTGATGAACTTGTGGATAGTATGCCACGGCGAATACAGGCATGCATCAATGCAAGAGGACGTGCTACTGGGTATTAGAGGTAGTGGTGTGTACTGCAATCTGGACCACAAATGCTGAAAGTCTAGCTGTATGATGGTACAACATGCAATGTGTGGGTCTCATGAGCAATAAAACGAGCTGAAATGTTGTTTGTGTTGATCTCTATTCCCTTTGTATTTAACGGTTCCGGAACTCTTGGAACCGAGGTGATGCAAAACTTTTTTTGATGTGTGTATATACTTCTCTCCGCGTGCATTGGAGAATCGGTGATGCACTGAAAAGTTATGATTTCACTTATATTCTACCTATACAAGTTGGATGACTAAACGCCACCCCGCAATCTGCAGGCTAGATGGCTGAACAGCGCAGCGGTTGCTTAGTAGGCCTAGGCCCTTCGTGGGCTATCGCGCCACGGGTGTAGTTTGTTTTTTTACTTCTAATACATAAGTGTAGGAGTACAAAATCGCGAACTATTCAGTGTCAACTTTTTTCAGAGAAGCAAGTTCGACTTGAAATGAAAACAATGCGTTGTGTGGAAGAATAAAGGCGTAGCGATTGTGAAAATGGAAAATTGGTTTCCGTAAACACTGGATTGGGTTGGGATCCATAAAGACTGCAAACAGTACTTTTGAACTACCAGCGGGCAAGGTGAAGACAAACAGCTAACTGCAACCAATCTTATGCGTTATTGCTTGCAGCCCCTAATTGCAAAAAGTTCCCAGCTAGTATCACACACCACCAGCAATGCTGCCGAAAATTATATGTCCCTTGTGGCAAAATACACGGGAGGTAAGCAGATCAATCGAGGGAAACGAGGTTCCTTTACTCATAGAACCAAAGCTGCCGGGCAGGTCTTTCGGTTTGGGCCATCCTGGCACTATAAAACAATGAAATCAGTTTAGAAAAGAAACTGCCACAATAGTGAAGGACACTGCACTCTGCAGAAAGAGAAGAAGAGCTGCTTTCCGAAAAAGTTTATTCGCGTCGCGAGAAAGGAAAAGAATGTCCCTACAACAGTCTAATGAAATGAAACGTACTGTCTCACGTGATTATGGAAACCGATCAATGCAGTTGGATTTCGATGCGGTACTGTTGAGAGAATTTAGTGATGAGAAGATCAAGCAACTAACGCTTAGTGAAGGCCATATACAAAATCTGGAAAAGGAAACAAGGGGCCAAAGGGAAAATGAAAAGTGGCAGACAGCTAGAAAGGACAGACTTACGGCATCCAATTTTGGATATGTATGTAAGAGGAAACCTATATCTAAATGGGCTCCAATAGCAAAAAATATTCTGTACGGCGAATTTCACTCAAAAGCAGTGCAGTATGACTGTGATAATGAGCGAAATGCAAAACGAAATTTAGAGGAGAAATCGGTAGAAAAGTCGATGAATGTGGTCTTTTCGTACATAAAACTTATGGGTTTTTAGGTGCCTCCCCAAACGGATTAATAGGAGATGACGCTATAGTTGAAGTCAAGAGCCCTTATTCTGCACGGAATATGACCATACTGGAAGCCTGTAAAATGCTAAAAGGATTGTGTTTGGCAGAAAGTAAGCGAAAAAAAGCCTAGGGAATGTCAAGAACAGTGTCATTCAGAAGAGAACAGATTGATAACTCTCTAACACTCACATGATTTTTATTTCCAGAACCAGGGCAAGTTGGAAATAACATACCGCGAAATATGTTATTTTGTGGAATGGACGCCTAAGGACATTCACATAGAAACAATAAAGAGGGACGAAAAGTTCTGGACACTAAAAATGCTTATGTAACTGACATTCTGCTACGAGAAAATCTTGTTGCATGAGTTCATTGATCCCAGGATGACCAAATCAATGGATACAAGAGACCCTGAGGTGAAGTAAAATACTGAGTGTGTGTAAATCATGAAACGTTATCGTTGATATGAAAAAAATTGTAGCATTGATTTCAAGAACAGGAAAAAATTAGGTATAATATTTTTTGTTTGTTTGTTTATAGTACGCAGTAATAGTGCCTGTGCTATTAATAGGCAGATGAGAATATCTTAGGAACTTTAATTCTATATATGTACATAATAATTTTGCTCTTGGTATGCATTTTCATAATTTGTTTATTGTAACAAAATGTCCTACATAAATGAACTTTTATCATTACCTCGAAGAACATTGAAGTAAATTATAGAGATTGGCCTCATGGAGTCGTTTCAGATCTCAAAAAACAAGTAGTTCCGTGAAGAACTATACAGCCTATTTTCATATATCCTACTTATGTTACCTGCCACTATGAACATACAAAATTTCAGTTTGATTGCGGTAATAGATTCATAGATATTGAGAACCGACTAAATATTTCGGATGGTCGCCATGTTGGATTTTATATATGTAGGTCCCAGAGTTATGTACTGTTACATGAAGATTATTGTGTACGTGTAGCATTCAAATTTCAATCGCATGATTAGGACACATGAAGTAACAAGGAGATTTTAAAATTTCGCACAGCTGCCATCTTGTGGTTATGGAAACAATTGAAATAAATTAGATGCTAGTGGATTAACATTCGTATAAGGATTTACTCTACCAAGTTTCACTGCACTAGGATGGTTAAATTGCGAGAAACGTCCATGTGAATATTTATACTTCGCGTCGCCGCCATGTTGGATTTGTGATCACCAGGTTATTTAAAGTCCTAGAGGTGAACTTATGTTTATAGCCCCTATGAACATAAAGAAATTCAGTTTGATTGCTATAGTAGAATCGTAGATATTCAGAGCCGTCTAAATACTTCGGATGGTCGCCATGTAGGATTGTTAAATGCATAGGCCATAGAGGCATGTACCATTAAAGGAAAATTATTGCGTAGGTTCATTATTCAAACTTTCACTTCCATCGCATGATTAAGACACAATAAATAAGAACTTAATTTTAAAATTCGCATAGCCGCCATCTTGAGGTTATGTAAACAATTGAAATAAATTAGATACCAGTGCATTACAATGTGAATAACATTTCCTGTACCAGATTTCATTTCGTTTGGATTATTAAATCGCGAGTTAAGTCTGTTAAAATTTTTAATTCGCTTGGCCGCCATGTTCGTTTTGTTGTTAACTGGTTTTTGAAAGTCTTATAGATTAACTTCCAGTAGTGCCCTTTATCTCCGTACAAAATTTCAGGGTGATACCGCTAATAGTTTCAGAGATATAGAATGCCGGTGAAATATTTCGCACATCCGCCATCTTGTGGTTATTGAAACAATTGATCGAAGTTTGATGTCGGTGCATTACAATGTGTATAAACATATACTGTACCAAGTTTTATTGCGTTTGGTTGGTTAAATCGCGAATTCGCGTGGCCTCCATGTTGGTTTTGTAGTTACCAGTTGTTCAATAGTCACATAGGTGAACTTCTAGTAGTTCCCTTTATCACCGTAAAAATTTCCAGGGTGATATCGGGAATAGTTTCGGAGATATTGAATGATGGTGAAATATTTCGCACAGCCGCCATGTTGGATTGGAGAGACGTAACAAAATTTGAAGAGCACGGTCGGGGTCGCCCGAAGTAGTGCTATGAACTTACCGAGTTTCTTTGAAATCGCTCCAGCCGTATAGAAGATATTGGGGACACACACACACCTCACACACACACACACGCACACACAGACACACGGACAGAAGGTGATCTCAAAAGCCAATTTTTTTTTTTCAAAATTGAAAATAGGCTAATAAAGGGAATTATAGTCAAAAGAACCAATGACCCATACGAATCACCAAAATAAATGTATGTATATATGTAAGTCTATGTGCGTGCGCATTTGGCCTCTTATAAATCGATAATAGCTGGCTCCATTGATTAGAATTTTCCACGG
The DNA here is from genome assembly GCA_946902985.2 of Meconema thalassinum. Lineage (NCBI taxonomy): Eukaryota > Metazoa > Arthropoda > Insecta > Orthoptera > Tettigoniidae > Meconema > Meconema thalassinum. The sequence continues at coordinate 1,762,365,509 of OX336388.2, forward strand.
TTTGTGGTCTTCTTTGTTATGTCTAGAAGACGATACCTAGAGCTGGACGTCCGAATCGGAAGGAATTTAGAATAGATATTCCCAATAAACCTTATCCATATTATACCTAATTATTTCCTGTTCTTGAAATCTTTTTTCTAAAATATCAAGAACGTGCTAACTACAAACCAGTCATATCTTTCTATACAATATTCAGTTTCACATCGAGTGAAACCAGTCGCTGCTCTGTGTGGTAAGAATTATGCCCTACAAAGTATTACTAATGTCGGAACAATATGTTTTTTGTTCGGGAGTTTATCCTCAAATAACTCTAAAACAGTTACCTAGAAGGGAATCCAGCGCTGTCAGTATGTTTTCACCGGCTTTTCCACAATCCCTCCAGGTAAATGCCGAGATAGTACCGTACGTGAAGTTTCAGGGCACCTGGGCCATCCCTGACTCTAATACAGCTACACACATAATCAAATACATGGGACTGATGATGATGATGATAATAATAATAATAATAATAATAATAATAATAATAATAATAATAAGATCGTGCAGTGAGCAGATTTGGTGCCTGAGAACAATACTAGCAACGAGAAAAACCAGGAACACAACAATCACATTCGTCGACTACAAAAAAGCGTACGACTCCATAGATAGAGAAACACTTTTTAACACATTAGAAGAAATGAAGGTCGACAATAAGTCCAGAAAACTAATCCAAGAAACATTAACAAATACAATATCCAAAGTTAAATTCATGGGAGAGATCTCGGAACCCTTCAAAATTAATACAGGAGTGCGACAAGGTGATGGTTTATCACCCATTCTATTCAACTCAGTTTTGGATAAAATAATCAAGACATGGGAAAAAGGAGTCAAAGGCATAAAAATGGCAAAACACCAGAAAAGGACAGTCAACATTAAGTGTCTGGCCTTTGCCGATGATGTAGCGATTATAACAAATAACAGAAAAGAAGCCAAAGAAGCTCTAGAGACGCTACATGAAATCTCTGCCAAAACAGGGCTACAAATCTCATACGAAAACACACAGTTCATGGACACAAAATCTACAGACAAGCACCCACTGGAAACCAAGTATGGAAAAATAACACAAGTGGAAAGTTTCAAATATCTAGGAGAGATTTTACAGAAAACAGGACTGAACTTGGCATCCAATGAAGACAGGATCGCTAAATTGCAGAAAGCATACCGACTTACATGGAACCACTACAATAAAAAAAGTATTTCCATCAATGCCAAATTACGACACTACCGTACAGTAGTCTTACCAGAGGCCTTATACGCTTCAGAAACGACAGCAATCAAGGGGCGAACAAAAATCAAGGAATTAGAAAAACAAGAGAGAAAAATTCTCAGAAAGATCTACGGGCCAGTTCAGAAAGAGGGAATATGGATGAAGATACCGACAATAGAACTGTACAAACAGACAGAGACGATTACAAACAACATAAGGAAAAGAAGGGCAAAATTTTATGGACATATACATAGGATGACCGAAGACAGACTGACCAAGAAAATTTTTAACATAGTTACGAATAGCACACTAAAATCCAATTGGGTAAAGGAAACCGTGGAAGACCTTAAGAAACTAAACATCTCTACAGAAGACATCACAGAGAGGAGCAAATACAGAGAAAAACTTAGACTACAGAAGTTTGAGCAAACTCCCAAAGAGAGACAACCAGCAAAGAGGTGGACAGAAGAGAGAAAGAGGAAACATAGTGTGTATATGAGAGGTTTTTGGGAAAAAAGAAGAAAGGTCCAGAATGAAACATGAAAATTGATTGTGTTGTAACGCTCTCCTTATGGGGAATTAACGAATAAATAATAATAATAATAATAATAATAATAATAATAATAACGTTATTGGTTTTACGTCCCTTCTAACTACTGTGGCTTTTAGAGACACCGGGGTGCCGGAATTTTGCCCCGAAGGGGATCTTTAACGTGCCAGTAAATTTAATGACACGGCTCCCTCGCATTCGCGCACCTTGAAGTGCCAACTGGGTGCACAAGGATACAATCCTGCAACCTTGGGCACAGCAAGCGAGAACGTTACCACTGAGCCACGCAGCCAGCCAAAGGGACTGATGACCAAGATGTCCCAAGCCCCTAAATGTATTATTATCAACATGAATGTTTGTGGAAGTAAGAAATGAATCTGTACAAACACATTGTGTCAACGTTACATATTGTGACACTACTACAGTATAATTTTATTGCTCAGACATTGTTCCCCTGTTGGTGTCTATAATTTTTCTTGCAGCATTATGGTATGCCATAAGTTTGTATAAGGACCTTACGGAGCATATTCTCTCTCTATTCGTTTAGTCGATTCCGACTCTCCGTGACCCCATGTACTGGACTACGCCAATTTCTCCTGTCCTGCACTGCCTCTCGAAGATTTTCCAAGCTGGAATTTAGTGCTTCTGTGATGCCATCCATCCATCTCATTCTTTGCCTCCCTCTTCTTCTTGTGCCTTCTATCTTCCCCAGCATTAAGGTCTTCTCTAATGAATTATGTCTTCACATGATGTGTCCAAAGTAGCCCAGTTTTTGTTTCAGGATTAAGCCCTCCAAGGAACAAGCTGGTTTAATTTTTTTCCAGGTCAAATCTGTACGATGAGGCAGTTCTAGCCGTTATCCTCAACTTCAACCGGAATTTTGCAATTAATAATTCATGATCTGATCCACAGTCAGCGCCTGGTCTTGTTGTAGTAGATTGAATAGCACTTTTCCACCTACTATTACAAATTATGTAATCAATTTGATTTCGGTATTGGCCATCTGGTGAAGTCCAAGTGTATAGACGTCTTTTGGGTAACTGGAATAGTGTGTTGGTAATAATCAGTGAATTGTCTAGGCAGAATTCTAGGAGTCTCTGTCCTGCTTCATTTGTTGCACCAAGGCCAAATTGTCCTGTTACACCATCTACTATTTGATTTCCCACTTTAGCATTCCAATCTCCAACTAAGAACACGATATCCTTGTTCGGTGTCGACCGTAGTAGTTCTTGCAAATCTTCAAAAAATTGGTCAACTACGTCCTCTTCAGCATCAATGGTTGGTGCATAAACTTGAATGACTGTAACATTGAAAGGTTGACCTTGAAGTCTGATGGATATCATTCTATCATTTTTATAGTTGCAACACATCACAGTTTTACCTACTCTGTTACTAACTATGAAGGCTACTCCATTACTTCTGTTGTTGTCTTGTCAAGAAAAGTATACTGTGTAGTCATCCGAAATAAACTCTCCCATTCCAGATCACCTCATTTCACTTATTCCCAATATGTCGATGCCGATTCTCTCCATTTCTCTTTTGACTACATCTAGTTTTCCTTGATACATGGATCTCACATTCCATGTTCCTAAACAGTACTGTTCCTTGCAGCATTGCACTCTTCTTAAAGCCCCTCTCAACTTAGTTCCCCCCGGAGATCCGAACGGGGAACTTGAAACTCAGGAACATTTTAAATTGAGCAAAGCCATGGGGTTTCCTTGGAATATTTAATGTGGTGCATTCCCGTTGCCTTCCACATTCCGATGCCGTTGACCAATCATGGTTCCTCCGCCTTCAGGGATAATTTCTCATCCCTAGGACAACAGAGTGCCCTAAACCTCTACCCGCTCATCCGCCTTCCAAGGAAACCGTTGGCACTTGGTAGAGGAGGACCTCTTATACCGGAGGTCACTCGGTCGTCAGAGCCTCGTCAGTCTTAAGCAGGGTGCACCACGTGCAGGTGAGGTTGACATTAGAGTAGGAGGTCTGTCAACATCCTACCCCCTTACACCCCACGGAGCATATTACACACACATATTCTACTAACGTGAGCACATTAGCTAATAACGGTACAAAAGGCATATTCGTAGGCAAGGAGTGTATTCATACCCAATATTTTTCCCTGTTGGTGTCTATAATTTGTCTTGCAGCATTATGGTATTCCATAAGTTTGTATAAGGACCTCACGGCAGCATATTACACACAAACATATTCTAATAACGTGAGCATTTTAGCTAATAACGGTACAAAAGGCATATTCGTAGGCAAAGAAAGTATCCATACGCGTCCAATGTTTGTAACCATTGGACTGGTACACGCCCTTCCTCCGTCTTACGGCGTGACGACAGCGAAGGTCGACTCACCGTAGTGTTCTTAGATGAGACTGTTTACTTTACGTCTGACAGTGGTACAAAATGGGTCGCAAATCACAAGAGTTGAGTGCTGCCTGCAAAGACCACATAGTTTAATTATTTAAACAAGGATTCAGCTATCGGTAGATTGGGAAGCTGGTGAAACGATCTCATACGACTGTCCAGTATATTATTAACAAGTTCAAAACGGTATCATCCGATAATGCAAAGCAACAGGGACAACCAAGGGTCATTTCACAACGTGAATCCCGCCAATTGGTTCGTGAAGCCTTAGCGAACCTTGAATAAGAGCAGCTGCATTAGGGAAACAGCTTGGTTCACGTTCCGGGAAGTTTATTATACCTCAAACTATCCGGAATCGGCTCCAGGAAGCAGGAATTAACGACAGAGCAACGCGAAAGAAGCCTTTTATAAGTGGGATAAACCGAGGGAAGAGGTTGGCATTCGCTAAGAAATATATAAATATGGGACAAGGCTTCTGGAATAATATTTTACTTTCGGACGAAAGTAAATTAAACATGTTTGGATCTGATAGTCGACAGCTCGTTTGGAGAAGACCAGTTACAGATCTGGAAAGCAACAAGTAGTTCCGTAACGAACTCAAGAGCCTACGTTTCCTAAAATTTAAGATTCATGCCAATCTATATAGACCTATCTAGAATAATGACGTATCAAGTTGGTATTATTAACATTTCTAAGTACTGCAATTTGAAATACACCTGAAGCAATGTAGCCTAATAGAGTAACATACTACAGATGGCAGCCCCGGAGACTCTGAAAATATTCATAGTTCCATCTTTGAAGGTATAGAATGCACATACAAAATTTGGTTGAAGTCTAATGGATAATGGACGTTACATGCTGTTTGATATTGGATTTATCAGTGCGCATAAAATCATGTTGGGAACATGTCATATAAGTGATGCTTAGAATTAACATGAAATATTACGATCTATTAAATTGCCAATTTTGGATAAAATCCATTTGCTAGTATAAAAGTTACATGTAATTAAAAATTGAAACTATCAGAAAGCTTAGAATCATGTTGGCAGCACTGAGGCATATTAGTTACTCCAAATTAATCTAGAATGGCAGGTACTATACGTGTGCAAAGTTTAGAGGTGATGTCTTGCATACTTTCTGATATATTGATATTAACAGTTGGCAGCTCTGCTAGTTCTTACAAATACGCATAGTCATAACTGTTATGGTACAAAAAGCACGTACGAAATTTGCTTGAAATGCATTTGTTACTGTAGAAGTTATATGCATTTATAAACTGGACCTATCAGCAGGCTTAGAATCGTGTTGGCAGCACTGATGTATGTATGTTACACCAAACTAAGGTAGAATGTCAGGTACTATACGTGTGCAAAGTTTAGAGCCGTTGGCTTGCATACTTTCTGATGTATTGATATTAGGGTTAAAACATAGAGAGAGCATTGATTAACAGTTGGCAGCCCTGGTGGATCTTTAGAATACGTAGTCATATCTGCTGTACTACACATAGTAAATACGAAATTTGGTTGAAATCCAATTGATAGTATAGAAGTTACATGCATTTAGAAATTGAACCTATCGGCAGGCTTAGAATCATGTTGGCAACACTGGCATATATTGTGCCCGTTGGACGAGGTTATCTGGTTACCGCCTCCCAGATGACCTCTACCTCGAGACCCATTGCCGGAGAGGATCGAAATGCACTTCTTGGGACTAGCTGGCACAAGACTCTGCTTCCCTAAGGATCAGGTTCCCATCACAGTGATTGTCATAGACGCCGAAAGAAAATGCACCCCCAAAAGGTCAAAACTACTAAATAATTAAAATCCAGACTTAAGGCATACTCATGGTTGGTTTATTTGGCAGGTCTAACCCCTGTCCTACGGTCGGAGGGTTTGATAAAACGGCTATTCCGTAGCTAAAATGCAAAGAAAAAAATAACTCCTAAGATTAACGTAGAATCCCCTCGACAGGTCATAAATACAGCAAACAAAGCAAAACTGGGGAAATGGTACCGCAAGAAAAATCGTTATACAAGAAAACTGATGCTTCTAAGAAGAAGGCATCATGGCATCAAAACATGTCAACTAGGACAGCAAAGTTAAGGGACTGGTACCATCCCATATTTACATTTATACTATAATTATTTGAACTAAATCCTGCTTTAATCTGGTCAACGGCACCAGACGTCCGTGATACACAAACTATACAAAAACTAATTATTGTCAGTCATCATTTTTCAGTACACTGGTACAATTATATAAACACAACAAAGATGTTTTATATTACAAGAGACAGTATGGTAATAGTGGGAAACACATCAATAATAAATAAGTTATACACACACATAAGCATCTTATTAATCCTGCCTGCAACAGATAAACAACTGTTTGTTGTCCATCGTCATCTATCAGGTGTCTAAACTTGGGAATCAAACTGTGCAAGAACAGCATTCCCCTGATCGGGTCACGCCCCACGAGTTCTGAACTTTGGGTTCGTGCGATCTCTGTCAAAGTCTATCAGTGTTAGCTTTTAAAAACTTACCAGTAAGAATGAACGAAGGCGCAATGCATTGGTCTGCTAGACTACAAGTACAAGATAAAAATTTAACAACGATTAAGGTTTAACTGTATTATTAGCATCGCCGGTTTAGGAAATAAATTGATAATTCATGATTTAGTCCTAAGTTTAATGTCGTAGATTTATGAGTCCATTGATTATTAAGATAGTTGACCAAATGCAAGGCGTCGCAAGAGCGTGCTACCAACACGTGGTACACCTCAACAAAGAATACGTGGCTCGCTATTGCAGATAATTTATCCAGCAACGAGGATTGAGGATTTTGCCTTTCATCCAGACAACCACAAATATCTTCTCTGCTCGGCCACGAGCATGGTAATCCTCGGGTGGTCATCCATGGTTGTAGTGTGGCTTATGTGTTCAGCGTTCCTCCCATTCGGATATTTAAGCCATAGCCCTCATCTTCTTAGATGTTGGATTGTTCGGCCTCAGCACGTGGTGAAATAAAGGCATCTTGTAAAGTAGTTGAAATTCGTATAAAAGTGGACACAGCTTCAAGCGTGTTAAAATTCTCAGATTTTACACCTTTTCCACCAGCAGACTATATTTAAAAATAATAGCCTTGTCTGCTAAAACACATAAACTGGCTTTGACACTAGAGACGTGTCTTTCCACTGAAGCTAAACAACTTCACACGCTTTAGATATCATATCGAAGAATATCAGCTTAATCTTATTTGTTTTACAGTCGGCCTTTGCACGGCTCGAAAATATTGCACTGTATCTGTTGAATATGACGACCAGATCCTCCACTCGGGGTTTACTGGTACACAACTTATTTGTCACAGGTCAGCCATAGAAGCTCGCTGTAACCACTGAATAGAAATATTATCAGATTCACAATCTTGGACGAACTTCTCGCGTCACCAGCACACTTCGTGCTATAATTAATACTTTCAGACGTATTCACTTTACACAATTTGAACGTCGTTGATACTTTAGACTTGGTCACCTAGGACCTTCACAATTTCACATCCGCTCGCCATGCAAGCGCGGATTCAAGTCATTCCTTCACGGAAGTAGGTGTGCTCAGTTCAATCACTTTCGAGTCATTTAGCGTCGAAGTTCATTCCTTCCGCGTATCGGCGGTGTTATACCTTCGGTCGTAAACCATAAATAAAATATTATTAGCCCATGAAAATATGGCTAGTTAAGCTGAATGACTGATTATTTTAAATTCATGTTGCACATCAAAGACAACTTCTTTGATCATGTAGGGTAATTTTATACTGCTTCTTAATGAAGTCAAAAGAACATCTAATGTAGTGGCATGCTGCTGTGGGTGCTTTCACAATTCTTGATCATTATAAATTCCATGGTTCGTGTACAAGCGATCTCCAGCATGAGCTATTCGGGCTCAATATGGACTTCCGAAAAAGTATCTGGAATGTTATTATCTATGTGTGCGCCAATTTTGGAATAGTTCGCATGCATAACTTCTGAGATATCCAACATAGAGCTCAAATTTCAATTGCGATGTTTCAGCAGTTGGTAGCACTGACGTCAATTTAAAATATGGCTGGAGATATTCAGGTATAGATCTTTACTCTTACCAAATTTGGTTTCGATAGCTGCAGCCGTTAAAGAGTTGATAGGGGGGACGCACATACAGACAGACAGACAGACAGATACACACACACATTTTCCTGGATCGATCTCATAAGTCTACTTTTTCCTCATTTTTGCAAAATGAGAAAAGTAGGCTAAAAATGTACTACCAACAGTGAAGTATGGGCGAGGGCACGTCATGGTATGGGGCTGCAGGAGTTGGTGAACTGGACGAAATTGAAGGTAACATGAATGCTCAGGGCTATATCAAAATGCTCCGAGGTATTTTGTCAAGGAGTGTTGTGAAATTAGGCATACAAGACATCGATTTATTTCAACATGACAACGACCCAAAGCATACAGCAAGAATAACGCGAGAGTGGCTGTTGTACAAAGCTCGAAAAGTATTTCCCACGCCACTGCTATCTCCGGACGTAAATCCCATTGAAAATGTATAGGCCCATTTCGAAAACAAATACCGAAAATTAAAGTGTTCCTCCAAACCGCAACTAGTAGACAATTTGCAAAAATGTTGGACTGAAATTACACCAGATTTTGCGTACAAGCTTGTTAAATCCATGCAAGGAGGCTTCAGGCCATTATAAATACAAAAGGTTGGCATACCAAGTATTCATTGGGTTTGTACACTGTTGAAAGTCCCATTTGTGGAGTGTATGAATACTTTTTTTGGTACGCCAAGAATGATATTTGTTTCATATTGTAACACGTATTGTGTTTGAAAGGTTTTCGTTTTTCGGTATTGAATAATTGGTTCTTTTCGTTCTACATAATGCAAACATGACGTTTTCTGGTCATATATTAAACCAACATTCACAAATAACATTGTGTAAGAATACTTTTTTATGAACTGTACACACACACTTTTAATGCGCACACACATACACACACACGAACAAAAGGTGATCTCATTAGCCTTTTTTTTTTCATAAAAGAAAATAGGCTAAAAAAAAACGATTCTCCATCGACAGTCTGGGGTACGCTAGTCTCGATAGATATGAATGCTGTGACTAACCTGACACATCGCTCACTGACCACCTTTGCAATACCCTTCTCCAGATAAACTTCAGATCCCAACTTGTGATATTAGGACTGCAGGGTCAGTCATTTTAAAGATTGAAGAGAAGGAACAGTTTGAGCAATGAAATAACCTTCTCATTATTAGACGTGAAATTGAGCAGGAATTTTCCAACCGAGCGAGACACTATAATTCCGAATGATGTTGGCCTAATTGGGTATGAAATGGTGTGGTTTACAGCATTTCACGCTGAGAGAGACACAGAAGTGTTTGGCTTTGGTGAAGCACGCCGCAGCTGTTTACAGCCCGTTACACCTAATGCTTGTCTGGTTTCAAGGAAATGCTGTCTCCCTGCAGCTAATGTCACTCTCAATGTCTGGTTTAGAGTGATATCTACACCTCAAAACATGAACAGGGTGCCAAAACAAACTGACTGTAATAGGTCAGTGTGTTACATCACAATGCTACCTCTACAATCGTGCGACTCTACCAACGCCCATCCATGAAATAGTGATTCATGGTTTTCCATCTTGAACTCCATTACCGTACCATCTCGAATAATAACAATATTAATAATATTATTATTTATAATAATATATGGAACATTGTCACAACCGACCACGATTGCCGAGATTGCTACCGAGCTACCATTGGGAGAGCGTGGGTTCGAATCCCACTTCGGCCGTCTGGAAAATGGTTTTCATCGTTTCCCATTTTCACCACCACGGAAATGCTAAGGCAATTCCTTTCAACAGGTTCACGGCCGAGTTCCTTCAAAAATCCCTTCTTTAATTAGACCCAAGTTAGCGGTCGCCTGTCACCATCCCAGTTGTATCTGCTGACAACGTGTGTTCAGCTTTCAGACCCATCCTTGTGTCGGTAGAATAATAGAATAATAACAGGCGCTCCTAAAAATATCCTGGAAACCTGTGTTTTGGGGTTAGTGAATTAAACTATGGACTATATGAACGTAACTGATCAGAATGATTGAGCATTATATTGATGGTATGACAAATATCAAGCAATCTCGTGATGAACTACGTGGTTATTGCGGATTAGTTAGCCCATAAATTGTCACGAACAGTTTCATTATTGGCCATTGCTCTTGTGGTCAGTAAAGAGACGAGTAATACAGGCCCGTAATCCATAACACAGTTCATTCTGCTTATCACTTTCACGGCCCGATTACTGGTCATTTCAAAATCTTCTGTGCATTTGCGAAATGGAGCAATAATTGCTAGGCTCACGGATTACGTGACATTCGGCCCATTAAAATGTATACAAGTGCTTACGTGGCCCACAGAGTAATTATGTAACTTGCTGCATGGGCATAATATTCTTTATGTTTAATTCTTCGTTATCACTCCGGAGGTCTGAGTTTGATTCCCGACTCGGCCAAGAAATTTTATTCTCGTCTGAGGGCTGAAAGGGGTATATTCAGCCTCACGAGGCAAAACTGAGAAGAGGTGGTTTCGATTCCCACTTCAGTCAATCTGGAAGTGGTTTTCCGTGGTTTCCCCACATCTGCTTCGGGCAAATGCTCGTCATATACTGAGTAAATATATGGGAAAATAAATGGGTGCTTCTCGAAACAAGGAGTGATTGACACATGCACTATTCTCCAGCCACTTCATTCCCAATTCCCAGCTAAATAAAAGCATTATACACGCTTCTACGGACAGCACAATTACATAGGTTATCAGACAAATTCTACCCACATGGGGATATATGATCACGATGTTCAAGCACCTTAAAGTAAACAACAACAAACCAAGGAATCACCTGAATCGATTATCCACACTTCACAGACTATTAAAATGTCGAATCCCACCTTGGCCGTCCTTAAAATGGTTTTTGTGGTTTCCATGCTTGCAAGGTAACCCGGTGACATTCACTTTAATTCCCAACGAAACTCCCTCAACAGGCTACCTAGCGAATCATATCAGGCGCCCATGTTGCCTCTCAAGTTTCGCAAACGTTTGGAAGACTCATCATTGGGCATTCACTTGGTGAGTTCCAGCGTCCAGGATATATTCACTATTGATGTAGCTTGGAAAACTCTTGAACCAGAGATATAATATGACTGGCAAAAATCGGTTTATTTGTCAAAAACTACCAAACTCTTTTCATGAACGTACTAGACATAAATGTCGACACTTGTGCTGAATGTAGCCCTACAAACTGGTGCTCTAAGCACCTGTGATATACACATGAATAACTATGCAATTGAATCATGTCATAATACGTTGTTTGTAACCATTTTATTCTTGTTTCAGATCTTCTGGCCTGTTGATCACCGCTATTGACTCTGATTTATTACATTTAATCAGTCCATTTTCTTGAATAAAACATAAATACTGTAATTATAGATAATTTATATCGTACTGCAGTAGAATGTGGCTAACATCATCATAAATTTCCTGTCCTGTCCTCGCGGAGTATCCTTGTTTTCTACATGATGGTTGCATACGTGCCAGGCGGCAGCAACGTTGAACAGCGCACAAGTGAAACTAATATAGGCTATGGGTGTTTCAAGCGTTTGTGAAACGTAAGAAGGAAAGCATGAACAGTTGACATGTTTCACTAAACCCTGTCAAAGTTTCTTGAGGATTCGAAGTGACAATGTCATGGGATTCCCTTGTTAGTTTACTCACGTAACGCACTGGAGGGTAGAAAAAGGACACATTAGTTCAGAGAAGATGAAATGTCACAAGTGAGATTATTGTACCTTAAGTATAACGGTGGAGAATCTGTATTACACTAAGGCTAGAACAGAAGTTATTTGAGCTTGTTGATTACCGTGTTCTACGTGACCAAGAATTAGAAAGAGCAGTCACATTATAACATGGATGGATGCGCTATGCTAAATTTTATGCGGACGTAAGGTGTCACTCGCATGCCACCTAGAAGCTGCATTAGTAATATGCGTATCCAACAAGAAAATAGAGAGTCCTATGGTTTGATAATATTCCAGTCTAAAACGGGATTCGGAAATGCGAAAATAGTAATACGGCAAGACGGTTCTTCCAGTCGGTGGAGCTTTCTGCCCAAATTACACTCATAAGCCTAGATTTAACAACCAGAATGCATATTAAAACTCCGCAATTTTTCTAGGTTTATGCCGTGTCTTGTCTGGGGTTCCGCCTAGGAACACCAAGCTGTCTCATCAGCGGGCTCTTGGTGTCCGTGCCCGGACACAAGACATGGCATAAACCTAGAAAAAATCTTGAGTTTCAATTCACGGGCCATGAAAGCCAATATACCATGTATTTGGAAGCCTTTATAGGGAGGTGAAAGGCTGCTTGAGTTATTTTAGATCTCGCAGTTAAGAAGCGCACGTGCGCTTCATAAGATGGGATGTAGTGCACAATTCTCTACTCCTGTAGGAGTCCGGGCACGGTCACCAAGAGCCCGCTGATGAGCCAGCTTTGTGTTCCTAGGCGAAACCCCACACAAGACACGGCATAAACCTAGAAAAATTGCTGAGTTTTCATTCGCGGGCCGTGAAAGCCAATATGCCATCTTTTTAGAATGCATATTATCTGGGTATTGTGAATACGACACGTTGAAAAATTCTGTGACAATGGTGTTGAGGTAGCGCGCCTGCCTCTCAGCCGGTGGCCCCCTGTTCTACTCTCGCCTGTGTCTGGGATTTTAGAAACTAACGTGATTTCAGTGTCAGGAGACCAATTGGGTATCTGTTTGACAGTGAGGCAGTGACCCAGAGAGGAAAACCAAGATTAACGGCCGAGAGGGCCTGACGCGCTGACCACGCGTCACACCACATACTGTGACCAAATGGCTGGACAGCGGTGGCTTGGTAGACTTGGTGGTTGTGGCACCACAGGGTATGGTTTGAGCTGCCCATAATACCACGAGATACTTCGTTCAGAAGTCACCTTGGTAGAATATGCCACCTACTGAATGTAGCTACTTTATACATGGCCCTGAAATAATATCATCTGCATTGCTTCCTGTGGGACAGTTAACAGAGGAGGACCAGGAAGCGCGAAACAAAGATTTCAAAACATATCGAGAGCATTAAGCAGGAAATGTAGTTGGGTGAAAACTTCTAAATACATTTGCAATTTCCAGAATCTGTACTAAGATGGTTAAAATCCCCAAATGTAAGCTCACACTATCTTTGTGATGATAACTACGATGATGATGATGATGATGATGATGATGATGTTGGCAGTGGATCTGAAAATTAAATTTATGAATTTAGCTCTTCACTACATGAAAAACATATCAAACCGTATAGGTCTACAATATTCAATTTGATTAGTGCCCTATATTATAATGTCTCAATTAATGCATGATAGGCTATGGAATCATAATCTACTCAAATAGTAGGCCTGAACAATATTAATAACTATGCAGTAGCCTAATTGATTAAATAATTTGTAAAATGGACATACAGTATAATCTACCCAGATTGCATATAAGTTGACCTAAGATGCAGTATATAGCCATCGCAAAATAAACAAAACAAAATTCAGACCCTTTGTTATACTCTTATAGTTGCTTTAAGGGGCGAAATAGTGAGGTCATCTGCCCCTCTTCAAACACTTTCTATGCATTTAATTTAATTAAGCCACCTTGGTAGAATATACCGCCTACTGAATAATAGCTCTGGAATACTACCATCTGTATTGCTTTCTGTAGAAGCCTCTTTCATACGGCAAATAATTATTATTTATGAAATACTAGCTGAAGTACCCGTGCTTCGCTACGCGTCATAAATAAATTAAAATGTGAAGGTGACAGTTAAAACAGGGGATAGGCGAGGTGCTGCGCAGAGGGAGATTAACATTTTGTCCAACTACACCGCTCGGCGTTGACCGTGTTTTATAGCACAAATTTAGGTTTTACTCGCTAACAGTTGCAGATACCTTTCGGATGGAAAATGTAATTTTAAACCTCGCATATGCCATCAAAAGTTTGCTATTTCTTAGCGTTCTCTTTTTATTTGAAATGGAAATATGAAAGTTTGAAACCAAAGGGTGTAGTGACGTCACTAAAATGATCGCCATTTTTAATAGTGCAAAGCATTGAAATCAAAAGTAACCTATATGTTAACCAGGTAAATCAGCTACTTCCATGTAAAATTCACGTAAATCGGACCAGTGGTACTTGCGAGATTGAGTAATACACAGACACACGCCATCTCAATTTTAGCCTCGCTTCGCTCGCGTCATAGTCGTATCATATTGTTTTTTGATGAAATGCAGGTTTAACCCCGTTAACACCCCTTTAGAACCTGAATACCCAAAAATCCCTCCTTAGTAGACGTTTTCGACACACAACAAACAAACATGTCCACAAAATATCATTCTTCTAACTTTAATAGTTTTGGTTGGTCGATGAGAGCAAACATACAAAAATCCTTCCTTAGTGGACGTTTTTCTTCCAGAAGTTCACCCCTCCCCATATGCCCCTTAAATTGCATTTATGAAAACACGGTCGAACACCTATTTATTTTATTTATTTATTTATTTATTTATTTATTTATTTATTTATTTATTTATTTATTTATTTATTTATTTTTAAGCTGATAGATTTCCTCCGAGTTTCAGACTCCTCCCTATGTCGTTTAAGAGATACACGCTCAGTTAGGAATCTTTCAACCCCCACTTTTCATCCCTTTCACCTCATAATATACACTACATCGAAAAACCATTAGACATGTGTCAGCTTATATTTAATGATTAGTATATGTGCCAAGTATCACATCCCCAAATGAAACCACTCGTGAGATATTGTTATTCAATGGAAAGCACGTTTACCCCCTTAACACCTCTTTAGAACCTGAATATCCAAAACTCTTTCCTTAGTGGACGTTTTCGACATACAACGAACATATCCCCAAAATTTCATGTTTCTAACTTCAATAAATTTGGCTGGGCGATGATGAGTGAGTGAGTCAGTCAGGATATTTTCTTTCATTTATTTTTGATAATTTCATCCGTCCCCATGAACCCCTTAAATTGGATTTATGAAACAAACGGTCAAACACCTATTTACTTATTTAAAGCTGTTTTCCCCCTGTTCCTGTTTCTTTTTCCATAATTTCACCCCTCTCCAAGGGCCCCTTAAATTGGATTTATGAAAAAACGTTTGAACACCTATTTACTTGTATTTTAAGCTGTTTTTTCCCACCGAATTTCAAACTTCACGCCTATGTCGTTTCAGAGATACACGCTCCGTCAAGAATCCCTCAACCCCCAATTTTCACCCCTTTCACCTCATAATATACACCACATCGATAAACCCTTAGACATATGTCTGATTATTTTTAATGATTAGTTTATATACCGAATATCACATCCCCAAACAAACAACTCATGAGATATCGTTATTCAATGAAATGCACGTTTACCCCCTTGACACGCCTCTAAAACCCGTATAAACAAAAATCATTCCTTAGTTAACGTTTTCGACATACAGCGAACATATTCCCAAAATTTCATGTTTCCAACTTTAATAGTTTTCGCTGGGCGTGATGAGTGAGTGAGTCAGACAGGTCATTTTCTTTCATTTATTTTACCAGAATTTCACCCCTCCCCATGGGCCCCTTAAATTGGATTGATTATAAAACGCTTGAACAGCTATTAACTTATTTCTTAAGCTGTCTTTTTCCCCTGAGTTAGTCGGTTAGGACACTTTCTCTCATTTTTCCCCCCAGAATTTCACCCCACCCCATTGGCCCCTTAAATTAATTTATGAAAAAAAAAACAGTCGAAAACCGATTTACTTACTTTTTAAGCTGATTTTTTTCGCTGAGTTTCAAATTTCTCGCCTATGTCGTTTAAGAGATAGGCCTACACGCTCCATTAGGAATCCTTCAACCCCCACTTTTCAGCCCTTTCACCTCATAATAATACACCACATCGAAAAACGCTTAGACACATGTCTGCGTATTTTTAATGATTAGTTTATATGCCGAGTATCACATCCACAAATGAAACCACTCGTGAGATATTGATATTCAATGAAATGCATGTTTAACCCCCTTAAGACCCCTTTAGAACCCGAATATCCAAAAAACCTCCCTTAGTGTACGGTTTTGACATACAACGAACATATCCCCGAAATGTCATGTTTCCAACTTCAATATCTTTGGCTGGGCGATGATGAGTGAGTGAATGAGTCAGGACATTTCCTTTCAATTTTTTTTTCTTCAGAATTTCACCCCTCCCGATGAACCGCTTCAATTTGATTGAAAAACAAACTGTCGAAAAGCTATTTACTTACTTTAAAGCAGTTTTCCCCCTGAGTTTGATGAGTGAGTCAGTCAGGTAATCAGTTAGGACAATTTCTTTCCTGTCCCCCTCCCCCGAATTTCACCCCTTCCCATGGGCCCCTTAAATTGGATTTATGGAAAAGCGGTCAAACACATATTTACTTATTTTTATGCTGATTTTTTTCCGCTGAGTTTCAAACTCCTCGCCTATGTCGTTTAAGAGATACACGCTCCGTTAGGAATCTTTCAATCCCCACTTTTCACCCCTTTAACCTCATAAACACATCGGAAAACCCTCAGACACGTGTCTTGTTACTTTTTAATGATACGTTTATATGCCGTGTATCACATCCCCCAATGAAACCAATCGAGAGATATTGTTATTCAATGAAATGCAGGTTTAATCCCCTTAAGACCCCTTTAGTCCTGAATATCCGAAAATCCGCCCTTAGTAGACGGTTTTGACATACAATGAACATATCCCCAAACTGTCATGTTTCTAACTTCAATAATTTTGGCTAGGCGATGATGAGTGAGTGAGTAAGTGAGTGAGTCTGGACATTTTCTTTCAATTTTCTTTTTTCAGAATTTCACCCCTCCCCATGAACCCCTTAAATTTGATTTATGAAAAAAAAACTGTCGAACAGCTATTTACTTACTTTAAAGCAGTTTTTTCCCCTGAGTTTGATGAGTGAGCCAGTCAGTCAATCAGTTAGGACACTTTCTTTCCTGTTCCCCCCCCCCCCCCCAGAATTTCATCTCTCCCCATGGGCCCCTTAAATTGGATTTATGAAAAAGCTGACAACACATATTTACTTCTTTTTATGTAGATTTTTTTTCGCTGTGTTTCAAACTCCTCGCGTATGTCGTTTAAGATACACACGCTCCGTTAAGAATCTTTTAATCCCCACTTTTCACCCCTTTCACCTCATAATATACACCACATCGAAAAACCCTCAGACACATGTCTTCTTATTTTTAATGATGAGTTTATATGCCGAGTATCACATCCCCCCATGAAACCAATCGGGAGATATTGCTATTCAATTAAATGCAGGTCTACCCCCTTAACACCCCTTTAGAACCTGAATAGCCAAAATTTCTCTCTTAGTGGGCATTTGCGTCCCTTGAGGAAGCTGCATACCAGATTTCATTCCAATCCGTTCGGTGGTTTCTGAGATTTCGTGATGAATAAAAGAATGAGTGAGTGAGTGAGTGAGTGAGTGGTATTTGAAAAATATATAGTAGAAAGAAGATAGTGTCAAGTCTTTGTTATGCTAAACTCGGTTGACAGTGCTGTGTGAGCAGTTGAGTAACTAACGGGATTTCAAGTAAACATCCTCATTTTCTATACCGGTAGTGCTGAGCGCAATTGGCATCAAGTCGGCCGTGCCTGGACTTGAGCTATGTTGCCATGGAAACTATCTGCCTTGCCCTTCCTTCATGAGTATATTTTATGATTTGATTAGCCTGTTTTTGAGTGAAAAAGGGCCGAAATCAGAAGAATGAGAAAGAATATCGAAAATTCATGTAGCCAGCGGTTCCTTCTGGGTCCTAAACTATGTGTATGCAAAATATGGTTGAGATTGGTGGAACGGTGTAGATTTGTATACGGAACCAACATATATACATACATACATACATACATACATACATACATACATACATACATACAGACTTTCACTTTTATATATTAGATATATCCTTTCCTAACAAGGGAAGTCTCTGAACCGGGGAATCGCGGATCCTGCTGGAACTTAGCAGATACGTTGCGCGAGCTCAACTAGGCAGAACCGCGAATAAAAATATTTCGGAAATTAACTCGTACCCACCGTAAACGGCATTAAATACAACAATTTTGAACTGGGCGCGCTGGTTAAGAGGGAGTGTGCCTCACGCCTGATTGGAGGCTCAAAAGATCACGTTCCAAACGACTGCCCTCTTGTACTCGCGCTCACAAGCTGCGCTGCGGCATGGGACATTAATGCTGCATCTTTACAATATATACGTGTCCACGTTCATAGTACTGATTTCTATACAACCAGTTATGAAACCTGTAAATATCAATAGCACAACAAATAAACACATTTGTTACAAGAGACGAACCCCAGAATGCCAGATAGGCACAAAACCATCAAATACCATCCAAACTGTCCAACAGGTCCTGTTCTTGAATGCTGAGACACATTTCTATACATTTTCCATACTTTTCCTCCTGTGAACATGTCATATGTTAACATTCATCATGCAATGCATGGGACACCAACCGTCTGTCGCCTCTCATTCGGTGATTGTACGCAGTAGGCCGCGAACCACAGTACGGTTGGGATGCAACCTCTGACGCAGCCAATGAAGCTCACGCCGCGCCGCTGGCGCGCCAATTTAAACGTATAAATCTTAATGTTTCATCTAGTACAAGAAGAAGTTAATTTCCGAAAGATTTTTCTTCACGGTTCTGCCTAGTTGGGCTAACGCAATGTATCTGCAAAGTTCCAGCAGGATCCGCGATTCCCCGGTTCAGAGACTTCCCTTGTAATTGTCCAAATGCTTCAACAAGATATTTTACGAATTAGAGAAGCCTGTAACATCATAATAACATCATAATGTTTCACATTGAAACCCTGGGGGCAGACATCAGTTGTCTTTGTAGTTGGACATATTGCTAACATTGTTACAGGCTTCTCGAGTTCATAAAATGCTTTGTTGAAGCATTTGGAAAGGATATACATTTCGTAAATAATAATTATTCACCGTATGGAAGAGTATTTCTTCTGCTCTAAAAATGCAATTCAAACCTGTTGATGACACCACAAAGCTCTCCATTGTGAAAGAGAAAGTTTTTTAATATACGAGGCTGCTTCAGAAAGAAACCTGTTGAACTTTTGAGAAGCAAAATATGCTTGTATATCTACAGCTCATTTTCTCGAAAGCGTGCTCTCAGTTTTTCTGACGGCTTCACATGTATATATTTTAGTAGTTTTCCACGCAGCTTACAGTAAACAGGTGTATCCTTTCCAATGTATTCCTCTCCATTGTTAATACACAACTCCAGGCAATTTTCATAATTTTCAAACGCCCCCTCGTACACCTTTCTGAAAAGCATCACGCATATCAAACAACGAATTTCTCTCATTATTGCCAGAAACCAACACCCTTTCAAGGTGATTTTCAACCACGGAAGCAACCCTAGTGGGCTTTAATAACTGCAAATGTCCCGTTATGAAAAAATGTATTGATAATAATATCTTTTTTCAATTGTTGATCTTATTATTTAAACTAGTTTCCATGATTGGTTCCGTATTGACGTACTAAATAGTTTTTAACAACAATTATACATCCGCCTTAGTCAATACATAAACGAAAGGAAATATAATTAGATTTGCTCCTGGTACATGTTTCAGGGATTAATTGCTTTTATCCCCTTCATCAGACAAGATTAATATCTGAAGAAAGTTATAAAATAGCGTTACACTAAAAAAAAACAAATGGCTATTGACTTAATATGGTGCAACATATAAGTTGGTCACAGAAAAATATTGAGCAAAACTAAAAAATATGAAACGGTGATGATATTCAGCCATCAAACACAAGCGAAGATAAACGTAGAGAACCAGTGGACAGTTCACTCACTTATATGGTGCACCATATTATGTCAAATAGCCATTTGTTTTTTGAGTGCAACGCTATTTTATAACTTTCTTCAGATATTAATCTTGGCTGATGAAGGGGATAAAAGCAATTAATCCCTGAAACATGTATCAGGAGCAAATCTAATTATATTTCCTTTCGTTTATGTATTGACTAAGGAGGATGTATGATTGTTGTTAAAAACTATTATTGATCTTCCCAGCTGGGCCTCACCAATGGCCTCTGTGAGTGATCATTCCTCTACCGTCACAGGGGCAGTCTGGGAGCTGAACACACTTTGTCAGCAGATACAAATGGGCATGATGACTGGCCGATCGCCCAGGCGATCACTAACGTGGATCTAATTTATTAAGGGTTAGGGAAGAGATTTTGGAATGAATGTGGCCGTTGACCTGTTGAAAGAAACCGTTCCAGCATTGGCTTGGTAGTGAAAATAGAAAACCACGGAAACCATTTTTAGGACAGCTGAGGTGGGATTCGAACTCACGACCTCCCGATGCCAGTGAGGGCCGAGCTAGCGCATTAGCGCACTCGGCCACCATGCCCGATCTGTATATTAATGCAAAGCTAATATTGTACAAGCATTTGTCAGACCATAGATTTGTAACCCTTCCCATGTAATAGTACTAGGCTGCATAATGGGTTTTAGAAGGGCTTGATATTTAAGGAGAATGATGCTCTTATTGACTTAACTGACAGCAGACGTACAGCGAACATGTTGTTCAATTTATTTTTGGCAATAAGTCTTTGTAAATTAAGATTCTTGAACTCTGCGGAAGACTCAAAATCCTTCTTGATAATTTGTTGTAGCCTATTAGGCGTGATAGCATCCACAATACCAAGAAGAGGAAGAAGAAGAATGTCACAAATACTGTACTGATTCTCTAGAGCCCGTACGGACCTTCACCCTCTGCTCGACAGGCCATGGTCAGCTGATTCTGTGAGCTGCGTTGTCTGCGTATGGCTTCACTTCCCTTGACATTTCACGTAAAACTACAATCCTCCTCCTCCTCCCTTGACATTTTGGCCAGGATGTCTCCGCTCCATTTCAGGTTAGATGTCGCTCCTAGACGACATAGCCGGAGGTCAGGAAGTGAAAAAATTACTTTTTGAAGATGATGGTGAATGATTATGGAAATCAATAGTAATGGTAATAATAATAATAAGAAAATCCTTCGGAAATTCGTGTGATAAACTGTGTTATTGTGTTGGATGTACTAGTGCGTGAATTTGTAAATTGGGGATAAAATTGGGAAGAGGTGACCGTGGCCAGTTGCGAATCATCTCACCATTTGCCTGGAGTAGAAGTGGGGGAAACCACGGAAAACCACTTCCAGGATGGCGGAGGTGGAAATCGATCCCTCCCTTCTAAGTTTTGGCTCACGAAGCTGAGTGTACCCCTTTGTAGCCCTCACACCAGAATGAAAATTTCTTGGTAGAGTCAGAAATCGAATCTGTACCTCCGGTGCACAGGCAAGAACGCTAGCCACTAGATCACGAGGTCATTATTTAAAAAACAAACTTTAAATAAGCTCTCCTGCGAAGAAACAAAGGATTTGGCTTACAGTATTCTTCCTCTTGACACTTAACATCTGATGGAAGATAAGAGAACCAATTTAACGAGTTGGTCCTTCTGCGGCCGCGTGTGACAGATGTTGGAATCGTTATGAAATATTTTTTCTGTCAGTGATTCTAGCTGGGATTTGATGATAGCTTCAGCACTGTCCCATAACCATTCATTTTTATTATCAGCGTGTGATGTGCGTCAGGCCTCGCCCACTGGCTCGTAGCCCATGTATCAGCGCTAGGCTGACACTTTTCTGGGAACAAGTTGGCTAAAATTCCTCGTTTAATTCAAACTATTTGTCAGTTTGCTGAAGTTTGCAGCACGCTGGAATGTAATCTGTTCCGTGATGTACTGCACAAGCAAGCTTGCTGGTAGCCTACAGAAGCACAGCTATTACAAGAGCCACTGCTCAATTTCCTTGCGGTATTAAGTTCATCCACATCTTTATTAATAATTGCTTAATTTAATAATTTTTATTTAACTTAATTAATAATTAATAGTGAAAACTGCCCGTACTGTATTCTTTAAGCGGAGAAATAAATCGTCTATAATAGAAGCAGCGATTTTATTTATGAGGGAACGCTGGAGAACGGCAATCCTCCAACCAATTTTTAGGGTTTTTCTTTTATTTTGACCCTGCAGCGTAACAATGTGAGTTTAATCCCACAACACGACCATGATGAGTAGCTGCAACAAGTTTGGAGATCGGAAGATCGAATCCCTACGCTGATAGCGGCTATCTTGAGTGTAGTTTTATCCCCGAATTTTTCCACACTCCCTTCAGGTAAATGCCAGGAGAGTACCTTATTTGAAGCTCTGGAGCTACTACCTGAATCCTACCCCTTAATAACTACAGTTACAAGCACTACTACAGTCACCACAGAAATACAAGTTATGAGACAAATTGAACACACACCAAGTACACAGGACTGATGACTAAGATGTCCCAAGCCTATAAAATGAATTAACATCAAAAACAAGCACTTATTTTGACCTTTGAAACGTCTTTCAGTACTGTACTTCGGATTACGAAAGCATTATTACTTATCGCATTTGCAACAGCGGCAGAGCATCTTTAACGGGAAACAGTTGAACAGTAAAGAGCGTCGAATGGAAGGTATGTTGTTGTTGTTTCTTTTCAGAGGGCTTGGGGATCGTGGTTATTATCTCCGTGTTTAATTATGTAATTTTAAAAAATGCTGATAACGTGTGTAATTGTGGTGTCTGTAGTCACGTATGTATTTATAATTTAGGTGAGGATTGGGAAGGTGGTGGCCTATAGTTACGAACCATCATGGCATTTGCCTGGAGCATAAGTGGAAAACCACGGAAAACCACTTTCAAGAAGGCTGAAATGGGAATCGACCCCATCATTTCATTTTTTTTTTCTCACGAGACTGAGCGTACCCCGTTTCAACCCTCAGACAAGAATTGAATTTCTTATAAGAACCGGGAATTGAACCCGGGCCTCCGTGGTGACAGCCAAGAATGATAGTCACTACGCAACGAGACGAACAGAAGAAATGAGGTGTCCCTAACGGTTGAATGATTTTCATGGCTGGAACCCTTTCTGACGTTATACTCATGAGAGGTATAAATGTGGTGCTGGCGCCGAATGTTACGAATAGGACCCTGGACTGACAGGCTAACAAATGAAGAAGTCCTCAAGGGAGCTGAAGAAACAATCAGTCTAGGGGAAATGATTACGAAAAAAAGATATAATTGGATTAGTCACTTACTCCGACATTCATCTTCCTACGGAGGGGAAGTAAATCCGGCGCGGCGGTCCCATGTCATAGATTTATGGCATGTTAAAGAACCTTCCACTAATTACATCTGTGTGAAGCTAAATTGTATAGGTTAAGAATGTAAACAACGCTCTTAGGTTCCTACGTTCGTTGCCAAGAGCCGACTGCGGTGGCGTCTGGTAGCTAAGTTCTGAACTAGTAGTCGTCGACGGTGGCGTTTGTTGGCAAAAGTAGGAGCTACTTGAAAAATTCATAAGTCTGCAGTCCGTACTTGAATTAAAAAACAGATAACACACACTAATACAGTCATCACAATTAACACCGGTTACCAGACAGATTCTACACACACCCAAAGTACACGGGGCTATATGACCGCGTTGTCGCAGCCCCTAAACTTAAGAACCAACCAACCAACGACATTCATCATGGTGCACCACACTGTTTGAAGGGAAACTGTAAGGGAAGACTAGAAGAGGACGCCCAAGAGCAGGGTTCCTCGATGGCATTAAAGGGCGACGTCCATATCAAGTAATCAAGCAGTTGGCTCAAGATAGAAGGTCGTTGGATGAAGACAGTCGTGCTACCCACCAACCATCAGGTTGAGGAGAACTAGAGAGAGACACTAATTCAACACACACCCAACTACAAGGGATTGATGACCAAGATGTCCCAAGTCCCTAAAATAAATTAACATTAACACATGAGAGGTGTCACCAAAGAGATGAAATAAATGAAGAATGAAGGAGTATGAAGAAGGCGGCTGTGGCTGATTGAAAGGTACCTTGTAAGAATTTGGTTGGCACCTCAACTAGGCATTACATTTCAAACTAAACGTA
Source organism: Meconema thalassinum (assembly GCA_946902985.2). Taxonomy (NCBI): domain Eukaryota; kingdom Metazoa; phylum Arthropoda; class Insecta; order Orthoptera; family Tettigoniidae; genus Meconema; species Meconema thalassinum. The sequence continues at coordinate 1,762,389,885 of OX336388.2, forward strand.
GTTGTTGTTGTTTGAGTCTTCAGTCTTTTGACTGGTTTGATGCAGCTCTCCATGCCTCCCTGTCCTGAGCTAATCGTTTCATCTCTACATTGCTCCGACACCCTACATCCGCGGCAATCTGTTTAACATATTCTAACCTTGGTCTACCCCTACAGTTCTTGTCCTCGACCCTTCCTTCACTAACTAAGCTTGCTAATCCTGGGTGTCTTAGTATGTGTCCTACCAACCTATCTCTTCTCTTCATTAGCAGTCGCCAGAAACATCTCTCCTCTCCCACTCGTCTTAATACCTCTTCGTTTGTAACCCTATCTACCCATCTGATCTTCATCATTCTCCTGTAACACCACATTTCAAATGCTTCAATTCTCCTCTTTTCTGCTGCACCAATAGTCCAAGTTTCACTTCCATAGAGCGCCACGCTCCAGACAAAGGCTTTCAAAAATGACTTCCTAATACCTAAATCTATATTCGATGTCAGCAGATTCCTTTTTTGTAGAAATGCTTTCTTTGCCTGAGCCAACCTACTTTTTATATCCTCTTTGCTTCGTCCATCACTGGTTATTCTGCTTCCTAAGTAACAGAAGTCTCCTACTTCCTTTAGCTTTTCACCTGCCAATTTGATCTCCATAGAGGTTTCTGATTTATTTCGGCTGCATTCCAGTATTTTTGTTTTATATTTATTAATTTTCATCATGAATTCTTTCCGTAAGACGGAGTCCATACCATTCAAAAACTCATTCAAATCCTCAGGCTTGTCGGCCAAGATGACGATGTCATCAGCAAATCTCAGAGTTGAAATTATTTCTCCTTGAATCTTCACTCCCACTTTAAATTTTTCTCTAATTTCCTTCATTGCTTGTTCAATGTAAAGATTGAAAAGTATGGGTGATAAGTTGCAGCCTTGCCTTACACCTTTCTGAATACCAGCTTCTCTCTCATGTCCTTCAACTCGAATGACTGCTGTCTGGTTTCTGTACAGATTGTATATCACCCTCCTATCCCTGTACTTTATTCCAATCGATTTCAAAATGTCAAACAATTTAGTCCAATCAACGTTATCAAAAGCCTTTTCTAAGTCTACAAAAGCCATGAACGTTCTCTTATCTTTCCTTATTCTACCTTCCAAAATCAGCCTAAGACTTAGTACAGCTTCCCTTGTTCCTACATTTCTCCTGAAACCAAACTGGTCTTCACCCAACTCCGTTTCTATCTGGCTTTCAATCCTCTTGTAAATTATTCTAGACAGGATCTTTGAAGCATGAGTAATCAAGCTGATTGTACGGTAATCTTCACATCTGTCAGCTCCCACTTTCTTTGGTATAGGGATGATTACATTCTTCTTGAAATCAGGGGGTACCTCACCTGCCTCATAAATCCTACATACCAAGTGAAATAACCTGACGATTTTTATTTCTTTTTCTTTTTCTTTTGTGGATTACAGATTCCGCTATTTTCTATCTCAGTATGTGTTTATTATCGGGACTGATGAAAACGATATTCAGACCCTTAAACAAAATGCTACCTTCAATCCAACAGGTGTAGCGTCTAGCATTCTTGGCTGTCACCCCGAAAGTCTGAGTTTGATTCCCGTCTCTGCCAAAAATTTAAGTCTGGTGTGAGGGTTGGAACGGGGTAATCTCAGCATTGTGAGGTAAAACTGAGAAGAAGTGGGTTCGACCTCAGCCATCCCGGAAGTGGTTTTCCGTGGTTTCTCACATCTACTCCATGCAAATGCCGAGATGGTTGCTAACTTAAGGCCAAGTCTGCTTCCTTCCCAATCCTCACCTGAATTACAAATACACACAATTACAAAGGTTATCAGACAAATTCTACACACAAGCAAGTACACGGCACTAATGCCCCTCAAATGAAACAACAACAATCAAACAGGGAGTCCTTATCGGAGATGTTTCACAACATATTCGCCTTGGAATATGCGTGGTTTTAAAGCATTCCACGAGCCTAATTGGTAATTTCGTTTGTGATATTCGGAACCTGAACGTGTCCAGCTGCGCGGCTAGCAAGCTAGGCTTTAACTCGAATGGTCCCGGGTTCGATTCCTTACCAAGCCGTGAGGATTTTAGCCCCCTAGCTCGGGGAATGGATGTTTGTGACGTCGTTGTTGTTGTTGCTTATTTTAGGGGCTTTGCGACATTGTGGTCATGTAGCCCTGTCTACTTGGATGTGTGTGGACTTTGCCTGATAACCTGTTTTATTGTAGTGTGTGTAGTGTATATTTGTAATTCAGATGTGGCTTGGGAAGGAGGTGGCCGTGGCCTTAAATTAGGAACCATCCCGGCATTTGCCTGAGGTAGAAGAGGGAAACCATGAAATCCACTTAGAGGATGACTAAGTTGGGAATCGAACCCTCCTTTTCTCACTTTTGCCTCACGAGTCTGAGTGTACCCATTCCAGCCTTCAGACCAGAACTAAATTGATTGGCAGAGGCGGGAAACAAACCCGGACCTCCGGGGCGACAGCCAAGCATGCTAGCCGCTACACGACGAGGGGTTTGTGATGTCATGATAAAAGGAAGGACTGAAAATAGAGCAAACAGCAAAAGGGAAAAAGAAGTAAAAGATAAAAAAAAGTCTCAACAGAGCATGTAATATGAAATTGAACTAAAAATAAATAGACCACAAAACGTATGAAACATAAACATCCAGTTTAGGGACAGATGACCTCGTAGTTTCGGCCCTAAAAATCTCAATAACTAACTATAAATATCGAGTTTATTTACGCTCAGGACAGTTTAATAACAGAGCCGTAATCTGTAGCTTCAGTGCTGAGTTGGAGCGAATTGGAAATTGAATGGCTTCCCTTTCCCAGTACTTGGTTCGTCCACTGAGGCTACACGGCATTCAGGGCATGTGCCAGAGACAAATCAAGAGAGGGGAGAAGTGTAATATTACTGCGACGGAAGAAGGTCGATATCTGTGTCATCTCACCACAGGCTAGCAATGACTGTTGCGCGTGGAATGAAATCGTTCAGAGCTGCAGATGACTTTCAAGTATAGACGCTTTTAATTAGGCATTAATAATAATGATCTACCCCTTGTTATTACTGTTTCTGCGGGTTGAAGGAAGAAATGCATTAATGTATATTTAAAGGGTGGTTTTTACTGCTGGATGACATTCGTGACGTCAACTTCATGAGAGGAGTCACTGAGATGGAGCTTTAAGCAATCTTGTTGTTGTTGTTGTTGTTTCATTCGAGTGGCTTGGGCATTATGGCCATTTATCCCCGTGTACTTGTGTGTGTCAGATAATGTCCTCTTTGCTTCGTCCATAACTGGTTATTTTGCTTTCAAAGTAGCAAATGTTTCCTTCGTCCTTTAGATTTTCACCTGCCAATTTTACGTCAATATAAGTTTCTGATTTCTTTCAACTGTATTCCATTTTTTTAAATTTATTGATTTTCATCATGAATTCTCTTCTCAAGACGGAGTCCATACCATTTAAAAATTAATTAAAATCCTCTGGTGAATCGGATAAGATGATAATGGCATCACCAAATCTATGAGCAGGGATTATTTCTCTTTGAAGCTTTACTCCTTCTTTAAAGTTTTCTCCAATTTCCTTCATTGCTTGTTCAATGTATAGATATGAAAGTATGGATGATAAGTTGCAACCTTGCCTTACACCTTTCTAAATGCAAGCTTCTCTCTCATGCGAATACGTTATATCAATACGTCAGTAAGAAAATTCAGCATTGTTAATAATTGCAACGACAAAAATTAGAAGCCGTTGCATTTAAATACATAAATATCTTCTCATTCTAGTGTAGAAATGAATCTACAAGTTTCTCAGAAAACCATTACGATTATTACGAGATGCATCGAATGTTGTTGAGGTAGTAAAGAAAAACATTGAAAAGAAACATTTAACATAAATATTGTTAATTGGCTGAAACAGTAAATCTGTGTTTTTAAAATCTTTAAGCAATCCCTGTACACGTTAATAACCCCACTTAATGCTTACAACTTAAAGACATTCATACCACCTCTCCAGAAAAATGAGTTGGTGCACTGTCTCTGTCGTTAAGTGGCTTTGCAGTAAGCTTTGAACAGAGAAGTCCGAAACTAGTGGTAACTTATTGACAAACTCTGTCACAACTCCTCCCAAGTTCTTTAAAAGAGATCACACTCGTGGTCACACAACGCCCACGATGTCCTATAAAAATGAGATGAACTCCTTCACAAAGATGTTATTTTGCTAAGAGGATGACCAACTTCAGATTTGCAATGAAAAAGAGATGTACTGTAACCGATATCGCATGGTTTTGAGAGCGCTGGCAACGTCGCATAGCAGGAGGAAGAAGCGGAAGTAACCTGAGGTTGATGGTTTTACGTCATGGACATAGTCGACAGCATGACTAGGCGAAGGTTCCAGAAGCGTAGAGGGCGCTGACGAGCTCCAGGAAAAGTCAAGATGGGAAGGTCACGTCGGAGAAGCAGTTCACTTTCTTTTGTATCGCCGTACACCGAAGTTCACTTTCTTTTGTATCGCCGTACACCGAAGTTACAAGCAAGTGTGTAGGGGCAGTCGTACCGTGGCAACTTGGAACCAGTGCGGTATTCCGATAGTTTCTTTTAACGTAGCTGAAAGACTCAGTATTATTTCTTGCGTGGACAGCTCTGTATTAACGAATATTAAAGCCAAATGTGGCGAGGCGATATTATAACGCAGATCATAATTATATGTTGTGAAATACTAGTCATTAGTACAACGGAGTGCGAGCAAACACACGTGGTGTCTTAAGTTTATACGAGGTACGGGACTGCATGGGCCGTGCGCGATATAATTTACGCCTAGAACATATGAATGAAGCTATGTGCATTTGTTTGAAAAGCAGACAAGTGAGTATCCAGGGTCAGTGAACTATGAGAGATAAACTGAGTGTAGTCAAAATATACAGCGACATCCAAGGCCAAGGACGGACGTAATCTCTTATGAGTGCAGGCTGGTGTAAATGCGTACGAAATAACCTGTGTCGTTATAGAGTTATCGTCACGGCCATAAGTTGATATTACTTGGCATATTCGCCATGAAGATTGCAGCGATGTATTGGACGGACATAAAGGCTATCAGTACAGACCAGAGCGAGTTTTGTGACAAGAACTTTACGAGCGAAGAGATGAACGGCTAGATCTAGAAATGTGGAAGCTGTTATGATGACGTGGAAACCAAGGCGAGTCAGGACCATGGACACCCAGAGGGTCGCGAGCTGGATCCAGGGCGAGAGGGGAGGATGTTCAATGAGAAGAACGTGGAACCAAACCCTCAGGAAACGTGTCAGCGAAACCAAGACTGAGGTGGTCGAAAGGTACTGGAAACCATGTTAATTCTTAAGTAGTGGTTAATGGGTAGTGGTTACTAAGATTTGGACAGATGGGCTTATAATCGAAATAGAATTTAATCAAAGAGATAAAATGCGATAATATGACAAGATTATTAGGACAGTAAATTTTAAGTTTTCTTTTGAGAGATTATTACAGTCATATTTAGGATTTAAAATGAAATACATGGATGCTTTAAAATATAATCTGAGTACAGGGATCTTTCAGCGTGTTACGTCGCTGTGTTCTTTGAATTGGTGCAACCTGGATGACAATTTATGGTTTGAACAGGCTTAAATTACAGGGGGACCATTTACACTTAAGGGGCCACTTTTTGTGCGCACATCATGATATGTATACTAAACACTCACACGTCACTGAGGTTTCCCTTTACATGCTAACATGAGGAGATGCATTTGGTAGGTAACTGATACAAGGTTGTGTGAATAATGAAACTGCATTGATAAAATAGTAGGGTTGTCTAATACAAAATTATGATGAAACTAAAGGTTCTCACTATAGCAAGGTGAATAAAATAAATGATTATAATTAATGTTACGTGATAAGTTAAAGTATATGAAATTTTGAGACAATTGTCAGTTAAAAAATAATACAGATAGGCAGAGGCCATCTACTTAAATGTTTATGGTGTATTTATAAACGTGTGAAGAGCATACAGTGGTTAACAAAAAAATAAAAAAATATCTGGAATCATAAAGATTTTACAAAGTAAAGTAATAAATGTAACAGCCAACAACCAGTCATTTTTCTGAGTGAGGCACAGCTGAACGGAAACCAGTGGAAATAATAATGACAGTATTTAATCCATGAATTAAAATTTTGTAAATGAATTCTTTAACGCCAGTGACATCCATATATAAATATATATTTTTCTTTTGGTGATTACATTTAGTTAGAAGGAGATCGAATGAGGCAATAATTATTCCTTTGAATATTTTCTCATATTTATGCACCTGCTCATTTATGGACTATTCAACGGAGAGGTGACATAGCATTTTAAAGTAATGGTTGTAATATTAGGGTGATATAGCTCTGATCTCCGTAAGTTATTTTGTATCCAAGGATTAGGACGCCCGGAAATTTTTGTCCTCATTAATTTGAATTTTGCTTCTGCGTCATTAGTTTATTTGCACATCAAGAGTAATTTTGAGAAGTCTCCAAGCGAAGGTAGGCTTCTGTGTTTGATTTTATGTATTTCGTCGTGTGGTTCTGTAATAAATGGTGGATGAGTTTTATTTTAACAGCGGAGTTTTTTGTCATAATTGTTCGTTGTCATACTTGTGTGTCCACCGGATCAATTTTGAGATTTTACCCCAATTGTACCCATCTTTATAAAGACCCCGGAATTGCTTGAATCCCGTTCCCAACATAGTATTTTTAATGCCAAATTTGATTCGGACATTCAACATTTTCTTTTAGGTAGATTTCATTAGAAAGCTAACTATTGCAATGGGTCCCATGTTTCGACTTCCGGAAAATTTCGACATATCTTCGCGTTTCACATCCCCCAGACCCCAAAACCACCGTCAGTTCAAAAGTTTATATATAAATTATGTATATATGTATATATCTATCTATATATATATATATATATATCAGTTTCTTGTGGACACGATAACTTCCGTAATTTTGCACTAATCACTTTGAATTTTTTACATAATATGTATCCCTATAAAATCTCGGTCGAGTTTGTTAATGGGCAAAATCGGTCAAAGGGGGAGAAAATGGGGGGCTTTTATCGAAAAAGTGAAATATCGCTATAACTCTCTTAATACATGAAATATCGAATCCCTTCAAAGTTCATAATATGTGTCGGATAAGTGCCAAAAATTTATGTCAAATAAGGTTTTTGATAGCACCAACCATTGACCAAAGGGGTGGGAAAAAGTGGGTTTTTCGGGAAACATTAATCATATCTCTGTTAATAGGCACAATATCAAAACCACACAAAATGGACAATATTCCTCCAATAATTACCTAAAACTTTTGTCTGAAAGAATTTTTGATATGACCCACCATTACGCCACGGGGTGAACAAAATGATTTAAATTATAAGAAAATGCCAAGTGCCAAGACAGGTTGCCATGACAACTTTACTTTTAATTGATAAGGGATGAGCCATCAGCAGTTGCTATGACAACGCCACTGCACGAGATCACATTCAGTCTTCATATGTCTGTGGGAAGCGACTTCGGTATCGGAACTGGTAGCAAGCTGAACTTCTATGCCCAAGGTCGCTGGTTCAAACCCGGCTGAAGTCGTCGGATTTACTAAGAGCGCTAAAAAACCTGAGTTTGCTTTCCTTCGGAGGGGAAGTTCCAACGTTCGTTGCGAGTTGCTGATTGAGGTGGCATCCAGTAGCCAAGTTCACAGCTAGGTGTCGTTGACGGTAGTATTTTAGGTAGATTTCATTAGAAAGCTAACTATTGCAATGGGTACCATGTTTCGATTTCCGGAAAATTTCGACATATCTTCGCGTTTCACATCCCCCAGACCCCAAAACCACCGTCAGTTCAAAAGTGTATATATAATTTATGTAATATATGTATATATGTATATCAGTTTCTTGTGGACACGATAACTGCCGTAATTTTGCACCAATCACTTTGAATTTTTTACCGAATATGTGTACCCATAAAATCTCGGACGAGTTCGTTACTGGGCTAAATCGGTCGAAGGGGATGAAAATGGGGGACTTTTTTTTTTCGAAAAAATGAAATATTGCTATAACTCTCTTAATATGTGAAATATCGAATCCGTTCAAAGTTTATACTATGTGTCGGATAAAGCTCAAAAATTTATGTTTGAAACGTTTTTTGATAGCACCAACCATTGACCAAAGGGGTGGGAAAAAGTGTTTTTTTTTCGGGAAACATTAATCATATCTCTGTTAATAGGCACAATATCAAAACCGTACAAAATGGACAATATTCCCCTAATAAATACCTAAAACGTTTGTCTGAAAGAATTTTTGATATGAGCCACCATTGCGCCAAGGGATGAGAAAAATGATTTCGGAATTATAAGAAAATGCCAAGAGCTATCAGTGGTTGACATGGCAACACTACTAAATTGATGAGGGATGAGCCATCAGACGTTGCCATGACAACGCACTTGCGCGAGATCAGATTCAGATTTCCATATGACTAAGTGTGAAGCGGCTTCGGTGACGTAACTGGTAGCATGCTGAACTTCTATGCCCAAGGTCGCGGGTTCAAAGCCGGCCAAAGTCGTCGGATTTTCTAAGAGCGCTAAAAATCCCTCAGTAAGCTTTCCTTTGGAGGGGAAGTTCCAACGTTCGTTGCGAGTTGCTGATTGAGGTGGCATCTAGAAGCCAAGTTCACAGCTAGGTGGCGTTGACGGTAGTATCTGGTAGCAACATTAGGAACTACTGCTTGGAATTTAGCGTCTGCATTCCTTACCTGAATTACAGACTAACACAGCCATCACAATTCACACCGTTTATCAGACAGATTCTACACTCACCCAAAGTACACGGGGTTATATGACCGCGTTGTCGCAGCCCCTAAACTGTGGAACCAACCAACATCTCTGCGGGAGATACAATTTTGCGTGAAGAAGTAACACACCGTTACATAGTTACACATCAGTGTCGAAACCTTGCATAAGGACAGTGTGACCACAAGTATAACAAGTAGTTCCGTGAAGAACTGTACAGCCTATTTTCATATATCCTGCTCATGTTAATTGCCTCTATCAACATACAACATTTCAGTTTAATTGCTGTAACAGATTTGTAGATATTGAGAACCGTCTAAATATTTGAGGTGGTCGCCTGGTTGGATTTTTATTTTTGTACTATTATATTAAGATTATTGTGTACGTGTGGTATTCAAACTTCAATCGCATGATTAGAACACAAGAAGTAAACGAGATTTTAAAATTACGCACAGCAGCCATCTTGTGATTATGCAAACAATTGAAATAAATTAGATGCCAGTGGATCAAAATTTGTGTAAGCATTTAACGTGCAACGTTTCACGGCACTCGGATAGTTAATTCGCGAGAAACGTCCATTTAAATATTTATACTTCGCGTCGTCGCCATGTTGGATTCGTGCTCACCAGGTTACTGAAAGTCCTATAGGTGAACATATGTTGATAGTCTCTATGAACATAAAAATTTCAGTTTGGTTGCTGTAAAAGATTCATAGATATTGAGAACCGTCTAAATATTACGGAAGCTTGCCATTTAGGATTATTATATGTATAGGCCATAGAGTTATGTACCATTCAAGGACACTTATTGCCTAGGTTCATTATTCAAACTTTCACTTCAATCGCATGATTACGACACAAGAAATAAAAACTTAATTTTAAAATTTCGCACTGCCGCCATCTTGAGGTTATATAAACAATTGAATTAAATTAGATGGCAGTGCATTACAATCTGCAAAATCATTTACTGTACCACATTTCACTGCGCTCAGAGAGTTAACTCACGAGAAAAGTCTATTAAAATATTTCAAATTCGCTTGGTCGCCATGTTCGTTTTGTACTTTACAGGTTTATGAATTATACATAGGTAAACTTGTATCAGAACCCTTTATCACCATACAAAATTGCAGGGTGATATCTGTAATAGTTTCGGGGATATAGAATGTCAGTGAAATATTTCGCACAGCCGCCATTTTGAGGTTATGTAAACAATTGAACTAAATTAGACTCCAGTGCATTGCAATGTGTATAAATATTTGCTGTACCAAGTTTCATTACGTTTGGATAGTTAAATCGCGAGAAAAGTCTATTTAAAAGTCTCCACTTCGCTTGGCCACCATGTTGGTTTTGTAGTAACCAGGTTTTTGAAAGTCTCATAGGTGAACTTCTAGTAGTACCCTTTATCACCGTACACGATTTCAGGGCGATATCCGTTATAGTTTCGGAGATATTGAATGCTAGTGAAATATTTCGCACAGCCGCCATGTTTGATTGGTGAGACGTAACAAAATTCGATGGGCACGGTCGAGGTCGGCGGAAATAGTGCTATGAACTTACCGAGTTTCACTGAAATCGCTCCAGCCGTTTAAATTTTATTAGGGACACACACACGCACACACACACACACACACACGGACAAAAGGTGATCTCATAAGCCTATTTTTTCAAAATTGAAAATAGGCTAAAAATGGACTCCAAATGACAAGAAGGTTACCGTCCCCATAAGACAATAAAATGTTTAAAATATGTTTAAAATGAAGAAAAACAAAGTTAATTAATCTCCAATTATAAAATACTTTCACGCGATAAATGAGGTCTGATCCTTCTACGAAAACCTGCATATTCTGCCTATTTTCGCCTATCTCCAAGTTTGTCCGGTGAAATCTACCTCCGCCTTCCGGCGTGCCGAGAGGACTTTTTCTTTTCGAGTTGTACCGAATTCTGGGTGAGGGTTGACGTGTGTGTCGGGCCACCCAATCCAAAGCCAGATTATCGGGCACAGTACAGGGAAGTTGGTTTTCCTGGAAACTTAATCGGTATTAAAGATGATTCTCTGGAGAGTGTTTACAAACAGGAATGATAGGGGATTTTCAGCATAATCTTGAACCAATCTTAAAAACATGTCGTACAAGACACAAAATCTTCCAACGCCAGAACATTTTCCAATAAATGTAAGATCCGTTTCATAATGTATTTATAATATACTTTCTATCAGATTCTACACACGAGTATCGTTACGTATTTCTACAGATATCTTACCGTAGTACCCCGTGTTTATTTACACATTTGTCTCAACGTATGGTGAGCATTTGTATACCCTACTCATGAAAGTCAGGCATTCGTAACTACCGTTTTCAAATCATATCGTTGCATTTTCGCATTAAAATTAATATTTGGAAGACATTGTTGACTATCTAACATGGATTTTAAAGTTTTAAAAATAAATATTTGTTGTGCAAGTGATCTACTTTGACTGAGCTCCATGAAAACGAAATTGCTTAAAATTGTACCTGTATGGTATTCTTTCTTGAAATGATGAATGGTTACATTCATTATAACGTTTTCTGAATTCTTTCTTTTTCAATAAAAGCACAGATAGAGTGATGTTTCCAGGTAATATAGGTAGGTTACGTAATCAAGTGTACTTCTGATAAGGGAATTATATCATTTGTTAAGGGAGAATACATCCTGTAATTCTCCAGTATTTCTTATAATAAACCGTAACAGACTTCATTCGTATTTTAAGGGAGTTATCTACTTGTTTTCAAAATTTCTGATAAATATTATTCTTACAATTAAATAATATAAGAAACACTTAAACCATCAGCTCTTCGGCACATACTCTAATAAGAAGGTATGTGGTCAGATCCCGCAGATTTACAGTTCTGCTCTATGGTATTCATTCTTGAAATGATGAACGGTGACATACATTTTATATATATACTAGCAGGTACCCGCGGCTTCGCTCGCGTCATAGTCGTGTCATATTTTTATTCAATGAAATGCAGGTTTAACCCCGTTAACACCCTTTTAGAACCTGAATATCCAAAAATCCCTCCTTAGTAGACGTTTTCGACACCCAACAAACATATCCCCAAAATATCATTCTTCTAACTTTAATAGTTTTGGTTGGTCGATGAGAGTGAATATCCAAAAATCCTTCCTTAGTGGACTTTTTCTTCCAGAATTTCATCCCTCCCCATGGGCCCCTTAAATTGGATTCATGAAAAAAAACGATCGACCACCTTTTTACTTAATTTTCAAGCTGATTCTTCCCCCTGAGTTTCATACTTTATGCCTCTGTCTTTTAAGAGATACTTGCTCCGTTAGGAGTCCTTCAACCCCCACTTTTCACACATACACCTCATAATATACAGTTCATCGAAAAACCCTCAGACATGTGTCTTCTTATTCTTAATGATGAGTTTATTGCCGAGTATCGCATCCCCCAAGGAAACCAATCGGGAGACATTGCTATTCAATTAAATGCAGGTCTACCCCCCTTAACACCCCTTTAGAACCTGAATATCCAAAAATCCTCCCTTGGTGGACGTTTTCGACATACAACGAACACAACCCCAAAATTTCATGTTTCTAACTTCAATAATTTTGGCTGGGCGATGATGAGTGAGTGAGTAAGTCAGGACATTTTCTTTCATTTATTTTTCAGAATTTCACCCCTCTCATGAACCCCTTATATTGGATTTATGATTAAAAAAACAGTCAAAGACCTATTTACTTCTTTTTAAGCTGTTCTTCCCCCCCTGAGCTTGATGAGTGAGTGAGTTAATCAGTTAGAACACTATCCTTCCTGTTTTTCCCCCGGAATTTCACCCCTCTCCAAGGGCCCCTTAAATTGGATTTATGAAGAAACGCTCGAACACCTATTAACTTATATTTGAAGCTGTCTTTTTCCTCTGAGTTTGATGAGTGAGTGAGTCAGTCAGTCAGTCAGGACACTTTCTCTCCTTTTTTTTCTAGAATTTCACCCCACCCCATTGGCCCCTTAAATTGAATTTATAAAAAAACGGTCGAACACCGATGTACTTATTTTAAGCTGTTTTTTTCGCAGAGTTTCAAACTTCTCGCGTATGTCGTTGAAGAGATACACGCTCCGTTAGGAATCCTTCAACCCTCACTTTTCACCCCTTTCACCTTATAATATACACCATATCGAATAAACCTTAGACACATTTCTGCTTATTTTTAATGATTAGTTTATATGCCGAGTATCACATCCTCAAATGCAACCACTCATGAGATATTGTTATTCAATAAAATGCAGGTTTAACCCCATTAAGACACCTTTAGAACCTGAATATCCGAAAATCATCCCTTAGTGTACGGTTTTGAGATACAACGAACATATCCCAAAAATGTCATGTTTCTAACTTCAATAATTTTGGCTGGACGATGAGTGAGTGAGTGAGTGAGTGAGTGAGTGAGTGAGTCTGGACATTTTCTTTCATTTTTTTTTCAGAATTTGTCCCCTCACAATGAACCCCTGAAATTTGATTTATGAAAAATAAACTGTCAAACACTTATTTACTTATATTTAAGCAGTTTTCTCTCCCTGAGTTTGAAGAGTGAGTGAGTGAGTCAATCAGTTAGGACACTTTCTTTCCGGTCCCCCCCCCCCCCCAGAATTTCATCCCTCCCCATGAGCCCCGTAAATTGAATTTAAGAAAAAGAAAACGATCGAACATCTATTTACTTATCTTTTAAGCTGATTTTTCCGCTGAGTTTAAAACTCCTCGCCTATGTCGTTTAAGAGATACACGCTCCGTTAGGAATCCTTCAACCCCCACTTTTCACCCCTTTCACCTCATAATATACACCACATCGAAAAACCCTCAGACACATGTCTTCTTATTTTGTATGTGTTCATATGCCGAGTAACACATCCCCCAATGAAACCAATCGGGAGTTATTGTTATTCAATGAAATGCAGGTTTAACCCCCTTAAGACCCCCTGAATATACGAAAATCCTCCCTTAGTGGACGGTTCCGACATACAATGATCATATTCCCCGAAATGCCATGTGTCTAACTTCAATGATTTTGGCTGGGCAATGGTGAGTGAGTCAGGACTTTTTCTCTATCCTTTTTTCAGAACTTCACCCCTCCCAAAGAACCCCTTAAATTGGGTTTATGAAAAAGACTGTCGAACACCTATTTACTTATTTTTAAGCATTTTTTACCCTGAGTTTGATGAGTGAGTCTGTCAGTCAATCAGTTAGGACACTTTCTTTCCTGTTTTTCCCCCCCAGAATTTCACCCCTCCCTATTGGCCCCTTAAATTGGATTTATGAAAAAACGGTCAAACACCTATTTACTTATTTTTTAAGCTGATTATTTTCCACTGAGTTTCAAACTCCTCGCCTATGTCGTTTAAGAGATACACGCTCCGTTAGGAATCCTTCAACCCCCACTTTTCACCCCTTTCACCTCATAATATACATCACATCGAAAAACCCTCAGACACGTGTCTTCTTATTTTTAATGATGAGTGTATATGCTGAGTATCACATCTCCCAATGAAACCAATCGGGAGATATTGTTATTCAATGAAATGCAGGTCTATCCCCTTAACACCCCTTTAGAACCTGAACATCCAAAAATCCTTCCTTAGTGCGCGTTTTCGACTTACCACGAACATATCCCCAAAATTTCATGATTCTAACTTCAATAGTTTTGGCTGGGCGATGATGAGGCAGTCAGTCAGTCAGGACACTTGTTTTTATTTAAGAGATAAGCATCGGTCCTAGTGGAAAATAATTCTATCACCTGAAACCAAAAATGCATGGGACGAAAAAAAAACATCAAAATATCATGTTGGTTTCGGACCCTAAAAGACGTGAAAAATATATTAAAAGTATTAAAAAAAACTATTTTTTGAAATTTCATTCGAATCAATTTTTATGTCATTCCTGGGACTTGGAAAATTCCGACCAAAAAGTACAAAATCATTAATAACTCCGTAAGTATTCGTCGTATGATGAAATAGCAAGAGACAAAAAAGATGTAATGTGTTATTGTCTACAACATAGGCCATGTATAATTTTACACTCAGACATATTACGTTCCCCCCCCCCCTTCCCACATAATTTCACCCCTCCCCATTGGCCCCTTAAATTGGATTTATGAAAAAAAAAACGGTCCAACACCTGTTTATTTATTTTTTATGCTGATTTTTCTCGGCTGAGTTCCAAATTCCTCGCCTATGTCGTTTAAGAGATACACGCTCCGTAAGGAATCCTTCAACCCCCACTTTTCACCCCTTTCACCTCATAATATACACCACATCGAAAAACCCTCAGACACATGTCTTCTTATTTTGTATGTGTTCATATGCCGAGTAACACATCCCCCAATGAAACCAATCGGGAGTTATTGTTATTCAATGAAATGCAGGTTTAACCCCCTTAAGACCCCCTGAATATACGAAAATCCTCCCTTAGTGGACGGTTCCGACATACAATGATCATATTCCCCGAAATGCCATGTGTCTAACTTCAATGATTTTGGCTGGGCAATGGTGAGTGAGTCAGGACTTTTTCTCTATCCTTTTTTCAGAACTTCACCCCTCCCAAAGAACCCCTTAAATTGGGTTTATGAAAAAGACTGTCGAACACCTATTTACTTATTTTTAAGCATTTTTTTACCCTGAGTTTGATGAGTGAGTCTGTCAGTCAATCAGTTAGGACACTTTCTTTCCTGTTTCCCCCCCCCAGAATTTCACCCCTCCCTATTGGCCCCTTAAATTGGATTTATGAAAAAACGGTCAAACACCTATTTACTTATTTTTATAGCTGATTATTTTCCACTGAGTTTCAAACTCCTCGCCTATGTCGTTTAAGAGATACACGCTCCGTTAGGAATCCTTCAACCCCCACTTTTCACCCCTTTCACCTCATAATATACATCACATCGAAAAACCCTCAGACACGTGTCTTCTTATTTTTAATGATGAGTGTATATGCTGAGTATCACATCTCCCAATGAAACCAATCGGGAGATATTGTTATTCAATGAAATGCAGGTCTATCCCCTTAACACCCCTTTAGAACCTGAACATCCAAATATCCTTCCTTAGTGCGCGTTTTCGACTTACCACGAACATATCCCCAAAATTTCATGATTCTAACTTCAATAGTTTTGGCTGGGCGATGATGAGTCAGTCAGTCAGTCAGGCCACTTGTTTTTATTTAAGAGATAAACATCGGTCCTAGTGGAAAATAATTCTATCACCTGAAACCAAAAATGCATGGGACGAAAAAAAAAAAGTCCTCTCGGCACGCCGGAAGGCGGAGGTAGATTTCACCGGACAAACTTGGGGATAGGCGAAAATAGGCAGAATATGCAGATTTTCGTAGAAGGATCAGACCTCATTTAATGCGAGAAGGTATTTTATAATTGGAGCTTAATTAACTTTGTTTTTCGTCATTTTATGCTTATTTTAAACATTTTATTGTCTTATGGGAACGGTAACCTTCTTGTCATTTGGGGTCCATTTTTATACTTGTGGTCACACTGTCCTTATGCTAGGTTTCGACACTGATGTGCAACTATGTAACGGTCTGTTACTTCTTCACGCAAAATTATATCTACCGCAGAGATTTTGGTTGGTTCCTCAGTTTAGGGGCTGCGACAACGCGGTCATGTAACCCCGTGTACTTTGGGATGGCTGTATTAGTCTGTAATTCAGGTAAGGACTGCAGACGGTCAATTTCAAGCAGTAGTTACTAATGTTGCTACCAGGTACTACCGTCAACGACACCTAGCTGTGAACTTGGCTACTAGATGCCACCGCAACCAGCAACTCGCAACGAACGTTGGAACTTCCCCTCCAAAGGAAAGCATACTGAGGGATTTTTGGCGCTCTTAGAAAATCCGACGACTTCGGCCGGCTTTGAACTCGCGACCTTGGGCATAAACATTCAGCATGCTACCAGTTACGTCACCGAAGCCGCTTCACACTTAGATGGAAATCTGAATCTGATCTCGTGCAAGTGCGTTATCTTGGCAACGTCTGATGGCTCATCCCTCATCAATTTAGTAGTGTTGCCATGGCAACCACTGATAGGTCTTGGCATTTTCTTATAATTCCGAAATTATTTTTCTCATCCCTTGGCATAATGGTGGGTTATATCAAAAATTCTTTCAGACAAAAGTTTTAGGTAATTATTATGGGAATATTGTCCATTTTGTACGGTTTTGATATTGTGCCTATTAAGAGAGATATGATTAATGTTTCCCGAAAAACCCACTTTTTCCCACCCCTTTGGTCAATGGTTGGTGCTATAAAAAAAAACTCTTCAAACATACATTTTTGGGCTTTATCCGACACATAGTATGAATGTTGAACGGATTCGATATTTCACATATTAAGAGAGTTATAGCAATATTTCACTTTTTCGAAAAAAAAAAGCCCCCCATTTTCACCCCCAACGACCGATTTAGCCCAGTAACGAACTCGACCGAGATTTTATAGGTATACGTATTCGGTAAAAAATTCAAAGTGATTGGTACAAAATTACGGCAGTTATCGTGTCCACAATAAACTGATATACATATACATACATAAATTATATATAACTTTTGAACTGACGGTGGTTTTGGGGCCTGGGGATGTGAAACGCGAAGATATGTCGAAATTTTCCGGAAGTCGAAACATGGTACCCATTGCAATAGTTAGCTTTCTAACGAAATCTACCTCTGGTTGGTTCCTCAGTTTAGGGGCTGCGACAACGCGGTCATCTAACCCCGTGTACTTTGGGTGAGTGTAGAATCTGTCTGATACACGGTGTGAATTGTAATGGCTGTATTAGTCTTAATTCATGTAAGTACTGCAGACGGTCAATTTCAAGCAGTAGTTCCTAATGTTGCTACCAGGTACAACCGTCAACGACACCTAGCTGTGAACTTGGCTACTAGATGCCACCCCAACCATCAACTCGCAACGAACGTTGGAACTTCCCCTCCAAAGGAAAGCATACTGAGGGATTCTAGTGCTCTTAGAAAATCCGACGACTTCGGCCGGCTTTGAAACCGCGACATTGGGCATAGACATTCAGCATGCTACCAGTTACGTCACCGAAGCCGCTTCCCACTTTATCAGGCGGCTTTGGTGGCGTAGTCGGTAACATGCTGAGCTTCTATGCCCAAGATACCGGGTTCAAACCCGGCCGAAGCCGTCGGATTTTTTAAGAGCGTTAAATATCCCTCAGTATGCCTTCCTTCGGAGGGGAAGTAAAGCCGGCGGTCCCATGTCATAGATTTATGGCATGTTAAAGATCCTTCCACTAATTGCACCTGTGTGAAGCTAAATTGGATAGGTTAAGAATGTATACAACGCTCTTAGGTTTCTATGTTCGTTGCCAAGAGCCGACTGCGGCGGCGTCTAGTAGCTCAGTTCTGAACTTGGCCTCGTAGTCGTTGACAGTGGCGCTTGGCGGCAAAAGTAGGAACTATCTGAAAAATTGTTAGTTGCAGTACTTAAATTAACAAACAGATAACACACACTAATACAGTCATCACAATTAACACCGGTTATCAGACAGATTCTACACACACCCAAAGTACACGGGGCTACATGACCGCGTTGTCGCAGCCCCTAAACTTAAGAACCAACCAACCAACCACTTAATCAGATGGAAATACTGAATCTGATCTCGTGCAAGTGCGTTGTCATGGCAACGTCTGATGGTCCATGCCTCATCAATTTAGTAGTGTTGCCATGGCAACCACTGATAGCTCTTGGCATTTTCTTATAATTCCGAAATCATTTTTCTCGTCCCTTGGCGTAATGGTGGGTCATATCAAAAATTCTTTCAGACAAAAGTTTTAGGTAATTATTAGGGGAATATTGTCCATTTTGTACGGTTTTGATATTGTGCCTATTAAGAGAGATATGATTAATGTTTCCCGAAAAACCCACTTTTTTCCACCCCTTTGGTCAATGGTTGGTGCTATCAAAAATCTTATTTGACATAAATTTTTGGCACTTATCCGACACATATTATGAACTTTGAATGGATTCGATATTGCACGTATTAAGAGAGTTATAGCGAAATTTCACTTTTTCGAAAAAATCCCCCCATTTTCACCCCCTTCGACCGATTTAGCCCAGTAAAGAACTCGACCGAGATTTTATAGGTATACATCTTCGGTAAAAAATTCGAAGTAATTGGTGCAAAATTACGGCAGTTATCGTGTCCACAAGAAACTGATATACATATATACATATATATATATATACATAAATTATATATAAACTTTTGAACTTACGGTGGTTTTGGGGTCTGGGGGATGTGAAACGCGAAGATATGTCGAAATTTTCCGGAAGTCGAAACATGGGACCCATTGCAATAGTTAGCTTTCTAATGAAATCTACCTAAAACATCAAAATATCATGTTGGTTTCGGACCCTAAAAGACGTGAAAAATATATTAAAATATTAAAAAAAACTATTTTTTGAAATTTCATTCGAATCAATTTTTATGTCATTCCTGGGACTTGGAAAATTCCGACCAAAAAGTACAAAATCATTAATTACTCCGTAAGTATTCGTCGTATGATGAAATAGCAAGAGACAAAAAAGATGTAATGTGTTATTGTCTACAACATAGGCCATGTATAATTTTACACTCAGACATATTACGTTCCCCCCCCCCTTCCCACATAATTTCACCCCTCCCCATTGGCCCCTTTAATTGGATTTATGAAAAAAAAACGTTCAAACACCTGTTTATTTATTTTTTATGCTGATTTTTCTCGGCTGAGTTCCAAATTCCTCGCCTATGTCGTTTAAGAGATACACGCTCCGTAAGGAATCCTTCAACCCCCACTTTTCACCCCTTTCACCTCATAATATACACCACATCGAAAAACCCTCAGACACATGTCTTCTTATTTTGTATGTGTTCATATGCCGAGTAACACATCCCCCAATGAAACCAATCGGGAGTTATTGTTATTCAATGAAATGCAGGTTTAACCCCCTTAAGACCCCCTGAATATACGAAAATCCTCCCTTAGTGGACGGTTCCGACATACAATGATCATATTCCCCGAAATGCCATGTGTCTAACTTCAATGATTTTGGCTGGGCAATGGTGAGTGAGTCAGGACTTTTTCTCTCAATATCCTTTTTTCAGAACTTCACCCCTCCCAAAGAACCCCTTAAATTGGGTTTATAAAAAAGACTGTCGAACACCTATTTACTTAATTTTAAGCATTTTTTTCCCCTGAGTTTGATGAGTGAGTCTGAGAACCAGCGCGGGCACAGAACATTTTGCGATGTGGAGGAGAGAAGGTAATGGAGGTTAAAAATGAGATATTACCGTGCGAATTCGAAAATATCTACATGACTGCAAAATGCTTCCTCGGTGGGTCGTTGGTAGATTGTCTGATTCTTGATTCCAAGAACTCGGGTTCAATTCCCGGCCGAGGAATTCGGATTTTTGAAGGGCGGCATATGTACAGGACAATTCGAGTTGTGCGATGTCAGTTCGCAACAAAACTCTCGTATTACATTTGTTGATTACAAAACAAAGTTAATTATATCTCAGCCATACATCGCCCAATAGTTCCGCTATATGATGTCTATGCTAAACGGAACGTCGAAATTGGGTAGAAGGTCGCCTAAATGGCTCCAAATCAAAACGTTAAAGATTCCTTCGGGGCAAAATTCTAGCACCCCGGCGTCTCTAAAATCCGCATTAGTTTAAAAGGACGTAAAATCATTAACATTATTATTATTATTATTATTGTTATTATTATTATTATTATTATTATTATTATTATTTATACATTCATTTCACCACATAAGTGGGACTTATCAACATATTGTCGGCTTGTTTGCAGGACGGTATGGCTAATTCTCTTAAGGTAGCGAATTGAGAAACGAGCGAACAATGGAACAGGTCTCCTAGATGGCGGCCTTCTGCATGGTGATATGTAGGCCAGGATGTATTCCCAATATTTCTAGATTCCGAGCCAATGATATAGGGATGATGCCGGTAGAAGAAATGACTATAGGCAGAACCACCGCACTTTCCTGTCTCCACATTTGCCTTTTTTCCTCAGCCAAGGGCAGATATTTGGCGATATTATCTTATTATATCGTACCATAACTTGTATTGCGATTATTAATAGCGTAGAGTCATGATACAGCAAGTGTGCTTAGTACTCTCTGGGCAATAGAGAATGGAATCGATCCCGGCCTCCACGGTGGCAGCGAAGAATGCTAGCCACTACACAACGAGGCGGAACTGATGAAGAATAGAAGCATCAGAATAAGAGGCAGAGACCTCGCAGTTCCACCCTTTAAAACAACAATAACTAACTACGAGAAGAATAAGAGAAAGGTGGAGAGAACCAGGGCTGAGGGCCCCACGTATGCACCAGGAGGATATTAATGTAAATTGATGCATTCAGATTTTCATTGTTGAACCTCGCTCCGTAAGTTTCTTGTAATTTTCTTCCTATAAAGTGCTCTTCCCTAGAGCAGTAGGCCTACAGTGGGGTACTCAATGCCCCGGAGAATTTTCGTTCTCCGATTACATTATGTTGCTTCACCTGATAAGCGGCCATCTCCTGTGACTTTTAATTTTGTCCTTGGTCAATGTGTGTACTTCTTAGCAGTGACAGCTATTTATACCCAAAGGAGTGTCTCCGGGGCATTGAGTGTCCCACTGTACCGCGAATGCAACTTTTCTTCTTCTGTCGCTAGTATTATTCTTGAATGATACTGAAATATAATTGTGCAGTAGTAGTAGTTTTGTAAGAGTTCTAATGCCTCCTCCTCACCCTCTTCACGAGATGGCGACAACGTGATATCCTGTGAACCAATAAGGCTAGGGACAGGTACGAGGTGTCAAATTACTCTGGCGGACACCCCCTTTCCTATGGACAACTTATTTCCACCCCAAAATAAAACCTACCCCTACTAGGGGGTGAAATAATAATTTTTAGTAAACATTGCTTTGCACGTATTACATGAATACGACTCGGTACTAGTATGAATTATGTTGTTCTACATTAAAAACATGTGTACGGTTGGATGCCAATATGAATTAACTTTTTTTTATCATTTCAAATGATCTTGTCGACTTCGTCGTTATGCTTGGGTCCAACGTTATGCGTTATGGAAACGGAGACGGAAGGGACGTCATGCAGCCGCGCAGGAAGTGACGTTATGCAGCCGCGCGGGAAGTGACGTCATGCAGCCGCGCGGGATGCGAGTGCGTGACGTCATGCAGCCACGCGGGAAGTAGAAGCTAATGGTTATTGGAGTCTGTTGAAAGAGTCCTGGGGCGTCGAGCAACCTGGGGCTTTGAGCGAAGCGAACACAAGAATACAGGGTGACTTCTAAAGAGATATACAAGATGCCATATAAGAATACAGGGTGCCTCCTAAAGAGGTGTGTAGGATATCAGAGCAAAATACAGTACAAGATGCCAGATAACAATACAGGGTATGCAATATGCAATATGCCAGATAAGAATACAAGGTGACTCTTAAAGAGGTGTACAAAATGGCAGAGAAGAATTCAGGGTGACTCCTAATGAGGTGCACAAGATGTCAGACAAGAATACAGGGTGACTCCTAAAGAGGTGTACAAGATGTCACACAAGAATACAGGGTGACTCCTAAAGAGATATACAAGATGCCAGATAAGAATACAAGGTAACTCTTAAAGAGGTGTACAATATGGCTGAGAAGAATTCAGGGGGACTCCTAAAGAGGTGCACAAGATATCAGACATGAATACAGGGTGACTCCTAAAGAGATGTACAAGATGCCAGATAAGAATACAAGGTGACTCTTAAGGAGGTGTACAATATGGCTGAGAAGAATCCAGGGTGACTCCTAAAGAGGTGCACAAGATGTCAGACAAGAATACAGGGTGACTCCTAAAGAGGTGTACAAGATGCCAGATAAGAATACAGGGTGCCTCCTAAAGATATGTGCAGGATGTCAAGGCAAATTACAGGGTGACACTTAACGAGGTGTACAGTATGTTAGATTCAATTCAAATACAGGGTGACCCTTAAAGAGGTTTGCGAGATATCAGATTCAAATAATTGGTGACTCTTAAAGAGTTGTAAAAGATATCAGACTCAAATACAGGGTGACCCTTAAAGAGGTGCCCGCACGATAAGCCTAAGTTAATGGGTAATTGAGTCTGTTGAAAGAGTCCTGGGTCTTTGAGCGAAGCGAGAAGCCCTTCTGAGACTTTCTGACATGTGTAGCATTTGTAGCATGCGTCATTTGAAATGATATAACGTCTAGTCTTTCAGACTGACTGTAATAATATTTGTTTTTGTTTTTTGTTTTTACGCATTCACTACTCCTGGCTTTTGTAAGAGGGCGGGCTTTTTAAAGATGGCGGCTCTAGTGTAACCTAACCTAACCCAACCCATGAGGGGTGATCAAAAATTATCCCAAGCCTCGCTTGTCGATAGGCAAACCAATAATCAAAAAGGGGCATGTCAGGCCTTGAGGCGAGAGACCCTTTTGATTGATCCCTTTTGATTGGTCCCTTTTAACTGGTCCCAGATAACTGGTACTTTCGACTGATCCCTTTTGACGAGTCCCTTTTGACTGATCCCTGTGGTGTGATCCCTTTTGACCGGTCCCTTTGGACTGGCCTGTTTGGACTGGATCATGAATTTACTCAAATTGTGACAAAGGGCCTAACTACACTTTTGTCGATATTTTTTGAATCCATGTTGGGATTTTGACATATGATGCATTGTAGGACTTAGGGTGACGCCCCCTTTTGAATTTATTATTTAATTTTGACAAAGGGCCTAACTACACATGTTTGAAATGGGGGATGGATGTTCTCTAGCGCTGGGGCTAATGCATACACTGAAGTACATAGGGCACACGCAATTACCCCATGCTGCCTTTGTGGAGGGTGGAGTAAAGCTAGCGTTGGGGCTAATGCATACACCAAAGCACACGGGGCACATGCAAATATCCCATGCAGTTTTTAATGGAGAATGAGACAAGTCTGCGATGAATGATTTAAAACAAGCCAACTCCGGCAGTGTATGACGTCACGCGATGAAGGTGCTACAACCGGATGCAAGTTCAGCGTTAGGGTAAGGAAGTGTGTGAAACATAATTGAATCGGTCATTTCTAAAGGCCCCATGTGCATGGAGACTAGTTTTGAGAAAAACACAAAAATATGTTTTACATTTAAACTATTTATCTGAGACCAACAATTTTTTGTACAATACATGTAAATGTCATAATAGATGTTTAGAAATAAAATTTGCTTGGTCTGGTTCATTAGGAAGTACAGAATAAGCTTCCAAAATCTGTAAAATAAGGGCCTTTTAGAAATGACTCTCCTGAGTCAATATTTATATGTGCTAAATTTGTAATATTCTGGTGGTTATTTGTTTTTTTAATGATCAAATCCGATAAACTTGTCAAAAACTTTATTTTGTAATGTTGTAATATATAATAATATTAAGTTAATCAAGGATTCTTCTTGTGTATGGTTCTAGTTCTCTTCTGTCGGGCATTTCAATATATTGTACAGTACCCCAGGGGTACGCACCCCTTGGAGACCATCCCCCCATCATCTATCTAAATCTCCTAACTGGCAATCCTTGTAAAGCCAGACCAACATCTATCAATACCGCAAGGACAGCTTGTCATTCTGGAAAGCTGGCCCAATCCTTGCATAACCACTACAAACAGCGACACACTATTAACTAGGGCAGCTATGCCATCACAATGCTGACAGCATAGCGCCGAAGAATATAAGAAGGCGTCTTAATCAGGTCAAGCTCTCAATCAATTATCAGTCTTATAGTGTGACGGCCGAAGGCTACGCTGGTATCATCAGGTGAGTGAGTCAGAACGTGTTCAGAATCCTATAACTTTGTAACCTTACTCCCAATTTGTATAGACAAGTTTGTACACATTGTAACATCACTACATCCCTTAAAAGGGACTCACATATCCATTATTACTGACCAATAAACACTTGGTCAGTACCTTACACCTGCTTTACTGTTTACACGCTTCTTTACGCCCTAACTCCCTTCCTGAACCCTCCGTCACTATTAGACGTGACTTATAGTAGCCAGATACTTGCTAGTGCAAGCATCATCGTATTCCCGTACCGGCCTGCCTGCTAGGAGCGGCCCGCGCCATATAGCTGACGCGTACAAGTCGATTATCTAACCAGCCAGCTGGACGCCCAGCACAGTGACCCTTGCATTGAGTTCCATCCCCTAAAATACTCCTACATCATTTATAGGAGCACCCTAACACTAAACAACACTCTACACTGGTCAGCTTGCCCGACTACGGGAAGCTACCCCCTTTTAGACATTTCCTTCTAAATCAACACAATAACTCTTCCGTTTTAGATCCTGCTACCCCCAAATAAGGGATCTAAAACAGATGGTGGAGGCCGGGTACTACGCACAGTAGAACAGGACTCAACCAACGAGCCCTCGTAGTATAAACGGCCCGTACCGCATATAGCCAAGCGAGACTGGAATTTTTTTTCCTTTCCTCTCAGACAGAAAGCAGTTTTTTTTGCTTTGCACTGTCTACACAGGGAATTTTTTCTCCCAAACCAAACCCCCAGCCCCAGATAGAATCAGAGAGAATAAGGATACACTGCCGAACACGCACAGTTTTTTTTCTCCTTTTCTTTTTCAAATAAGAAAACACGTATACTTTATTTAGCATGGCCCCGCTATACCGCCTAGCTGTGCTGAGGAGCATTGGGGAGTACCAGGAATTAATTGCCTGGCACAGAGTCTTTGAAATTAGGCAGGACTACCTCAGAAGGTTTCAGCAGCTCCTGCACGCCCAGTACATGCGGATCATAAGAGCCCTTGTCCGGCCAATCCGCAGCGCTAAGAATCGCAAGATTCGGGCGAAAATCCCCACCCTCCGTACACAGATCATTAAAGCACACTGGCAATTACACTGCCGACACGAGTTTATGTTCCAACAATGGGAGACACTTATCAGGGAACACCGACGCATAGGGACCAACGGCACAAAAGTCGCTGAGCAGGCCATGAGCCTCAACGGTCAGTACACCCAAATTTGGGACGAGTACCGTGAACAACAGAACAATAAGGCCATTTTTGAGTACATGGCAGGGCCACCAGCCCAGCCGAGAGAGGACATAAGCGTGGATACGCTGACTCGACAATTTGCGAGAATGTCCCTCTCGCCATGTACTGTCACACATGGGAAGGAGGTCACCATGGCCACAGTCCAGAAGACGGCCAGGTTAGACTCCAATACACTGCGGGGACAAGCTTACACCAATACACATCCCTTAGCTCCGGTTCAGAAGGCAATTTTGCCAAACCGAGCAGCAGACCCTAGGCCAATCCCCCCTGAACGGACGAACGAGAGGGAGTTGAAGCCAGGACCCTCCGACACACATAGCATGACAGGGAGACAACGGGACGTAACCACGTCATGGGCTGAGGACGTAGAGCCCGCCCTGCAGTACATTGAGCCTACACACACCCACACAGATAGGCAAACACAATGGCAGGAGTCTGCCGGGGCCACAGGTCAGAAAGCGGTCAGGCTACACGCCACCACATTGCTAGGGCAGACACAGGCAATTAAGCGGCCTGTACCGCCAGTTCAAAGGGCAAGTTTGCCAAAACGGAGGCGAACACCGGCATTCGTACCCCAGGTGCGAACGCATAAGAGGGTGTTACATTCAGTCCCTCAGGATGCACGATACACGCCTGCACATTGTGACCACGCACTCACACACGGTACACGGGGTACAGGAAAGGTGTTATTACCTACCCCACAAAACCAATCAGGCAAAAACACACACACCCCCGTAAACTCTACTAGGGTAGCGCAGAGCGCAATTAGGCCCTCGAATACAGGCACACTCAAACCTACAGACACGCGCTACGGTGGAAGTAGGCCCAGGCTTACTTTGCTACAAACTCCCCCGAAAAATGGCAAAGAAGCGCCTCAGTGGATTTCAGGGGCCTATAATCTCATAACAGGGCAGAACCCTTCACCTTTCCGAGCAAGGACGCTCGGACCGGAGTAACGACTTCCACCAGGGACACAGAAATAAGCTAATATCACTTGAACTTATATTAGGGACACACATAAGTTCGTTTGCACGGGAGAAATACGCCAATAAATACATACAAACTCACTAACATAAACGGTACATTTTTTTGCATCTATATGCAGTACAACATGGCTAAACCAAAGATGTATAAGTCTAAATTCTTCTTGATTTTTATTGTGGGCACCTAGCATTTTTTTTTCTCTCAGGCCATCAATGGTTCCTGAACATAAGGTCCATATTATAACTCAGCTAGCGTAAAGTTTTTAATATCCAAAGCCAAGTGGAAGCCCATCAGGTGAGCTACGCGGCTTAAGGCCGGAAAAAGCTATTTTGAACACAACTTAAGCAATAAAACACAGCATAGAGCTTAAGCGGGTCTTTCTAGGTGGAAATGACTAAATGTTCTATGTTCCGGTCCAACAGTTTGATAGATTCTCTTGCGGCGGGCAAAAGCCCTGATTGTAGCAAGAATTAAGAATCTCAAACTATTTTTTTTTCAAAAGTGGTAGATTTCCATGAGACGTAACTAGATTACTATAGTGCTAACGTCACCAACTAGGCGGATAGTACGCTCAGGACCTACTTCTCACTTTTAAACATTTTTCATATTGCTCACGACATAATTGTGACAGGCTATCGCCGTCGGGCAACCCGCTTTAATCACCATAAAGCAGGATGCAGGCGAGATACAGTATATTTTTTATACCTTTTCAAAGTGCTCTCTTAATACGGAGCGGGGCATAGCTCATTTTTTTTCTCCTCTCTGCCTCAGTCATTAGGCCCGATGAAGGAAAAAGTGGCCAAGTTGAACTATATATATTCCATACATAGGCATACGTGACACGTTACACTGCCTGTAATATGACTTTTTTCTTCTCATTTCCACAATAACACGCAAGCTAAAACAATAACACACCGTAGGATGAAAATCCCAGACTTTGGGAAACCCTGCACATTTTTGGAAATCACACAATCAGTTTACATTGCCACATGACAGTAAATCGCTACTAAAAGAAAAAAAAAAGGTTCCCGCTGGCAGACGTGGAAAGAAGGTCAAGAAATAGCCTTCAAACCTCACTGACCGCACCGGGATACGATCCTAACACTACCAAACTGCCCCGGAGACACAACCTGAATAGTGCCAGCAACAATTACTCTGGGTAAAAGACGGTCTCAAAACCCGCAACCTTCTGAATACCAGGAACATAAGGTCGGGTAGCTATCCCGTTCTAGAATAGAAGAGTAGGAAGCTAAAATAGATTGGGACAGTTCAACTAAAAGATGGTCATAAATGAAAAACAACAAAATCACCTCCGGCACATAGTCACCAAACACGCGACTAGCGGCCCGGAGACACTCGTGTATAACGACATTTTGAACAATGGATAGGAATATACTTGACCCACGTTACAAGTCAACACAACACTTGGGAACACAAAGGTAGTTAATAGAAGGTTCTTTTGCATTACGAAGAGCCTGCCCGCAATTACAAGAGACAGCAATCAAGTTCCCACATACGCGTGCCGGAAACAAGAGCATGGACAGAACATAAAACAAATGAGAGCTCACGACATTGTAATTCTACACTGTCAGCGATAAGGCACGCATGACTGGCTGACCTTCACGCATACAGACGAACTAAGCCAGCTCCAAGTGGACAGAAAAGACGCGTTCATTCACGGCAGATTCAAACACCTCAGAACTCCACAAATCACACTACGAGGAGAAGTCAAAAACATACAAACTCTGCACAGGTATGCGTACTTTCATTTGCGCATTGCACATACACGGGGAACGTGCCATAATATGGACGGCACAAATACCGTCGTAACAAGCCTTTACAGCACCCCGGGTCCGAACCCATGATCACACACCACACTCGTACCAAAAACTAACTAGCCAACGGTATTTTTGGTACGAGAAACACAAGCAAAAACCACACTGAGGACACCTCAATCCCTGAAACACAACGCAGACATAGAACACAGAGAATTACATAAGATCACGGGTTCAAATCCCAGCGAAAATTGGACACCAGAAAAAAAAACGGTCCAGGCTTCCAATCACACTGAGATTAGCCCATACAACCACACAACCAGATAATACTACATTTCCTTCGGCCAAAAGCCAGGCATAGAAATTTCATAGGACAAAGGTCTTACGGAATAGTGACCACACAATAGTATTAGCAAATAGTACAAATTGACACATTGGTCCGTCAGGAATCTAGAACAATGACAACACTCGCATACGTGCAGGAAAGCACATGCCAGCGGATGACATACATAACATCCCAGCCTGACATTACACATACAAACTGCTGACTGGCAGACGTCATCACATTGCAATACCGCTGGTGACAAGACACTATTGTTTATCGGCATTGACCATGAAATTACAAGCACAAAACAATCTTCATGCCATACATTTTTTAACACTGCAAAAACATTTAGCAATGGACAAGACGTGACAGATCGGAACTTATCTTGGGCCCATAGGAGCACGTTCTCAAAGACGTTGACAGGCCACGGGCACCTCCTGCCCACACACGCGATACACATTACGACTTAGCCTGTAACAGACCAACCGTCCGCATGGTGTAGCGGAACATAGGCACACACACACGCGCTCACTAATTAGAAGCGAACACAGACAGGGGCTCTGAGGAAACAAGACCTCCCCCCCCCAATAACTTCCTTTCTGGATTTCAGTTTTCAAAAATTATTACAGGCGATTAGGGCATGGCCAGTCGCACTACGACCACTGGCCACATTCACACTACAAATGGCAGACCAGATTAGGTCGTGAAGCTTTACTATCCCAAGGCGCGGATAGAAAGCAAACATGGACCAAGGGAGGATGACAGGAGAACAGGCTACCAGCGTACCACCTTACTCCCTTCCAATAGCCTTCCCACATCCTACACGACCAACGCAGACACATGAACACGATCAAAACAGTTACACTACATTACAAAGTACACACAAGGGGTTGATAGACTTTATGCGTCTAAAGAGAAGGCTTGCTACGCCTTGGATCACGATGCTACCACCTGAGTATTAGGGGTGGGTCGGCAAACATCAAATAAGCATAATGCGCATCTCCAAATGAGAGATGAGGCCACAATTATATATATTAACCATTCTTTGTTAATTAAATACTCCCGCATGACAGGGATATATTATTATTACGCCTCAGCATACGCCTATCCTTATATGAGTGCAGATGCCTCATATCCAGATACATGCATGAGTATCCCATCCATTTACCAGGGGTATTACTATCAAACCCGCATGGAATTTTCATATTTTTGCAATCCCGGGAATTACCTCCCCAGTCCACTCATTATAGGAGCAATCCTAGTAGCATTACCGGCTCAAGGCCACCATTTATTTGAGCCCAAAGATGCATAACCTCTTCCTACCATGCTTTCAGCCCACTCTACAAATAACTACCCCCAGAGCCTAATAACAGGGTACCTGACGTCATAGACCCTACTAACACCTCCATAAAGGGTTAACAGAGCATTATCGCTGGAAAGCTGACGTAGCAATAGTAGACCAGAAGTAGTCTATGTACTTAGAAGCTCCACAACCCCACAACACTGAAAATATTTTACATCCTACACAAAAATTAAATTATTTACAAAGGTTACGCCCATATTTTTTAAAAAGGTAAAGGAATCTGAAACACTCTGATGGATGATAGCGGCACAAGCCGAAGGCCAGAGGCACCACACTGGAGCAGAGTTGGGGAAGGTGACGTGGACCCTTACCCCAGTTGGCTCAACAGCTCAGTGACCTAACTTAACTTCACGACCAGACCAAACAGACGAACCACGTAAGGTTGAGGCACTCGCGGCCTGGCACGGGCAAACGTCAAGATCTAGGGGTGCATCTAGCCTATCCCCCTTGTCGGAGACAGTTACACCCACTATGTGCCACGGTCATCGAACCCAAGACCTGCAGGGAAGACTTTCTGAGGATGGTGGGAGAAATAGCTCACTCCGCGCCGAACTCAGGAGACGACCCTAGAGACGACCCCATTATGACTAGACTTCTAGTTAAAATTAAGTAGGTAGGGCTTCTATAGCGGGAAGCAAGACTCCTGTGCGTTGGAGTGAAATATTACTGCGGCCGATAAAGGCGAAATGAAATATTAATGCGAAAAGCATACTACTGCGGCCGATAAAGGCGAATATTACTGCGAAAAGCAGACTACGATTGCCAATGAAGGCGAAGATAACATTATGCCATTGGACGATGTCCAATGCCCACCTAAATGGCGACGCATCGGGCAACCAGAGGGCATTAAATAGACATGCAACGAGCTGTCTACAGGGATTGCAGTGGGCAGACCCAACTATGACAACATATCGACAACAATGGCAACGAGCAGGA
This sequence comes from Meconema thalassinum, assembly GCA_946902985.2. Lineage (NCBI taxonomy): Eukaryota > Metazoa > Arthropoda > Insecta > Orthoptera > Tettigoniidae > Meconema > Meconema thalassinum. The sequence goes on from OX336388.2 coordinate 1,762,421,213, forward strand.
TGGTACAGCAGGCGAAACGGTTTGCTCAGGGGCACCGTAAGCCGCCTGCGACTAGGTTAATACTAGTTGATAAGCGTCGACATCTAGAATTAAGGGGGCGGAATCCAGCGATTCTAGAGACAACCGGTGTTTCTGGACTCGTGCGGGTGGTGCCCTGAGGAAGTAAATTGCCTCAGGCGATCGCCCTGGTCGAAATTTTAGCTGTAAGACGGTTGCATTTGACACGCAACCTAGAATTAAGCAAATTTACTGACCGCTGTTGCCAGGTAGTGGCACAGCACATTTCGGCAATAGAATAAGGCCATCCATTCGGCTTAAATAGTAGTAGCCATTTTTTTTTAATTTTCAATCATAAGTAGAATAGATAGTGTTAAGTAACGCCGCTCGGCACCTGATGACCAACAAACCCGTCATCAGGGTAAGCCCGGTAATACATTAAGTTAGATTATACTAGGATAACTTACATTAAGGTATAATATTTCGGCACTTGGTCACCAAAAATCGGTACCAGGGTAAGCCCGGTAATATAACACAATAAGTAGAGTAAGTAGGATAAGATAGGACTCTAGCTGGCATAGGTTAGGAGACAGCAATATAGAGTGCCAAAGGCAGGCGATATTGGCATGCGCCTATAAATGATATATATGGCTTGTATAATATTTCTATGCTCTATTACAGATCACCCGAGCGGCAATCCACTAATATATTTTGTCCACAGGTCCACAACGCAATAAACATGTCTTTTGTAAATATATTGCCAACACCAAATTGTACACACTCTCCTCTGTCACAAACATATACACTCTCCAAAACTTTCAGTTGCACCCATTAACGATGATAACACAGTGGTCAACGATGCACAGTAACCGTGGAATACTGAGTATCAATGAACACAAGAACACGTGATGCACGCAAATGAAGCGTGGATTCAGTTTCTAAGGGCGGCACAACGCTTGTAAGCGCCGCGCCTTCGACGCTAAGGTGGAATTCCTAACCACGGTGGGAAAACCACTAGGGCATAGGAGAAAACAAAATGAGACAGCGGATTAGCCACTGTACCTTAGCAGGAACGGCCACTTAAGGACGCTTCAGAAGCAAGGTTGAGAGTTAACAGCGCAAAAGGGTATCTAATAAATGGCCACCTATAAGAGCTCTATAAGGTAATATATATTAGTTATAAATTATTTTGTATTCCATAATTATATCATGACAAGGTTATACACATACATGTTCCACATGGTTGGATAATATACCCATACATAGAGTACCAACGTGGCAACCATTATTACTACTATGGTTATTATTATTATTATTATTATTATTATTATGTTTAGTATGTTTATTTATAAATTATAATAATAGTATAAATGTCATGATCATTATTATTATCCGGTCATGCCCGGCATCATCATGATTACCAATGTCCTTATGCAATGCTCCCATAATTACCATAGTACTATCACCAGCCTATATACGGCACCATTATTGCCATCAGCGCCACGGCGAATATTGTTATTTTTTTTCCAATGTACACATGTACACAGTAATCATGCTTTTGTTGCTTTCATTTTCTTTCTTCTAACTTCCCCATTTGTCAGGGTGTTCCGTTTTATCCCAAACCAATAAATACACTTTGAATATTTCCCTTAAATTTTACCCTGGAACACCCATTTTTCTATTTTCTTCTACCTTTCTTATTGCAGGGAGCACTTTTTCCCTAAAGATAGGGCGGACGACGCAATCATCCGTTCGGCCCTGGGTTTTTTTCCTCCCTGCACAACAATGTACCATCAGCACCATGTATTTTTTTTTCTCCATCAAACTTCCAAAATGCCAATGTCAATTTCGGTTACAATATTTTTTATGCCAATGTCAATTTCTGTTGCAATATTTTTATGCCAATGTCAATTTCTGTTGCAATATTTTTTATACTAATGTCAATTTCTGTTGCAATATTTTTATGACAATGTCAATGTTATGTATATATGTATATCCCATAACCCTCCCCTCTGAACACGACCTGATCTCACGCACACACATCATCGCGACATCACGACGACGAGGAAGACATCTACAGAAGATACGAGTGGACTTCAAAAACAACCACATCGACTACATCCATAACATCAACATCCCAACCCCAAGTTCCGTTCCTGTTCGCGGGGACGCGAACTAAATAGGGAAAGAGGCTTGTACAGTACCCCAGGGGTACGCACCCCTTGGAGACCATCCCCCCATCATCTATCTAAATCTCCTAACTGGCAATCCTTGTAAAGCCAGACCAGCATCTATCAATACCGCAAGGACAGCTTGTCATTCTGGAAAGCTGGCCCAATCCTTGCATAACCACTACAAACAGCGACACACTATTAACTAGGGCAGTTATGCCATCACAATGCTGACAGCATAGCGCCGAAGAATATAAGAAGGCGTCTTAATCAGGTCAAGCTCTCAATCAATTATCAGTCTTATAGTGTGACGGCCGAAGGCTACGCTGGTATCATCAGGTGAGTGAGTCAGAACGTGTTCAGAATCCTATAACTTTGTAACCTTACTCCCAATTTGTATAGACAAGTTTGTACACATTGTAACATCACTACATCCCTTAAAAGGGACTCACATATCCATTATTACTGACCAATAAACACTTGGTCAGTACCTTACACCTGCTTTACTGTTTACACGCTTCTTTACGCCCTAACTCCCTTCCTGAACCCTCCGTCACTATTAGACGTGACTTATAGTAGCCAGATACTTGCTAGTGCAAGCATCATCGTATTCCCGTACCGGCCTGCCTGCTAGGAGCGGCCCGCGCCATATAGCTGACGCGTACAAGTCGATTATCTAACCAGCCAGCTGGACGCCCAGCACAGTGACCCTTGCATTGAGTTCCATCCCCTAAAATACTCCTACATCATTTATAGGAGCACCCTAACACTAAACAACACTCTACACTGGTCAGCTTGCCCGACTACGGGAAGCTACCCCCTTTTAGACATTTCCTTCTAAATCAACACAATAACTCTTCCGTTTTAGATCCTGCTACCCCCAAATAAGGGATCTAAAACAATATCGTCATAATAATCCATATTCATGTGGAATGTACTTCATAACTTTCTTGATGTATTATATCTTGTTCTAGTTCATGGGTACACGTCCGTTGTACACAGGGCACCGAGGAAGATTAATGAGAGGATTTCCTGGCAAACCTAAATCAAAAGTGTGCTGTACAAGTCCACCAATGAAGTCGAAAGTGGTCACAGTGTGTGGAATTATTGACCTATATTTGAATTCACAGTAACTGGCAGTACGCAAAGATACCTTTGACTGGCGTTCAACTCCTCTTCCTCGAGATTCCATGGAGAGTCCTCCTTTTTTGTAGAGATTTGGCCACCACCTGTTAATATCCCATATGTCCTCTGTACCTACCATGTGAACTGTAAATTTGATGTTCTGGGCACAGTTTACAATGATTCCCATATACTCTTTGGGTATATACACTCTGTCTAACTTATTAACAGCTCGCTTGATGAGTCCAAAATCCCTATCACATGGTAGGTATGAATGACCACGAATTGGAAATCTATGAACAATTTCTTCAGTCAGTGAGAGCTATCAGAAGCCGAATCATTGAATGAGTCTTGTTTTGACCTACACATGAGTCAGAGTACAAAATGCAAGACCTTCACAGAACGTGGAACGTAGCCTACTCCTCTATGTAGTTATAAAGGAACGAACACACCTCGTTAACACCTTTCTTTGCTGTACTTCCATCATACAGGTAGAGTATTACTTTTCCATAGTATGTAATGTGAGCAATGCCCTTCACTTTGACCTTCTTTAGAATGTTTCTCTGGTAATTTTCCAGATTACTGGTACGCCTTTTCCTTGTTCTACCTTCTTCCTCCATTTCTACTTACATCAATTCACGCGTTTCTAATCAAACCTATGAACTTAACACAGATCAATCCGAAAAAGAACCTCTTATGTTACTCATTATATCATAGTAGAGCAGCTGTTAGATAGTTCCCTTTTTCTCCACTAGATGGCATCTGTATCTGGCTAGCAATGGATCCTTACTAAACTGCCCCTTCTACCACAGAAAGGGCCCTTTAGAAATGAATGCAAATATCATTGGCGTCTTATGACTACACTAATAGGTAGAAAGAGGCCATTTCAGCATGGAATGGTGTGTTTACGTCTCAACAACGAAAATCCACACTTAACTCACTTTCACCAGAAATGTCAGAAAGGGCCTTTTAGAAATGACCGATTCAATTTTTGTTGACGTAGAATGTCAGCAAAAAAGAACACAACACAACAATAGGACACAACATAGCCCAATCACATGTTCAGTTCGGGGAAAGGTCAACCCTGAGGGTCCCTTTTAAACGACGTTTCAATTTTAAAAAGGCAAATTAGCAGGGGTTCTCCATTGAGCTGGATGAGGAACTGTCCAATTTACAACCAGAGCCAAGTCATTATGAAGACTTTGTTGACCTTGTGAAGAAGATCTCTCGTAGACATATTCCCCGAGGCTGCCGTACCCAGTTCACTTCTGGCCTAAATGCTGATTCCAAGGATATGTTAAAAGATTACCAAGAGAAGTACGAGACAGACCCTTTTGCAGATGACACCATTCAGACGGGTGAAGAACTCATGAGGAGCATCGCTGACGGAAGAAAGGAAATATGGATGAACTTACTAGCAAACCTTGACATGGCCCAGAACTGTAGAAGAGCATGGAAGCTGGTCAAACACTTGAGCAACGACCCTAAGAGTCCACCAGTGGATCTCACCAAGGTTACACCAAATCAAATAGCTCATCAACTGCTCTGTAACGGGAATACCATCATGAAGACTCAGCCTGTGAAGCTGAAGCCTAGTGAAGATGAGAATAATTTTCTCGGTCGTCCTTTCACATCAGCAGAATTACAACTACCATCAAGTTGATGAAAGCCAACAAAGCTGCGGGCCCGGATGACATCAGGACAGAACAAATCAAGAACTTTGGACCAGGAACAATCCAGTGGCTGGTGAATATGATGAATGGATGCATCGAGACCCTGCACTTACCAAAGCTGTGGAGGAAAGGTCATGTGGTCGCACTGCTAAAACCAGGCAAGGAACCAACGGATGCAAAGAACTTCCGTCCTGTCTCTCTTTTTTGCCACCTATACAAGGCATTTGAAAGGTTGATCCTTGAAAGAAGTGCAACATTCATTGATAACCGGCTAATTCAAAATCAAGCTGGATTTAGACCAGGGAAATCATGTTCCAGCCAAATTCTGAACCTGACACAGCATATTGAGGATGGCTATGAGAATAAACTTATCACTGGTGTTGCCTTTGTAGACCTCAGCGCTGCATGTGATACAGTGAACCATAAGAAGCTCATAGCCAAGCTGTACATCACTAAGGACATGAATCTAACAAATGTCATACGTGGGATGCTCCAGAACAGAAGGTTCTATGTTACACATCAAGGGAACAAAAGTCGTTGGAGGAACCAGATAAACGGGTTACCTCAAGGCAGTGTGTTATCCCCATTACTATTCAACATTTATACAAATGACCAGCCAGAATATTTAGAGACCAGGCGATTTATTTATGCGGATGACACCGCTATTGCTGAACAGGGTAGGAGCTTTGAGGAGATGGACGGAAAACTGTCCAATGCTCTTGAGAGATTAGACAATTATTTCACCCAGAATTACCTGAAACCTAACCCAGGAAAGACACAAGTATGCGCATTTCACCTTCGCAACAAAGAGACCCGGAGAAAGTTGAATGTTGTCTGGAAAGGAGTGACACACGAAAGCTGTGAAACGTCTCGATATTTGGGAATCAAGCTTGATCGTACCCTGAGCTTCAGGAAACATTGTAGAGAATTGAGGTGCAAGATCTGCTCAATAAATAGCATGATGTGGAAGTTGATAGGTTCAACATGGGGAGCGAACCCTCAGGTTCTACGTTCAACAGCATTGGGACTTTGCTTCGCAGCAGGAGAGTATGGATCATCAGTGTGGGGAGCATCTACCCATACCAAGCAAGTGGACATAGCTCTTAACGAGTCCACACGTATTGTCACTGGATGTCTGAGACCTACTCCAGTGCAGAAGATCTACACTCTCGCTGGCATTGCACCTCCAGTTATTCGACGCAGGGTGGCAGCAGAGAAAGAGAGACAAAAGCTTGAAACAGATCCCAGACATTCTATGTTCAACCACAAGGTGACCACTCCTCGCCTAAGATCCAGGAAGAGTTTTATTAAGAGAACAGTACCCCTCCATAACAAGCCAGACGTCCGGCGTGTGTCACTCTGGAAACAAATAGTACCAGAGAGGTTCACCCCTAATGAAGAACTGAGCAATGGTAGTCATTTGGCTTATACCACCTGGAGGTCCTTAAACCGGATGAGAACAGGAGTGTCTAAGTGTCGTAGCAACCTTGTGAAGTGGGTTTATGCAGAAGATCCACGATGTGCCTGTGGAGAAATCCAAACTCCACATCACCTGCTCACGTGCAGAGATCTTAATGAAACCTGCAGCCAGGAAGACCTTATGTTGGCCACAGACCGAGGGATAAGAGCTGCAGAGTTCTGGAAAGGAAGAATTTAGTCTGTCTCCCGGACACGGAATGTAAAGTAAAGTAAGTAAGCAAAAAAAAAAACCGCCACCGGATGCAAGGTTTACTGTTACGTAATAGCAAGTGTGTGAAATGTCATTCTTTTAGATGTTTAATGTCAGCGAAACATGATCTTGCCATTGGAAGCAAGGTGCTGTGTTACAGGATAAAGGTGTGCAAAAATGATTCTAGCAGATGTATGATGTCACGTGATGTATGTGTTTATTATCGAGCATGAGAAACGTTACATTGGCAGATATTTGACACAACACAGGTGCACACATGACATAGGTGTGTTTGTGGTATAAAAGGTTAGGGTGGGGGATGACCTTTCTCACTTTGTACTTGAATCTCGTGAACGACAGTTGACAACGTGTTATCTCTACAGCTTGCCTGTGTGTTGGAAGAGGACTTGAAAATACCTTACTACTTTGATAAGTGTTTTCGTTTAATATTATATTTAGTTGGTTATAAGCACTCTATTAAGTTTGAACATTTACCACTAAGTGTCAGTGGCAGTGGCATTTAGTAGCTTAAGTTGGAACTACTTGAAATTAGACCAGATGGGAGCTTACGGATGATCAATTAAAATACCCTGGTATGACCATTAGCTGTAATTAATTGTTTTCTTTTACTTTGTTTTATATTTTATTATTATTTATAATTTCTTTTTACAGGTAATTTGGAACGTAATCATCATGTTCAAGTGTAGTGATTGTAAAAATCAGTTTTCAAGACCAGACAACTTTCAACGCCATGCAAATGCTAACAAGAGGAGGATAAGATGTATGGGCCACCGATTCGAACCATTTTAGTACACGTGTAGGGCATGACTAGGTGTATATCAGGTGCAAGTAGTAAGGTGCGCTTCTCAGCGGTTTCTGACAAATTAATTAATAGCAATTACAGTGCGGCATCCATGTGTACGTTGTACGCTAGCATGAATCCAACGAGCAGTTGGTGCAGCGGTAATAGCCCTGCTTCGTAAGCGCGGGATCGCTGAATCGAATCCCACCGGTGAGCCTTTGCAGTGTGTTGTGTCTCATTATTTCTTTTTTTTTCTTTTCTTTTTGTAACTATTGGCAATTTCCAAACAATATCCATAGCATTAGTCACTGCTTGCGGGGTACGGGGTGGTCTGATGGTTCACAGACGTGCAATGAACAAAACAGATCGGGCCTTCAATGTGTAAATGTATACACACCTATATAATAGAATACACCTGACCGCGTATAATACCAATGTATTTGCAATGCCGATACTGTACGAAATGTCACAAACGTTGGCCCCCATACGATAATTTCTGAATCTCCTTTCCCGCTCACATAACACGTTATTACAATAGACTGCAAAATAAACATTATTCACGACACCAACAGTTGTACCAATTGACAATGTTTACAAAACAAAACACACAACACACTGCAAAAGCTCCTCGGTGGGATTCGATCCAGCGATCCCGCGATTATGAAGCAGGGCTCTTACCGCTGCACGACGCACTCTTTCGATCTCGCTAGCGTACAACGCACATACACGCCACACTGTAATTGCTATTAATGAATTTCTCGGAAATGGCTGAGAAGCGCACCTTACTACTTGTACCTGATATACGCCTGATCATGTCCTACACGTGTACTAAAGATGGTTCGAATCGGTGACCCATTCATCGTATCCTCCGCTTGTAAGCATAACCTTAAACCATTTGTGTGCAGTTATTGTTCTACCACATTTAACAGACGGGATAATCTTGCACGACATGTAAATTTAATACATGTTAGTTCAGCACCTTTTTCATGTTCAGTTTGTGATCTTGGTTTTTCTAATGTAAATCAATATCAATCCCACATGGTTGAAATGCATGATGAAAACAGGAATTGAAATCTCTAAAACCATCTACTAGCACGGAACCTTTGAATAATTATTGGGATATTCAAAAGCGTAAACGTTCTCAAGATTGTGAAAATAGTTGTACAAAAAAAATAATGAAGAATAGTGAACCTTCGATAACGCATTGTGATGTATGTAATATTGATGTGCCTTCTTTAATGATTCATGGACATTTACGAAGTATTAATCAGCCCATGCGAAGCATATCGATATCGCTCTCAATGAAAGCTGTAGGATCATTACAGGATGCTTAAAACCAACACCTATTGAGAAGATCCAACTTAAAGCTGGTATTGCTCCTGGTGAGATTCGTAGGGAGGTAGCAGCTAACAAAGAGAGGCTCCAATCATCTACTTCAGAAGCACGTCCCCTTTATGGATACCATCATGCCACACGGAGGCTGAAATCTAGAAAGTGTTTTCTTCGCACAACAGTTAAGCTTCAAGGGAAAGCAGAGAATGCTAGGATCAAGATGTGGAAAGAGAGAACTAACCACCTTTCCAACTGGATGGAGCCGAAGGAAAGTCTTCCATGTGGACACCAGGAAAAGTGGACAACCTGGAAAGGCCTTAACAGACTCCGTACAGGAGTAGGCAGAACAAGAGTAAATCTGCGGAAGTGGGCTTTCACAAGCGAATCATCACTCTGTGACTGAGGAGAGCTGCAGACAATCCAACATTTAAGTCAGTGTGACTTATGTCCGTCTAAGTGCACTATGAAAGATATGATTGCAGCCTCCTCCAGCGCTATTGACGTCGCCCAATACTGGGCAAAATTCATCTAGCTCAAATTTGTTGCTTCAATATTTAATTTGTTTGTATAATAGACCTGTATGTATGTATGGTAGAAATGTAGATATTCTGTAATCAATATTCACTTTGATACTTCTGACACGAATAAAGAAAGAAAGAAAGAAAGAAAGAAAGAAAGAATCATAAAAATAACGCTTGTCATGAAAAAAATTCAGCGAATATTCAGCAAATTGGTAGTGCGTTTAAAAGACGAATTGATAGTTACAGACTTCATAGTGAAGATAAAACTCAAAGTATTGAATCATTTTTAAAGACTGTTCAACCTAGTGTGTTTGGCTTGGTAGATAATGTTTTAGTAGAGCTTAAAACATTTAAAATGAATTTCGAACTCTTTGGGTTATATGTAAAAACTGGGAGTGAAGGTGAAATTACTGAAATCAAATCCTTTCTTCTTCTTCTTCTTTTGAGACCACAAAGGATCACTTTACCTACCATTAGTTCGTCGACTTGTAGGAAATGTACGAGCCTTGCGGTCCTCCCAGTACTTCTTCATGCGTATTGATCGTCTTGCCCGTTCTTCGGCGGAAAATATTCTTGTAGGAATTTTCTACTTTGTGAGTGGAAAATGAAACGTCATATTTTTAAGTGCTGTAGTTAAACTTTTCTTATTTGCAGCATCTTCTGTTGTTAGGCCAATTTCTTTTATGTCCTCTCTGATTTCTTTTAACCATCGGCATCAAGTTGTGTTTTTTGAAGCAAGATTGTACTGCACTAGTTGTTTTAGAAGACGTGAATCTGGCATTCTCATGATGTGCCCAAAGAATCCTAGTCTTTTCTTTCGCATGGTATCAGTAATGGATTCTAGGTTGTTATAGACCATATTGTTAGGTATTATTCGCCATTGCCCATCTTTTTCACATCCTTTATTGATACAAGTTCTTCCAATTCGCCTTTCGATCTTCTGTAATCTGTCGGTTTTAGAATGTTCATTTAGATGGAATAATGTTTCTGCTGCATATGTGGCTTCCGGTTTTATGACTGTATTGTAATGTTTAATTTTTGCATTAATTGATAAGCATTTCTTTTTGTAAGTTTCCCATGTTAATTTTTGTGCCCTAGATAACTTTTAGGTTCTTATTTGAATTGACGCTTTCTCATTTAAATTGTTTGTTATTAGCTCTCCTAGATATTTGAATCGTGTTACAATTTTAATTTTTGTATCATTAATTTGTATTTCCTTTAATGGTGTTGGTTTTTGTGGCATGATTTCTGTTTTTTCGAATGATATCTTAAGGCCAATTTTATTTGCAATTGTCTGAAGCTCTGATATCTGTGTTTTGACTTCCTCTAAATCTTTCGCCAATAATGCCATGTCGTCTGCAAAACCAAGACAGTTTGTTTGAATTTTTCTCCCTATTTTTATATTTGGAGGGCATTTCTTAGACCATTCTCGCATTACCATTTCCAATGCACAATTAAATAGTAATGGTGATAAGCCATCACCCTGTCGTAAACCGGTTGTGACCTCAAATGCGTCAGAGAATTCACCTCTGAATTTAACTTTTGATTTGGTGCCGGTAAGAGTTAGTTTTATGAGATTTGTCAATTTGGGGTGTAATCCCATGTGTCTTAGAATTTTTAATAAAGATTCTCTATGAATACAATCATATGCTTTTTTAAATTCGATAAATGTTAACACCATATCTCTATTCCTTTTTCTATTATAATCCATTATCAATTTTAGGCTCATAATTTGATCTGGGCAACTTCTCCAGGGCCTGAAACCTCCTTGATATTCTCCTAATTCATTTTCAAGTTGTACTTTAATTCTATTGAGAAGAATTCGAGAATTTTTTTTATAGGTAACATCCAGGAGTGAAATCCCTCGGTAATTGTTAGAGTCTGTCTTATCCCCTTTTTATGTAGTGGATGGATGATAGCTGATCTCCAATGTTCAGGGAATTTTCCTGTAATCCAGATGTTGACTAGTTGTTGGTGAAGAGCGATTTTTGCCGAATTTCCAGCATACTTCCAAATCTCTGCAAAAGTCTGGTCTTCTCCAGGGGCTTTGAAATTCTTCATGTCATTCAGTGCTATGTAAACGTCTTCTAATGTGGGCGGGTTAATGTTCTCCGGTGGTGTTGTTATTGGAGTGTCAACATCCAATTGGAGAAATTCTATGGGTTCTTCACAGTTTAGGAGTGTCTTCAAATATTTAGCCATAATTTGTGCATTATCCTGGTTGTTGTGGGCCAATTTACCATTTTCATCTTTTAACAATAAGGTAGGTGCTTCATATTTTTTCAGATGTTGTTTAAAGATTTTGTAATAATTCCGCGATTGTGAAATTTTGAATTCCTCTTCAATTGTTTGTAGGGTGTCAGTATGATATTGCCGTTTTATTCTTCTTAAAGTTTTAGTTGTTTCTTTTCGTTGGGTAACTAAATTTTGAAAAGATGTTTCAGATTTTTGGGATTGGTGTAATAACCATGCTCGGTGTCGTTTTTCAATCATCTCATCACATTCATTATTCCACCATTGATGTTTTTTCCGCGGTTTAATTAGAGCCAGGTCTTCTGCTATTCGTTGTAGGTTGTGAACCAAGTTTTCGAGTTTATCAGTTATTTTAATGTTTCCAGTTGCTTTTTGGTACTGTTCACTGTTGATTAACTGGCTAGGATCTATTGTTCGTTTAGTTTTGGGGGTTTTCCTTTGTTGTCTCTTCTGGGGCGTGAGTTTAATTTTAATTTTGACTACGTAGTGATCAGAACCTGTGTCAATTCCGCGGAGGACTTTGACGTTATAGATCTCTTTATGGTGGTGTTTATCCATGCACACAAAAAACATAATTGTTAGTGAATCAACTAATATCAGTGATATGTACCAAGATATTTCAAGTGCTATCATTGTGAAGAGTGAAGAGTTCCAGGAAAGGGAGTCAGGCTGCGCGTTGGTTGAAGTACTTTATTTAGAAACCAACATGAATAAATATAATCCTCTTCGAGCATCATCATACATTGATTTACCTGTATGGATCAAACGAAAGAGAGCTGTTGTGAATGTTTTAAATAGTGATCAAGCATGTTTTGCGTGGGCTTTAACCTCAGATCTCCATCCAGCAGTGAGAGACACGATAACATCATTTTATTATCATTATACTTCAGTGTTAGATTTAAAAGAAATGGAATTTCCTATGGAAATAAAAGATATTGAAAGTTTTGAAAAGCTGAACAATTTAAGTATTAATGTGTATGGAATTGAAAACAAGAGTATAGTAGGTCCTCTATATTATACTCAAGAAAAAAGGATGCTCATGTAAATTTACTATACACAACTAAAGGTGAAAATGCCCTCTATTGTTGGATAAAACATTTAAGTAGACTTGTCAGTAGTCAACTATCAAAATGCAATGGTAAAGAGTGGTTGTGTGATGGTTGTTTACTATATTTTAGAAAAGAGGATCAACTATCTTAACATCAAAACTAGGGTTGTATTCATGTTTGTACGGTATTACCTACTCCTAGTATAACATTTTAAAATTTAAGGACTTTGAAAAGCAGCTTCGAATACCATTTGTTTTATATGCTGACTGGAGGCTTTGCTAAAACCAATTAATACATGTCATCGAATCCAACCAAACCTTTTACCAACACCACTCACATTCATGAACCTCTTATCTTAGCATATTATATTAAATGTAGTTATGATGACTCGTTAAATAAGTTTGAACTCTATAGAGGACCTGATGCACCTAAAGTTTTTATGGGATATCTTGAAAAAGATGCAATCCGTATATCCTCTATTTTAAATACTATCATTCCAATGGAGTCTCTAACATTATCACAGGAAACGTGTTTTGAAACTGAAACTAATTGTTTTATATGTGGTGAATGTTTATATACAGATAGGGTTCACGATCATGACCATTTAACAGGAAAATATTGTGGTACTGCTCACCAAGAATGTAATTTAAAGTATAGAGTAACTAAATTCATTCCAGTCATTCTACATAACGGTAGCAAATACGATAACCACTTTATCATTAAAGAATTTTGAGCTTCAGATGTGAAAATTCATGAGATTGCAAATAATAAGGAGCAATACATATCGTTCACAAAATACATCAGAATTAACTCTGAATAACTATTAAACTGCGAATTTTAGATTCATTCCGCTTTATGCCAAGTAGTCTTGATAAAATTGCTAGTAATTTAAAATCAGATCAATTTCGTGAAATTCAACGTGTCTTTCCTAAAGAACATGATTTTAATTTGATTCGTCGAAAGGGTATATTACCTTATGAATATATTAACTGTCTGGAACGTCTTGAGGAATGTTCTTTGCCACCAAAAGATGAATTTTACAGTTCTTCAAACACAAGTCATACCAGTGATCAGGAATATTTACATGCACAACGTGTATGGGCACAGTTTGACATTCAAACTTGTCAGTACCTACCTTTGCACCCACTTTTGCACCCACTTTTGCTCCCACTTTAAACTATTATTTATATTATCGAGTGAACATTACTAGAGATTAGTTCCTGCTTGACAATTGATATGGAAGTATCAACGAATAGCTATGGTAAGTCATATGCATACTATAAAGGCTATACATATATTGTCAAACGAACCAATAAAAATGGAACTGTTATTTGGCGTTGTTCAAAACAACGTTCAAAACAGTGTCGAGGTGAGCTGTAAAGTAAAAATAGTGAGGTCTTAAGTGTGAGTGTTCATCAATGTAGTGTACCAGATAAAACATCGTTGCTGTTTAAAAGAACTCTTCAAAATGCTAAAACACTAGTCAGAAAAAAATATATTAAAGCTCAAGATAGTGGATTGTTTGTTAAAAAGCATTTATCATCTCCTCAGAAAGTCCTGTTAGGACAGTGTTCAATGTCTTAAAACTCCCAGCACTATCAAAGGCAACACAGTGTGCTAAATGTGGTATCGCAAAAGGGTAAAAATGGACTATATAGTAATAGTGATGATGATGATTATAATGATGATGATAATGATGATGATAATGGTTATGATGAAAACGACGATGACGATAATAATGATGATAATGGTAATGCTTTGATTACCCCTAAACATCATTTGTTAAATTTATTTACTGGAACAATCCCAGTAAGCTAAACCAGCGCTTTCAGCACTTGCATGCTTGTAAACAGGCTCAGCCCTCATTGAAATGAGTGCTATAAAAGGAAAGTTAATGATGAGTGGACATGAACAATGAAAACGATTGAGGAATTTGTATTCCTTTGTATTCTATTTTGTAAAGCCCTATTTGTTGTAAAATAAAAACAAGGTTTACCACATCACAATGTCTTTTAATTTTAAAAATGGTGATAGCCATTTCATTTGTTACACACATGGATGTTTACAAATTCCACATTACATTTTTTACATTCCCCTTGTTTAGTTCAGATATTCTGTACATTTTTGATGTGAAATAAAAAATAAGGTTTACCAGATCACAATGTCTTTTGATTTTAAAAATGGTGATAGCCATTTCATTTTTTCACACAAGGATATTTACAATTTCCACTTTACATTTTTACATTCTCCTTGTTTAGTTCACACATTTTTTTAAATCTTTTCTGTAATATAAAAAGTAAGCATTTTACAGTAAAATATATTACTAATGTTCATTTTTACTAAACTACAATAGCCTAACATTGTACATTATACTTAGAGTTTTTACAAATATTACAATATAAACATACTACAAATAATACAATATAGTGAACATCAGACTTAAGAAAGTAATAGTCGTTATTGCGTCTGTTTCCCCAAGCTAGAGTATCAAATGAGCTGGGAATAATGAATCGTTTGTTGTCTTCATGACTTAAAGCAACTTTGTTCAGCAAATTGGTATGTAGCTGATGATATTTATTTCTAAATATAATAAAGGTGGGTTACTAACTAAACAATTCTTATAATCACTTTTATCTAACTCTTTACTAACAACATTCTTCATTACTCCTTTAATTTTTTGTTACTACATCATCAATTGTCATATAGATGTATGATTTGGATTTTGTGCCTAAAAAGGTGTCTATAACAACACCAGCACATTCATCTTAAAATTTTCCAAGAACCATTTTGTTTACAAGAGGTAAATGGTAAATATTATCCTTGGGATAGTCTCTTGTATCAAATCTATTTAGCTCAGTTTTAATATCCTCATAAAAATCATCAGTTTTAAACTCATAAATAAAATAATCTGTATCTGTATAGAGTAATTTTGCATTACCATGATAGTTGTTCTTAACATTATCATAGTGAAATTCATACATAATTGTTTTTGACAATTCCAGAATGGCGTAACCCACATATGGGTTTGTTGTAGGTTACTTTAAGGTGATTCATTTGTATTACAACTAAATCCTCATGAATAATTGAACAGCTATGATATGCAGGCTTGCTTATTAAGTTGCTCGCACCATACCTTTTACCAACATTCACCCTCTTTGTTATTAGCTTCACATCAACTCGCTTATCGACATTCTCCACAATCTTTCCAAAAACACAATTATTCATGAGTCTATAAAAATCTTTTTCAAAAGCATTTGTTGACAGTGTTCTTAAATTATTATTTAGATCAATATACGATTTGAGCCATGCTGACTGATGAAATTGTAATACGCGATGAATTTAAGTTAATTGCAATCCATGCTGTAGACACTGTTTCAAGTTTTGATAATGTTTTAAATATTTAGATTTATCATTCACATTAGCAATTAACATTTTCGTTTGTGACGTGAGGTATGGAGATTTCATAGTCTCAGGACAAAGTGGTAAATCATTATGATCATCATGTAATTATTTCGGGTAATCAAGATTTACCTCTAAAATATATCCTTTATCATCGTTATCATTTAGAGTGTTAACATGTAAGACATCAATTTCAGATTGTGTCAGCCAGCGAAAATCTTTCAGTGGTAGATATTGACTCATAGCCCAAACATATTGGTTATTTGCATCGAGGTATACAACATACTTTGACTCTTCACAAGAGTTGTAGCTAGGCATGTATTTATTATTTGCTTTAGAATACCGTCCACTACATTGGCTTAATCCACCTCGAATTGATGATTTTTTAAAATTAATCATGCCTATATCAGTCATCAATTATAAATTTACTTTCGTTTTTTTCCAACATTGAACTGAAACTTAACCCAGGAACAGTAAAATACTGACAAGGGTCAAGGTCGTAAGTTTTCATACAAATATTCCGAAAATTTTCAAAAACATCTGCTAATAATAACACATCTGACTTTAAATATATGTCTGAAAATTCATCAAAAGTTTGAATGTCAAACTGTGCCCATACACGTTGTGCTTGTAAATATTCTTGATCACTGATATGACTTGTGTTTAAATAACTGTAAAATTAATCTTTTGGTGGCAATGAACATTCCTCAAGACGTTCCAGAGAGTTAATATATTCATAAGGGAATATACCCTTTCAACGAATCAAATTAAAATCATGTTCTTTAGGAAACACACGTTGAATTTCACGAAACTGATCTGATTTTAAATTACTAGCAAGTTTATCAAGACTACTTGGCATAAAGCGGAATGAATCTAAAAATCGCGGTTTAATAGTTTTTTCAGTATCAGTTTTGATGTATTTTGTGAACGATATGTATAGCTCCTTATTATTTGCAATCACATCAATTTTCACATCTGAAGTTCAAAATTCTTTAACGATAAAGTGGTTATCGTATTTTCTACTGTTTTGAAGAATGACTGGAATGAATTTAGTTACTCTATATTTTAAATTACATTCTTGGTGAGCAGTACCACGATATTTTCCTGTTAAATGGTCATGATCGTGAACCCTATCTGAATATAAACGTTCACCACATATAAAACAATTAGTTTCAGTTTCGAAACACGTTTTCTGTGGTGATGTTAGTGACTCTATTGGAATGATAGTATTTTAAATAGAGGATATACGGATTGCATCTTTTTCAAATCTTTACAAAAAAAAATAGGTGCATCAGGTCCTCTATAGAGTTCAAACTTAATTAACGAGTCATCATAACTAAATTTAATATAATATGCAAAGATAAAAGGTTCATGAATATGAGTGGTGTTAGTAAAAGGATTGGTTCGATTCGATGAACATGTATTAATTGGTTTTAGCAAAGCCTCCAGTCAGCATATAAAACAAATGGTATTCGAAGCTGCTTTTCAAAGTCCTTAAATTTTAAAATGTTATACTAGGAGTAGGTAATACCGTACAAACATGAATACAACCCTAGTTTTTATGTTAAGATAGTTGATCCTCTTTTCTAAAATATAGTAAACAACCATCACAAACCACTCTTTACCATTGCATTTTGATAGTTGACTACTGACAAGTCTACTTAAATGTTTTATCCAACAATAGATGGCATTTTCACCTTTAGTTGTGTATAGTAAATTTACATGAGCATCCTTTTTCTTGAGTATAATATAGAGGACCTACTATACTCTTGTTTTCAATTCCATACACATTAATACTTAAATTGTTCAGCTTTTCAAAACTTTCAATATCTTTTATTTACATAGGAAATTCCATTTCTTTGAAATCTAACCCTGAAGAATAGTGAGGATAAGATGATGTTCTCATCGTGTCCCTCACTGGCGGATGGAGAGCTGAGGTTACAGTCCGCGCAAAACATGCTTGATCACTATTTAAAACATTCACAACAGCTCTCTTTCGTTTGATCCATACAGGTAAATCAATGTATGCTGATGCTCGAGGGTTATATTTATTCATGTTTTTTCTAAATAAAGTACTTCAGCCAACGCCCAGCCTGACTCCCTTTCCTGGAATTCTTCCCTCTTCACAATGATAGCACTTGAAATATCTTGGTACATATCATTGATATTAGTTGTTTCACTAACAATTATGTTTTTTGTATTAAAGGATTTGATATCAGTAATGTCACCTTCACTCCCAGTTTTACATTTAATCCAAAGAGTTCAAAAATTCATTTTAAATGTGTATTTCTCTTCTAAAACATTATCTACCATGCCAAATACACTAGGTTGAACAGTCTTTAAAATGATTCAATACTTTGAGTTTTATCTTCACTATGAAGTCTGTAACTAGCAATTCGACTCATAAACGCACTACCAATTTGCTGAATATTCGCTGAATTTTTTTCATGACAAGCGTTATTTTTATGATTAATAATGCGTAAATGTCCATGACTCATTGAAGAAGGCACATCAATATTACATACATCACAATGCGTTATCGAAGGTTCACTAGTCTTCATTCTTTTGTTTGCACAACTATTTTCACAATCTTGAGAACGTTTACGCTTTTGAACATCACACTCATTCAAAGGTTCCGTGCTAGTTGATGGTTTTACAGATTTCAATTCCTTTTGAGCATCATGCACTTCAGCCGTTAGGGATTGACATTGCTTTACAGTAAAAAAACTTAGATTACAAACGGAACATGAAAAAGGTGCTGAACCAACATGTATTAAATTTACATGTCGTGCAAGATTATCCTGTCTGTTAAATGTGGTAGTACAATAACTGCACACAAACAGTTTAAGGTTATGTTTAGCATTTGCATGGCGTTGAAAGTTGCCTGGTCTTGAAAACTGTTTTTTTTTAATCACTACATTTGAACATGATGATTACTTTCCAAATTACCTGTAAAAAGAGATCATTAATAATAATAAAATATAAAACAAAGTAGAAGAAAAAATTCATTACAGCCATTAGCCATAGCAGGGTATTTTAATTGATCATTCGTAAGCCCCCATCAGGTCTAATTTCAAGTAGTTCCAACTTATGCTACTAAATGCCACTGCCACTGATACCTAGTGGTAAATGTTCAAACTTAATACAGTGCTTATAACCAACTAAATATAATTTTAAACGAAAACACTTACCAAATTAGTAAGGTATTTTCAAGTCCTCTTCCAACACACAGGTAAGCTCTAGAGATAACACATTGTCAACCGTCGTTCACGAGTTTCAAGTACAAAGTGAGAAAGGTGTTCTCCCACCCTAGCCTTTTATACCACAAACACACCTATGTCATGTGTGCACCTGCTTTATTTCAAATATCTGTCAATGTAACATTTCTCATGCTCGATAATAAACACACGCATCACGTGCCATCATACATCTGCAAGAATCATGTTTTGCATACCTGCACCCTGTATCACAGCACCTTGCTTCCAATGGCAACATTATGTTTCACTGACATTAAACATCTGCAAGAATCACATTTCACACACTTGCTATTTTGTAACACTAAACCTTGCATCCGGTGGCAAGTTCTTTTTTTTTCGCTGACATTCTACGTCAGCAAGAACTATGTTTCACACACTTCCTTACCCTAACGCTGACCTTGCATCCTGTTGTAGCACCTGCATCGCGTGAGGTCATACACTGCAGGAGTTTGCTTGCTTTAAATCATAAATCGCAGACTTGTCTCATCCTCTATAAAAATCTGCATGGGATATTTGCATGTACCCCGTGTACTATGGTGTAAGTATTAGCCCCAACACTAGCTTTACTCCACCCTCCACAAAAGCAGCATGGGGTAATTGCGTGTGCCCTATGTACTTCAGTGTATGCATTAGCCCCAGCGCTAGAGAACATCCATCCCCCATTTGAAACATGTATAGTTAGGCCCTTTGTCAACATTTGGAAAAATAGATAATAAATTCCAAAGGGGGCGTCAAACCCAAGTCCTACAATACATCATACGTCAAAATCCCATCATGAATTTAAAAAATATCAACAAAAGTGTAGTTAGGCCCTTTGTCACAATTTGAGTAAATTCATGGGCCAGTCCAAACAGGCCAGTCCAAAGGGACCGGTCAAATGGGATCACTCCAGAGGGATCAGTCAAAAGGGACCCGTCAAAAGGGATCAGTCAAAAGGACCAGTTAACTGGGACCAGTCAAAAGGGACCAATGAAAAGGGATCAATCAAATGGGGCTCTCGCCTCAAGGCCTGACAAGCCCCTCTTTGATTATTGGTTTGCCCATCGACAAGCGCCGCTGGGATACTTTATGATCACCCCTCGTGGGTTGGGTTAGGTTAGGTTACACTACAGCCACCATGTTTAAAAAGCCCGCCCTCTTACAAAAGCCTTGATTGCTCATGCGTAAAAACAAAAACAAATGTTCATTCATATTGGCACCCTACCGTACACATATTTTTCATGTAGAACAACGTTTATTTCATGCTAGTATCGAGTCGCATTTATGTAATACGTGCAAAGCAATGTTTACTAAAAATTACTATTTCACCCCCTAGTAGGGGTAGGTTTTATTTTGGGGTGGAAATACGTTGTCCATAGGAAATGGGTTGTCCGTCCCAGTAATTTGACACCTCGTACAAGTATCTAGCCTTATTGGTTCACAGGATATCACGTTGTCGCCATCTCGTGAAGAGGGTGAGGAGGAGGCATTAGAACTCCTACAAAACCACTACTTGCAGTTCGTGATATATGAAGAAAAGAACGGGGGAAGTCAATTATTTTCGGAAATGAGTTTATGGCGCATTCGGGTGGACAGCCGTCGTCACTATAGATCAGTTGAAATCAATTTCAAATAAATCGGAATGCCACCGAGATATAGAGGCTCTTATTTTTAATGGAAACGGAAAGAACGTCCCATATCCTCTCACTTTTTTCATAATTTAACTTTAGTTGTTATTTGTTTTACATATACTTCCTTTATAGGAAATAAATTTGGCCAAAAGCAATACTGCTTACTCTCAATTTGGGGTGTTTTAAGTATTTCTTTTTAGTGTTGAAAATGTAAATTGGCTCTCCTGAAAAATATGCAGAATGTGACTTACCCCGCATTTCCCGTGGAGTATTCATATGTTAACGAAATGGATTCTCTTCAAAGTGACGAACAAATTTTACTCGAATTAGGCAGGTCAGAGTGTGATAGTATAAATCTTTTAATGACTGTTCTGATAATGAAAGTGAAATAGACAGCGTCGATCCGAGGACACTAGGACGACTGTGGTATGTTCATAATGCATGACGTTTGTGTGTAAATATCATAGCTTCGTGAAAGCCCTCATGATGATCAAAGAAAGAATGTCTACAAAACCACTGAAATATTGCTAATATTTTTGTTTTTTATTATATTAAAACAGTTATTTTCATTTTATAGCCCCAATAGTTAAAGCATAACGAATAGAATAAAAAGTGTGATCTCTTCGCTCACTAGCATGTAATGAATACGGATGGGGTTGGCACTCGCCGCTACGCAGCGCTACAGTCGACTTGAGATTGTTGATTTCCACATATGTTTATGTGTTTATGTGCGATATATAATGTATTTAATCGGTCAGAGTGATTTGGTGGTGTTCTGTACAAACGTTTATTGATATACAAGTGCTTACACTGTTACTTCATAGTATTAATACCTGAAATGCTATTGTAGGAAGCATTAACTGAATTTCTTGTCGTGTGTTGAGGTTATCTTCGTGTTAATTTTATTGTTATTTAATGCAAGTAAACAGCAGTTTAGCCCTTACATTTTCATGAGTGCTAAATGTGAGTAGTGAAGATGCCTTGCTGTTTTGTACCAGGATGCAGATCTGGCTATGGGGACTGTAAAGAGATAAGACTTTTTTTACCCCTTAAAGATAAGGAACGTTTTATCAAGTGGAAAGGGGCCATACCAAGGAAGGATAGGGAACATACTTAAAAGTCCTACATCTGTGATGCTCACTTTCCAGAAGATGTAATTGTTAAATTTGACAAATTTGTGATAGAAGGGAGGGAAGTACGTCTCCCAAGAACCAACTGGACTATTCTGTTCCACATATATTTCCTAATTTGCATAAGTATCTGTCCAGTACTGTAACTCGAAGGAAATCCCCCCAAAAAAGAAAATCGTCAGATAATCTTCAGGCAAAGACATCCCCCAAATGTTCGAAATTTGATTCTGAATCCGCTTGTGACATCAGCAACATCCAGTTCTCCAACATGCCTAAATCCGATGATTCTCAATCTGAAGTGTTAGAATTAAAACAACAACATTAAGGTACCTAAAACGGAAGTGGCTAGGGCAAACAAAACGATTAACTTAGAGAGGGCTAAAGTTTCTGTTCTGCTAAGTGAACTTGGTAGGATGAAACACATAGTTTCAGGACAAGGTGCCTGTCAGTGTAAAGAAGGGCTCTCTAGGAAACAAAAAAAAACAATACGAGCCTTACAGTAGTCGCATATGATGTGTAACATGTGACATGTTATCCTACTATGTGCGTCCCGGGAGCGCAAATCCCTTGTTGACAGTGAACTCTGTTGGTCATTGAAATAACTACTTGTATAACTCCAGTGCCATATCCTGACCGTGATACCCCGTTTAGACGTCCCGGTCGCGATCGCAATCAGGCCCCGATCCAGATTAAGTTGGGACGTCTAAACCCAACAGGATAACATTATCGCGATCGACTTTCCCTCCAACAGGATCAGCCCGATCCCGTTCCCCCAACGAGATAATCGCGTTCGTGGCCATTGCGATCGTCGGTGTGTTCTATCCTCCTGCTGTGTGAGTGAAGTAGGCAGTGGAAATGATGGCCATTTTGTATATCTTGTGTTTTGAAAGCGAGGAGTACGTAATGTTGGCCATGATGGTTGTATTTATGTTGGTTGATATCAGATATATGAAGATTGAGAGACACGAAATGATGGATGGAGACAAACATACCAGTGTTTAAACGCTGAATATATATATATATATATATATATATATATATTAGCGTTGGGGAAAGTCGATGAAGACGATTAACAAAGAAATAAATTTATTGTCATAGACATAGAAGGGATTCCGATAGGGCCAAATGACTCTGAACGAACAAAGAAGTATTTATGCAATAAATATCCTAGACCTCTGCATGGATATTTCAAAATATTTTTATTTCCACACCAAGAGTAGGCCTTGCCTACACGACTCCTTAGGATTTGTATATAATTAATTAAGAATATACATTAGCAGGTTGAATTATGTATGAAGAATTACTGAAATACTTCAAAACTGCAGGAAACAAACTACTGTAAATTTCTGCTATAACACTTGGAATTCAAAAGTTGGCAGACCTTAGCGATGTCATACTGTTTTACTCGATTATCCTGTTGTTTCTTGACGGGACTTCTAAACACGCACCAATGACAAATGCCGTTGATCGCGATTGGACATTATCCAGATCAGAGATAATCGGGATCGCGACCGAGACGTCTAAACGGGGTATGATGAATCATAATTATAATAATTGTTGGTTGGTTGGTTGGTTCCTTAGTTTAGGGGCTGCGACAACGCGGTCATGTAGCCCCGTGTACTTTGGGTGTGTGTAGAATATGTCTGATAACCGGTGTTAATTGTGATGACTGTATTAGTGTGTGTATCTGTTTTTAATTCAAGTAGGGACTGCAACTTTGAATTTTCAAATAGTTCCTACTTTTGCCGCCAAACGCCACCGTCAACGACTACTAGGCCTAGTTCAGAACTAGCTACTAGACGCCACCGCAGTCGGCTCTTGGCAACGAACGTAGCAACCTAAGAGCGTTGTTTATATTCTTAACCTATCCAATTTAGTTTCACACAGGTGTAATTAGTGGAAAGATCTTTAACATGCCATAAATCTATGACATGGGACCGCCGGCTTTACTTCCCCTCCGAAGGAAGGCATACTGAGGGATTTTTAACGCTCTTAAAAAATCCGACGGCTTCGGCCGGGTTTGAACCCGCTATCTTGGGCATAGAAGCTCAGCATGCTACCAACTACGCCACCGAAGCCGCCTATAATAATTGTTATTTGCCGTGGCGGAAGCAATCTACTGCCTACTTGATGCGAGCTGCGCTCTACACCGGCCAGTTAGTGAACCCATGCCAGCGATGTTATTGAAAATGGCCTCGTTTAGCCAATAGAGCGCACTGCCAAGTATAGGCGCGATTTAAAAAAAGTCCTCTCGGCACGCCGGAAGGCGGAGGTAGATTTCACCGGACAAACTTGGGGATAGCCGAAAATAGGCAGAATATGCAGGTTTTCGTAAAAGGATCAGACCTCATTTATTGCGAGAAAGTATTTTATAATTGGAGGTTAATTAACTTTGTTTTTTCGACATTTTAAGCATATTTTAAACATTTTATTGTCTTATGGGGACGGTAACCTTCTTGTCAGTTGGGGTCCATTTTTAGCCTACTTTTCACATTTTGCAAAAATGAGGAAAAAGTAGACTTATGAGATCGGGCAAATGTGTGTCTGTCTGTCTGTCTGTCTGTCCTTCTGTCTGTCTGTCTGTCTGTCTGGCTATGTGTGTCCCCCCTATCAACTCCTAAACGGCTGCAGCAATCGAAACAAAATTTGGTAGGAGTAAAGATCTATACCTGAATATCTCACCGCCATATTTGAAAATGATGTCAGTGCTACCAACTGTTGAAAAATCGCAATTGAAATTTGAGTTCCATGTTGGATATCTTGGAAGGTATGAATGGGAGCTATTTCAAAATTGGCACACGTATAGATAATAATATTGCAGTTTAATCTCCAGGAGGCCATACATGGCAGTGTTGCCAAAATGATTATAAGCCTGCTGATTGGTCCAAATTTTAAATGCATATAACTTCTACACTATCAATTGGATTTCAACCAAATTTCGCATGTGGTATCTGTACATAAACCGATATGACTGAGCGTATTCTTAAGAGCCACCAGGGCTGCCAACTGTTAATAAATGATCTCAATTTTTATTAATCCAAATACCCATATATCAGAAAGTATACAAGCCGACAGCTAAACTATGCACACGTATAGTAGCAGACATTCTATATTAATTTGGAGTAACTTATATACGTCAGTGCTACCAACATGATTCTAAGCTGCTGATAGGTCCAATTTTAAAATGCATGTAACTTCTATACTAACTAATGGATTTCATTCAAAATTGACACAACAATAGATCATATTATTTCAGATTATTTCTGACCAATACATGTATGTCATTGTTGCCAACATGATTTTCCGCGCGCTGTTAGATCCAATGTTTAACTGCATGTAACGTCCATGCTATCCATTGGAATACAACCAAATTTTGAATTCTGTACCTTAAGAGATGGAACTAAGAATACATTCAGTCACCAGGGCCGCCAACTGTAGTTCTCTATTAGGCTACATTATGCCAGTTATACAGTATTTCAAACGTATTAGAAATTTCGATATTACCAACTTAATTTCGTCATTATTCTAGATAGATCCATATAGATTAATCATTGGCATGCATCTTAAATTTCAAGAAAAGTAGGCTCTTTAGTTCGTCACGGAACTTCTTGTTATACTTGTGGTCACACTGTCCTTATGCAAGGTATCGACATTGATGTGTAACTATCTAACGGTCTGTTACTTCTTCACGCAAAATTATATCTCCCGCAGAGATTTTGGTTGGTTCCTCATTGTCAGTTTAGGGGCTTCGACAACGCGGTCATGTAACCCCGTGTACTTTGGGTGAGTGTAGAATCTGTCTGATAATCGGTGTGAATTGTGATGGTTGTATTAGTCTGTAATTCAGGTAAGGACTGCAGACGGTCAATTTCAGGCAGTAGTTCCTAATGTTGCTACCAGATACTACCGTCAACGACACCAAGTTGCGAACTTGGCTACTAGATGCCACCGCAACCAGCAACTTGCAACGAACGTTGGAACTTCCCCTCCAAAGGAAAGCATACTGAGGGATTTTTAGCGCTCTTAGAAAATCCGACGACTTCGGCCGGCTTTGAACCCTCGACCTTGGGCATAGAATTTCAGCATGCTACCAGTTACGTCACCGAAGCCGCTTCACACTTAGATGGAAATCTGAATCTGATCTCGTGCAAGTGCGTTGTTATGGGAACGTCTGATGGCTCATCCCTCATCAATTTAGTAGTGTTGCCATGGCAACCTCTGATAGCTCTTGGCATTTTCTTAAAAGTCCTCTCGGCACGCCGGAAGGCGGAGGTAGATTTCACCGGACAAACTTGAGAATAGGCAAAAATAGGCAGAATATGCAGGTTTTCGTAGAAGGACCAACCTTCATTTATTAATTAACTTTGTTTTTCGTCATTTTATGCTTATTTTGAACATTTTATTGTCTTATGGGAACGGTAACCTTCTTGTCATTTGGGGTCCATTTTTAGCCTATTATCAATTTTGAAAAAATAGGCTTATGAGATCACCTTTTGCCCGTGTGTGTGTGCGTGTGTGTGTGTGTGTGTGATTCGTGTGTGTGTCCCCCCCTAATAAAATCTAAACGGCAGGAGCGATTTCAATGAAACTCGGTAAGTTCATAGCACTGTTCACGGAGACCTCGACCGTGCCCTTCAAATTTTGTTACGACTCACCAATCCAACATGGCGGCTGTGCGAAATATTTCACCAGCATTCAATATCTCCGAAACTATTACCGATATTACCCTGACATTTTCTATGGTGATAGAGGGAACTACTATAAGTTCACTTATGTGACTTTTGAAAACCTGGTAACTACAAAACGAACATGGCGGCCAAGCGAATTTGCGACTTTTAAATAGACGTTTCTCCCGATTTGACCAACCAAACGCAATGAAACATGGTACAGTATATGTTTATATACATTGCAATGCACCGACATCTAACTTCGTTCAATTGTTTACATAATCACAAGATGGCGGATGTGCGAAATATTTCACCGGCATTCTATATCTCTGAAACTATTAGCGGTACCTCCCTAAAATTTTGTACTGAGATAAAGGGCACTACTGGAAGTCCATCTATAAGATTTTCAAAAACCGGTTAACTGCAAAACGAACATGGCGGAGAAGCGAATTTGAACATTTTAAATAGACCTTTCTCGCGATTTAATATTCCAAGCGCACTGAAACCTGGTACAGGAAATATTTATACACATTGTAATCCACTGGTATCTAATTTTGTTCAATTGTTTACATAACCTCAAGATGGCGGCAGTGCGAATTTTAAAATTAAGTTTTTATTTCTTGTGATTTAGTCATGCGATCGAAGTGAAAGTTTGAATAATGAACCTACGCAATAATTTTCCTTTAATGGTACATGACTCTATGGCCTATACATTTAACAATCCAACATGGCAACCATCCGAAATATTTAGACGATACTGAATATCTACCAATCTATTTTAGCAATCAAACTGCAATTTTTAATGTTCATAGGGGCTATGAACTTAAGTTCACCTATAGGACTTTAAATAACCTGGTGATCACAAATCCAACATGGCGGTGACGCGAATTATAAATATTCACATGGACGTTTCTCGCAATTTAACCATCCGCGTGCAGTGAAACTTGGTACAGTAAATATTTATCCGAATGTTAATCCACTGGCATCTAATTTATTTCAATTGTTTCCATAAACTCAAGATGGCAGCTGTGAAAAAATTTTAAATCTCCTTGTTTTTTCTTGTGTCTTAATTATGCGATTGAAGTTTGAATAATACACGTTCACAATAATCTGCATGTAACAGTACATAACTCTAGGACCTACATATATAAAATCCAACATGGCGACCATCCGAAATATTTAGTCGGTTCTCAATATCTACGAATCTATTACATTAATCAAACTGAAATTGTGTATGTTAAATAGTGGCAATTAACATAAGTAGGATATATGAAAATAGGCTGTATAGTTCTTCACGGAACTACTTGTTATACTTATGGTCACACTGTCCTTATGCAAGGTTTCGACTCATATGTGTAACTATGTAACGGTCTGTTACTTCTTCACGCAAAATTATATCTCCCGCAGAGATTTTGGTTGGTTCCTCAGTTTAGGGGCTGCGACAACGCGGTCATGTAACCCCGTGTTCTTTGGGATGGCTGTATTAGTCTGTAATTCAGGTAAGGACTGCATACGGCCAATTTCAAGCAGTAGTTCCTAATGTTGCTACCAGGTACTACCGTCAACGACACCTAGCTGTGAACTTGGCTACTAGATGCCACCGCAACCGGCAACTCGCAACGAACGTTGGAACTTCCCCTCCAAAGGAAAGCATACGGAGGGATTTTTAGCGCTCTTAGAAAATCCGACGACTTCGGCCGGCTTTGAACTCGCGACCTTGGGCATAGACATTGAGCATGCTACCAGTGACGTCACCGAAGCCGCTTCACACTTAGTCAGATGGAAATCTGAATCTGATCTCGTGCAAGTGCGTTATCTTGGCAATGTCTGATGGCTCATCCCTCATCAATTTAGTAGTGTTGTCATGGCAACTACTGATAGCTCTTGGCATTTTCTTATTATTCCGAAATCATTTCTCTCATCCCTTGGCATAATGGTGGGTCATATCAAAAAATCTTTCAGACAAAAGTTTTAGGTAATTATTAGGGGAATATTGTCCAATTTGTACGGTTTTGATATTGTGCCTATTAAGAGAGATATGATTAATGTTTCCCGAAAACCCAACTTTTCCCCACCCCTTTGGTCAATATTTGGTGCTATAAAAAACTATTCAAACATAAATTCTGGGCTTTATCCGACACATAGTATGAACGTTGAACGGATTCGATATTTCACATATTAAGAGCGTTATAGCAATATTTCCCTTTTTCGAAAAAAAAAGGCCCCCATTTTCACCCCCTTCGACCGATTTAGCCCAGTAAAGAACTTGACCGAGATTTTGTAGGTATACATATTTGGTAAAAAATTCAAATTGATTGGGGCAAAATTACGGCAGTTATCGTGTCCACAAGAAACTGATATATATATATACATAAATCTTATATATAAAAGTGAAAGTCTGTATGTATGTATGTGGGTGGGTTGGTTCCGTATACAAATCTACACCGTTCCACCAATCTCAACCAAATTTTGCATACACATAGTTTAGGACCCAGAAGGAACCGCTGGCTACATGAATTTTCGATAGTCTTTCTCATTCTTCTGATTTCGGCCCTTTTGCACTCAAACACAGGCTAATCAAATCATAAAATATACTCATGAAGGAATGGCAAGGCAGATAGTTTCCATGGCTACAGCTCAAGTCGAGACACGGCCGACTGGATGCCAATTGTGCTCTGCACTACCGGTATAGAAAAAGAGGATCTTTACTTGAAATCCCGTTACTCAACCGCTCACACAGCACTGTCAACCGGGTTTAGCATAACAAAGTCTTAACACTATCTTTATATATATCATTCTTCGACACGTGTGTATGTGACTGAACTCCTCCTAAAGGACTGAACCGATTTTGATGGAATTTGGTATGTATATTAGGGTGGGTCCATGTATGGTTTAGATTCACAATCTGACCCGGTAGGTGGAATAAACACAATTTTAGAACCACAATTTACACACAATTTTAGAACCACAATAAACAGTCAAAAACAGTCGTCATGGAAACCACTAGCCTTGGCCTTCGTGAAAGCTGATGTCTTTGTACGGTTTGCCTCTGCACGTTAGAGCCACCTGGTCGCAGCCTGTGCAACTACCGCCATTACATACACTCCGCCCGTGGCGAAAAGTTGTGTTTTATACCAAAGGTGGCAGTGATGTCGAATTCTACTATTTGTCTCTGCACGTTAGAGCGTTTCAAAGTCCCGTATGCGTTCATATCATATTCATCCGATTGCCATGAAACTAGGTGATATATTGAGTGAGTTCCAGGGAAGGTGTTTGGCTTAGTAAATCCATTTTACAATAGATAGCGCACGAATAGATTCAACAAATGAGCGACGATGCGCGAAGCGTTTCAAAAAGGTCCCGTATGCGTTCAAATACCATTCGTCCGATAGCGATGAAACTTGGGTGAGATGTTGTGTACACTCCAGGGAAGGCTTCTGGCTTAGTAAATCAATTTCACATTAGGTAGCGCACGACTAGATTCAACAAATGAGTGACGACGCGCGAAGCGTTTAACACAATCCCGTATAAGTTTATATTCCATTCATAGATTGAGATGAAACTTTGATGAGTTGTTGTACTTATGTGAAGGCTTCTAACTTAGTAATCCATTCCACAGGAGGTTGCGCACGAGTAGATTCAACAAATGAGCGGCGACGTGCGAAGCGTTTCAACAAAGTCCCGTATGCGTTCAAATACCATACGTCCGATAGCGATGAAACTTGGGTGAGATGTGGTGTACACTTACGTGAGGGTTTCTAACTTAGTAAATCCATTTTACAATAGGTTGCTCACGAATAGATTCAACAAATGAGCAACGACGCGCGAACTTTTAATCAAAGTCCCGTATGCGTTCATATACCATTCATCCGATTGCAATGAAACTTGGGTGAGATGTTGTGTACACTTACTTGAGGGTTTTTAACTTAGTAAATACATTTCACAGGAGGTTTCGCACGAGTAGATTCAACAAATGAGCGACGACGCACGAAGCGTTTCAATAAGGTCCTGTATGCGTTCAAATATCATTCGTCCGATTACGATGAAACTTGGGTGAGATGTTGTGTTTACCCTACGGAAGGTTTTAGGCTTAATAAATCCATTTTACAATAGGTAGCGCACGAGTAGATTCAACAAATGTGTGACGGCACGTGAATCATTTCAACAAAGTACCGTATGCGGCCATATACCATTTATCAGATTGCGATGAAACTTTGGGGAATTGTTCTGTACACTCCAGGAAATGTTTCCGCCTTAGTAAATCCAGTTTTTAATAAGTAGCGCACGAGTAGATTCAACTAATGAGCGATGGCGCGCGAATCGTTTCCACAATGTCCCGTATGCGGTCATATATCATTCATCCGATTGCGATCAAACCTTGGTGAATCATTGAGTACACGCCAGAGAAGGTTTCAGGCTTAGTAAATCTATTTTACAATAGGTAGCGCATGAGTAGATTCAACAAATGAGTGCCGGCACGCGAATCGTTTAAAGAAAATCACTTATGCGTTCATATGTCATTTATCCGATTCCGATGAAACTTTGATGAGTTGTTGTGCACACGCCAGGGAAGGTGTTCAACTTAGTAAATCCACTTTACAATATTAGTAGCGCACGAGTAGATGTAACAAATGAGTGACCAGGCGCGAAGCGTTCCCACAAAATCCTGTATGCGTTCATATACTATTCATCGATTGCGATGAAACTTTGATTAATTGTTGTGTACACTTACGTGAAGCTTTCTAACTTAGTAAATCCATTTCACAGTTGGTACAGCACGAGTAGATTCGACAAATGAGTGACAGCGCACGAATCATTTAAACCAAATCCCGTATGCGTTAAATGCCATTTATCCGTTTGCGATGAAACTTTGGAGAGTTGTTGTGCACGCTCCAACGAATGTTTCTAAATTAGTTAATTCAATTCACGATAGTTTAGAGGCAGTTAACATAAATTGAAAAAATATTGTGTATCCAAAAGCACTTCAAGAAACAAAGTTACAACACTTTCTTTGATTGGCAGGACAACGTCTGCCGGGTCAGCTTGTCTACTATATATTTGTCAAATACCACTCACACACTCACTCACTCATTCCGTCATCACGAAATCTCAGAAACCACCGAACGGATTGAAATTAAATTTGGTATGCAGCTTCCTCAAGGGCCGCAAATGCCCACTAAGAGATGATTTTTGGATATTCAGGTTCTAAAGGGGTATTAAGGGGGTAGAGTTGCATTTCATTGAATAGCAATATCTCCCGATTGGTTCCATTGGGGGATGTGATACTCGGCATATAATCTCATCATTAAAAATAAGAAGACACGTGTCTGAGGGTTTTTTGATGTGGTATATATTATGAGGTGAAAGGGGTGAAAAGTTAGTATTGAATGACTCCTAATGGAGCGTGTATCTCTTAAACGACATAGGCGAGGAGTTTGAAACTCAGCGAAAAATATCAACATAAAAAGAAGTAAATATGTGTTTGACCGTTTTTCATTAAATCCAATTTAAGGGGCCCATGGGTAGGGGTGAAATTCGGGGGGGGGGGGACAGGAAAGTAAGTGTCCTAACTGATTGACTGACTGGCTCACTCATCAAACTCAGGGGGGAAAAATGCTTCAAAATAAGTTCGACAGTTTTTTTTTTCCATAAATCAAATTTAAGGGGTTCATGGGGAGGAGTGAAATTCTGAAAAAAGAAAATTGAAAGAAAATATCCTGAGTCACTCACTCACTCACTCACTCATCATCGCACAGCCAAAATTATTGAAGTTAGAAACATGACAGTTGGGGATATGTTCATTGTATGTCAAAACCGTCTACTAGGCCTAAGGGAGGATTTTCGGATATTCAGGTTCTTAAGGGGTCTTAAGGGGGTTAAACCTGCATTTCATTGAATAACAATATCTCCCGATTGGTTTCATTGGGGGATGTGATACAGGGCATATAAACTCATCATTAAAAAGTAAGAAGACACGTGTCTGGGGGGGGGGGGGGGGTTTCGATGTGGTGTATATTATGAGGTGAAAGAGGTGAAAAGTGGGGATTGAACGATTCCTAACGGAGCGTGTATCTCTTAAACGACATAGAAGTTTGAAACTCAGCGGGAAAAAATCAGCATAAAAAATAAGTAAATATGTGTTTGACCGTTATTTCATAAATCCAATTTAAAGGGCCCATGGGGAGGGGTGAAATTCTGGGGGGGGGGAACAGGAAAGGAAGTGCCCTAACTGATTGACTGACTGACTCACTCATCAAACTCAGGGGAAAAACAGCTTTAAAGTAAGTAAATAGCTTTACGACAGTTTTTTTTGATCAATCAAATTGAAGGGGTTCATCGGGAGGGGTGAAATTCTGAAGAAAAGAAAAATTGAAAGAAAATGTCCTGACACATTCACTCACTCATCATCGCACAGCCAAAAATATTGAAGTGGGAAACATGGCATTTCGGGGATAAGTTCGTTGAATGTCAAAACCGTACACTAAGGGAGGGTTTTCGGATATTCAGGTTCTAAAGGGGTCTTAAGGGGGTTAAACCTGAATTTCATTGAATAACAATATCTCACGAGTGGTTTCATTTGTTGATGTGATACTCGGCATATAAACTAATCATTAAAAATAAGCAGACATGTGTCTAAGGGTTTTTCGATGTGGTGTATTATGAGGTGAAAGGGGTGAAAAGTGGGGGTTGAAGGATTCCTAACGGAGCGTGTAGGCCTATCTCTTAAACGACAGTCTGGCTGCGTGGCTCAGGGGTAACGTTCTCGCTTGCTGAGCCCAAGGTTGCAGGTTCGAAACCTGGCGCAGTCAGCTGGCATTTGAGGGTGCGCAAATGCGAGGGAGCCGTGTCAGTACATTTACTGGCACGTTAAAGATCCCCTTCGGGGCAAATTTCCGGAACCCCGGCGTCTCTAAAAGCCAGGGTAGTTAAAAGGGACGTAAAACCAATAACATTATTATTATTATCTTAAACGACATAGGCGAGAAATTTGTAACTCAGTGAAAAAAGAAATCAGCTTAAAAAGTAAGTAAATCGGTGTTCGACTGTTCTTTCATAAATTAATTTAAGGGGCCAATGGGGTGGGGTGAAATTCTGGGGGGGGGGGAGAAGAGAGAAGGTGTCCTGACTGACTGACACTCACTCACTCATCAAACTCAGGGGGAAAATACAGCTTAAAAATAAGTTTAGTAGGTGTTCAAGCGGTTTTTCATCAATCCAATTTAAGGGGCCCATGGGGAGGGGTGAAATTCTGGTAAAAATAATTGAAATAAAATGTCCTGTCTGACTCACTCACTCATCACGCCCAGCGAAAACTATTAAAGTTGGAAACATGAAATTTTGGGAATATGTTCGCTGAATGTCAAAAACGTCAACTAAGGAATGATTTTTGTTTATTCGGGTTTTAAAGAGGTGTTAAGGGGGTAAACGTGCATTTCATTGAATAACGATATCTCAGGAGTTGTTTCTTTGGGGATGTAATATTCGGTATATATACTAATCATTAAAAATAATCAGACATATGTCTAAGGGTTTATAGATGTGGTGTATATTGTGAGGTGAAAGGGGTGAAAATTGGGGGTTGAGTGATTCTTAACGGAGCGTGTATCTCTGAAACGACATAGGCGAGAAGTTTGAAATTCGGCGAAAAAAAAACAGCTTAAAATACAAGTAAATAGGTGTTCGACCGTTTTTTCATAAATCCAATTTAAGGGGCCCTTGGAGAGGGGTGAATTTCTGGGGAAAAACAGGAGAGAAAGTGTCCTAACTGATTGACTCACTTATTCACTCATCAAACTCAGGGGAAAAACAGCTTTAAATAAGTAAATAGGTGTTCGGCCATTTGTTTCATAAATCCAATTTAAGGGGTTCATGGGGAGGGGAGAAATTATCAAAAATAAATGAAAGAAAATGTCCTGACTGACTCACTCACTCATCATCGCCCAGCCAAAATTATTGAAGTTAGAAACATGAAATTTTGGGGATATGTTCGTTGTATGTCGAAAACGTCCACTAAGGAAAGAGTTTTGGATATTCAGGTTCTAAAGAGGTGTTAAGGGGGTAAACGTGCAATTCATTGAATAACAATATCTCACGAGTGGTTTCGTTTGGGGATGTGATACTTGGCACATATACTAATCCTTGGCATATATACTAATCATTAAAAATAAGCTGACACATGTCTAATGGTTTTTCGATGCAGTGTATATTATGAGCTTTTTTAAGCGTATGGCTTTTAGTGCCGGGAGTGTCCGAGGACACGTTCGGCTCGCCAGTTTTGTAGCTGCTTCGAGACGGACACCTAATGGGTGAGCTACAACTACCGTTGGGGAGGAAAGTTGGAAGGGAAGGGCAAGGAGTTGGAAGGTAGCGGCTGTGGCCTATAGTTAGGGACCAACCCCGGCATTTGCCTGGAAGGAAGATGGGAAACCACAGAAGACCATCTTCAAGGTTGCCGGCGGGGGGATTCGAAACTCCTCGCCTCCCGGATGTGAGCGACTGCCATTAGTCATGCCGTAACGACCACGGCTAACTCACCCGGTTATTATGAGGTGAAAGGGATGAAAAGTGGAGGTTGAAAGATTCCTAACGGAGCGTGTATCTCTTAAACGACATAGGCGAGGAGTTTGAAGCTCGGAGGAAATCAATCAGCTTAAAAATAAATAAATAAATAAATAAATAAATGAAATAAATACGGTATATGTTCGACCGTTTTTTTTTCATAAATGCAATTAAAGGGGCCTATGGGGAGGGGTGAAATTCTGGGAGAAAAACGTCCACTAAGGAAGGATTTTTGGATGTTCACTCTCATCGACCAACCAAAACTATTAAAGTTAGAAGAATGATATTTTGGGGATATGTTTGTTGTGTGTCGAAAACGTCTACTAAGGAGGGATTTTTGGATATGCAGGTTCTAAAGGGCTGTTAACGGGGTTAAACCTGCATTTCATTGAATAACAATATGATACGACTATGACGCGAGCGAAGCGAGGCTAAAAATGAGATGGTGTGTGTCTGTGTATTACTCAATCACGCAAATACCACTGGTCCGATTTACATGAATTTTACATGGAATTAGCTGATTTACCTGGTTAACATATAGGTTACTTTTTATTTCAATACTTTGCACTATTTAAGGATGGCGACCATTTTAGTGACGTCACTACACCCTTTGGTTTCAAACTTTCATATTTCCATTTCAAATAAAAAGAGAACGCCAAGAATTAGCAAGCATTTGATGGCATGTACGAGGTTTAAAATAAAATTTTCTATCCGAAAGGTATCTTCAACCGTTAGCGAGTAAAACCTAAATTTGTGCTATAAAACACGGTCAACGCCGAGCGGTGTAGTTGGACAAAATGTTCCATCCTTAATCTCCCTCTGTGCAGCACCTCGCCTATCCCCTGTTTTAACTGTCACCTTCACAATTTAATTTATTTATGACGCGTAGCGAAGCACGGGTACTTCAGCTAGTTATATATAAACTTTTGAACTGACGGTGGTTTTGGGGTCTGAGGGATGTGAAACGCGAAGATATGTCGAAATTTTCCGGAAGTCGAAATATGGTACTTATTGCAATAGTTAGCTTTCTAATGAAATCTACCTCTGGTTGGTTCCTCAGTTTAGGGACTGCGACAACGCGGTCATCTAACCCCGTGTACTTTGGGTGAGTCTAGATTCTGTCTGATAAACAGTGTGAATTGTAATGGCCGTATTAGTCTTAATTCAGGTAAGTACTGCAGACGGTCAATTTCAAGCAGTAGTTCCTAATGTTGCTACCAGGTACTACCGTCAACGACACCTAGCTGTGAACTTGGCTACTAGATGACACCCCAACCAACAACTCGCAACGAACGTTGGAACTTCCCCTCCAAAGGAAAGCTTACTGAGGGATTTTAGCGCTTTTAGAAAATACGTCGACTTCGGCCGGCTTTGAAACCGCGACCTTGGGCATAGACATTCAGCATGCTACCAGTTACGTCACCGAAGCCGCTTCCCACTTAGTCAGATGGAAATACTGAATCTGATCTCATGCAAGTGCGTTGTCATTGCAACGTCTGATGGCTCATCCCTCATCAATTTAGTAGTGTTGTCGTGGCAACCTCTGATAGCTCTTGGCATTTTCTTATAATTCCGAAATCATTTTTCTCATCCCTTGGCGTAATGGTGGGTCATATCAAAAATTCTTTCAGACAAAAGTTTTAGGTAATTATTAGGGGAATATTGTCCATTTTGTACGGTTTTGATATTGTGCCTATTAAGAGAGATATGATTAATGTTTCCCGAAAAACCCACTTTTTCCCACCCCTTTGGTCAATGGTTGGTGCTATAAAAAAACTCTTCAAACATAAATGTTTGGGCTTTGTCCGACACTTAGTATGAACGTTGAACGGATTCGATGTTTCACATATTAAGAGAGTTATAGCATTATTTCACTTTTTCGAAAAAAAAAGCCCCCCATTTTCACCCCCTTCGACCGATTTAGCCCAGTAACGAACTCGACCGAGATTTTATAGGTATACATATTCGGTAAAAAATTCAAAGTGATTGGTGCAAAATTACGTCATTTATCGTGTCCACAAGAAACTGATATAACTTACATATATATACAGGCTGTTAAAAAAGTCCTGCACCAAACTTAAACTCCGCATGCGGGTGGGGGCAGGGAGTAATTTGAGATAGGGAACCCATGTGCGGAACTCAACCGTTACGCCCCTATGAGCGATTTATTTATGAGTACATTTGGCAACGTCGCGTGCTACCCACGGCAGAGGACCGATTACGGCTCACAAGTCAATCTAGCTATAAACCCACATCGTGTCTCAGTGGCAAGGCGTTAGACTCTCATACGCGAGGTGACCGGGTTCGAATCCCCCTTCTGACATTGCTGATTTTTTTCTTTGAGTCGTTTGGATTTGCATCAATTAATTACTACATAGGGCTGGATTAGATCCTTTTTGTTTCTAATTTCGTTTTAAAAGGAGCTAAATTATACGCCGCAATTTTGCGTTTTAAAAGAAAAACAAATTGGTTCTGTTCGTTGCCGATTTATTTCTTCGCGGTAGGATTTTGTTTGGACACAAATATTGCTGTATGATTGTTTCGCAATGATATCTTTAAGATCGCAATTTGAGGTAAAGGTCATAGGCGGTTACTTTACAAGCAAAAGATAGCGAGTTCAAAAATGTTACAGTGAAGATTCAGCGATCGTTGGAACTGAGGAACTTTAATGCTTATCAATTATTTTATTGAATTGTGCGTAAGATCACTTCTCTGTGTCGCTTTTCTTAGATTTCCTAATTATTGTATGTTAATGAAACTCCGAATGTTCTAACCGTTGTTTTGTTGCTCCCAAGCCTTATTGTTACACGTTATTTCAATCAAATTGAGGTAGCCTTTGGTCTGCGTGCTGGCCTACGAATCGGGCGTTCCCGGTTCGAATCCGAGTAACTACAGGTATTGGAACTTCAGGAAATTTCGGTGTTTCCGGTTTCTGTAAATTCTAGAAAATTCTGTCTGGGTATAAAAGCCCTCAAGAACAGCGATGCGTTATCACTTCTTCCGCGAGAGTCTTCTAAACCGTAGCTTTCCTGAAAATTCGCAATGGACGGATATCCTAACGAACACCTCGCAGACATCCACTACGTCTACGGATTGGCCGACGGGAATAGTCGCCAGGCCCAGTGCATCTACCAAGAGAGGTTTCCCATGCGCCATATCCCACACTGCCAATTTTTTACGCGAATTCACAATCGTTTGCGAGCAACAGGATCGATTCAGGTAAGTACCATATCTGTCAATGTGTATCTCTTCCTATTC
Organism: Meconema thalassinum; assembly: GCA_946902985.2. Taxonomy (NCBI): domain Eukaryota; kingdom Metazoa; phylum Arthropoda; class Insecta; order Orthoptera; family Tettigoniidae; genus Meconema; species Meconema thalassinum. Next base: position 1,762,459,682 of record OX336388.2, read on the forward strand.
GTCTTTTGTTTCCCTGTAAATGAGATAAAATAATAGCTACGTCTTAGTGTTTTAAACAATTTAAAAATGGAACGGTGTAGGTACTAGAAGCAGGGATGAGAATGTCAACATTCTCCCATCGAACGTATCACTTTCGCATCTCGCTTTTGGCTCCTAAAACCCAAACCGTTCCAAATAGGTCAAAGATATCAGATATGAAAGTTACTTTAAAAAATAAAACGCATCTTATTCAACTCCAATATTGTATTTGTAGAAAAACAGTGCCCAGTCTGAATGGCGGGTACCGATACCCAACGTTTGAAAGCGCCTGGACGGCAAACGGTGCGTTTCCGACCGTATGTTCTTCGATTGTGAAGCCCTAAAATTTCAAGGCGGATTCAGGGTTTTTTGAATGCAAAAATAAACTTAACACTCCCTGAAAATCATTTAATTTTAGTGATTCATAGTGTTCATTTTGTTATGATTAAGGGTATCAGTCGGTGATTTTTCTGAGTACCTTTCCTATTAGAGGTATCAGTTCTGAAAGAAGATTTTCTTTACGAACGGTGCTTTCTATTCTGCTTTGTTTTTAATCTGAATTTTAGGTTGGATTTTTAAAGTTATCGTTTAGTGGGAACAAAGAAGAACGGTTTAATTTACATTGTTTCATTAAGTTCTTTTTCATTACACAGGCTCACAACCCCCGACCGGGAAGACCGCGTGGGAGGAAAACTCCAGAAATGGAAGAAAGGGTTTTGGAGCGTGTACGCAACAATCCTTCCACAATCACGCGTGCGATCGGACGTGCGGAAGGGTTAACGCATACCACTACTCACAGCGTGATACAAGATGATGGCCTGTATCCGTATCATTTTCAAGAAGTTCAAAAAGTAAAGCCTGAGGATCTTCCAGTCCGGATGGATTTCGCCAATCAAATGATCGATCGCTTGGGGAAGGACCCTGATTTCTTGTCGAAAATTTTATTCACCGACGAAGCGACGTTCACCAGGGATGGTTGCTTCAACATCCACAACAATCACACGTGGAGTCACGAAAATCCTCACCAGGGAAATCAAGAAAAATTGTTGTGAACGTTTGGGCGGGTATTATTGGGACCATCTAATCGGGCCTTACATTTTACCAGCCAGACTCAACGGACGCGTTTATCTGCGGTTTATTCAAGAAGTTCTCCGCTGGAGACAACGGCTAAAATGGTCTTCCAGCATGACGGCGCCCCAGCACACTGGCTCCGAGCAGTTCGGGACATTTTGGACGAAAGATGGATCGGCAGAGGAGGTCCAGTTCAGTGGTTTCCTCGCTCTCCTGATTTGACGCCACTTGATTTTTTCTTTTTGGGATACATAAAGGACCTGATATACGATGGGATAGAAATCGACAGTCAAGAAGAGCTAGTCGGAAGAATAGCTGTAGCAGCCGGTGTCGTTCGGGAAAGAGCAAAAGAAATTTTTGGACGAGTCCGCAAATCACTTGTAAACCGTTTTCATTTTTGCCTTCGTGGCGATGTGCAAGGAGGCAATTTTAAGCAACTGCTTTAACGAAAAATCATTTGTAAAACTCTCCCAAAGTAAAGATAATTTAGTTTGCTATTGTTCATTTCTTCCAAGTCTACTTTTCTGGAAAGATATCTTATGTATTGAAAATGAAAAACAATTTGAATTAAAACTGATAAATTGTCTGATTTTTAAAACGAGAAATTTTTGTTTTTTTAATTACAGACCTCCCTCCGCAACAATAAAAAGATAAATACGTAAATTAAATGAAAAGGAGAACTGCAATAGCATCTTAAGAAAAGACACAGTCGCAATATTGCTGAAGTTTGAACCGTTACCGAACACGTGGCAATTAGGATAAGCGCAAACATTTAATTAAGATTCTTAAAACGTTCTTGAAACTTCTACCTGAAAGCATCATGCTTACGGTAATTTAGTTGCTCCATCATCAATTTACTCGGAGGAAAAAAAAAACAATTTGGGTTGGAAGAAGGATTCGAACCCCGGCGTGGAGTCACCTACGCCTGAGGGTCGAGCGCCTTACCACAGAGCCAGGAAGTGGGACTGGAGGCAGGTAGACATGTGAGTGATAATCGGTCCTCTGCCGTGGATAGCACGCGACGTTGTCAGATGTACTCATATTTCAAATCGCTCATAGGGGCGTTACGGTTGCGTTCCGGACATGGGTTCCCTATCTCAAATTACTCCCTGCCCCCACCCCCATGCGGAGTCTAAGTTTGGTGCAGGACTTTTTTTTACTCCCTGTATATACATATATATATACATACATAAATTATATATAAACTTTTGAACTGACGGTGGATTTGGGGTCTGGGGGATGTGAAACGTGAAGATATGTCGGAATTTTCCGGAAGTCGAAACATGGGACCCATTGCAATAGTTAGCTTTCTAATGAAATCTACCTAATTAGATGTGCGGAAAGTATATTAAATGTGTTTCTCCCAGTGATATGTTTAGACCAACGAAGTTTCAATTATTGTTAGTAGTCGGCGTTAATATACTGAATTCCTACGTTGTTTGGAGTGTTTGTTGATGCGATATAGATTCAACATAGCCACATGGCCGACAGTACATCGAGTGCTTACATTAAATAAGACTACAGCAAAAGTATGAAGATTTAATAAATCGTATTTGTTTTCAGAAAATATGATAAAATGAATATTTTCACACCAAAGAACGACAACTTGAAGATGATTTATTGTGGGAATATCTTAAATGGGGTCTCCAAACCTTGAACTAAACTGTATGCGATATACATTCCCCATAGCCACACGACCTACAGTACGTCGTACGGCGCATCCGTCAAATAACAGTCTGAAACGCGTTAATAACGCAAATTTCCGTAGAAATAGGGATAATAATTTTAATGCATCAGAGTTGTGTTTTTGTCATCACAATTAACACCGGTTATCAGACAGATTCAGCACACACCTAAAGTACACGGGGCTATATGACCGCGTTTTCGCAGCCCCTAAACTTAAGAACCAACCAACCAGAGTTGTGTTTCTGTCCTGTGGTACTGAGTGCCCTTTACTGTTCCAGGTTTAGGAAGTGGATAGTGTATTATGATCACTGGGGAACAAAAAGAAAATTTGTGTGTGGTCTCTGGAATTTAACAACAGATTCTAGGAATCTTAGCGTTGCTGATTCCAAAACTGCTGTCCATTTTGTTCTATCAGCTCCAGTTTTCTTTTTAAAGATATTGATATCTTTGTGATAATTTATTACAGTAATTTAGAAATTAGGATCATGGAAGAACTGAACTGTGGATGATGGGATACGCATATTATGGCGGACTATTGCTGTAGCCTCCATCGAGAATATCACATCGCAGAAAATCACAGATACGTGAATTCAGCGATGAGCCAAATTGAAGGTGTCATACGTGTTGTGATAGCCTGGATCCAAGCATTATTTTGTTGAATTGCCAAATTCATTATTAATGTAAAATATTTAAAATCGATTCATTTTTGAAGGGTAATCAAGTTTATATGCCGGCCCCGTGGTGTTGGGGTAGCGCGCCTACCTCTCACCTGGAGGCCCCGGGTTCGATTCCCGACTCTGGCAGAGATTTTAGAAACTAACGTGAGGGTGGAACGGAGTGTACTCAGCCTCGTGAGGACAACTGAGTATCTGTCTGACAGTGAGGCAACGCTCCGGTCAAGAAAATCAAGATTAACGGCCGAGGGGACCCGATGCGCTGACCTTGAGCCACCCCAATATCTGCAGGCCAAATGGTTGGGCAGCGGTCACTTGGTAGGCCTAGGCCCGTCATGGGCTGTAGTGCCAGGGGTTATATATCAAGTTTACATCTACTTGTACTCGTATGTGTGAATGTTCATTTTCATCAATCATTTTTATCAGCCTTAATTTAAATTAGTTTGTATATTCCCTGATATATTATTATAAGATGGAAGTTACGGTCACAAGGAAACTAGGCAGGATATTACAGGGATATTACAGGGTGTAAGATGCAGAAATTGTCGTGACGTTGGGGTTTTAACTATCACACTTTCCAGGTTCATCACCAATTGAGAGAAGGCGTTCAATATTCGGAGAAGTGTGATCTCAGGGAGCAATGATTGGTCCGTACCAATTTTGAGAGGTGCTACTTCAATCATATATATTGAATAATGTTCCGTCTCGTCTGATTGGGCAGGCAAGACTGTCGCTTGCTTCATATCATAAGGCGGTCGCCTGTGTGTCGGGATAGCGGAATAACCGGTATACAGTATGTCTGCGTATTGTTTACGTTCCTGATCTTGACAAATAGTTGACAAGGAATAGTCAAGTTGGTCTCGTCGCATTCAAGAATCTGATAAATTTGAACTTACTGGGATTTGATCCACGAACCTCCAGACTATGAGTCCAGGTCGCGATACCACTATGCCACACAAGGAATAGCCAAGTTTGTCTCGTCGCATTCTCTACTAATGAGGAAGTTGGATATGGAACTACCAACGATGGACGGAGATCTTCTCTGCCTGAAGCAATCTTCCACCCCGATATGAACCTCACGTCAACTACAACACAATCCAGTTCTGGTGAGCTTCTATTATTTAAAGTAGTTTCCATGATGGTTCCGTATTGACGTACTAAATAGTTTTAACAACAAATTGTATATCCGCCTTAGTCAATACATAAACGAAAATAAATTATAATTACACTTGCTCCTGGTACATGTTTCGGGGATTAATTGCTTTTATCCCCTTCATCAGCCAAGACAAATATCCGAAGAAAGATATAAGAAAACGTAGCACTCAAAAAATAAACGGCCATTTAACTTAACATGGTGCACCATATAAGTAGGTCACAGGAAAATGTTGAGCAAAACTAAAAACATATGTGTAACAGCGATGATATTCAGCCATCAAAACACAGAGAATCAGTGTTAATTCGTGAATCCGCTCCAAAACACTGGTCGAAGCTTGAATTGGCAAATATCACAATACTTCACCATATGAATATACTGTAACACCCCTCTGCCATTACAATTCCCTAGAACTTGATTATTATTATATTACATTATTTACTTTCCACTTTGAAAATTTTTTCCCCAAAGAATCTATTTTTTCACAGTAGCGCTCCACTCATACATACGTTCTATTACAGAACTAGCTATGGCAATATTTATCATCTACTGCTACCATATATATGAGTGTTGGAATTGGCTACACCCATAAATTATTTACAATAATTTTCAAACATAAGACAATCTCTTCATAATTGATACCTTGACTTAACCTGAAGTAAGTTTTTCAAATATTATTAAGTTAGCATTCGTTCTATATCATTACAAATTAATTTTTATAGTTTTTCATAATTATTTCCCCTTGGTCCCTTTTATTATGGTGTTCGTTTATCCTTTGCTTCTTTCAGGTTATGCATTGAGCTAGCCTCATTGATATTTGAAGTTGTTCCTTCCACGCTCGTCTAGTTCGTATTGTACCCAATTGTCATCATGTGGAACATGTGTTCGTATCCCAGCTAACTCACGGTCTTTCGAGGTATGGGACGTTCATGCCCACCCTACGACCACATGCTCAGGATTTGAGTCTATCAGGTAACTACTCTACATGAAAGAAACAACATATTCCTAAATAAAACATTTACTGATATAAAGTCATGGCTATACAACAAAAATACAAACAAAGGATAATTTAAACTTAAATTCCACAATGAAAATAAAGGTTATTTTGTGAGTCTCTTCTCAATTAGTGCTTCACTGCACTCAAATCTATTTCTAGCATCCTATCATTGATACTTTCAGACATCTACGAGTCTCCATAGTGTTCTTCATGTGACGCAATTTAACAAACTGGAGTATCACAACACAAAAGTCACATATCACATTTAAATGACATTAATTCTGTAATAATTAAACATTATTGCGTTTTTCCACGGGCATTTACTTTCATTAACATAATTTCATTATCTTATGCCTTAATTAACAAATGTTGTGTCGTGTGAATCGTCTTCCCTTCTTCCCATCAATATGAAACGCTAAAAGTGGTAAGTTTTCCCTTCCAAAATACACATGGATAGAAATGTTTATAGTTTCACCATACAACGATTCTCTGGGTCTGGTCGAAATTATTATCGTTACAAACGTGTCATGTTATTAGAAATTACCTACCCGTCTTCATAAATTAGTGTGAACTGGGCAAGAATGCACTTTAAAAAGATGCCTACATTTATTTGGTTCAGCGTTCCTCCTCAGAGAATAACTGGGCCAAATATTATCCGATCACCATGATCCGACAAGGTATGTGTATTGAAACACATCATTTAACTCAATTGGCATCATCATAACACTCATATCTTAATTACATTTCTAAATATCGAGATTCTTCAGTGTCCCACTCTGCTTCTAAAATAAAGGGCCCAGGTCTATAGACCTCCCTTTCAAGCAGGCAATAAAATTAGTTCCAGCTGGCCGAGCAAGATGGCCGCCGTCCTTCGTGGCATACATACCACTCCCCTCTTGCTGCTAGCAAGGTCATCTTTGTTTACAATTGCAGTACAATGGAGTTACGTTGAGTGTTGTCTCAAGTAATTGAGTCATTCTGATTATTTACCACCTATATTTATAGTGTAATGGGCTCAACTCGGCTCCTTAATTAACATTCATGGCTGGGGATGGATCCTGTAATAGCCTTGCCGTTCTGTGGCGAATACTAGTGGCTTTGGGCGCGCATCATAATGAGAATACAAGATTGCTCATCAGCAGCTGCCTACTATAATAATAAGGAAATCTGCGTTTCCTATACGACGAACTTTGATTCTTACCTCTCAGGGCAGATCAATTAATACATGTGCTCACGGGGTCTCGAAGAGCATCCCTCGTGGCAATTATTCCTGCAAGCGATGGATACAGACAGGCTCCGATCCAATTCGCTGCGAATAATAAAAGTATGCACTACGGCCATACTATCTCGTAGATTAGCCAACATTTCACCTAACGTGCAAGCTATGTTAGAGTGGTCCCCGCAACTTTAATGACGTAAATCACTTGATTCTACGTTACCTCGCTCGCAATCTGCGGCTTCAAACAATACTTCTCATAGATGACACAATTATTGAGGCACTCACGTCCCCTCTGCAATTACTTTTAAACCAAAGCTTCAAATAGCTCCTAAAAACAAGTATAAATTTACTGACTTACATTACTTTAATGGTTCTCAAATACATTCCTAAGAATTGACCATATCAAATATTCATTCAGCACTTCACTGACACTGAAATACTCTCGTATCTCGCTATATTTCACGTTACTTTCTTACTGTTTACCAAAATACAGTACCTTTATATTAGATATGACACACTTTGAACGTTCTTTAGGCCTGAAATGCCTATTACTTTACTTTATTGTTACCGACCCCAGATTATTATTATTATCATTTCACGTTACCGTTACATTCATCACAATCTTAGGCCTGAATGGCCCTAAACAAAACACCCTCCAAGCCATATTCTACCAAATACGAGTGGTGAAAGCTCGTACATAAGTGACTGTTACATCTTAGTCTTGAAGTGATGTTTCGTTGTATGGTGAATCTAATTAGAATAACATTGTAAATTTGTACTCACTTTTCATTTTCGCTGGATTATTCCAGCACACCAGCCACGAACCTACAATGATGCTTGATTTAAGCCATCATGCTATATCTCACACGCCTCATGGTATCACATATTTCACACATGATAATCATACTCTTATCAGTGGCTTTTCTCACTTTAACACGATACATATTATTTCACAATTCACATAAACACTTTTGAAATCACTATAATAAAACTTATATACACTTTTCGCACTATTTCACATGTGGATTCTTAACTGGACTCCTCCTAACGCCTGACCTCAGAGATGCGATGCAGCTACGACAACCGCTGGTCTCCGTGAAAGTCTATCTAGCGTGTGCGTGCGTTCGATTCTCGTCACCTTCAATACTGTTCATTTCACCGTCATGATTACTAGTGATGCCTTCCCGGCTCCCATAATTTTAGTCATCCTGACGATACTGCGTCATTTATAAATATGACAATACCTCCTGGTATTCAGTGTCCAAGAACATCCTAACTTATTCCTACGCTGTGCCGAACTACACTTGCGTATAATAATGGATAAATATCTGCTGTAGATTAAATCTTACGCGATTCTTGATTACTATTAAGAAGCTATATGATGGGCTTCCATTGTTTTTCATATACACTCGAGCGTCGATACTCTAACATTTCGCGCACATACTGGCAGCGTTTTAGTTTACGTGCAGATTAAAGATGAACTGCAGAGCAACTGAAGACGAACTGGAGATGAACTGAAGAGCAACTGGAGATGAACTGCTCTGCTCCCCTATATAAAGGTTTCTCGTAAAATGCAGTCCACAGGACATACGAGAGCGACTCCTTTCTTGAAATAATGCATATCCATTCAAAATGACGTATACACCTTGTTTATCTAGATGTGGAAGTCCCATAATCACTCACGTGCAAGCGATCGCTTCGGCCAATTAATTACAATTAATTGCCTTCTTTCGTAGCGTCATGACGCCACCATGGTAAATCCCCTCGTGCGGGTCACCAAATCACTCCTCTCGAGCGTAAGCTCTGGGTTAACAGGCTTATTTCAAGATATAGGCTTTAATTTAGGTGTGAGACCACTCCTAAATTATCTCTCCTAGAATATATTCACCTGGGTGTACATTTTATCCCATTTCGATGCTCCAATTGGCTGCAATCAATTAATTTCCGTGGACAATTACTCCCACTCCGGTCTCAAGTGTTGTCCATCGGGGAACCCCAGGGTCATTAATTTCGAGCTGTCCCGTCGGTTCAGACGAAATGAGTTCCTTCGGCGCCACGAATCTCCTCCCCTCTGCTAGCAGCGATTAGTAAAGTGTCAAGCTTGCCTGCTTTCATGCTTCTATGCTTCGAAAACGAACATATGACTGCATTTTCTAACAATTATTCCCTTAAACAGCTATGATATTCACATTCTAGCCGTGAAATCATGCTATATTATTATATGTCATTATACAACTCATTGCTCTTCGGGTTCCCTGTAGCTGTTCCTCCTCAGAGATCAATGGTTCGACTCTAGGCAGAATCATGGGCCTGGTCTTCTCTGATAAGACCCGAGTTCGATGCCAGTCTGCCGTGTCCGATTGGGCACATTTTACCCTCGCTAAGCTCGGAAAATTAATTTCACAAGTGAATTTTTCGGGCCTTCAGATGGCATTGACTCATGCTATATTTACTTTAAGCGGTCAGTGCTCTCGGCAGTGGGATGTCTCGTTTCCCCATTCAACTCTGTCTGCCGTCTCGTCTTCTATTGTTTTGTTCCCTTAGTCGTTCATTCATTTCTTGGAGTTCTGCAGCGGCCTCGCACAACTGGTCGTAAAATTCTTTCAGCCGACAGCTGCATTCACCCCTCGTTTCCCCAGGGTCTGCGAGCCGGTCGCCTCGTTTTCTTTCTTCCTGCGCCTGTGAGCTTTTCTCAAGAGTCTCCGCGTGCATACATAATGACTCCTCGTCCATTTGGGTGTACATGGCTTGCTCCTCTCTTGTTTCATAATCCTCTGGCGGACTATATAACTTTAAATTCGCTGCATTTACGACAACTTCTCTACCTGTCTCTTCGTCTTTGATTCGGTAGGCATTATTTTGCAAGTCCCTTATAATCAGGTAGGGTCCGTGATAGCTATGTTGAAATTTTTTATATTTCCTGCTCTCTGGATCTGAACTAGCTGGTTTTTTCAACAAGACGTACTCCCCAACGAGTAGTGGTCTGTGGTAGCGTTTCCTCCTATGACTTCGCTGCCATCAGTCTGCTTGTTTCTTGAGATATTCGAATGTTCTCTGGATCCTCAACTCACGTCCAGGCTGTGCATCTACAGGTGTCCGAATGACATTATTCCATGGCCTCTCTGGTCTTCTATCAAGATGTAGGCTCACTGGCACTTGTCCTGTCGCTTCATGCACGGCATTGTGGATACAATACTCAATAATCTCTAGTACATCTATCCATTTCCAGTTTTCTGTAGAGCAGTATATCTTCATGAACTTTTGCAGTTCCTTCGTCACTCTCTCAGCAGAATTCGATTCTGGGTGTCGAACTGTGGACAAAATCTGTCTTATTCCCAGATTTTCCAACTCCCTGCGAAATTCTACGCTGGTAAAACAGCTCTCATGATCAGATAATATGTTCTCCGGCTGCCCTAGTATAGGAATGATTCTTTCCTTCAGCCTCTTAAGTACCTGTTTTGTACTGGTTTTCTGAATTGGACAGAGGATTGCCATTTTAGAAAACACGTCTAGTGCAACTAGGATGTGTCTATTTCCTCTTCTAGCTCTCGGAAGCGGCCCGAAATTGTCCAATGCCAGAAGCTGACATGGCTTCTCTGGTAAGAGTGGTATCGGTTTTTGCCTCATTAAATACGAGTTAGGCTTTACTCGTTGGCAAATATCACATGTCCTGATTGTATTCCTGACTGTATCTCTAAGTTTTGGCCAAATAAATGCTTCTTTAAGCAGGGCAACAGTTTTGTCTACGCCAGGGTGGCCAAAAGCTCTGTGTGCTAACCACACTAACCTTCTCTGCAATGCTGGTGGTATAACAATCCTGGGTCGAGTGTGGTCTGAGTCGCTCCATTTATGTAGCATCTGGTTAAACCATAGATACTCCGTTGATAGTGCTTCGGCTTCCACATACATCGGGGTTCCTCTGACAAGCTTTCCCTCGAAGTAATTAATCATCAACCGTATCCAGGGAACTTCACGTTGAAAAACGGTGATGTTCCTTAGATCATCTAAGGTCTTCTGGTCTCTATCTTCTATGTCGATAGCTAGAGCTTCCTCTTCATCCGCTGTCGGGTATCTGCTTAGCAAGTCAGGTATAATATTGTCCTTCCCCGGGCAATACTCGATTTCCACTTGAAATTGCTGTATATACAGGGACCACCTCGTCAGTCTTTGACTCGACAAGTCAGTTTTCAACAGGAATGTTAGGGCTTTATGGTCCGTTCTGAATATAATTCTGTAGCCATAAATTAGTTTTCTCCAATACTGTAAGGCATACAGTATTGCGAGTAATTCGATCTCCGTGACCGTGTAATTCTTTTCGTTAGGTTTCAACCTTCTGCTTATGAATGCAATATACGTTTTCTCCTCTGACCTGTCCTAATTTTCCTGGTATAGCATCGCCCCAATGCCTATAAATGATGCGTCAGTCTGGATAATAAATTTCTGAGTGTAGTCTGGATATCCCAATTTTACATAATCTAAAAGCATCTGTTTAGATTTCACGAAGGCTTCTTCGCATTTTTTCGTCCAACGCCACCTTCCTCCTTTCTTCAGTAAGTCTTGGAGTGGTGCTACGGTCTCGGTATACTTCGGGCAATGGCTTGAAAAGAATCCAATAACGCCTAGATATTGCCTGACGTTCTTTACCTTCGTTGGTCTCGGGAAATGTTTAATGACCTCCAATTTTCCCGGATTAGGCCTAACTCCTTGTGCATCTATTACGTGGCCTAGGAATTTAACTTCTCTCTGACCAAAGTTAGACTTATTTATATTGACCTTAAAGTTAGCCTGACTTAGGTCATTCAACAGCTTGAGTAGGTCTCTGATGTGTTCTTCGACCGTTTCAGATGTCAGTAGTATATCATCTACATAGCATATGGTTGTTGCTTTTACTTCTTCAGACAGGTTCCGATCAAGCCCTCGTATCAACGCTGAACCCGCTGTTTTCAGACCAAATGGTAGGCGTACGTATGAATATGTATGCTGGTCGAATAAAAACCCAGTTAATAAGCTTGTTTTCTCCTCCAGAGCAAGATGGTGAAAACATGCTGTCAGGTCAAGATTTGAGAAAACAGTCTTTCCTTTAAACCTCCTGAGGACCTCCTTGATGGGCGGCACTTGGTCAAACTCTGGTATGACCTTGGAATTCAAATTTCGTAGGTCCAGGCATATCCTTACTCTTCCGTCCTGTTTAGGTACAACTACCTGTGGGCTGACATAAGGTGTGGCCGTCTTCACAATGACGCCTGCCTCTAGCATCTCCTGTATTGCTTCCTTGACCTTTAAATAATGTTTCTCGGCTACAGGATACGGCTTCTGTCTGAATGGTGTCCAGTCACTAACTTGGAACGTATATTGGAAATTCTTGATCCGGCCAGGTCTCGAATCGAAGACTCCTTTGTACTCAAATAGCAGTTCCCTTAGCATTTGCTTATGCTCTGGACCAATTTTAGCTTCTTCTATCTTTTCTTCCAGGCATTCATCAAATTTTGGTTCGAGGTCCTTTTCAATGTCTGCGGCCAGTGTTGCCAACTCTCCCTCGATGTCTTCTGTTGTCAATACTGCATCCCCAGTCATATCTCCGTATGTATGCCATACGTACTCTTCTGGTCTCGTTTCATTGTGCTTTAATGAGAGCTCTAAATCTTCCTTTCCCTCACTTGCGCGAAACATAACAATGTCTTGCGAGAGATCTATTATGACCTTATATTCTCTTATGAAATCCAAGCCAATAATAACGTTAAAAGGCAGCTTATTCACAAGTAGGAAGCTCTGTGAGAATGTAGAGTTCCCTATCTGCAAATCTAAAAATACTTGGTATTTGCATATCATAACTTTATCTGGTATCACACCTTTTATCCTCACGCTTGAAATAGGTATTTTCAATACGTGGATTTTAATTTGGATTTCATTATATAATGCCTGGGTTATTAGACATACCGTTGAGCCTGTATCTAGAAGACTTCTTATATTCATGCCTGCGAGTTTACAATAATAATGGGTAGTTCCCTTCTCACATTGACCGTCCCTTCATCCAGGTCTTCAATAAGTTCTTCAGGTTTGGCAATCCAGTACCACATTCACTGTATTCCATCCTGCATTTATCTCTATTTGGTCATTTAATTTGGATGTTTTTTTTTCATTGCTCCATTCTTTGTGGAGTTCTTTTGTCTGTCTTCGTACTGCTGAAGTTCCAGACCCTTGGCACCGTCATCATTTTTATAGATGTCGGGTGACCTCCTATTCTTAATCGCTTCATCCCAATGTACTTTTTCTATGGTCGTCTCCACGCTTTTCCATGTATCTTAATGATGCGTGATAGCGTTCTTCCGCTTCTTCATCGAATCCGCGACTCTGTTCTTGGGATCTCCATCCTTGGTTATTCCCATTTCGGCCGTAATTTCTTCGATTATCAGGCTGCTGGTCTCTTGTGCCGCGCTGATTCCAGGCTTTCCTTCCTCGGTATCCACGGTTCGATCCTCCTCGATATGCTGGCCTCCAATTCTGGTTTTCCCGTCCTTCGCGTTGCCAGTCTGATTTCTCCGTTTCGGTGCTCGTAGACTTACTTTTAGTCTGCACCTTAGTCGATTCAGTCGGTGTAGTAGTCATGTTGACTTGTTCCATGTTCCGACTTTGCCTTGTGTGATGCGCTGTGGTGAGATCAAGTTGTCTCAGCACCTCCTCCATATCGATCGCTGTCTTGGCGTTTGCTGAGATTAATAGGCGTTGTACTTCATACGGAAGCTGCTTGGCTATCGCTATACACAGATCTGACTCTCTAATTCCTTCATCAAGTTCGCGGAAACGGCACAATTGAGCCACAAAGAACTCTGCGTACTTCGTAGGATTATTAGTACTATAGCGCCTGGAGTACAAGTCCAATCTGAGGTTCTGTTTTATACTTGCGTTCCAGTACCTGCTTAAAAATGCCTGGCGAAATTATCAAAGGTGTCGAACGTGTACCAAAAACTTCTAAACCATAAGGCGCACTCGCCCTCAGTCAGTTTTTCGATAGCTCTCAACCTTCGCTCTGGCAGTACCTTCGAGTCTTTCAAGTACTCGGAAACTTCTTTGAGCCAGTACTTGGGTGTCATGTTAGAATTACTCCCAGAATATTTCTTCGGTTTCTCGTCACAAGCCCTCACAACAGTGACTATTTGATTTTGAACAGCATTTTCATGCGGTGTAGACATAGCAATTGGTATACCAGGCGTGGTATACAGGCTGTCACTTGGCATGGCTGCATTCTTTGGAGTGGGCTGTATCTCTATATCTGCCCATTTATTTCTCCTATTTTCATCTACACTTCCTTCGCTAGATCTAGGATTTCGCAATATGGATTCCTCCTGTGCGATCATTCTAGTTTCTATTTGGCTGTGCCTATTTTCTGCCCATTCTAAACGAGCTAATACCTCTCGTTCTATTTTCTCCAAACGATCCAGGTTTTTCTCTGCCATAGAAAATACTTTCTTCTTATCGTCCTTAAAGCTTTCTTTCGTGAGGGTAATTTCCCCCGCTAGACTTTCTCTTACGTCGGCAAGAGTTTTATCGCTGGCTTCAGTCTTCAAGCCTTCTCGAAGTTCTAATTCTTCTCGTAAGCCTGTAACTTCTTTCTGTATGTGACCATGCATATGAGAGATTTCAGTCCTTCGTAATTTCTCCCTGGTCCTCATCCTGTCTTTTATGAATGACTGCTAGGTCGTTCTGAGTTTGTTCTAAATCTTTTTGAACCTTTCCGACCTGCCTTTTCATGTTTGACATTATTTCCTTATTCTCTTGATCAGAAGTTTTTATTTCATTGATCTCCTTGCATTGGTCAAGGATATTCTGATCCTGCTTCCTTAAGGCTTCGTCTACCGCCTTTGCGTAGCCTGCCATCCGCTTATTCCATTTTCCGTCGCTGTCTTCGAGTCTTTGATCCACGGTCTGAGTGAACGTATTAAATTGCTCTTGCTGATGTTTAGTATTCGCTTCATTCTGACTTTGAATGTCTTTAAGCTCTATGGACATACTGCTTAAGCTATCATTAATCTCACGCTGTGATTCTCTGCACGCTTGCAGATTATTCTCTAGTTTTAGCTCTATTGACTCAAAGCGTTTATCGTTATCGGCTTGCATCTCTGAGACCTCGCTAACAATATTCTTAGTTACTTCATGCTTAATAGACTCTTTAACGACATCCATTTTTTTATTGACCTATAATTGATTAGCCTCTAATCTAGTGTTTATTTCAGTTTGGTTAGCCTCTAATCTAGTGTTCATTTCAGTTTGATTAGCCAACATCTGGCTAATTTCAGCTTGATTAGTCTCTAATCTAGTGTTTATTTCAGTTTGATTGGCATCCAATCTACCCAATATTTCATCTTTAAATGCTTTAGCTTCTTCCTTACTCTTAGCATGAGTAGTATGAAAATGTTCTCTTAGCTCCGCGATACACTTAAGTACCTCCTCAGTTCCAGCCATCCTGTATTTCTTATTTTGAGATTCAGGTAGGCCGCAGCTGAGCATGCTGGCGCGCTCTATTGAAAAAAGGGATTCCGATCTCGCGACAACAACACATCATGTTACACAGTTCTGTAACCACCTATGGAATGGGTTCAGACCCTCGTACCCGTCTGACAACAGTGTCTAATGTCTGAGTATCATTTAAAAAGACTCACAATCGCTCAAACACAGTTTGAGGAAAAAAACTATTATGGTTTTCCCCATGAAAACCATGCTATTATTATGGGGTTTTCTGAATCCCATAAGACTTCCACGTCTCTGGGCGCCATGATAAACACAAGGGGTAATGGGGTGTATGGTTGTCCCATTGTAAGACATCGGCCATTTTCTGAATTATTAATAAAACTGTCCAGGGAGTGGTTTTTATTGCCAAATGCCCCTACTGGGCCGCCATGATAATTAAAAGAGAGAACATTTAAGCATGCCTTATGGAGGATTATCAACATTTATTATGACGTGAAGGCTTATTAACAAATGGGACGCGGCCTTTTCCAAATATATTCTAATTTTTCTGCTGTACTTGCTTCTACCATTAATATCTTGGCCGACTTTTAGTAGTACTTGTGACTCAATCCTAGTACAGTGACATCTCCTCTATGTTCCCAATTGTCATCATGTGGAACATGTGTTCGTATCTCAGCTAACTCACGGTCTTTCGAGGTATGGGACGTTCATGCCCACCCTACGACCACATGCTCAGGATTTGAGTCTATCAGGTAACTACTCTACATGAAAGAAACAACATATTCCTAAATAAAACATTTACTGATATAAAGTCATGGCTTTACAACAAAAAATACAAACAAAGGATAATTTAAACTTAAATCCCACAATGAAAATCAAGGTTATTTTGTGAGTCTCTTCTCAATTAGTGCTTCACTGCACTCAAATCTATTTCTAGCATTGATACTTTCAGACATCTACGAGTCTCCATAGTGTTCTTCATGTAACACAATTTAACAAACTGGAGTATCACAACACAAAAGTCACATATCACATTTAAATGACATTAATTCTGTAATAATTAAACATTAATCCGTTTTTCTACGGGCATTTACTTTCATTAACATAAATTCATTATCTTATGCCTTAATTAACAAATGTTGTGTCGTGTGAATCGTCTTCCCTTCTTCCCATCAATATGAAACGCTAAAAGTGGTACGTTTTCCCTTCCAAAATACACATGGATAGAAATGTTTATAGTTTCACCATACAACGATTCTCTGGGTCTGGTCGAAATTATTATCGTTACAAACGTGTCATGTTATTAGAAATTACCTACCCGTCTGCATAAATTAGTGTGAACTGGGCAAGAATGCACTTTAAAAAGATGCCTACATTTATTTGGTTCAGCGTTCCTCCTCAGAGAATAACTGGGCCAAATATTATCCGATCACCATGATCTGACAAGGTATGTGTATTGAAACACATCATTTAACTCAATTGGCATCATCATAACACTCATATATTAATTACATTTCGAAATATCGAGATTCTTCAGTGTCCCACTCTGCTTCTAAAATAAAGGGCCCAGGTCTACAGACCTCCCTTTCAAGCAGGCAATAAAATTAGTTCCAGCTGGCAGAGCAAGATGGCCGCCGTCCTTCGTGGCATACATACCACTCCCCTCTTGCTGCTAGCAAGGTCATCTTTGTTTACAATTGCAGTACAATGGAGTTACGTTGAGTGTTGTCTCAAGTAATTGAGTCATTCTGATTATTTACCACCTATATTTATAGTATAATGGGCTCAACTCGGCTCCTTAATTAACATTTATGGCTGGGGATGGATCCTGTAATAGCCTTGCCGTTCTGTGGCGAATACTAGTGGCTTTGGGCGCGCATCATAATGAGAATACAAGATTGCTCATCAGCAGCTGCCTACAATAATAATAAGGAAATCTGCGTTTCCTATACGACGAACTTTGATTCTTACCTCTCAGGGCAGATCAATTAATACATGTGCTCACGGGGTCTCGAAGAGCATCCCTCGTGGCAATTATTCCTGCAAGCGATGGATACAGACAGGCTCCGATCCAATTCGCTGCGAATAATAAAAGTATGCACTACGGCCATACTATCTCGTAGATTAGCCAACATTTCACCCAACGTGCAAGCTATGTTAGAGTGGTCCCCGCAACTTTAATGACGTAAATCACTTGATTCTACGTTACCTCGCTCGCAATCTGCGGCTTCAAACAATACTTCGCATAGATGACACAATTATTGAGGCACTCACGTCCCCTCTGCAATTACTTTTAAGCCAAAGCTTCAAATAGCTCCTAAAAACAAGTATAAATTTACTGACTTACATTACTTTAATGGTTCTCAAATACAATCCTAAGAATTGACCATATCAATTATTCATTCAACACTTCACTGACACTGAAAAACTCTCGTATCTCGCTATATTTCACGTTACTTTCTTACTGTTTACCAAAATACAATATCTTTATATTAGACATGACACACTTTGAACGTTCTTTAGGCCTGAAATGCCTATTACTTTACTTTACTGTTACCGACTCCATATTATTATTATTATTATTATTATTATCATTTAACGTTACCGTTACATTCATCACTATCTTAGGCCTGAATGGCCCTAAACAAATCACCCTCCAAGCCATATTCTACCAAATACGAGTGATGAAAGCTCGTACATAAGTGACTGTTACATCTTAGTCTTAAAGTGATGTTTCGTTGTATGGTGAACTATCTAATTAGAATAACATAGTAAATTTGTACTCACTTTTCATTTTCGCTGGATTATTCCAGCACACCAGCCACGAACCTACCATGACGCTTGATTTAAGCCATCATGCTATATCTCACACGCCACATGGTATCACATATTTCATACATGATAATCATACTTTTATCAGTGGCTTTTCTCACTTTAACACAATACATATTATTCACAATACACATAAACACTTTTGAAATCACTATAATAAAACTTATATACACTTTTCGCACTATTTCACATGTGGATCCTTAACTGGACTCCTTCTAACGCCTGACCACAGAGATGCGATTCAGCTACGACAACCGCTGGTCTCCGTGAAAGTCTATCTAGCGTGTGCGTGCGTTCGATTCTCGTCACCTTCAATACTGTTCATTTCACCGTCATGATTACTAGTGATGCCTTCCCGGCTCCCATAATTGTAGTGATCCTGACGATACTGCGTCATTTATAACTATGGCAATACCTCCTGGTATTCAGTGTCCAAAAACGTCCTAGATCATTGCTACGCTGTGCCGAACTACACTTGCGTATAATAATGGATAAATATCTGCTGTAGATTAAATCTTACGCGATTCTTGATTACTATTAAGAAGCTATATGATGCGCTTCCATTGTTCTTCATATATACTCGAGCGTCTATACTCTAACATTTCGCGCACTTACTGGCAGCGTTTTAGTTCACGTGCAGACTCAAGAAGAACTGAAAATGAACTGCAGAGCAACTGAAGACGAACTGGAGAAGAACTGAAGAGCAACTGGAGATGAACTGCTCTGCTCCCCTATATAAAGGTTTCTCGTAAAATGTAGTCCACAGGACATACGAGAGCGACTCCTTTCTTGAAATAATGCATATCCATTCAAAATGACGTATACGCCTTGTTTATCTAGATGTGGAAGTCCCATAATCACTCGCGTGTAAGCGATCGCTTCGGTCAATTAATTACAATTATTTGCCTTCTTTCGTAGCGTCATGACGCCACCATGGTAAATCCCCTCGTGCGGGTCACCAAATCACTCCTCTCGAGCGTAAGCTCTGTGTTAACAGGCTTATTTCAAGATATAGGCTTTAATTTAGGTGTGAGACCATTCCTAAATTATCTCTCCTAGAATATATTCACCTGGGTGTACATTTTATTCCATTTCGATGCTCCAATTGGCTGCAATCAATTAATTTCCGTGGACAATTACTCCCACTCCGGTCTCAAGTGTTGTCCATCGGGGAACCCCAGGGTCATTAATTTCGAGCTGTCCCGTCGGTCCAGACGAAATGAGTTCCTTCGGTGCCACGAATCTCCTCCCCTCTGCTAGCAGCGATTAGTAAAGTGTCAAGCTAGCCTGCTTTCATGCTTCTATGCTTCGAAAACGTACATATGACTGCATTTTCTAACAATTATTCCCGTAAACAACTATGATATTCACATTCTAGCCGTAAAATGATGCTATATTATTATATGTCATTATACAACTCATTGCTCTTCAGGTTCCCTGTAGCTGTTCCCCCTCAGAGATCAATGTCTCGACTATAGGCAGAATCATGGGCCTGGTCTTCTCTGATAAGACCCGAGTTCGATGCCAGTCTGCCGTGTCCGATTGGGCACAGTATGCAGGCATTTGATTTGACTTATGGTCCTGTTGAGCATAAGGCTCCTTCATTGGTTGTGTTCATATGGTGAAGTATTGTGATTTTTGCCAATTCAAGCTTCGACCAGTGTTTTGGAGTGGATTCACGAATTAACTGTCCACTGATTCTCTGTGTTTTGATGGCTGAATATCATCGCTGTTACATATATGTTTTTAGTTTTGCTCAACATTTTCCTGTGACCTACTTATATGGTGCACCATATTAAGTTAAATAGCCGTTTATGTTTTGAGTGCTACGCTATCTTATATCTTTCATCGGATATTTGTCTTAGCTGATGAAGGGGATAAAAGCCATTAATTCCCGAAACATGTACCAGGAGCAAGTGTAATTATAATTTATTTTCGTTTATGTATTGGCTAAGGCGGATATACAATTTGTTGTTAAAACTGGTGAGTTTCGTTACAATTTCTGGGTCATTTTATTGCATATAGATTAAAATTTCAATTTTATTTTCGAGGTAACTTCCATTTTATGCCATTTTCATTCACAGGTATTCTAATAAATTCAATTGTTAATATAACTTGTTTTAGTATAAACAAGTTAAAAGTTTCCGCCTGATCAATACTTTTATTAATTATGATCACTGTGTGGTCATTAGTGGGACATGTTTCGAGGCCTAATTAATAGTTTTGGCCCCATCGTCAGCCGATATGACAGAGAACGATACAAGATTATTTTTGCGTAGCACTTAAAATACCCTTAAAATTGAATCTTGTATGGTGCACCATAAAGAGAGATTGAAATATTTTACGCCTAATATGAGTTATGTCAAAAGTCTTATGAACTAGGCCTATAAACACTTTCAATAGACGCCTCACGGTGGTCTTTAGATGTTATTGAAAACACAAATGTACGGTACTGGTTCGGTACGACAGCAACAGTTTAGAACACCATGAAAACAAGTTGGAATCAGCAGTAGGAACACTTAATTCCTCAATAATTCACCAGCAATATAAAGATAATAAAACCAATGAAGTCACTGCGCTGAAATTATATCTTGCCAAATATAAAGCTTATGAAGTGCATAACTTCAACACTTGCAATGGCAGGGACTGGCCTCTAATCCATCTAAAAAAAAATGGAGAACAATTAGTGAATTGCTAAGAGAGAAATGAGTATGTGAATGCCACTTATAAACTTCATACCCAGTAATGAGAAATTACCTTGTTTGAGCAACGATTAATAACCAAACTTATTAAATTGGCAAATAGCAAGAGGGTTGAATGGTATGCTATGCCGGCTCTGATTTGTCTTTTATTTTGAATATGATAGTCAATTTTATGGGTACAGCAGAGCTCATTTCCCAGATATATAACTGTATTAAATGAAATTAATGGGAGTGTTAGTTCAGGTTAAAGCCGTAGAATAGGAGTGGTGTGCTAATGAATGATATTAGCAAAAATAATATTGTATCGTTCTGTCATATCGGCTGATGAAGGGGCCAAAACTATTAATTAGGCCTCGAAACATGTCCCACTAATGACCACACAGTGATCATATTTAAGTATTGATCAGGCGGAACCTTTAACCTGTTTATACTAACTAGTTTATCAATACGGAACCAGAATGAACCTTTTAAGTTCTAAAATTAACTTGTTTTAATCATAGTATAATAATCCTGCCTTAACAGAGACATTATGCAGTTCATGTTCCGTCGCCCTACAGCCCTGAATTAGAGAATTTATGTGCTCATACAATTTATTTGTTTCCAAGACTGTATTTGGAAGATGGCACCCTCTCCGGATTTTTAACAATGGGGTTCATCTGCTATAGAAGTGCCAAACTCGTAACGAACTTAATAGTGATACTTCTACTTGTGATGCTCTGAGGCATATGTCATGAATAATTACAAATAAGTGGTGGTGGAATAATCACAAACATTAGAGTGTGTTCTTATCTTTCTGCGAGGCATTACGTCATAGTGAACAAGAAATGGATAACAACTAACTACAAATTTAAAAAACGTTGTTTCAAAAATACGTGTTATATTAATGAAGAACTGGTGTTTATTTGTCAATGATTTAGGCTTAATTGAACAATCGAATATGCCAAATCGTGAGAAGGAGATATACAAAACTAAAACCATTTTCAGAATCTACGACCAAAGAACATCCCAAAAAGTGAGTATCTCCTTAGACACTAAAAATCGTCTTCCCCAGTGAATAGTTGGTTCCCAGGTTCGTACAAGTACGTTGACCAGAATGTTGGGATTTTATTGTTAGTAGAATGTTAATTTGTGATAAAGACGTACCACTGAAAGCTTAAGAAGTGAAGACCTATCACTTACCAATAATGACGTAAGGAGCAGAAACCTCGTCGATGACCAGGGGAGATGGAAGTACAATACAGGCAGCCAAAATGAAATTACTGAGGAGTCCTGAGAAATGAAGACACTTGAAAGGTAGTGATTGTACAGATTGAGATGTTTTGCACATGTGAAATGAATGAATGATGAAAGAATGCCAAAACAAGTAATGGTGAGATAGATGACTGGAAAGAGATAGCGAGGAAGATCTAGAGTACGGTGGATGGACGTAGTGAAAGACAGTGTGAGAGAACTCTGGAGTGGAATTCAGTGGTTGAGGAAGAATAGCGGAGGGGTGTCATATTTGCTCTGACCCAGCTTAGGCTCGAATAGGGAATATGATGATATTAGTATTTTATTATATTAAAAAAACTAGAATGCAATATTTTATAGTAGGAATTTTGTCACCGAATATTTAAAAAACATGGCGACCTAATTAGCATGGCCACATTAAAAGCCAAGATAATTTAAAAAATTAGGTATATGAAGAACAAAATATGAGACCAAAATTCTTAAGTTTGCAATTTAAGACACACTTTCATCGAGGTGTAAAAAGGGGTAATTAATCCTACGACAGTGGAATCTATTAAACTGTCTACTAATACTGTATCATCAATGTGGTATAATTTATTTTTAAAATGACTCTCTTGGGTTAGGAATACGAGATTGATGATGATAATTGTTCATTTAAAGGGCCTAGCATCTAGGATATCAGCCCCTAATGGTTTGGGTGATTGTGACAAGTTATAATGAAGTGAAAACTATTTACAACTATCGACGCGCTTACAACTAACGTGTATACTAGAAGAAAAAATGGACAAAACAGGAATACATGAACTGAAAGACAAGGAAATGAATTGCCCCAACCCTTGAATAATGAGGACTAAGGTACTTGGAAGGAAGAAGAGCTATGAAAGGGAGGTAGGAAATGGGAAAGGAGAAAGTTCGCCCCTAAGTCAGTCGAAAAAAGGGGTAAAACTGGACCCAGCTCGGGAATTCCACGCAATCGCCAACTCCCAAACTCACCAGCCATGAGCACTTGATGGTGTAGCACTATCCTGGGTGTACAATAAGAGGTGGAGCTACACACACCCTACCTTCTTTAGAGCCTTGTGCAGAAGGCAGGAGATACCGGGGAGGTCGAAAAGAAATAAGATTTAAAGGAGACCAGCACAAATAAGTGTAAGTATTGCCGGACTCAGCTGGGGTCCCGTGGCTGCCAATACATGTCCCACTAGTTGTGGGGGTTTTGACTAGATTTTACTCATGGGGTTTGGGCTAGTTTCGAACCTCAAGTCGATAACTACTAACTAGCTGATAGCAACTGCTCATAAGGTACAGTAGACCTACTACGCAATACGGATTTTTAGCCTATTTTCAATTTTGAAAAAAAAAAAAAGGCTTATGAGATCACCTTTTGTCCGTGTGTGGGTGCGTGTGTGTGTGTGTGTGTATGTGAGGTGTGTGTGGGTCCCCCCCCCCTAATAAATTCTAAACGGCTGGAGCGATTTCAATGAAACTCGGTAAGTTCATAGCACAATTCCGGGTGACCCCGACCGTGCCCTTCAAATTTTGTTACGTCTCACCAATCCAAAATGGCGGCTGTGCGAAATATTTCACCAGCATTCAATATCTCCCAAACTATTCCCGATATCACCCTGGAATTTATTACGGTGATAAAGGAAACTACTAGAAGTTCACCTATGTGACTTTTGAAAAAACTGGTAACTACAAAACCAACATGGCGGCCACGCGAATTTGCGACTTTTAAATAGACGTTTCTCGCGATTTAACCAACCAAACGCAATAAAACTTGGTACAGTATATGTTTATACACATTGTAATGCACAAGCATCTAACGTCGTTCAATTGTTTACATAACCACAAGATGGCGGATGAGCGAAATATTTCACCGGCATTCTATATCTCTGAAACCATTAGCGATATCACCCTGAAATTTAGTACGGAGATAAAGGGCACTACTGGAAGATCATCTATAAGACTTTCAAAAACTGGTTAACTAGAAAACGAACATGGTGGCCAAGCGAATTTGAAAATTTTTAATAGACCTTTCTCGCGATTTAATGTTCCAAACGCAATGAAATATGGTACAGGAAATGTTTATACACATTGCAATACACTGGTATCTAATTTAGTTCAATTGTTTACATAACCTCAAGATGGTGGATGTGCGAATTTTAAAATTAAGTTCTTATTTCTTATGTCGTAATCATGCGATCGAAGAGAAAGTTTGAATAATGAACCTACGCAATAATTTTCCTTTAATGGTACATGACTGTATGGCCTATACATTTAACAATCCAACATGGCGACTATCATAAATATTTAGACGGCTCTCAATATCTACGAATCTATTATAGCAATCAAACTGAATTTTTTATGTTCATAGGGGCTATGGACTTAAGTTCACCTATAGGACTTTAAATAACCTTGTGATCACAAATCCAACATGGCGGCGACGCGAATTATAAATATTCACATGGACGTTTCTCGCAATTTAACCATCCGAGTGCAGTGAAACTTGATACAGTAAATCCTTATACGAATGTTAATCCACTGACATCTAATTTATTTCAATTGTTTATATAACCACAAGATGGTGGCTGTGCGAAATTTTAAAATCTCGTTTTTACTTCTTGTGTCCTAATCATGCGATTGAAGTTTGAATGCTACACGAACACAATAATCTTCATGTAACATTACATAACTCTAGGACCTACATATATAAATATCCAACATGGCGACCATCCGAAATATTTAGTCGGTTCTCAATATCTACGAATCTATTACAGCAATCAAACTGACTTTTTGTATGTTGATAGTGGCAATTAACATAAGTAGTATATTTGAAAATAGGCTGTATAGTTCTTCACGGAACTACTTGTTTGAATATATGTTTTGATGCAAAAACTCCTGTTTTAATACGGGGCAAGCCGCGATGAATATGCCACATACTGAATGTAGGTACATTTTCTATAGAAATTGGTAATGAGACAGAGACGAATAAGTTGCACTGTTTGTTGCTAGGGGGTGTTAATGCATTTTTTTCAGCAATGATTACGTTTGGCGCTAAATCGCAGGAGTTGTTTTTGTCACTATCAGTAATATTTTTGGATTGCAGTGATTCACCAGTGATCATTCGAGTACATTCCTGGTGATGCCATCCGTTGCAGTTCTTACATGTTTTCTACAGATGTCGCACTGCGTCTCAGTCTCTCAAAACCTGATCCACTACTGTCACTGTATTCTCCTTGCTACTTGTCATCTTCAATATGTCAAAATGGCGACTTACTGCAATCTGCCAAAATAATATTCTACATCACTTTCAATCCGCAACCCAATGTCCATTCCACTAAATGACGCATTTTGTATGTAATACACCACTCGAAGATTCGATTCTGAACTCCTTTCGCTACACATGACCTGTGTAGTGTATTTTGTGTACCATACATTGGTAACAGTGAAATGACGTCAATGTAAACGCCTGTATCAACACCACCTAGAGAGAAGGCCATGCAATAGGATTTATGACGTCATAGCCTTCAGCCCATCAGCGAGCGCGCTACCCAGTTATGAACAACCTTTGAGGAAACGAGACTGAGTGTTTACTTATAAAAATACGTTCTACAGACGCGAATAAATAAATAACGAAACCATAAATGAAACAAGACCAACTACAATACTCAGACCTTAATGCAGGTATCGAAAGTGTGAAAATGGCGTATTCGGAAGCCCGAGATATTGTTTGTTTACATTCGTTGCTGGGATACAATATTAGCTTTGATTAGCTTCGTTTGATGCAAGTTGGGATAAACTATTGCTCATCTGTAATTTTTAGTGTCTTCAGTATGTCTGTTAAGTCCAGGTAGCGTTAATGTACTGCAATCGTGTGTAAATATATGATAATACGCTTTTTATGGACTGGTTCGATTGTGTGATGATTGTTCAGTCGGCCGATGGCATTGTGTCATTTACTGCAGATGTTGAAATACCTAAGACATTAATAAGTGACTCAAGAATATACACCGCAATGGTTTTCGAGTTAGTGACAATATAATAATAGCTTAGTACACGTCAGTAGTGTCGAACTTAAGTACGTAAAGGGAAAACGCAATGAGCATCTACGGCAAGACCAAACCGTTGACATTATCTTGAACGCTCAGCAACATGTGCCTCCGTAAATCCTTACCAGTCTAGCAGATGTTCTACACTGCCTTGTATACACGCCAAATATTACAGTGAACTTCCGTTTTATTGGTTAAGGAAGATGTTTCCCCTGTGCCAAACAGTGAAATCATTGTGCTCCGTCATTATTCATACTTTTGTGATTCTTACAGCTTGTAAGTTATTTTTTAATATGATGTGTGTAATAAAGTGTTGTGGGTAACTTGCCAATTATGTACTTATATTGCGAGATGGTGTGCTGCGATAATTCCGTAAGAGGGAGATGGTGCTTTCCTACCTACATTACTTTACTAAATCTACTATTTCCAGCGTACACTATTCCAAACGTTAACAGCGAATGTTTAATAGGTTAGATGGTAACATATTATCGTGTCCTTTGTGTGTGGTAATCTCCATAATTATGTTCAGATATCCACACGACGACTTCTTTGCATATTTCAATCAACTAATTCGGTGTGATGTTTTAGCCGAGATTTTAGACAATTCTACGAGAGGTCTTAATTGAATTGTATCTCTATAGCGTTGGTTCGATTATTTCAGGCAACTATTCTCATTCTGATTGTGTACGCAAATACTCTCCATTTGCTGGGATAGCACTTCAGTAACCGGGTACTTTATTCTCTCCTACTTAAGAGTCTGTTTTATTTTATGCTAATAATATTAATCTATAATTACTGAACTTAAATACAAATAAATCGTGATAACTCGCCAAAAAGCTTCTTATTCAACCACAGAAACAGACTATTATAGCTGCCCCTTGGGTGAAGACGAAGAAACCTATAATTCGAGGCCAGCACTATATTGATAAATTAATTCAGGTAAGTGTAAATTATTGATGCATATTTCTTCGGAACCTAGTCTCGTCTTGTGATATATTTTATGCTCTTAGGTGAGTAAAAATAATAATTTACACGAACTGTGACAACCCCGATGACATGATCTTAGCTATTGGTAGGGCAACCATTGCCGCCATGTTTTTTCTACATTATGGTCTGAGGATTGTAGTTGGTCTTGAATGAAACTTGGTCAGAAGTTGATGCGATCGACACATTACACAAATAAACCGACGTTTTCGACCAGACTCGATAAGTATGCATTTCGAACCTTGCGAGTTTGAACTTGACCGAAAACACTGTTGTCTCAGCAATAAATGCGATATGTAGAAGTATTCAATCAAAAACTTGTAATATATTCACCCCATTTTAACGTGAAATTTCGACTACACAACGGGAAGAAAAGCCACATACACAAATAACCAATTAATCTGTAACAGTTCAAACATAAATTATCTATAGTCAATCATCTGTCCCAACGGTTCAGGTTTGATTCCCACCTCTGCCGGGAAATGTAATTCCAATTTGAGGTTTGAAACTAAATTCACTGTCTCACTGAACTGAGAAGGAGTGGGTTCGATTCTCCTTTCTCCTCTAGGTAAATGCTGGGATTGTTCCTAACAGAAGACCATAGTCACTTCCTACCCAATTCTAGCATCACAATACACACACTACCACGGACAATACACATACAAATTCTACCCGTATCCGAGTACACATGGCTGATGACAGTGATGTCCGAACCCACTCACTAAAAAACAACAACATTAGACACAGAAATTTTTCCTCCGTGATAAGAAATCAGGCTGGTAATAAATATAATGCCTATGACAGAAAAGGTTGGTTGATTGGGTCCTCAGTTTAGGAGCTACGACAACGCGGTCATGTAGCCCCGTGTACCTTGGGTGTCTGTAGAATCTGTCTGCTAACCGGTGTTAATTGTGATGGCTGTATTCGTGTGTGTTATCTATAATTCTCGTAAGGACTGCAGACGATCAATTTCAAGTAGTTCCTACTTTTGATACCAAATGCTGCCGTCAACGACACCTAGCTATGAACTTGGCTACTAGATGCCATCGCAAATGGCTCCTGGCGGCGAACGTTGGAACTTAATAGAGCGATAATCAAATCTAACCTACAAATTTAGCTCCACACAATTGTAGTTAATGGAAGGTTCTTTTGCATGCCATAAGTCTATGACATGGGCCCGCCGGCTTTACTTCCCCTCCAAAGGAAGGCATATAGGGGGATTGTTAACGCTCTTAACAATCCGACGACTTCTGCCCGGTTTGAACCCGCGATCTTGAGCACAGAAAAGGCTACCTACTGAAATGGATCAGAGCAGCATTCTTAAAGAGACATGATGACATTTACCAAATAACAAACTTGTTGATTCATGTACTGTATAACAGCTACAGTATCCTCAACACGTTGATGCGCATGTGCATCAGAACCAGCATACACTGAATGGGTATTCCTTATAATTTCCAGATTCTTCGCCAATGCCTGCATACTTTCAGCAAGAGCCTTTGATAAACTTTCATTTTCAATCCTACACCTCCTATCATCTAGATCTTCTCGGCAGACAATATTGCAATGTCAGTTAAATACTCTGGGAAGTTGTGGAAACGAGAAGGGACTGCTCCGAGGAATTTCATTCGAACATCATCATCATCATCTTCCTAGCATTAATCCCGCTTTATTGCAGGGTCTGCTTTTCTGCACTTTTTCTTCCATACAGCTCGATCTTGAGCGTCTCCAGTTGTGGCATTCACTAGTTGCATGTCCTCCCGCATAGTATCCAGCCAGCGCTTTCTCGGTCGCCCTCGTGGTCGTCGGCCTTCTGGACTGATGTCAAGTGCAGTTCTCGCGACTGAAGAGTGATTGCTACGCAGTACATGGCCATACAAACGCAGACGGCTCTCCCACATTTTTTCATGGATTGGAGCCACACCAAATGTAGCTGGAACATTGTCATTTCTGATGCGGTCCAGCCTAATGAGTCCCTGTGTCCAACGAATCATCTTCATCTCCATGACATGTAGTTGTTGTTCATGTCTCTTCGATACTGGCCAGCATTCAGTACCGTACAGTGCTACTGGTCGAACGATGGTTCTGTAAATTTTCGACTTCAGATATAGTGGCACATTCCGGTCAAAAAGGACTCCAGTAACTTGGCACCATTTCTGCCATGCAGCGTTGACTCTGTTTCGGACATCTGGGAGTGTTCGGCCATCTGAACAGATTAGCGTACCCAAGTATTTGAATACAGATGATTTTCGGAGTTCAGTACCATCAATGTGAATAGATCCTTCACTTGGTACTCCACACTGCATATACTCTGTCTTCCCAATATTAAGTCGTAGGCCATGGGTGTCTAGTGCAGTTTTCCAACATTGAACATGTTGTTCCAATTCTTGGCGTGACTTGCAGACTACAATGATATTGTCAGCATAGAGCAATGTCCAGAGATGTGGTTGGATTAGTTCGGCTGCGATGGTGTCAAGACAGATGATGGACAGGAGCGGGGACAAAGCTGACTCCTGATGAACACCAACTCTGATAGGAAAAGTTGCGGAGTTTCGTGAAGCACATCGGACATAGCTGGTGACATTCCGATAAAGAAGCTGAACCCATTGAACATATGCTTCAGGTACCCCGTGCTGTCGTAGTGCATACCATATTAGATCACGAGGTACCCTGTCGAAAGCCTTTTCAAGATCCTAGAAGGCTATATGGAGTGGTTTCCGCTTTTCTAGGTGCCTTTCCATCAAAATACGAGCGGCGTGAATTGCATTGATTGTCCCTGTACCTTTCATAAAACCACACTGGTTTGAGGCAATCTTGATTATGTCACGAAGGCGTGTATCCGCGATACGCTCAAATTTCTTCATAGTGTGGCAGAGCAGGCGAATCGGTCGATAATTTGAGCAATTGTTAACATCTCCTTTACCTTTACAAATTGGTATTGTTACTCTGCTGAGCCAAGTAAGAGGAGCTTCGTTTTCATTGATGATCTTGTTGAAAAGATCTGCTAGAAACTGAGCTGCTTGTGATCCAAGCATCTTCCACACCTCCGATGGGAGATCATCCAGTCCAGTTGCCTTTCCATTTGTCATTTTATTCATAGCGGTCTCCACTTCGGCAACCGTGATGGCTGGTACTGGACCAAGTACAGGATCCGCAGCTGGTAGTGGCGGATGCGGAAATTCTTCGTTGCTAATATTTTCGAAGTGCTTTTTCCATCGGTTAAGGATCTCATTAGGTTTCCGTAGAGGTTGTTGATTTTCATTCTTAATGATCATAACATGTCCAACATCTTGAGTGGAACGATGGCGATTCTTCGCTAGTCTGTAGATATTATTTGCTCCTTCTGCTGTGTTGAGCTCTTCGTACATGCTCTTGTAATGGTCTGCTTTAGCCTTTGCCACTTCCTGTTTTGCCACCGACTTCAATCTTCTATATTGCTGACGATCAAGATACAGTCCCGATTGGAACTAGGTCTTATACGCTAACTTCTTCATCCTGATGGCATCTTGGACATGAGAATTCCACCACCATATCTCTTTATTGATAAAACTGCGTTCAGGTTTTGATTTACCCATGATGTCAGTAGCACAAGTCTTAATATGTGTGGAGGCCTTTGCCCAGATTTCATCAATATGTTGACCTTGTTCTGGCATAGATAAAGAACTTATTGATGTTTTCAGCTGGATGTGATGTTGTTTTAATTTCCACCATTTAATTCGTTCCGGTGTAGATTTAAGACTTTTCTTGCTGAGATCAAGGCGAATCCTAAAATTGAGGAGAAGCAGATGATGTTGGGGTGCAATAATGTCTGATGGTATGACTTTTACATCAGTGACAAACATCAGATCACTCCTTCGTACCAACCAATAATCAATCTGCGTATTTCTTCCACTACTACTGTAGGTAATGAGGTGCACTGGTCACTTTTTGTAAAAGGTGTTAGTCCCAGCTAAGTCTAAGGCCTCAGCAAATTCCAGGATTCTGTTTACATTCTCATTTCGCTCTCCAAAGCCTTGTCCACCATTTACTCTGTCGAAACCATTTCTATTACCTCCAACGTGGCCATTTAAGTCACCACCAATGAACAAGAGTTCTCCTTCAACAAACTGTAGGTAAGTTTCGAGGTTGTTCCAATACAATAATTGTATCAACTTGTATTACAATAGTTACTCCATTTATTCTAAATGTATTCAATCTCAACCCTCCACCCCAATATCAAATGTAATGAATGAGATTAGTGGAATAGAAAAACGGATTAATCAGAACCTGCTACAGGTTATCGGCCTAATGCAGTATTGAAATTTTAACCCCCCTACGACATAAGCTGTACGGTAGCACATTATTTAGGTTAGAAAATTCTGAATTTTACAACTAAATTAATTTTCACGAACAGAGGGGCTAACCTGACTATCTGTTTACTAATATTTAATCAGTATCGGTTTATACATACCTTGGAATGTTTTGTCGGAATATATTGCGGTGAATAGCTGGTAGGCTATCGATTTCGAATTCTTTCTAGGAAAAGGTCGTATGGCTTAATTGCCTTTACAATTCGGCACACTGCACTTACTAGGCATAACTTAACACTGCACTGATAACCATGAAGTATAAGCGGATAGGAATTCCCAGAAAATCAGTACCGGGACCGTAAAAACGAAACACATAACGCGGAAACCACACCATAAACACGAATATTATTCCTGTCTCCATAGCCACACAGCCGTTGGGCCGTGGCGTCACTGGCATATTGAAACCTTATTTCATGGCCCTCTCTCTAGGTGGTGTTGCCTGTGTGCATCTCGGTAACAGTTGAAGACACCTAATGCACCTCTTTCAGCAGCAGTGACAGCAGTTGAGCAACAACCATGACACTATTGCCATAGTTGAATGAAAAAGTCACATATTTACGTAATTTAGCACATATTTCCTGTGCAGTAGTTAGTTAGTTAGTTATAGTTGTTTTACGGGGAGGAACTACGAGGTCATCTGCCCCTAAACTCCTGTGCAGTAGTGATAACGGACAGTAATTTCAATTGATAATGACTCCCTGAATATCAAATAAGGTAAGAAAATAGAGAAAATGACATGCTGTATATTATGTAACTGCAAGTGTAGGATCCAGGATCATCACTCCCGAAGAATTACTAAATATGTTTCCCCTGCATGAGATAGTGTTCAGTCATTATTTATAACTTTCTTAATCTTACCTCACAAGTTTAATATCGTGATAATTTGAGTACCATGTCAGTGTTGCGTGCTGGAATGCCACGGAAAGTCCTCGTGTTTGCTTAGCTACTTTACCAAATCCACTACCGTACCTTACAGCGTTATAAGTATTCCATACGGTAAAAGCGACTGACTTAGGCCTATATCGTAACGTGTAAGTGACCCTAGTCTGTATAATCTCCGTACGTTCTGATATCTGCAAGGGGTAAGAGTAGTGGAGTACTGATCCTTCTACAAACTACTGAAATTAACCGAAATATATTTTGTAATGATGAATAATAATTGTGGAAATGATGTGGTAATAAATATTTCCTCCTGCGCTGTCTATAACCCTCCCACCGTCCCTTTTTAGATCACGACTTTTACACTGAGATTCCAGTTAAGTCAGTCTTTATTACACGCGTGAATTATGGGACAAGTAGACTATTGCGAACACCGCGCATACGGTACTACTCATCAATAATCATTAGACCTATGTTTGCACCAATAATTACTAAGTTCTACTAAGTTGGTTTTTCTCACGTACAGTGGGAGTAATCACGCATCTATAATATTTGTCGAGTTACGCTACCCGCGTATCTGTAGAAAACTTGGTACTGAATATAATCCATTTCTTTGTGTGACATTAGGAATACATTTATTAAATATGCATTGCAACTACACATATTTTTCTTATTACAGATCAAAACAATCGCCGCCATAGCGACCACGCAGATTGTCGGGTGACGTACAGACGTAGGTTACACATCAAAAACATACAATACAATGAAAAGTTAGCGAACAATATGTTCAACAATCACAAATTTAGTCTTATAGGCATCTTGATTGGCCTTCCTCTGCTGGTAGTCCTTGGTATTTCTTCACTCGAGGAATTGACCTGGGAAGTATCAAGTTTATCTGAAGACCTAAATATAACCCTTTGAATTGGTATGAGTAGAACAGATGTTGCAGTCTGTAACCGTACTAAACGAGTGGCATTGTCTTTACCCGGTAACATTTCAATAACTCGTCCCAAGGGCCAATCTATACGTTTTACATTATTCTTCGTAGACTTCGTGCGAAAGAACGTTGCTGCGCTCTGGCGGCAAGCCACTCAAATATTCTGTAGGACTTGTGTGTGTGAGTGGAGCAACGTGATTCGATCATGTTGCGGAAAGATTTCAAGTTCAAGATGGTAAACGTTCTACAGAGAGTAGAGCAAATCGTTCTGTGGTTGAATGTAACTACACATACAGAAATATCCACCTGGAACGTAATTCTTCGTATTCAGAAACAAAAAAACAGTACATTCGTAGAAGGAACGCCTCCTTAACTGTGGTATATGTAGTCGGCATTTTTATAAATAGAACACAGACCCAGGCACTGTCATATATGAAACCAAACTAATCGGATCAGAGTGAACGAGGGCAGGATAGCAGATTAACTACGCGAAGAGAGGTTGAAATGAAAGATGGCAGAATGCAGTTCAGCACAAGTGGAAGTAATGCCATGCTCAGCTGGTGTTCCGTGGTCACAAACCCACGTCCTACTATTTGTGAGCCGCTGGGGAAGATTCACTGTTTCATGAAAATGAGGGAAGTGAAGGAAGTGTGTTTAAATATGGATTATTATGTACCGTAACGCGAGTGTATCGACAAATATCATGACCCTAAATAGTGGTAAGACTGAGGTGAGCTTGATGTCCCACAGCTAACATTGCACGTGTTGCCATAAATCACAACATGAATAAGGGCAACCAATCTGCATAAGAGACAGTCCTGACCTAGCAATATTCTCTCTGGGTTGCAGTAGCATCAAGGTTGTTCTTTTAGAAATCCAGCTCCCCTACGCAGTAGGCCTATTCGTGCAATAAACAACTCCTGAAATGCCCGGCTCAATATTTGTGCCCATGTACTTGCGTGTATGTAGACATGGTTTAAAAGCCTATGTTACTCGGAATCATCCCGGCATTTTCCTGGGGAAAACCAAGAAAAACAACTTGGTCTATTCTATAGGATGCCTGAGGTGGGAATTGAACCATTCTCCTCTCAGTTTTATTTTTTATTTCTTTTATTGGAGTCAAACGGCCATACATATAGCCTCACAATTCTGAGTGTACCGTGTTCTAACCCTCAGACCCTCTCGTTTACAATATACCACAGCAACGTTCTTAGGTTTTTCCCATTGTTGCAGGAAGGAATACTTCAAATAACCTCTCTCGTTATAACCTAAAATGGATAAAATTTTGAAAGACATGGTTTACATTCTCTCTCAGGGGATTGATGTTTCTTATCGCAATTAATCTGTTAAATACATTTTCAAAACAATGGGAAAGAGGAAAGTAAAGTTGTACGTTGATAATACTATCCTGAATTAATATATATGATTAACAGTGCAAAACATAAGGCACTGCAACTCAAATTTAACAGTAACCGGGTACTTTCTTCTCTCCTACTTCAGAATCTGTTTGATTTTTTGCTAATAATATTATTCTATATTACTGAACTTAAATACAAATCGTGATAACTCGCCAAAAGAGCTTCTTATTCAACCACAGAAACTGTGAGACTATTGTAGCTGTCCCTTGGGTGATACGAAGAAACCTATAATTCGAGGCCAGCACTATATTGATAAATTAATTCAGGTAAGTCTAAATTATTGATGCATATTTCTTCGGAACCTAGTCACGTCTTGTGATATATTTTATGCTCTTAGGTGAATAAAAAAAATTACACGAACTGTGACAAGCCCGATGACATGATCTTAGCTATAGGTAGGGCAACCATCGCCGCCATGTTTGTTCTACATTATGGTCTGAGGATTGTAGTTGGTCTTGCCTATACCACAGTATAGATACCAATACAGTATGGACACTTCGGCAAAACCGGAAGAACGGATTTTCAAAAAAACAATTGATAAGGGGGAGCACCAATACACCTGTAAGCCGCTAGGTAGCACCACGTATGGACAAACACATGATAAACAGCTGATTGATGAATGTATATTTCATGTCATTTATTTAACTCTATTTCAACACACTAGCTCTCTTTATAATCAGATATTTTAAGAAAATAAATAACAAGAAAATAGAAAGTGTTAATACTACTGTGTTTTAATTCTAAGAAGTGTGGAATTTAATGTTTAACACCACATTCTTCCAGTTCTGTGGTGTCGCATTGTGATTGCATCGTAACGATGAAAGGTTATGATAATTATGTTTTAATGATTAAATTAACACACGATATATTGAAAAGTGTGGGGGAAATGTGGATTTTGTTTCTTAAACTTTTGTAATCTGAGATAATGTAATTCAAGTTTTCTACAGTAACTGTAAATAAGTGTTAATTTTTAATGTTCTTAGCTTCCTAACGTAAATACCCGCGAATTTATTTAGTCAATAAAAAGTAATGTTGATGGCTGGGGACAGCCTTATTATGCAGTGTTATTTTCACATTTCATGATATGCCTAGGCTACTTCTTACTCCTCATTTCTTAGCCTACTCACACTTCCGTTCATTATCTTGTGTTCCAAGAAGAATTCAATACCGGTACTGTAAGTCATGTGCTAAGGAATTTCTTTTCATTACTTTTATTAGTTCCACGTCTTTGTGTGGCTATTATAGGAGCAACAAGTAGCTTTCAGATTCAACAAATAGACTATACATTTACTGGTAGATTGTTTTGTTTAGCCTACAGATGGCCCAAAAAAAGTAAAGTAAAGCTGAAATACAAGCTCAGGGCTTACAGTGAAGTAAACCGGCCAACCACCCTTCGTACAGAGGCCTGCTTCTTTAATCCTAGAAGCCAAGGTCACACCCAGATCTCCATTCGGAGATCCTAAAGTCGTCATATTATAGTTTTGGACTGGGTTTTGATTCTTGGTTAATGCATGTTAGAATTTCCGAGTAGCATCGAGTGGTTCGAATTCCAAATATAAAAAAGAAAGGTTCTGTGGCTTATGATCACGAGAGCCACATGAAGCTACAAGTTTGCTTTGCTTTCTGTCGCTAGTGAATGTAATAAGTAATATAACTGGTAAATAACACTTTGTGCAATGGTGTCGCCAATCAATCAAGAAAAACGCTCAGTCCTAAACTTGCTCTAACCATAGCTTAACACCAATCAGACCTAACTTTAACCTCGTCACGACTAATAAGTTGCCATCTATCCGCACCGCACTTTTTACTTGTCAGTGGTATGTCAACTCCTTATTCTCCCCATTCTGCAGAAATGGAGATAATGTAGGATGAGTTTTCCATGCGATGGATGGTTTTTACACCTGGATGAGAGAAGTGTTAGGCTCATAATGCTGTGTGGCTTTTGGAGAGGCCTGGGTCAGGTCTTTCCAGTTGGTACCTGTAAGCGACATGTACATCATAGTGGAATTAATACTGGTCATTAGGAGGCCTAACTATATGCCATAGCTTCAATTACCAGGCCTACGTCAAGAGTTAACAAAGGGCTATCGTGGTGTAATCAGTTCACACTCTGCGCAGAGTGCTGGGATTCAGTTTCAAGTCGTAACAGCAGTCTTATTTTAAACACTAAAGTTTCAAAGTATGTATGATTTTATTAATGCAGCCAATGGCCATGTACTTTTCTTTTCAGGACGGGTCAGGGAAGGGATATTGGAGGGAAATTGGCCGTGGATTTATTGAAAGGAACCGTCCCGGCATTTGCCTGGTAGTGAAAATGGGAAACCACCAAAACCATTTTCAGGACTGTAGAGGTGGGATTCGGACTCACGCTCTCCCGATGCCAGAGAGGCACGAGGTAGCATATTAGCGCTCTCGGCCACCAAGGCCGGTTCAAAGTATGTATGCCTCTTGGTAAGCTATTATCCGGAGTCATTTATATAACCATATTTTTTGACATACCGGTACTGTATATATTATTATAGTTCCAATTAGGACCTCTTTGGTCTATGACCCGTGTACTTGTGTGTGCATGGTATTTGATAATCAGTGTTGTGGTGAATGTAATGTAATTGTTGTTTTAAGGGGCGGAACTTCGAGGTCATCTGCCCCTAGATTGTTGTGGTGACTAGCAGTGTTTGTAACTTGAACAGTACTCAAAAAAAGGTTTTGCATATTGCGATTTAGTGTTTTGCTATGTGTACTATCCTACCAGCGAATTGTTACCGGTGGCGGAAATCGGAACTAATGCGCTCCGCCCAGCCACACGCCTGCGATAGACGTGCAGTTGTCGCCAGCGAAACCTCATCGCACGTCATTTGTGTGCATGATTCATGCTGGCTCGTGCGCTGTGCGATGTGTTCTCATTGTATGACTGTACATGCGTTCTCCCTCTTGCCCAGCAACCGCTCGCGGCAGCCATAACAAGGCGAGCTGACGTATGTATACACAACAGCCGTGCTCCACGTCTAGCAGTAACAATTCCCTGGTAAGGTAGTTTGTAATGACATACAAAGAAAAACAACATACAATATGCTGTGCAAAAGAGACAAACACTAAAAGCATAACAAAGGTGGCAATCTTTTTTATGTTGGGGCATATCAATACCATGTATGGCCACTACGAGCCCTAAGGCATGCTTGCCGACAAAGAGGCATACCGTATTGAGAACCAACGAACCAACCTGGTTTGGGGCAGATTATCCCACTCTTGGAAAGCAGCTTCAATCAGTTGCTGAATGTTTGTTTGTTAGAGGATTGGGACAGTGCGAAACTGCACTCTTAATCTTTTCCCATGCATGTTCGATACTGTTCATGTCCGCAGAATATGCAGGCCACTCCATTCTCCGTATGCCTTGCATCTGTAGGAACTGATGACCACCCTAGCTCAATGGGCATTATCGTCCACTAGTGTAAAGCCCTCACCCATTGTGGCAGCGAATCCTGTAACGACAGGTTTGAGGATGTTGTCTCTGTATACCAGACCGGTCATGTTACCGTGGATAGGAATTAGAGGCGTACGTCGACCAAACATGATCCCACCACAAAACATGACTGAATTTCCTTGCTGTTGGAGGCGTTCCTGGATGAAGAGCTTTTGAAATCTCTCACCCACCCGTTGCCACACTCGATTGCTCCTGTTGTATGGGTTTCTTCTCACGCCCAAGTACACAGGGCTGACGACCATGATGTACAACCTCCTACATGAAACAACAAGCATTAGCATAGCCACCTGGCTATGGCTTCATGAGACAGTGACGGCAGAGAATCCCAATCTTCGTGCTCCAATAGAGGAACAGTTTGACTATGGTATGATAATGCTCCGGATGTTACAGCCATTCCAATAGACCAAGAGGCACTAAGGAGCAATCTGGCCACCATGTTAGACAACTTCCTTACATCGACTGCAATCTGTTGTTTCATTTCAGGGGCCTGGCCATCGTGGTCATTTAGCCCCGTGTACTTGGGCGAGTGTGGAATTTTGATTGATAACCTGTGTTATTGTGATGCCTGTCTTAGTATGTGTATTTGCAATTCCGGTGAGGATTGGTAAGGAGACGGCATTGGCTTTAACTTAGGAACCATCACAGCATTTGCCTGCAGTAGAAGTGGGAAATCTCGGAAGACCACTTCCAAGATGGCTGAGGTGGGAATCAAACCCTCCTCTTCTCAGTTGTGCCTCACGAGACTGAGTGTGCCCTGTTGCAGCCCTCAGACCAGAATTACATTTCTTGGCAGAGCTGGGAATCAAACCCAGACCTCTGGGGCAACAGCCAAGAATGGTAGTCACTACGCCACAAGGTGGTCCATGACTGCAATCTAGATCCGCTGTAAACATTCTCAGAATTGCTCATTAACATCACACATAGTATGGGTAGTTATTGTTGTTTAAGGGGCGGAACAGCAAGGTCATCTGTCCCTCTTAACACAATAAAATACAAATTTTAGTTGAGTTAAAAATTTTAGGTGGATGCCTAATATTAATAAAACAAACAAAAATAATATGTATGGAATAAAAATTCAGAAAAGAAAAAGTTCTTTGAGCAAATGCACATACAGGTACAGTATTTTTCTCACCAAGATACGATGAACTACTGTATATTATTAGTAGGGCCGTGATTCTTATGCAAGATATGTTTACGTAATAGTAATAATGTGTGAGTCCTCCAGAGAGACTCGTGCGGGTATTTTTAAAGATAACACCCATATACTGTACATTCTAAGAAGACTATTGAAACCATTGTCTCCGAACTACCATTAAAACGAAACAAACTAACCCCGTGGCACTACAGTCCATGAAGGGCCTAGGCCTACCAAGCGATCGCCATCCAGCCATTTGGCCTGCAGATTATGTGGCAAGCGCCTCGGATCCCCTCGGCCGTTAATCTTGGTCTCCATGAGCGTGGCGCTGCCTCATTGTCAGACAGCTATTCAATTGTCCTTGAGAGGCTGTGTACACCCAGCTCCAGCCCTCACGCCGGTTTCTGAAATCCCTGACGGAGCCTTGAATCGAACCCGAGGTCTCCTGGTGCGAGGCAGGCGCGCTACCCCAACACCACCCGAGCTATATTACTCCATTTAATTGGGCATGCAAAATAATTTGAAGATGGAAAGTTTGGTGCACGGAGCATTCTGGGAGGGGGGAAGGGGAATTAGAAACCTTAGAAATTCACTTCTATTAGGACCAAGAGGTGGATTAGAATCCATCCCTTTTCACTTAGATCACCTCGTGGTGTAGCAACTAGCATCCTGGTCTGAGGGCTGGAACGGGGTACACTCGGCTTTGGGAGGCAAAACTGAGAAGTGGTGATTTTGATTCCCATCTCGGCCATCTTGTAAGTGGTTTTCCTTGGTTTCCCACTTCTACTGCAGGTAAATGCCGAGACGGTAGGCTACCCCTAACGTAAGGCCATAGTCGTCTCCTCCCCTATCCTCACCTAAAATTATTAATGCACACACTAATACAGCCATCACAATAAGGCAGTTTATGAGACAAATGATACACACATCCAAGTACACAAGACTAAAGGCCAAAATTTAAATTCTCCTTGGCAAAACCAGGATTCAAAACTGGGCCAACCAGTTAGAAGGCAGCTATGCTTACTTCTAGACCATGGCAGTAGCTGTGGAAACAATGGGCTAATATGTTTGGCTATTAGCCTACTTTCGATTTTTGCACAAAATGAAAGTAGACTTATGAGATCACTACAGGGCGAAAAAAAAGTGTGTGTCTGTGTGTGTGTATGTGTGTGAGTCTCTGTGTGTGTGTGTGTGTGTGTGTGTGTGTGAGTGTGTGGTACTCTGAATGTCTGTCCCCCCCCCCTATCAATTCGAATACGGTGAAACCGAATGGAATGAAATTTGGTACAAAGGTAGCACTAGCAAAGGACACCTCAGTGTGTCATGTTTTATATCGCCGCCATCTTGACGGAAACGTAATGGCGGCCACACAAATGTTCAAAGCTTAAATCAAATTACGACTAACCTAATCATCCGATCTCTACCAAATTTTGCAACAGCATACCTTTATGGGGGCAGCATCCTTTGACCAAACTAATAGGTCATCAGCCTAATAGTTTGCGGATGGCGGCCATCTTTGTGTCAAAATTGATTACCCCTATTAATTCGAACACGGTTAAACCGAATTGAACAAAGTTTGGTACAGAGATAGCACTAGCAAAGGACACCTCAGTGTCATGTTTTATATCGCCGCCATCTTGACGGAAACGTAATGGCGGCCACACAAATGTTCAAAGCTTAAATCAAATTACGACTAACCTAATCATCCGATCTCTACCAAATTTTGCAACAACATACCTATATGGGGGCAGCATCCTTTGACTAAACTAATAGGTCATCAGCCTAATAGTTTGCGGATGGCGGCCATCTTTGTGTGAAAATCGATTGCCCCTATTAATTCGAACACGGTGAAACCGAATGGAACGTACAGAGGTAGTACTAGCAAAGGGCACCCCAGTGTCATGTTTTATATCGCCACCATCTTGACGGAAACGTAATGGCGGCCACACAAATGTTCAAAGCTTAAATCAAATTACGACTAACCTAATCATCCGATCTCTACCAAATTTTGCAACAACATACCTTTATGGAGGGAGCATCCTTTGACAAATCTAATAGGTCATTAGCCTAATAGTTTGCGGATGGCGGCCACCTTTGTGTCAAAATCGATTACCCCTATTAACCTTTAAGTTGTTAGGTGGTTTAAAATTACATAAGTGGTTAGGTGGGGTGCTGAGATCACCCCAAAGTTTTGCTGGGATATCTCGGACATACATTTTTC
Organism: Meconema thalassinum; assembly: GCA_946902985.2. Classification (NCBI taxonomy): domain Eukaryota; kingdom Metazoa; phylum Arthropoda; class Insecta; order Orthoptera; family Tettigoniidae; genus Meconema; species Meconema thalassinum. The sequence goes on from OX336388.2 coordinate 1,762,501,186, forward strand.
AGAAAATTTCTTACTTATTTTGCATACTATTCACATCCTTTTAAGCCAGTTTTAATTACCTTACAACAATAAATTAATTCACTAAAGAAATTAAAGCCTTTGGAAGATATACCTATATTTTTTCGTTGCTTGATTCTACATGTTTCTATTTCAAGCATTTTGCGTTGGCTCATTTCTTAGAAAAGTTCAGTTTTGTGTTTTACTAATCTAAACATAACACACATCCATAAAACAACACAAAATTAATGATATTCTGTTTTACAATGAGAAATTTTGAAAGAGAAGGAGACTGATAATCATTAGTAAAAATTGGAAAGTTACTATCTTTAGTACCAAAGTTCATGTAAAAATCACTCACTAATGTAAATATTACATTGTATTTTTAATACACTTATGTCACGAAACCGTTACTGAAATCTTATCAGTCATCAGTGTCATCAGAGGAAGAATCATTGCAGCACGTGCGGCATATACCGTACTCTCCATATGATTCAGGCACATTCCATATGATTCAGGCACATGAACTCTTGACATCTGTAGCAGAAGTGTATGGTTTTCTTGTCTGACATCTTCAGTTTCTTCTTCAAGCATTTTCCTTATACGCTGTTGTTCCTTATCGGAAGACATGGTAAGGCAAACAATGCTTCTACACAGAACTGGGTGTATAATCTAAAAAGGACTTAGCCAACAAAGATATTACGCAAGTTGTTAGGTGGGGTGTATACAGCACCCCAGTGCCAATAAACGTTTATAGCATTCAAACAGTTTGTTACTTATGGCCAACAATGAGTTTATTTCAAATGTCAATGTTCGGTGAGAAGCTACTGAGCCCGCCACCATCATAGCCAACTTAGTAACTTTACAACATAACAAATAATAATGCTGGGAAATTTGGTACAGAGGTAGCACTAGCAAAGTGCACCCCAGTGTCATGTTTTATATCGCCGCCATCTTGACGGAAACGTAATGGCGGCCACCCAAATGTTCAAAGTTTAAATCAAATTACGACTAACCTAATCATCCGATCTCTACCAAATTTTGCAACACCATACCTTTATGAAGGGAGCATCTTTTGACAAATCTAATAAGTCATTAGCCTAATAGTTTGCGGATGGCGGCCATCTTTGTGTCAAAATCGATTACCCCTATTAATTCGATCACGGTGAAACCGAATGGAACGAAATTTGGTACAGAGGTAGCACTAGAAAAGGCCACCTCAGTGTCATGTTTTATATCACCGCCATCTTGACGGAAACGTAATCGCGGCCACCCAAATGTTAAAGGCTAAAATGTAATTACGACCAACCTAATAATCTAGTCTCTACCAAATTTTGCAACAACAAATCTTTATATGGGAAGCATATTCTGACCAAACTGCTAGATCATCAGCCCAATAGTTTGCAGATGGTGGCCAAGTATGTGTGCAAATCGATTCCCCCTATCAATTCAAACACGGTGAAACCGAATTGAACGAAATTTGGTACAGAGGTAGCACTAGCAAAAGGCACCTCAGTGTCATGTTTTATATCGCCGCCATCTTGACGGAAACGGAATGACGGCCACCCAAATGTTAAAAGCTTAAATCAAATTTCGACCATCCTAAAAATTTGATCTCTACCGGATTTTGCAACAACATGCCTTTGTGTGGAAAGCATCTTATGACTGACTACAAGGTCATCAGCCCAATAGTTTGCAAATAGCGACCATGTTTGTGTGCAAATCCATTCCCCAGATCAATTCAACCACGGTGAAACCGAATTGAATGATTTTTTTTTACAGAGGTAGCACTAGCAAAGGGCACCTCATATTCATGTTTAATATCCCTATAGCACGTTGTATTTCAACAAGCTACTACAACCAACATTCAATTATACTCCTTTAAAAGGACAAAGAGTTATAACAATACCCATGCATTTAGGAGAAAGTAGGCTATATGTTCTTTACTGAACATCTTGTTTTTATTTCTTAGATATGAATATTTCTTTAACCCCTTACTTCACTCCAAAGTCTTTTTCATCCTAATTGACAGTGTCATGGAGCCCTTTCATTCTAGAGAAAAGATCATACAAGCAGCCTCAACGTAGATGGAAAGTAGAAGAGGCTAATAAAGGAATGGGGAAGTGGCTGTGGTCTATGGGAAAGCCACCATCTCAGCATTTTGAGATGAGAAATAAGGAAGCTAACTTGAAATGACAGGTGAAGGGGCATGAACCAACTTATTTCTCAAACCAGGTCTTCAGTGTGGTGATGTGATTTGCAGTTAATGTTGTACAACATCCTTAGGTCTCAAACCCCAATCCTTCCATTTTCTAACGGGATGGGATAACCCAGAACTAATGGATCGTAGCACCCGTCTAAAACCATGGAGGATTATGTTAAGTCCTTTGGCTGTCCAACAATAAAATTGTAAGTTATTTTGATTTAGAAGTTATTGCTTTATGAGATTACTTCCAAATCCTTTGTTGTAATGCAATAAACAAACATTCCTGATATCACCTTGATCTCAGATCACTGATTTGATTTCTGATAGAGAGTAAGTTTTTGAAATAATGAACTGCTTCAAACCTGTCTATCACATTTGTTGACAACAAGACAAAACTATAGTTATCAGTCACAGAAGCTGCAGGTTATCTGACATGAATTCTAGTTTCTCTACTAAAAGGTAGCGATAAACAATATGTTGGTTTTTGGTGTAAAGATTTGCCTAGGTAGCTCCACTCAAAAATTGCACATTACTTTTCTTAGTAGGTAGCTAAAACCTTGCAGGTATAGTATTATTAAATTTCTTTCGTGTTAGACCAACTTAAATGTTACAGTATTTAGGAAGTTAAATTTGCTCCTCAATGACAATGCCAGGGCATTAAAAATCACTATTGAGAAAACCTCTTTACGATTAAACACTCGCGACCATATATTATATACTGTAGGCTTCTAGGCCAAGCCACTTCAGGATATAGTCACAAAATTGGTGAGCTTCGCCTCTGAAAATTGAAAACAGGAAAAAATAATGTTTCTTTAAAAATAAAAGTCAAATGTTTCCATGAAAATATATCAGAATACCCAAACATTTGCAGAAAAATATGCCCGTTTGAGTTGGAATGTTTAGGCTTTCATGGCCAGAAAATAAATTTCTGCAAATTCTTCTAGGTACGGTACTATGGATATGATGGGGCACAGACATGGCATAATACCTAGAAGAATTCACTGTAATATTTGTACGAGTTGTTTCTACATACCGTAAACCATGTAAACAAATAAGTAATACTGCAATGCAGAAAAAATGTGCGATTGCAAGCAGAAGTTTGTTCTTGACACTTTTCATTCTCTCTGTGGAGTTACTTCAGGAAGAATATAGTGGTCGTAACCAGATGTGGCTGGTTGAACAATATAGGGGAAATCTGCTGGGACCTTTCCTTTTAATAGGTCACAGGCTTTTCCAGTACCTTGCCCAGTTTCATTCATCTCTAATTAACTCTGATGAGTATAATATTTCTTGAATTGTAATCTTCTGTAAATCTTTCTGCCTAATCAACCCTTAAATGAATAAATAATGTGCAAATAGTAGGACATGTTCTGGATATTAATTACATCCTTTATCAGCCATTACAATTTTAGTATGTCATTATAAAGACACACCACTCAGTCCTTCACACATCCTTAAATAGAAAGGAGACAACTTTTCCTAGCATCACTTCACAATCCATACGATTCCTGACCCCCACATAAATATGAATAATCAAGGGTAGAAATTAAAATTGATGCACATTCTGAAATTTATACCGTACCACATACTATGACAAGTGTAGCAAGCACAATGCCTATGTAACATTGACATAGAGGTACCGGTACTGGATACTTGTGATAAATATTTATACCAAATTCTACACCTTTAGCTTGTATCACATAAAACCTTGGCCATGTTTACAGCTAGTATTAAACAGATTATTTCTGCAATGATGAGAATCAAGTCCTTGCCCAACAAAAGAATAGGATGTGAGTTGCAGCTTGACATTATCTCAGGAATTTCCGACATCCCTGAACAGGTTTGAACAATGTGGCTTAATGTACACATTAAAATCTGTTGCTATGACTTAAGATAACTGTAAATTTTAAAACCATTGAGCTTTAAAATGGTATATGAAACTCAAATTTATGAAAATGTTTGGATAGGCAGTAGGCTATTTTCATGTAGATTTATATAGCCTATATTTATGACCAATACATTACATTTTCGCGAGACCACCTCGTGGTGCAGCAGATAGCTTTCTTGGCTGTCACCCCCGTAAGTCTGGGTTTGACTCCCGGCTTTGCCAAGAAATTTTGATTCTGGCCTTAGGGCTGGAATGGGGTACAGTCAGCCTCGTGAGGCAAAACTGAGAAGAGGAGGGTTCGATTCCCACCTCGGCCATCCTGGAAGTGGTTTCCCTACTCAAGGCAAATGCTGGGATGGTTGTTAATTTAAGGACACAGCCACCTCCTTCCCAATCCTAGCCCCAATTTACAAATACACACACAGCTACCACAGTAACACAGGTTATCACATAATATGCCCACCAAATTTCTCAATTCCCGAGTGATAGTGTACGGCATGTTGACACCCAGAGTTTGGTGTTACATCTCACTTATGCAAGGCTCCACTCTTGTATGATTATTATGTACCGGTATTCATTTTCAAATAACATGGACCTATACGGTATTGCTTTAGTGGCACCATGTGTGCATGTGACGTAGTGAAGAAAAATCATCCCAAGGATCGTTGCTGAAAGTATAGAAGTATCCAGGAATTTGAATAGTGTGTATCGAAGATACAGTTGTTGCTTATTTTAAGGGCTGAGACATCGTGGTCATATATCCCCGTGTATTTGGGCGTGTGTGGAAAGAGAGGGAGGTATCACTTGAGAAGAAATTGGGTGGGCTTATCATTTACATGGGTGGGCAAACTTTTAATGGTCTCACAGAATTAAATAAAATTAAGGGCATTGTGATATGTCTATGAGGTAGGAACATCAAGGTTAACAGCCCTGGTTCTTATGTCACACGCCTTAATGCCATGCCGAGCGTAGTGAGGGGGTTGCTAACCTCAATAGTTTGTCTCTGAAAGCAACACTATTTGCAATTTTGAGGGACTGGAGTACCTTCAGTCATTTCATGGGATTGTAGCTTTGGGTACACGACAATCCAAACTTCTCCAGAACTCTTCAGGAATAGCACAAAGTCCCATAGGTGAGGGAGCAAATGTTAAATCTGATTTGCATTGTAGCTTGTAATTAAAGCACTTAATTCACTGTAAAGGGCTGCAGCTTAACAAATTACATTTAATAAAACACATCAACTAACTTCAGTCAGGAAACCATTTGCCTCCTAGGCTAAGTGGGGTTAGAAAACGGACACTTTAAAGGAGACAATAGCTTCTCTAGGGTGGAGATTTAATGTTTGTTGGGCATTATTACCTAATCTCAGCCTAGCACTGCCCTCCTTGTGGTTTAAAACACTTCCTTTGATGAATAAAGGCTACATACCCTGTATATTGACGTGTAGATTTGCCACGTATGCCAGTAAATCCTCCGGATTACAGGCCTTTATCCAGTCATTAGATCTGGATTAGGAATGAGGAATTTGAGAATTAATGGATAGGTGTTTGAGGGACTGACATCTCATGGGTATTAAAACCAGAATTATTCGATGAAACGTGTGATATTTGTATTTACCGCTCCAATGCACGAGGAAACCGGAATGCTGCTATGTCCAGTGTGACAAGAACTGCGCAAAAAATTACCGCACAGATGTTGGTTTCCCACATTCCTGCCATTGGTTAAAATGCAAAATTATATTTCTGAGTTGATTTTAATAATTACAATGTTTTCTTCAGACAAAATCGACAGGCCGCACTCAATGAATACGGGTAGACTGCACTCTCGCGGATACATGGTGAACCGTCGCCGCCATGCGTGCGTGCGTGCGGTGTTTCCGGAACCGGCCGATTCAAAACCATGACGAAAAAATTACATGGTAAAGGCCTGATGTGTCCTTACTGTATACAATGAGACCTTTTACATGAAATCTTGTTAGTTACTCAACTGCTCACACAGCGCTGTTTACCAAGCATTGCACGACTAAGACTAAGTGTAAAACAAAGTCCCCGATTCTTGGATATCACGAGTAATCTCGAGAACCACTGCATGGATTTTGATGCGGCTTTTACCATTCTGTACAGGTAATATCGAGGAAGATTTCTGTAGAAAATAATTTATTTATGATCAAAGGGAGCCAAGCAGTAACGATTTTAGATTTCAGTGAATAGGTCGAAGAAAGAACTTGACGTCCTTGCGCTTTTTAAGCTTACGCTGGACAAACTGTTAAAAATATCAATATACTATGAGTGTAAGAATTGTTCAGCATGAAAAATTGTACAAAAAAAGTCCGCGTGAGCATATCTCTATCTTCGATACATCGCCCACTATAAGTGTTTTTTAGTTTGGATGGGAGGGGGATTTGGCATGCACCTCGCCATTCTTAAGTTACGTCTGACAGTAATTCCTTGTACATTCATAACTGTTCCCGGGCGAAGCCGGGGCGGGTTGCTAGTGACACTATATATTATCATTATAATTCCCGCAATATCAAAATGCAAATTATATCACAAAATAAAATAGCGTGCTAATAAATCTAAGAGAAATTAGACATACCTTGCACCTCGTTACAGTTGAATTCGATCAGAATCACTCGGTTTTCATTAAAGTTTATGCATTTTCCTGCTGAACGGTTTGGAAGTTCGGCAACAGGAAACTAGGACTGTTATTAACTTAAAATATTCATTTTTGTATTTTTGTACTATTTGTGTTCATGATTTCATTACATTCTCAGAATTAATGCTTTAATTAGTTGGGTATACTATTCAGTGTACCAATTATAAATAAAAACCGTGAGGTTTCTCACCTCCCCATATTACGAAACCCGGTTGCCTAATACGGGGAAAGTGCTCTTTTAAAGTTAACAATAATATCAGAGGGTATTGCAACATCAAACGTACCCATATTTGTAATATACATAGTATATCGCCTGAGGTTTACATTGGTGAGAAAACCAAGATTATTCCGTTCCTTCTTATGTCTAATGTGAGCCCTATAAAAAAAAACTCCCCATATTTGGCGACTTTCCTCTAACCATTTTTAGAAGATACCTTATGCACTGGACAGTTGAATCCGTGATAAACTGTATAGGTAGCTTCGTAAGTCTCAGATCTCAGGAAGTCCTTTCTAGCAGCGTTACTAGCAGCATTCAAAGTTTCAAGGTAAGAAAGAAAATATTCCTCTAGCCAGTTTAGGCGACTGTCTTTTAATGAGAAAAAATGCCCTTTATCTGGATTTCTAGACTGAATATGATGATACGTGATGCTTACGTCATGCATAGCGAACCATTTATTAACGTTTTTCAAAAAAATTATGGTTGCTTCTGCGTCCATGAATGTGTACGCTTCAGGGTGCATGCCTGTATTTTCTTTCAGTGTACTAATGGCACCAATAACTTCTGACGAGAACACTTCCTTGGCTCGCCGAACATTCATTTCTTCAAGTTTAGTGGGTTCTATATGTTTTTTAGTGAGGTGTCTGACCGGTTTGACGATCTCATCCTTTTGCATTGTGTATAGTAATGACAAGTATTTCCCTGAAATTATTCCAGTACCACCAGTCATCTCTCGTTACAGAAACTGTGTTCTTATGTTTTTTTAGAATGTGACAGTGATCAAAACTAGGGAATAAATTCCTAGACTCGTCGTATGGGTGATTGACCATTGGTTGCAAATTCCCTCCCCCTAAATGCCTCATCATTGTAGTGTTAGTTTTGTGATTATCAGAGACAATTATTATAATTATGAAACCGCATTGTTCAACTCGAGAATATGTCCAGCAGGAGTTTATGTAAGTCCCGTCCTGACAGCTGCTTCGTGAAAAATAAGGCACACGGTATCTGATAATTTGTCGAAAGATCTCTTAGCACAAAAAAAGCAACACACGATTGGCTGCTACTTGTTCCCGGCTGTAGTTTTCATCCTCTCTTTCCTTCTGATGAGACGGTGCTGGAATTGTGTCCTTGTACCCGAAGAAGGTGCAAGGTATGTCTAATTTCTCTTAGATTTATTAGCACACTATTTTATTTTGTGATATAATTTTAATTTTGATAATGCGGAAATTATATTGATAATAATTATATAGTGTCACTAGCAACCCACCCCGGCTTCGCCCGGGAACAGTTATGAATGTGCAAGGAATTCCTGTCAGACGTAATTTAAGAATGGCGAGGTGCATGATACACAAATCCCCCTTCCGTCCAAACTAAAAACACTTATAGTGGGCGATGTATCGAAGATAGAGATACGCTCTCGCGGACTTTTTTGTAGAATTTCTCACGCTGAACAATTCTTACACTCATAGTATATTGATATTTTTAACGGTTTGCCCAGCGTAAGCTTAAAAAGCGCACGGTCGCCAGGCTCTTTTTTCGACCTTTTCACTGAAATCGTTACTGCTTGGCTCCCTTTGGTCATAAATAAATTATTTTCAACACAGAATTTCCTCGAGATTACCTTTACAGAATGGTAAAAGCCGCATCAAAATCCATCCAGTGGTTCTTGAGATTGCACATTTAATAAACGTACTGTACAGCTGTTTATTAATGCGCCTACAATGGGATGGGAGTGCGCTCTATCGGCGCCGAGTTGAAATTTTCCAATTACACGTTATGCATGGGCTCTAACTGGGATTGTCAAGGCCGGTATAGAGCGCAGCTTACATTCAGTCGGCCGTGTTCCTACGGACTCAGTGAGCGAGTTGTCGCTAGGGGCGCCAGCAGCTAAAATATCGCCATTCGCACGAGGTCTATAAGGACTATATCACCTAGTTTGGGTTTGCTTTCTTTTTTCTTTATTTCTGATCTCAGGGTTATGAGGCCTAAATACTCAGACCTAAATCTGTTACGTAAATCTGACTTTATGTTATGTCGATATTTCAACCTATTGTTGAGTGACGTTTCCTCAATTAAATCACAATCTGACGTTTTTGTTTCTTTAATATTGTGGCGGAGACATCTAGCGGGAATACCTTTTAGTTTTATATGTTTATCTCTGACTTAGTTTTATTGTTTCATATTGTTGGTCTCCTAGTCAGAATTCCTCACTAGTTCTTCTTATAAAATGTGTATGTCATTCCCTCTTAATAAATGTGCCAAACAAATGTGAGTGCTACATCATTAAAACCACAGTGGTGACCCTGACGTGATATTTGAGTGAATGTTAAATTATCGTGTAATAAAATAACGACATTGACCATGCCTCGCATGGACAACACACCAACCGATGCGACGCTATCAGGTATGCCTACATCTCATAACGAACCTGAAATTTCACAAGTGTCAATTACAATCCCACCAATTTGGCGTAAAAATGTTAATGTTTGGCTACTGCAGATCGAGGCCCAATTTTCTACAGCTAACATCACACAAGAGTTTACGAAGTTCATATGTAATCGGCTAACTGGAGCCAGACGTTGCCAAACTTATAAGTGAATTGTTAGTAAGAACACTTTCGAATACGCCTTTCTTATACCTGAAGGCCCGGTTAATAGCTGAATTTGAAGAATCAGAAGGACGGAATGAGACGAAATTACTCACAGAGCTTGACTTAGGAGACAAAAAGCCAAGCCAGCTTTTACGAGAAATGTGCGCCCTTGCGGGGACACAAGTCAAGGATGATTTTCTACACACAATCTTTCTGCAACGACTCCCATTTAAATTAAGATCGATACTAGCATCTTGCAACGATACTCTAGACAACCTGGCTGCATTAGCTGATAGAATTTTAGATTTCTCAAACCCCTCGCAATTTCTATCGGTGATTCAATCTCGCCAACCCGCCGCAGAACCTCCTACGCAGCAGGTGGACTGGATTTTCAGACTAGATTCACAATTAGAACAACTTACGTTATCTATAAACAATCTGATTTCGAACCCACATACAACCCGTCATCGAACGAGATCTCGATCTAAACCTAGATCACCTTATCACCTATATAGACCAGATAGTTCATTATGTTGGTACCATTTCACATACCAAGACAAAGCTAGGAAGTGTATCAACCCATGCTCATATAACTCAGCCTCCTCTGCTTCGGGAAATGCTCAGGCCCCCCGCTAGAAGCGGCACAAAGTGATGTGGGCCAAGGAAATTTACGCCGTGTATTTGTAACAGACCGTTCATCTGGTACACGATTCCTGGTTGATACAGGAGCAGACGTGTCAGTCCAATCGCCCACTGCACATGACAGAAAGCAGAGCTGTAAACGCATACTTCATGCGGCTAACGGCACACCAATTAAAACCTACGGCAAGCGTTTAATGCAACTTAACCTCAATCTAAGACGTCCATTTTGCTGGCCATTCATCATCGCTGATGTCCAACACGCTATCATTGGTGCTGATTTCCTCAACAACTATGAACTGCTTATCGATATCAAACATAAACGTCTTATCGATAGCACCACCAGTATGTCCACCTCTGCAGTGCCAGTTAAACGTCTAATTTCAGAAAGCATCCATTTACTTGACCCTCAGAATAAGTATCCAGAACTATTGGGAAATTATCCAAATATATTTCGTGACAATCCCAATTATTGTGCACCCGATATCACATTCTTTCATACCAATTCAACGATAGGCCCTCCAGTTTCGGCCAAGGCTAGACGACTATCTCCAGATAAGCTAGCACAAGCAAAGTTGGAGTTTCAGAAAATGATAAATCTAGTTATATGTAGACCTTCCAAGAGCCCTTGGTCCAGCCCACTCCATTTACTTCCTGAAAGTAATGGTTCCTGGCGACCTTGTGGAGACTACAGGGCCCTAAATGTAAAAACTATTCCAGACCGCTACCCTATTCCACATCTACAGGACTTCAACAGCCGCTTATGTGGCAAAACAGTTTTCTCCAAAATAGATTTATTTCGAGCTTTCCACCACATTCCAGTCGCTGAAGAGGATATACCTAAAACTGCTGTCATCACTCCTTTCGGCCTATTTGAATTCCTTAAACTTCCATTTTGGCTTTGCAATGCAGCACAATCATTTCAAAGGTATATCGACGTCATTTTGAGAGATTTAGACTTTGTTTTCTGCTACCTTGATGACATTCTCATAGCGTCTGTCGATGAGCAGGAGCCTAAGATTCACCTGAAATTGCTTCTGGAACACCTAGATAAATATTCTATCAATGTAAACCTGTACAAATGTATTTTTGGGGCCTCTGAAATTTCATTCTTAGGGTACTCTGTTACGTCTACAGGAATGAAAACATTACGTGATCGAGTTGAAGCTATCCTTTCATATCCACAACCTAGTACAATCGTTGATCTAAGACGATTCCTAGGATTGGTAAACTTTTATCGTCGGTCACTTCCCAATGCGGCAAAGACCCAGCAGAGCCTCTTCAGCCTATGTAAGGACACATGCAAGCGTGTCCGCAGAGCAGTTAAATGGACACCGGAGGCTGTTCAAGCTTTTAACAACCTCAAGAAACAAATTGCTGATGCTACCCTACTTGCACATCCCTCAAGTGATCTACCATTGGCATTGACGGTTGGCGCTTCCGACTTTTCGATTGGAGCCTCACTGCATCAAATCCGTGATGGTACACCAGAACCTCTTGCATTTTTCTCAAAGACTCTAAATAACATACAAAAAAAGGTACAGCACATATGATCGTGAGCTTCTCGCTGCCTATTCTGCAATAAAGTACTTCCGCCATTTATTGGAAGGTAGAAATTTTACACTTTTTACAGACCACAAACCTCTAACGTTCGCATTTCAGCAGCGCCTAGGGAAAGCATCTCCACGGCAACTCCGACAGTTGGATTTTATAGGCCAATTTACAACTGACTTGAAGTATCTTCTGGGAAAAGATAACATTCCAGCAGATTTTTTCTCCCGCATCTCATCTATCTTCATTACATCACAATTGTCATTTGATGATGTAGCTAAAGCACAGGCATCCGATGAAGACCTAAAAGTTATGCTACAATCAACTACCACATCTCTTCAATTCAAGACCATCAATTTACCATCCGGAGCAGAACTAGTCACTGATGTTTCAACAGGAGAGGTGCGGCCATATTTACCTATCCAATACCGCAAGCTTGCATTTGAAATGCTTCATAATATGACGCACCCAGGAATTAAAGCATCTACCACACTTCTACAAAAAAGATATGTATGGCCATCACTCAAGGCAGATGTCAAACTCTGGACAAGATGCTGCATAGCCTGCCAGCGCTCCAAGGTTACCAGACATACCAACAGTGCAATTAATACATATGATCCAGTGAAACGACGCTTCTTTGACATACATGCGGATATTGTTGGCCCCCGTCCAACATCTGAAGGATATACATATATCCTTACAATCATCTATCGATTTTCAAGTTGGTCAGAGACTATACCATTAAAGGACATAACAGCAGAATCAGTAGCTCATGCCATCCTATACTTTTGGATAGCTAGGTTTGGTGTACCAGCCGTCATCACAACTGACCGTGGCAAGCAGTTTGACTGCTCGTTATTCAGTCATCTGATGAAAATACTGGGCATGATGAACCCATGTACCATTGGTTCAAGGGGTCGAATCCATGTATTATGGTAAAAAGAAGGAAGGAAATATACAGTCTTCAGAGGAACATAGAAAGATTTTATACAAGAGGGCAAGCATAACGTTGTGAAATAAACTGAAGCCAGGTGGCCAGGAAATGAGATCATGCCTGACGCATTGATAAGGAGCCAGTCACGAATATAAATAGAACGAGTGGAACTTTCCGAGCGAGTGACGAAGAGCGTGTTTCGGAAATTGCACTTACGTTGCAGTAAAATGGCAACCGCGCAGCAGTGCCCGAAGAAGAATAATTATATTTAACCCATTTGCAAGAATAAAATTAACTAAAGAAATACAGCATTGTGAATCATGTCGGAATAGAGATTTTTGTGTGAAGAAAAAGGTTTTAATAACTGCCCAGGAGAGAAGTGCAAACGTGGCCATACGTCATTGGGAGTTTCCCGAGACCCGAGGAGGGGGGAATTAATAATCAACTGTAACACCCACACAGCTGAAGACTAAATTTTATTAAATATCTCAGAACTGCACGATCGATTTTCATGTGCAAAGAAGTCAGTTCACGTTTAGAAGACGAGCTTTCCAGAGATATAATTTTTAATAATGTGCGACCATTACTTCAAAAGTTGGTTCTGAGAAAGACGTGGATTTTATCTTTTTCTAGCCAAAAAGTATAAAATTCCTGGCAGAGCCAAGCTAATCATGCAGTTTACCAGGACTCCTTGAGGGGAGACGCTGTATCACATCGAAGACAGTATCCGACAGCCCGAGGGCATCGCTGTATCGACAACCAACGTGCACCCGTAAGGAGTGGCCGAGAAGTATCATCAAAGTATCGTCGTGTGAAGACTTAGGAAAATCCTAATACAGGATTTAGTTCCGCCAGTATCAATCTTATAGTGAAAAGTTCAGGATTACAGTCAGAGTAGGCTGCGAACTTAAAGAACAGGCGATAGGTCTTCAAATAACGTTCATTTAAACGACCAAGAGTATCGTAACGTTTTGAAGTACCATAACAGCGAAATAAACATTCTATCAACGTTAAAGAACCCGATCAGGGTCGGACAAAATAAGGTCCGCATAGTATTCTGGAAAGATAGGAATTAGAGGACAGAATAATCAGAAGGGAGAATTAAATTCAAGACGTTGTATCAAGGAAACGAACGAACTATAAAAAGCACTAAGTTACGAGGAGTATTAGATGCTAGAAAATAATAGGTCACCGATAGAGTATTTGGGAGACCGTGAACAAGACAGATTTTCGCTAGACAAACTAATAGGGTCTAGAAAGAAGCAGTTCGAGCTAATAATAATAATAAACGATCATCAGGAAACCGGATTTGAAGAAGTACCATTCCAGGGAGGGGTAGTGTGTTCAAGACATTCATATTCTGGTCAGATAGGAAGCCGACATCTACTAGTTTCACCCTTGGAGACGGGGAAAGCAAAAATCACGTGTGCAAGGCCTAATCAAGGCCTCAGTGATTAGAATCAGTGTAGTGTAAATATATAAAATTTGTGTTAGATAGTAATTTTTCAGTAATTTTATTGTGTGTAATAGAAGAATACCGAAGTGTATTTTAAAAATGTTACCAGTGTTTAAAGTATATAAGTTATATGTGTGTCAAGATATGTCAGTGTATGATATGAATTTGAGCAAGATGGTTTAATCACAAGTAGTGGGCAAAATGAAACATCGTTGGAAAGCACGGTAGTGGACCGTCTGAACATGTAAGTAACCATTTTCATTATGTTAGGTGTTGGGGAATATTTGTGTGCAATCCACCTGAGTTTGAGAAATAGGGATGTTTTTGAATAACAAATAACAGAATAAGAGCGCGATCTGAACAGAAAAAAATAATTGAGAAATTATAAAATAATTATGTGAAATGAATAAATCCTTTAGAGGAAATGTAAGAAATAAAATATCAGTGTATTTGATAAATGTTATAAAAGCAAGCGTAATAATAATAATAATAAAAAGTATATAAATGAAGATTTATTTGAATTATATGAAAGTAATAACTTTTGAGCTTTTGTAAAGGAATAAAGACATGATGTGAATACATGTTCTTAAAGTATAGCGATTATTGTCACGGGAGAGGATTAATATTAAAAAAATGAGATGTAGATCAAATGTTGATTTCGAATTTATCAGTTCTCTGGAAGACGCTAGGCCTTAAAGTAATGTATAGCGCATTGTCGCGCATTAAAATAAATTGTCACGCTAGGAAGGCGTTGAATCTAAATATACTTGGTAAATTAAATGTGAGCGACAGTTGATTGCGGTAATTGAGCTATGATAAGTCCTCCAGTATGGGATTGGTTCCCGAGGCCATGTGTGTTATATTGTATTGAATAATGGGTGCGAATTTATTGTATTGATGAGCGCAGGTTAGAACGAGGTCGCCCTAAGCCGCTAAATTGTTGTTAAGTCCTCCAGTATGGGATTGGTTCCCGAGGCAGTTGAGAGAGTCGAACCCAGACTCGTCTAGTTGTTGAAGCCCCTAAATATTGTTGTTGTATTGAATTATTCTTACCCATCAATGATGACACTTCATAATTAATAAATGCCAAGGTTACGAAAGTGGTCTATGAACCTAAATAATGTTGTTAAAATGAATGAAAGAAACGCCAGGTCTGTTCAGAGAACTGTGTTTGAGAAATAGCTGTTTTAAAGCATGAGTGTAGCCGTCTCGTGTGGGCGATACTGAGGGTCTCCTCCCGCGACAATAAATCAATCTGAGTGTTACGGTCCAACCTTTCGCTATTGAAAGTGTGGTAGGTCAGGGGAATCGTCCGTTGGAAGTAATAATACACATTGAGTGTTTAGAGTTTGTTAATGACCCGGGATTCGAACCGAGGTTCTTGTAGATGAAAGTTACCGCTTGCAAGTTCAGATCGTTTGCTTTCTTATGAGATGATGGTCTTTTAAGTCAAAATATAATAAATATAAATCCCTAATGTAATGGTATATGAATGTAGGATTTCACGAGTTTAGTGAAGACAATCAGATTTCGGGAGTGATCTTAATTTTTGACTTTGTTCAAGTAGTATTCTATAACTCGGGAGTGCACAAGTATTTTTCCCGGTCACTGTAGTGAATTTGTTAACTTAAGAGAGGTGGTAACATGAGAACATTGTGAAATGCCCAAAAATTTAAGTAAAGGAGTAACATTGACGTTAAATAAGATTATATATTGTTGTGATTATAAGAAACTCATAAAATAGATATTGAGATGTGTAAAGAATAACACAGTTTATATTGGAAAGTATCGAGCCATTGGAGCTCGTGATAGTATTGAACTTTAAAAGGGATACTTCATGGAAGTGAAAAGAATTATAAGTTGGTTGGTTTGTAGGAAACCATGTATTTTAATATAATATTTGTTTGATTTTATGTATTCCTTGTTCACTTTGAACAAGTTAGAAGGATTGGTCAGTAGTTTATTTGTTTAATTTGTTTGTAGCGCCATATATTTGGTTAATTAAATGTTTTATAATAAGAGTCTTACACCCGTTCTGGAAGAACTGTTCGATTCCCATCACGATATCTCTCCGTTGTCACTGGGGCGGGAGTATGTGGCAAAGACATCTAGCGGGAATAACTTTTACTTGTAAATGTTTTATCTCTGACGAAAAGGGAACCTTTACTTGTATATATTTTATCTCTGACTTTGTCTTATTTTTTCATTATTGTTGGTCTCCTAGTCAGAATTCCTTACTAGTTCTTCTTATAAAATGTGTATGTCATTCCCTCTTAATAAATGTGCCAAACAAATGTGAGTACGACGTCATTAAAACTACAATATCATGTAAAAACAACGATGGTGATAAGGGAACGACATCACCGTCATTCTCGGAAATGGCAACGATCAACCTACGTCACTCGACAATCTATGTGGTCGCTATGGCGGCGATTGTTTTGATCTGTAATAAGAAAAATATGTTTAGTTGCAATGCTTATGTAATAAATGTATTCCTAATGTCACACAACGAAATGGATTATATTCAGTACCAAGTTTTCTACATATACGCGGGTAGCGTAACTCGACATTATTGGCGACCATACAGATCGTCGGATGACGTAGGTTGATCTTTGCCAACCCCGCTCAACCATAGTTCCCACTCCAGGAACTACTATTCCCAGATTCACGACAATGTTTATCCAGAGCAATTGACAACTCAAACTAACACTTGGGGCGCTGCGATCGGTCTGGATAAGTAGGGTAAAAATACTCAATAACACGCGTTTGATATGGAACACTTTTTTTTTCGGTTATAATTAGTAAATGTGGTCCCTAAAATAATGACAGTGTTATTTTTATGTGTATATATGTATAACTGTGCGACACACGTCATCTAATTTGTGTGTTCCACTAGATTTTATGTGTCAATTGCTTATTATCAAGAATCGGTTGTCTGCTGGTATTTGTGATCAGTTCGAGTCATGGCGTTGTTACGTTTAAAAGCTATATTTGAGTTTTCTCACTGTACCATAGTCTCTAGAAATTATTTACTGCTTGGTAGGGCGAAGGGATGAGTTTAACTTGTATTAAAACTCGAGGGAGACAGGAATTGCTTGATTTGGATGGTTAACAGGTGGGTTTGGTGTTGAATATCGGACTGGTAGCAGGTTCTCAGAGAGTAGATATTTACCCTGCGAAGTCAAATTAGGCCTATATGACTCGTAGTGGAATGGCTCGGATATCGCAGAGCGAGGTGATGGCAATTGGTAGGGTTATTGGAAATGAACTAGGGAGCGGGGAAGGATACCTGACTGATGAACCTTGGCTGTCCTCGGCTGGTGTAGGCTTGGCTGTCTTGGTACGGCTTGGCTCGGCGAGACTGTGCTTGGCTGTCTAGGTGCGGCTTGGCTCGGCGTAACAGTGAACAACCCGTCCTGTCGTCAGTGAGGGTAGTGGTGAGTGGTCCAACCCGCTCCTGTTGCCCGTATTTATTTGGTATCGTCACCTTTGGGCTATTGCTATTTGCATATTTTGGAAAGCGATGAATACATTTATCCGCAGCCCTCTTATACATCGACTTACAGCCGTAACCTGAGCAATATTCTTTGCTTTTACTCTTTTTGCACTCTATCAACGAGTAAAACTTATTACTTATGTTAAAAGACACGAAGAATTTACCACGAACTGATTACCAATACAAGAAACCATATACAAACTGTCACCACGTGAGAAAAGTACCCTACTTGGTAAGTTTCTCATTTTTACCGCTAGATGTCATATCAGATAGCTGGAGTTGCCAATAGGTTTGCAAATTAATACTTTCTTTTACATATTTACAAGGTGTATTTTGTATTTCAGCCAGCCCCGTGGTGTTGGGGTAGCGCGCCTGCCTCTCACCCGGAGGCCCCGGGTTCGATTCCCGGCTCCGTCAGGGATTTTAAAGCTGACGTGAGGGTTGGACCGGGGTGCACTCAGCCTCGTGAGGACAATTGTGAAGCTGTCTGACAGTGAGGCAGCGCCCCGATCACGAAATCCAAGATTAACGGCCGAGGGGACCCGATGCGCTGATCACGCGTCACCCCAACATCTGCAGGCCAAATGGCTGGGCAGCGGTCGCTTGGTCGGCCTAGGCCCTTCATGGGCTGTATAGTATTTTTATTTTGTAAGATTCCATAAGATGGTAACAGAAATGTACCATCAATGTGTGCGCATCGGGAACAGTTGAAGAAACCTCGTGCTGCTGATAAACATGGCAATAGCGATATCCTGAACTAGTACCAACAGATAGCGCACAGATACTATGTGGGATCATTTTGTTCTTTACTTCAAATAATATTTGCAAATTAATCGCACTAGGCTTTTACAAACGCTTTAGAATCAACATTTATCGTATTATCAACTCGTCATTCTTCAAATTCTATGCGTATAGAATGCCAACAGAAGGCAAATCAATGGAGTCCCACATAGAACAATCTCGATATCTGACGGAAATGTTTCACATAAGATATCCCTATTGTCGTTGGTTCCGTCCCACGAGTTCCATTCCCGTGAGTTCCGAAAACAAATTTCTTAGGAAAAACGTCCCATGCCCCCGTGTAGGTTGCGGGTTAAAGTAAACCCCCGGTGTGCTCTGCCTATCCTAGGAGGTGACTAATAGGGCCGACAAGACCGACTGACATGGGTGACTTTGATTTGGAAGACCCCCTGTTGATGGCGAGGGCAGAATTCATCACGGTATCCCCTGCCTGTCGAAAAAGGCGACTAATAGGGGGGCATTATTAAGGTCTTTTTCGACTTCCGGTCCCATTTTTTGTTTGACCCTTAGAAATAAACGTGCATGCTGCCTGGAGAAGGGCCACCAACTTGGCCATCTGGCCAGAAAGCCTAGACGGTATTCCCCCGTCCCGTCAGGTGGGTGCGCCATGTACCCTTGCAGTAGTGTCCGCCTCACAACGGAGGTCCCTGCATGGCCGAATACTTGCACCGAACATATCACTGTGTATGCCGAGGGGGAAGTGCCTATTCAAGGCATTGGGACCCCGGGCAATACCTGCTATGCCAGGTAGGTATTGCCTTGGATGGGTGGCGCCCACAGTGATGGCCCTCGTTCGGAGTAGGTATTCGGGGAGGATGATTCGGGATGACCAATAAAAGGTCGAAACAATCATCACCGGGTGGCCACCTTAAAAAGCCGTCTCTGGAGTGTCGACCGAATCCCAAGGTGTATGAGCCTTGGGATGAGGCATTTAATAAGAAGTTCCCTGCTGACAAGTCTCCTCGCTACCTGGTAGCTACCAGGACAGACGGGGAAGATTTTAAACAGTTAAAATCGTTCCTATTTTCGGAGGTAATCGAGGGGAAATATCGCGTCCTTAACGGGATTTGCAAGCTCCGGAATGGGCTGCTCCTGCTGCATACCGTTGACCGGCAGCAAATCGAAGCGTTGCTGGCATGCACGCATTTCGGCGATATTCCCGTTAAGGTTGAGAAGCACGATACGCTGAATGAGGTCCGTGGAGTTATATTCCATCGCGACCTCATTTTAAATAGCGACGCGGAATTGATGCGGGATCTGGGGAAGCGAGGCGTCACCAGGATTAGGCGCATCGCCCGGATAATTGGAAATGACAGCGTCGATACTGGTGCTTTCATTCCCCATTTTGAGGGTGATATAGTTGCCTAAGCAGGTGAAGGTAACGTCGTACCATTGCGAGGTTAGACCGTACATCCCTCCACCTATGCGCTGCTATCAATGCCAGAGGTTCGGTCATGTTTCTCTCAGGCGCACTACCAAGGCCGTGTGCAGAGAGTGTGGCAAGGGGACACATGAGGGTGAGAGGTGTACGCCTCCCCTGACTTGTCCTAACTGCCAAGGAAGGCACTCTCCGCGGTCGAAGCAGTGCCCTGAGTTCTGCAAAGAAGCAAAGATCCAAGAAATCAGAACATTGGATCGGCTTTCATATCACGACGCTCGAAAGAGATACCGTGATATGACTGCACCCGAATTTCCGGTATCATTCGCGGCTAAGGTGACGCCATTTATCACCCGTGCTGTACCCTCGACGTCGAACTACTCTGCGATCGTAAAATCTCCCCTCGCTGTCCAAGCGGAACCTGTCAGCCCGAAGGAGGTCGCACAACCTTTTTCGGGCATCTAAACCGGCGCAATCAGTGAAGAAGTCATAATCTTCTTCTTCTTCTTCTTCTTCGAAATGGTAGGAGAAGAAGTCTTCCCCTCCTAACGGGGAAAAGAAGACTTCTGCGACCAGATGACGATCCAGCCCACCTGATACGACAAAGATAGTGGAGAAGAGGGAGACGGTGCGGCGCCGTCTCTCTCGGCCTCCGGCTGATGGGATGGCTCCTGCATCTGCTTGGCTTTCCGCTCACTCGACCATCAAGGAAGTGATGCCGGCAGAAGCCAAACCCATTAGAATGGAGGAACTTCCCTATAGGAAGAATAAATCACCGGCGGAGAAGAAAGAAACGGTTCAGCGTCGTATCTGCCTCTCCTGCAGATAAGGCTGCTAAGCCATCTGCTGGCCATTCCGCTCCTACCACCACCACGAAAGGAGCGGTGTCAGCTGGAGTGGCCTCGTTTTGCAAGAAACTGACGCCTGTGGGTAAGGGACCACCTATTTCCCCGAATAGACGTCAGCGCCGGTCGAGAAAGAAGAATGTGCGGGACGTGTCGGGGACGGACACCCAGTCTTCGAACAGGGAGAAGGTCCCTCGACACTGCTCTCGCTCATCCCCAAGAGCGAGAATGGCTAGGTCCAACGAGGAGCACGCGCCATCCAAGAGAGCACCCCCTCCTTTTTCTTCGTCTTCGGACGGGGATGTGGAGATTGAGGAGTGCTCTCCTGCCCCATCATCTCCAACTAGAGATGAAGAAGGGTGGCAAACGGTCAAGCGTAAGTAGAAGACCAACTTCTACTTCCGTCCATACTATGGCACTATTACAATGGAACTGTAATAGCTATTTTGGTCATTTCGCTGAGTTACGTCAACTTATATCGTCGTTTTCGGCGACCATTGTTCGTCTTCAGGAATCCAGGTTTCGTCCTGGACATGAGACAACAATGCGTCACTTCAAACACTTCTCTATAGAGCGAGTGGACGGAGCTGTGGCCGCCGGTGGCGTCTGCACTCTCGTCCACTCTAGCCTCTTTAGTGAAGAGGTGCCGCTGCGTACTCAGCTAGAAGCAGTTGCAGTTCTCCTCAGTTTAGGGGCTGCGACAACGCGGTTCGTACTTCGTTGCCAGTAATGGCAACAGTATGTAACGTGTAATTCCGCCTGATTCTCAACTGTATTACAACCAGCTGGTGGATCTAGTCTATCAGCTTCCCCCTCCTTTTCTCCTTCTAGGAGATTTTAATGCCCACAACACCATCTGGGGCTCCACTACCACTAGCGGTAGAGGGAGAGATTTTGAGAGGCTGATCAGGCGGCTGGACCTGTGTTTGTTGAACACAGGGGAACTTACGCACTTCTCTATTGCACACGGCACTTATTCAAGTGTCGATATCACCTTGTGCAGTCGTGCGCTGGTTCCCCTGCTACAGTGAGGTGTACACGACGACCTTTGTAATGGTGACCATTTCCCGATTATTATTACTCTTCCGAATCAGAGAGCCATCAAATTACCAAGTCGATGGCTTGTCCGTCAGGCTGTTTGGCCAACATTCACAGCACGTGCGGTTTTTGCCGAAGACACCTTTGAGAGTGTCGATGATCATACCATTCACATAACGAATGGTATTTTGGCTGCTGCAGAGGAAACAATACCTTCCTCCTCCGGCAACTCCCGCCGGAAACTTGTCCCTTGGTGGACAGCTGAGATTGCAGCAGCCATCAAAGATCGTCGACGTGCTTTCAAATGCTATCGGAGGCAAAACACCATGGCCAACCTTCTATGACGGCACATAGTCCTTCATCTCAAGTGTCGGATCTCTGGACTCCCGACATCATTGATGATACCCGGAGTCTCCATTAACGGAGACATCATCACGGACCACTTTGCCATTGCCAACAGTATCGGATCGTACTACAGTGATGTATCCTGCTCTGGGAGTTATGATACTACTTTTCTGACTCTGAAGCGGGAGGCGGAGGCTCATCCCTTGTCCTTTGCCACTGCTGCTTCGGAGTCCTGCAATGTACCATTCTCTGAATGGGAACTGCGCAGTGCGCTTGCACTGTGCAGGGATACGGCTCCTGGACCGGATAACGTCCATAATCAAATGCTGAAACGTCTGTGCGATTCCAGTCTAAAACAACTGTTGAAACTCTTCAATCGTATAAGGATTGAAGGGGAGTTTCCTTCTCAGTGGCGAGAGGGGATCGTGATACCGATTCCCAAGGCTGGAAAGGATCCCAAGCTGGTCAGCAGCTATAGGCCCATTTGTCTGAAAAATGGCCTATGAAAGCTGCAGGAGAAGATGGTGAACCGTCGACTGGTGTGGTTCCTGGAGAAGTGAGGCCTCCTGTCTGAGTACCAGTGTGGATTTCGCTCTCATTGGTACACCACCGACCATCTGGTGCGACTTGAGAGCGCCATACAGGAGGCATTTCTCCGAAAGCAGCACCTAGTCACGGTATTCTTTGATCTCGAGAAAGCCTACGACACCACATGCCGCTACGGGATCCTTTCCACCCTCCATAAGTGGGGACTCCGCGGTAATCTACGGACTTTCATTGCGAATTTCATATCCGTCCGACTCTTCCGTGTAAGGGTCGGTAGGATATTATCGCAATATTATACCCAAGAAAATGGAGTTCCTCAGGGTTCTGTGCTGAGTGTCACCTTGTTCGCGATTGCCGTAAACGGCATTGTTCCCACCGCCGGGTCCACGGTAGTTCCATCGCTGTATGTAGACGATTTAGTTCTGCATTACAGCTCTGGAAGTATGGCAATCGTGGAACAGCAATTGCAGCTAGCTATTAACCGGGTCCACAGGTGGGCTCACAACCTGGGTTTTCGTTTTTCAGCAGCGAAAACCTCTGTCGTCCATTTTTGTGGGCTCCGGAGGCTACATTTACACCTCAGGGATGCTGCGTTGCCGTTGGTTGACACTCATCGCTTCCTGGGGCTCCAACTTGACAGCAAATTAACGTGTCAGGACCATATACGGCAACTAAAAACGACGTGTCTCAGGAAACTGAACATTCTCAAGTTTCTTAGTGGCACTACGTGGGTGGCTGACCGTGCGGAGCTCCTACGGTTCTATCAAGCCCTCGTCCTGTGACAGCTAGACTATGGTTCTGCGGCATACGGTTCAGCAAGGCCGGCAACCTTGAAAATGCTTGACAGTATCCAGCATAGTGGCGTTAGGCTGGCTACCGGTGCCTTCCGGACCAGCCCGATACCCAGCCTACTCGCCGAATCGGGTGTTCCACCTCTAAATTATAGACGCCAACATATGCTTTTAGCATATGCTGCCAATGTGCGTCAAATGCCGCAACATCCGAGCTATGGAGCTCTCTTCAGTACCCAATACCATCAGAGGTACGCCAACCTGCCTCGTGCCACTCGGCCGGTTGGTATTAGACTCGATAGCTCGTGTACTGAAATAGTAGTGGCTGTAGGTCCCTGTATGATATGGACACCTAGCGAGGTGCCTCCGTGGCAAGTCCAGCGTCCGGAACTTCGGTTAGATCTACACCGATGTCCCAAGGTGAACACGGATGCCTCCGTTTATCGGAGGCAGTTCCACAGCATAGTACCCCAATTTCCGGACGTTGGCATTCTCTACATAGATGGTTCGAAGGTGGACGTGAAGGTGGGTAGTGCTTACGTTATTGATGGTGCAAATACCAAAATCTCTTTGCCTGAAGCCTGTAGTGTGTTTACTGCGCAGCTCGTTATCATCTATGAAGCTCTGCAGTTTGCACTACAGGATGCACGAATCCACTTTCTCTTGTGTACCGAGTTCGTTGCAGTCAATTGCTGCATGTATCCCGCAACACCCCCTAATGCAGCGAATCCATGACTTACTAGCCGGGTTGTGCCGCGCTGACACTCGAATCACCTTTCTGTGGCTTCCAAGCCACATGGAAATAGCGGGAAACGAGTTCGCGGATCAAGATGCAAAAGAGACGGTATCACTACCACCTCGACCAATGGAGGTACCCGCTAGAGACATTCGCTCTCAGTTACGCCGACAAGTACTGGCATTTTGGGAGCGTCAGTGGCTAGCTGACCCAATGCCCAGTAAACTGAGAGCGATCAAGGGAACTACTCGGGTGTGGCGGAGCTCTTTCCGGTCACGGAGGGAGACCGTCATTTTGCTGGAGGCTAAGGATAGGTCATACAAGATCCAACCACTCGTATCTGATGAGAAGGGAAGACCCCCCACTTTGTACCTGTTTTACCTGTTTTCACCGTGGCCCACATTTTCACCGAGTGTGTGGATCTTGCTGACTTACGAAGAAACCTTTGTTTGCAGATGCCACTCAAACTTATATTAGCCGATGACGCAGTGGCTGCTGATCTCGTTATCCGCTTTATTAGTGAGAGTGGGTTAGGGCCAGCAATCCAAACTTCCCAGTGTACATTGACTCAACGATTTATTCGTTTTTGAATGATAATTTTTTGTATTTCCGTAATTTTTTTTGTCGTGTAGCCTCCTGAGAGGCCGAGCATTTGCCTGGTGTTGAAAATGGGAAACCACGGAAAACCATTTCAAGGACAGCCGACGGTGGGGCTCGAACCCACGCGTCTACCGAGTCAGCAGAGAGCTTGGCCCCATGACCTAACACTGCGCTTTAGCCAGCGTAGCCACTACTGTCGGTATTATTATAATAATTATTAGTTTTAGTTAATTGTTGGTTTTATTAATTTTCGGTCTTCTCAAATTTAGGTATCCACCTCTAAAATTTAAATTCCATTCAAAATTTGTATATTTTAATCCGTGTTAAGAGGGGCAGATGACCTCGTAGTTTCGCCCCTTAAGACAACAATAACTAACTAACTGAAACGTCCCATGAGTTCCGACCACGTATTCACGCCTGACTAAATATGCTAATGAGTCCCACTAGTTCCGAATGTGTCTGAGAATCCCTGCTGTCAGTTTTGAGGGTTGACCGGCTAATAATAGTAAACATGGATTTTGAGCTATCAAAGCGATAGAAGAAGGAGACAAAAATTTCGGCACGCATGTCATACGATGTTGGCATGTTAAATAAACCATTTGAATTCAGTAGCCCGTGTTCATAATGGCATAATTAGTCTCGGGATTTTCCGCCAACTTAAATTTCTTCCTTTCTCTACAAGAAAGCGCTATGGTGTCAAGGAGCTTGACGTTCATAGCGCTCCAAGGAACGACAAAATTTGACATGCAAACTTCCCTCTGGGCGCCAAATGAAAACGCTTTCACCTGGCACCCGAGGACATACGACATTATTATTATTACTGAACTTCAATAAAATCCGGATAACTTGCAATAAAGCTTCAAAATCAACCAGAAAAATAGTGGCTACTGTAGCTGTGCGTATGTGATGGCAACAAAACTTACCGTACGTAATTATATTTCAACACCAGATACTTGCAATATAATAATCCAGGTAGGTCTAAATTATTAATGCATATTTCTTTGATACTTAATCTCGTCTTGTGATATACTGTATTTTTTATGTTTTAAAACCAGGTTCATTAGTGAGGTAGGCCTAATATATTAATCTTCACGAACTATGACATTACCGATAAAATAATCTCAGCTATTGGCGGGATATTTATATTGCCACCGTGTTTTCTTCTACATTAAGGTCTGAATTCAGGGATGTCTGATGTCCCCAATACTCTTCTTGCTCATATTGGATGAGGCTATGGAACGAGTGGTAATGAACAAGAAAATAGGAATTCAGTGGGGATTAAAATGATAGATTAGGAGATCTCTACTTCGCGGACGACATCTGTCTGCTGTCACATTCACTCAGGGAGATAAAGCCAAATAGAGTAGGCCTTTAGATAAACTCTAATAAAACGAAACATATTCGGGTCAATAACAAGAGAGAAGAGAAATTAATGCTAGAAGAGAAATAGATAGAGAGTGTGATATCGTTTTGCTACCCGGGCAGCATTATTAATGAAAATGGCGGGGCAGTGGAGGATATCAACAGCAGGATAAACAAGGCCAGAGCCGCGTTTGCACAACTGAGACCCATCTGGAGGAGTAAGCAGATAAACAGGATAACAAAGATGAGGATCTTCCTGAGTAATGTGAAGTCAGTACTACTCTATGGGTGTGAGACATAGAGTTCTACCAAGACTGTGAATAGCAAACTGCAGACGTTCATCAATAGATGCCTCAGAATAAGCATTGGCATCAGGTGGCCAAAAGTGATATCCAATGAGGAGCTGTGGAAAATTACAAACCAAGCCCCAATAGTCCTGACCATTAAGGAACGGAGATGGCGCTGGATTGGGCACACACTACGGAAGGAAGAAAACGATGTTACCAGAAGAGTCCTGGATCGGAAGCAGCAGGGCAGCAGACGCAGGGGATGACCGTGAGCAACTTGGAGGAGGACAATAGAAAGAGAAGTCGTCTCAGAAGGGAAGAATTTGAACCAAATTAAAAGGATGGCCTACAACAGAGTGAGATGGTAAAAGTTTGCAGCTGCCGTATGTTCCTACAAGGAATAAAAGGAAATATGTCAAGTAGGCCTAAGTCAAGGTCTGAATGATCAAAACTATATACAAACTTGTACAATATTTTCGATTGTTTATGAAACAACGAAGCAACACGTATGTGTGAAATTTCACATAACAACAACTGGAGTGCTATCACACGACATATTTCGCTACTATCGTAGCTTATAGGTGCATCAGTGTGAAGTTTTTAATGGTGTAATTAATATACCGCCATGCAACTACCGAGAGAATGCTGTGAACGATTTCATGAGTAAATTGCCTGCCTATTTTACTGGGAAACACTGATTCCGTACCGGTACTTCAGTAGTAGCAAAAACAAACCGTCCTTAAGTGCCCGAGATGTGACCGTTCGAGTTATTTAAGGTGTATTGACATACCTTCCAGACAGTTAAGGAGCTAGCGCTAATGCGACTGCCTGCACATACTTCATTTACACTATAAGAAGCGAAGGACTGCTTTGCCATGGATGAGTAGCAGGCTATGTTTTATATAGTTTGCCGTGGGACTTGTAGTACAATACTCGCAATCCTTTCTAGATAGGTCCCCATACTTATTATTAATTCCATGTATTTGTCACATTTAGGCTCCTTCATAATATGTTCTTTGTTTCATTGTTGTATGGTAAACGTGGTTACGTTGGTGTTAATCTCCGAGCTCAAGTTCCATATTTTGTTCTACTTGGAGTCAGATTTATCAGCCTGGTGATTATATACTTAGGTACGGTATTCTGTTTATTCCGTGGCATGGAAATTATGTACAAGTGAAATAAGGATAAGTTTTCCCTACCGTAAAATTGAGGTTTGAGAGGAATTAGACGTTGACTCATGAGCAAACTGGTTTGTTATACTCAGCAACACAGGTAAACTACCGGTATTCATTATAGAGTTCTTTTATAGTAATTTAGCATAGGTTGAGCTACTCAAAATACAAAACCATGTCGTGGATAATGGATTTAGCCGAAAGAGAGAAAGACTTACTGAATGAATTTGATCAAAACACTGCTATCGCATTGGGCCGAGAAAAGACTTCAAATACAAAATGTAACGCCAAAACAGACGTTCCCATCTCAACCACAGCGTCGAATGGTGTTCGATCTTCAAATAGAGGAAGTTTGAAAATAAGTCAATTGGGACTATCCTCAAATAAATCTGCTCTGAATCTCCCTCAACTTCATCCAAAGGCCAAAAAATGGGATGATGAAGAACTGATAAAATACCTAAATGGTTCACAAACTCTTGAACCAGAAGGAGGCGTACAACAACCAGATATTCAGAATGATCTTCGTAGTACGCCTACATCCAATAAATCCGAGGGAAGCTTACGCTTTGAGTCCGTGGATGGTCTAGATCTACAGTTTCGCAAACATCGCAAAGGAAGTTCATCATCGTCACCCTCGTTGTCATCATCATCTTCACCATCCAAGAGATCATCACAATATTATGTCTTGTCTGATGATGTACACACATCACAGATTTCGTCACTTTCATCACTGCCGTTACGTGATATCAACCCTAGCAATACAACACAAGTCGTATGCGACGATTTAATGTCAGAGAATACACTACTAAAGAATGAAATCCGTAGCCTTAATTGTGAAATATCTCAATTGCATCATCGAAAAAAAGCTGCCGAGGACTCACGTTCAAAATTGCAAAAGAAAGTGGACTTTTTGGGTGAGCAAGCCAAAACAGCCGAAACGCTACAAGATCAACTGAAAAATGTTAAGCAGCATTTGAAAACCTCTGACGATCTTGTATGTACACTTCAGAGTGAACATGAGAAAATGCAGTCATCTTCATACATAGATAAATCCAGAGAAAAAGAATTCCAGGAATTTAAGGAAAAATTAAAAAACATCGAAGAGTCATTCTCTGAACAGGTGGTGAACGCCCCCCAACTGTATGTGGGTGTGTCGTCCAACAGAACAATTAACGTTAGCTTATTCTCCCTGTGTACAAGCATAAAGTAAAATGAACCTTAAATATACAGATCTGTAAGAGTGCACAACTAGACGGAAATATACGTTTCTACAGTACACTGACTTTAAAGATCATTTTTCGTTATGCGTATTCACAGAGAAACGGCGCGGATCTAAAGTTTGGTTTGGGGGGGGGGGGGGGGTCACAGTACAAAACCAGACAAATTTTTTTGCAAGCTACATGGATAGAAATTTGATGCGTTTAGCGCACCAAAAATATTCGTACCAATTGCAACGGCGTGTTTTGCGACTTTAAAATCGAGCTTTGAGAAAAGTATCAAGGTACGTTACAGTTTCGGCAAGTCGAGTTGGTACCGAAGTGAGAAAGTCACAGCTTAAATTGCCAACCAAACTTGCAGTTTTATATTAGCCGATGACGCGGTGGCTGCTGATCGCGTTATCCGCTTTATAAGTGAGAGTGGGTTAGGGCAGCAATCTAAATTTTCCAGTGAACATAGACTCAACGACTTGTTCGTTTTTGAATGATAATGTTTTTGTTTTTCCGTAAATTTTGTTTATTTTTATAATTTTTATTTTTATTTAAGTTTTTGTTTTTGTTTTATTAAATTTTGGTCTTTTTAAATTCAGATGTCCACTTCAAAATTTTAAATTCAATTCAAAATTTGTATTCTTTAATCTGTGTTAAGAGGGGCAGATGACCTCGTAGTTCCGCCCCTTAAAACAACAATAACTTACTAACTAACTAAACTTGCAGTTTGGACGTCGGCAAAAGGTTTTGGTGCGAAGAAAGCCCCAAATTCCTATCCGTGCATTACTGCACATTCATCATGACATCACTATAGACATCGATTCGGTAATCACTAGGTTTGCTAAACAAATTAGGTGAGTTGATTTTGTTATATAAATAATCGTTTTTATATAACAGGTATGAAGTTGTAAATATGTACAGTTGTAACAGAACATAATAATTGCAATAAAGATATTTTCAGCATTGAATAAAATGAAAAAAAAAACTGTTTTTCATTTAAAATTCGTTAAGTTTTATTTGTCTGGTTATTGTGTTTTCGTTTTTTTTTTTAGTTTGCAAAAAAATTGGTCTCCGTTTGGGGGGGGGGGGCATGACCCCCGTGACCCCCCACCCTTGAATCCGCGCCTGCAGAAAAATTAATCTAAAGGAAATTGTTCTGTCGGGTACATCCACTTGCAACTGGGAGGCGCAACCATTCGTAAGGAAAAGAAGAGCATTGCGATATTGCAAGTTCAGGGACGATACACACACATCCAGTATAATATGTTATGGACTACAGAAGAGGGAGAAACTATGGGATGAGGGTCAGATGACCTCGTAGTTCCGCCCATTAAAACAACAATAACTAAGTAACTAACTAAACTATGGGATGGCATGTTTCACTCGTCAAGCGAACATCATCAGATCTAAATATGCAAGACTCTACAAAACACAATGACGCCAACAGACGGTCTCTGCCCTCTAAAAACAAAAATCCTGAAAAAAGATATATTTATTTTAATATCTACAATGTTGCAAGACTGAAAAATCACGATATCATTAGTCTTCCTCCCCCATCTAATCTACTGTATGAAGCTGTAGCTAGACCTACTATTGCTGTGATACACTTAAACTAATAGCCCTAAACTAGAATATTGTAAACTGATATGCAGAAACAACCTACGCGTGCTCTGCTAGAAAAGCTGGAACTGCAACATTTTAAAAACCACGTTTGTCTACTAATAATGTGTGGAAAGATCTAATATGAAGGCTTATCTGAATTGTGGAATGTATACAAGCTGCTCTGACAACCACTGTTCTGATGTTAATAAATATATGTGAAACCACTCGCAAATTACTTATATTAAGATTAGCGTTTATAATTTGAGAAGTTATACTCGTATAAAGGCAGATTGATATGGCAAATATTCAGGTTATGTAAGGCTTAAAAAGAAAAGAAAACGAAGTGAAGTCCTCATTTTTGGCACTGCCAATTAAAATTGCTCTAGCTAAAGGAAAGCTGCTCTAAAATATGGTTTATGCCTCCTGCAAATTTCGAAGGTAATTTCATTATTTTAATGTAATGTATTAAGGTGAAGAAAACATGAGTTTTTCAGACATCCTTATTAGGAATCGTGTTTGTCCCTTATTATTAATGAAAGAAAACACTCCTTTCTTTCAAGGATTGCACTCAACACTTATCAGCCAATTGTCTTTATATTTTGACAAAAATTAAATCATTGATCGCACTACATACTCATTGTTTAATTTTTAAATACATGAATGGAATCATAACACTTGAAATGGGTTAACTTGTAATAACATGGTAGCAGAAATAATGTGCATGAAACTTTCGCTTCTATGTCGGTAAGCTAATGACTTTTGTTATTAAATTACTTTGATCAGAAATCAGGAATCGCGGGGAGGAAACTCATATTGGCATTTCCAAAGCAGGACGTGAGGTAGATGCATACGTGCTATTACATATCACAAAAAATCCCATTTATAAAGTGGTTACAGAGAAACTGACAACAATCTTAATCGCTGGTATGAAAGTCGCTTTAAACCTACAAGCCTGAAATTCTGTACAAAATTATGTTTTACGTTACCGATAGAAAAAAAAAGCTAACCCATCGTGTTAATTTGAATAACCTTTTTCATTCAACATTTCGATTTTATACCTATACTGAAAGCATGATTTCTGTTATGACTGCAAAAAATTCGAGGAAAGAAACTAGTTCAATGGTTGGACAAATTTACAATAAACTCATCGATACTGTATTTAGTACATTGTGATATTTTAGTCAATTTTCATCATGTGCAAAGAGGAGAAAATGAAAAAGAAATAAAGTTAAAATGGAAGACGATAGTCGTGAAATGTGTTGAATGGAGTTCAAGGTGAGAAAGAGGCGGAAAAAAGAGGTTTACGAGATCACATTTTGTCAGTGTGTGTGTCCCCTGAAAAATTCTAAAGGGCAGAAGTAAGGACTTACTACTTACCTCGTCCGACCTCGATCATACCTTTCAAATTTTAATACGTTACACCAACACAACAGGGTGTTTCGCGACATATTTCACCGACGTTCTATATCTCCGAAACTGTTGCTGATATCACCCTCAAATATTGTATGGTGATAGAGAATTTACGCTAAGTGCATTTATGTGACGTTTGAAAGCATGTTCAGTACTAAACCAACATGGTGGCCAAGTGAAGTTAAAATATTTAAAAGTAATTTTCTTGCTATTTAATTACCCGAGTGCAGTGAATCTTGGTACGTTAAATGTTTATACAAAATGCAATTTACAAGCATCTAATTTAATACAATTATCCTTATAACCTCAAGATGGCGGCTGTGCAAAAGTTTAAAATAGAGTTATTTCATTTTGTTTTCTAAACATGTGACCGAAGTGAACGTTTGTATAATGAACCAACGCAATAACCTTCATCTGCTGGTATATAACTCTACATACAGTACAGGACAATCTAATATCCGAAATTATTCACCTGTTCTCAATATCTAAGAAAATATTACAGCTATTAAACTGAAATGTTGTAAGTTCATAGAGACCATCAAAATAAGTCCGCCTATGGTACATACAATAACCTGATAAGTACAAAATTGTCATGGTGATCATGTTTCAATATATATATTTACTTGGAATTTTCACGGCATGAAGTAGGGGATTGCCTGTAGGGGTGAAGTACAGTGGGGACTTTGTATGCCCCGGGACCGCTACGGTAGCTGTGAAGGCTCTATGGGAACCCTGAAAAGTGACGGCTGACGGGGCTCTGGTGAAGCTACGATAGGCCTAGCAAGCCAGTAGTGGATATCATATTTGCTTTCAAACCAGGAACAGGCCTCGGAAAGGACGGATGCAAACGACGACGACCCGGATATGCTAATGGACTACGAGTTGGGACATTAAACATACAGACACTGACAGGAAAAGTGGAGGAGATTGTAGATGTGATGGAGAGAAGAAAACTGGATGTACTGGGCTTGGCTGAAACAAGATGGAAAGGAGAAGGTCGCAGAGAACTGAGGAAAGGGTACCGGTTGTACTGGAGTGGGAACAGTGAAGGAAGGAGCAGCGGAGTAGGAGTAGTTGTGAGAGATGGAATGAAGGAAGAGGTAAAGGGAATAAGTGACAGGATCATGAAGATCAGAGTAAATGTAAAGGGAAGAAGCCTGGAGATAGCCCAGGTGTATGCCCCTCAAGTTGGATGTACAGCTCAAGATAAGGAAGACTTTGAGGAGGAGCTACAACAGCAGTTGAATGGGCAGAGCATCATTGTCATGGGAGATTTGAATGCACATGTAGGAAGTGAAAGGCAAGGATATGAAAATGTATTGGGAGCAGAAGGATGGGGTAGCAGGAATGAAGAAGGGAGAAAGTTGCTGGATTTTTGCAAGAGAAACGGTTTAGTGGTAGGCAACTCCTGGTTCCGGAAGAAAGAAAGCCACAAGGTAACGTGGTACAGCAGTGATTTAACAAAGAAATCTTTGGTAGATTACATGCCGTACGACTGGGAAATGAAGAGAAGTGTCAGAGATATAAAGGTAATACCATCAGAGGCCTTAGATAGCGACCACAGAATACTTGTAATGAACCTGGGAGTTGTTAAGGATAGCAAGAGGACAGAGTACCAGGAAAGGAGAATCAAAGTATGGAAACTCAAGGAAAAGGAAGTCAAGGAAGAATTCCAGAAGATAATAAGGGAAAGGATGCCAACAGACAATCCTAAAACAGGGGAAGAGGAATGGAAGCAATTTAAAAACACAATGGTGGAAGCTGCAGTGGCAGTATGTGGAAGAACAAGCAACAGAAAGCGGTGTAAAGAGACACCATGGTGGAATGAGAGAGTAAAAGAAGCTGTGGGAAGGAAGAACAAGGCTTTCAGAGTGTGGTTCCAGGAAAGAACTGATCTGACAAGGGAAGATTATAAGATAAAGAAGAAAGAAGCAAACAAGATTGTCGCAGAGGAGAGGAAGAAGTGGATGGTAAAGTGGACAGAGATGATGGAGGAAGACAGCAGAGGAAATAAGAAAGTACTTTATGGGATGGTCAAAAGTAAGAGAAGAGGTCTGCGAGAGGATGTGGTAATGATGGACAAAAGCGGAAATGAGGTACACAACAAAGAGGCACTCAAGACAGTGTGGAAAGAGTACTTTGAGGATTTGCTGAATCCAAATGGTCATAGGGAGGAAGACAATGTATTGGAAGATGGAGAAGACAACACAGGAATGGAAAAGGACCTGACTTGGAGAGAACTGGAAATGGCTATAGACAAGATGAAAGGAGGAAGGGCACCAGGTGTGGATGAAGTGAGTGTTGAAATGGTGAAGGCAGCAGGGGAGGTTGGGAAACAGTGGCTGTACCGTGTGATGAGGGTGATATGGAAGGAGAAAAAGACCCCAGAAGATTGGAAGAAAGGATTAATTGTCCCAATATTTAAGAAAGGAAGCAGAAAGGAATGCAGAAATTACAGGGGAGTCACACTCATACCTCACTGTGCCAAGATATATGAAAAGATATTAGAAAGTAGAATACGAGCCAAAGTAGAGAGAAAATTGAGAGAGGAGCAGTATGGATTCAGACCTGGGAGATCAACAGTGGATCTCATATTTTCAGTGAGACAGCTCCAGGAACACCACTACGAATTTGGAGAGGATCTGCTGATGGCCTTCCTGGACATCGAAAAGGCCTATGATAGTGTGTGTAGGGAGAAGGTTTGGAAAGCAATGGAAAACATGGGAGTGGAAAAAGAGACTGTAGGCAGAGTGAAGGAGATGTATTGTGGAAGTGTGAGTTGTGTGAAAGTGGGAGGGGAAAGAACAGACTGGTTCAGACAAATGAGTGGCCTGAAACAGGGTAGTGCACTGTCACCCCTTCTCTTTATTGTGGTTATGGACGAGGTAATGACACGGATAGCAGGAAAGATAGGAGAAGATAAGATGAAAGCAATGGTGTTTGCAGATGATCTCATGGTCTGGGGAAACAAGGAGGAGGAAATTCAGGAGCAACTGAAGGCTTGGGAAGAAACAGTGGTAGAGTACGGATGGAAGTTCAACATCAGTAAATGTGAGATCCTGTTAACGACCAGGAAAAAGGACAGACCAATGAGTGGGATAACACTTGGAGGTGGACAGCTGAAGAAGGTGGAAAGTCTCAAGTACTTGGGAAGTATAGTGGAGGAAAATGGGAGAAATGACAAAGAGATTACGGAACGTGGCAGACAGGCAGAATCATTTCTGAGAAGCATTAGGAGCTTAGTGTGGAATAAAGATGTCCCACAAAAAAGCAAGGAAGTGTTATACAGAAGCTACTATATCCCGATACTGACCTATGCTTCAGAAACGTGGACAATGAAGAAAAGAGACATAAGCAGAATACAGGCAGGTGAAATGAAGTTCCTGCGAAGTAGGATCGGAGTAACAAGAAGAGACAGGGTGAGGAATGAAAAGTTCAGGGAAATGGTGAAAGAGGAGCCCTTGCAAGGTAGGATTGAGACATCAAGACTGAGGTGGTATGGACACTTAAAGAGAATGGATGAGAAGAAGATTCCCAAGAGGATACATGAGATGCAGATACAGAAGAAACGACCAAGGGGAAGACCAAGAGATAGATGGCTGAAAGAAGTGGAGGAATGTGTCAAGAAGAGAGGCGAGGACTGGACCAGAGTGACAGCGGAGAGGTGGTGGGAGGAAAGAACTAAGTGGCGAGGGTTATGTTCCAAACAGACCCAGCCTGGGGCTGGAAACTGTACAAGATGATGATGATGACTTGGAATTTTCACTCAATTTAATCATGCGAGCATTGTGAAACTTGGCACGGTATATCTTCATATATGGCTTAATATATTAACGTATATTAACGAACTTTTAAAAATAGCATACCAAAGTATTGCCATCATTTAGCGGTATTTCTAGTAAAACTAGAGCGATGGTCGTTAGTCAACCAAGATTGACGAGAAAAATCCAAAACACCGAAGATCTTACTGTTTAATCTCAATTATGGGGGAATTACCCGATTTTCAAGAAATATTTTTGTCACTAATGGGAAGGTTTCTAGATTAATTTTTCGAAAACGTATGTCTATTGGTTATTTCCAGTTATTTATTTTGTAAAACGTAACTTTTCATAAAATGTAGAATTGTCGCCTTTTATCCAAATTACCCTACTACCGATGATCTCACTTTTGAGCCCCTTTAAACAACAATAACTAACTAATTATCCAGAATCCATTTTTGTTCCGATTCCTTTAAGCCTTATTTTGAACTTGTATATGCCACAAAATATTTTATATTGATTAGTTTAAAATTGTAATGAATAATGTATGAAATGAAAATCCACAGCCTGCTTCCAGTCTCCGACCGGGTCAGGAATGGAATGAATGAAGCCCCCATCTAACGGCGAGGTTATGAACTGTGCCGGCTGCCGAGGCCTGACGCACTCCTCTGGGGCAATGATTAAATGAATGACAGATGAAATGAAATGATAGTGGAGAGTGTTGCTGGAATGAAATTTTGACAGGGAAAACCGGAGTACCCGGAGAAAAACCTGTCTGCCTCCGTTCTGTCCAGCACAGATCTCACATGGAGTGACCGGGATTTGAACCACGGACCCAGCGGTGAGAGGCAGGCGTGCTGCCGCCTAAGCCACGGAGGCTAATGAATAATGTAATATTTGCAATATCAAATTTCATATCAGCGGATTCGGTGGCGTAGTCGGTAGAATGCTGAGCTTCTATGCCCAAGATAGCGGGTTCAAACCCGGCCGAAGCCGTCGGATTTTTTAAGAGCGTTAAAAATTCCTCAGTATGCTTTCCTTCGGAGGGGAAGTAAAGCCGGCGGTCCCATGTCATAGATTTATGGCATGTTAAAGAACCTTGCACTAATTACACCTGTGTGAAGCTAAATTGGATAGGTTAAGAATGTGAACAACGCTCTTAGGTTCCCACGTTCGTTGCCAAGAGCCGACAGCGGTGGCGTCTGGTAGCTAAGTTCTGAACTTCGCCCAGTAGTTGTTCAGGGTGGTGCTTGGCGGCAAAAGTAGGAACTATTTGAAAAACTCCAAGTTGCAGTCTGTACTTAAATTTAAAAACAGATAACACACACTAATTAACACCGGTTATCGGACAGATTCTACACACACCCAAAGTACACGGGGCTACATGACCGCGTTGTCGCAGCCCCTGAACTTAAGAACCAACCAGCCAACCAAATTTCATATCGTAATGATCCCCTGAAACGACATTGGTTGAAATGCCATATATATATCCTCTCGACGAGTTATATTAGGCCCCTGTATAAGTGTGATGGTTTTGGCCTATGAGTGTTGGTGGTTTCAAATTTTCTTTGATGTACTCCGATCATTTTCCTACAACAGTATGTGCCGACGTCATAGAGGTCATTGCTGCTCATGGCCTTTGGGTAGGCCTCCCTATATTGGCACGATACTAGCGCAGAGTGTACTTACTGTACCTCTAGTAGCAATTATATTCCAACCTCTTTTATTTCTTTTTTAGCGTATGGCTTTCAGTACCGGGAGTGTCCAAGGACATGTTTGTTCGCCAGTGTTGTTGCTGCATCGAGACGGACACCCAATGGGTGAGCTACAAGTACCGTTGGGGAGGGAAGTTGGAATGTGAGGGCGAGGAGTTGGAAGGTAACGGCTGTGGCCTATAGTTAGGGACCAATCCCGGCATTTGCCTGGAAGGAAGATGGGAAACCACAGAAGACCATCTTCAAGGTTGCCGGCGGGGGGATTCGAACCACCTCGCCTCCCGGATGTGAGTGACTGCCGGCAGTTATGCCGTAACGACCACGGCTAACTCACCCGGTTCTTTCATTATTATAAAGTTCATTTATTTAACCGGACCTGCCTTTCCATCAATGTGTAAAGGAAAAGGAAGATTGTAGTTTTACGTGACCGTGAATCTTGTGATTATGAGCCACGGGACCTCCTTTTTACGTGGAATCCGAACCACAGGACATGGCATTTCACTTCGAAAATCTCACATGCATTGACCGGGAATCGAACCCGGACCGCCTTGGTGAGAGGCATTCAGCTAGACCGCTGAGCCACCACGCCCCTTCAATGTGTAAAGAACTTGGGCTTATCATAATAACGTGTATGATACTTTTGCTTGAAAAGAAAGCTGTCTGATGTAGGCATACATAGTCTATCCAGGCTGAATGTTTTTTTTTTTTTTTGTCTGTTATTTATACAAATCTAATCTAATCACCGATCTAAACCATTTTTTACTTACTTACCCTTGGAACCCAACAGGTATCACTGTCCACTTGGAATTTAAGACATTCCTCTCTATTCCCTAGATTAGGCCGTTTGACACATAGACAAAATATCGAATTAGTCGTAGAAGGACCACTCTAGCTCCACTGTAAGCCTGCAAAGCAAGAAGCTCGGGACGTAAACTTTGGTTCAGTTTGGTGAAACGGTGTAGATTTGTAAGAATAACCGAATAAGGGACCCAAAAACGAAGTTTTAAGACCCTAGAACCAATCGTGTCGGAAGTATTTCGGTGTTGTACTAGGGGTCCAGGGATGCTGGGAATTGAGGTGTAACTGTAAGAATATTTAAATAAGTCTATTGTTGGCTGGCAAAGCGAGCTGCATCACGCCGCGTCTACCAGTGTACTCATGCGGAATTGAGAAAATAGTTAGGCTACATCTTGCGCTGCTTACAAATTGCAGTCGTGGGGATTAATTAATGCAAAACGATTTCTTAAGTCCCTTTAAACAGTTATCTTCTTTATGAAAATATCTGACCCCTATATAAGTGTGATTATGTTGGACCAATAAGTGTTGGTGGTTTCAAATTTTCTTTGATGTATTCGGATCATTTTCCTACAGCACTAATTGGCAACAAATTACACTTTAGCTTCCTCAGGAGCTTGGGACAGCCAAAGAGTTCCGAAGTGCCCCGATTATTATCCTACAGTGCTATGCGGCAAAATACGGCACTAAGGCTCACTGCTTTTCTAACAGCTTTTCTAACTTACTCCTCTTTCTAATCACGTTTTTCAATTCGAAGGTAAATGGCATGTATCAGTAGTGAGTAAATAGCCGTCTCCATGTTCGTTATTATCATTATTATTAGGGAAAAATTACCTGGATGTTACGTCCATTATGATACTTTTCTTTCTATTAGTTTGTAAGTTTGACGTGTCAGTTCAATAGTAGTAGGTTCCTTATCATCCATAAAACAAATAAATCCACCGGGAGAAGCCAGGTACTACTGCTAGTTTATTTATATACTATAGTAGGTTAAGAGGCAGATTTGGCCTTACCCCTATATACGGGAACTATAGGCTGTTCTTTCACATTCAGGGTCATTTTTAGCCTACTTTCGATTTTTGCAAAAAATGAAAGTAGACTTATGAGATCAACACAGGGCGAAAAATGTGTGTCTGCTGTGTGTGTGTGTATGTGTGTGTGTGGGTGAGTCTGTGTGTGTGTGTGTGTGTGAGTGTGTGTACTCTGAATGTCTGTCCCCCCCTATCAATTCGAACACGGTGAACGCGATTTGAACGAAATTTGGCACAAAGGTAGCACTAGCAAAGCACACCTCAAAGTCATGTTTTATATCGCCGCCATCTTGACGGAAACGAAATGGCGGCCACACAAATGTTCAAAGCTTAAATCAAATTACGACTAACCTCATCATCCGATCTCTACCAAATTTTGCAACAACATACCCTTATGGAGGAAGCATCCTTTGACGAAACTAATAGGTCATAGCCTAATATTTTGCGGATGGCGGCCATCGTTGTGTGAAAATCGATTCCCCCTATCAATTCGAACACGGTGAAACCGAATGGAACGAAATTTGGTACAGAGGTAGCACTAGCAAAGGGCACCTCAGTGTCATGTTTTATATCAACGCCATCTTGGCGGTAACGTAATCGCGGCCACCCAAATGTTAAAAGCTAAAATGTAATTACGACCAACCTAATAATCTAGTCTCTATCAAATTTTGCAACAACATATCTTTATGTGGGAAGCATATTTTGACCAAACTGCAAGATCATCAGCCCAATAGTTTGCAGATGGTGGCCAAGTATGTGTGCAAATTGATTCCGCCTATCAATTCAAACATGGTGAAACCGAATTGAACGAAATTTGGTACAGAGGTAGCACTAGCAAAGGGCACCTCAGTATCATGTTTTATATCTCCGCCATCTGGACGGAAACGGAATGACGGCCACCCAAATGTTAAAAGCTTAAATCAAATTACGACCATCCTAATAATTTGATCTCTACCAGATTTTGCAACAACATGCCTTTTTGTGTAAAGCATCTTATGACTGACTACAAGGTCATCAGCCCAATAGTTTGCAAATAGCGGCCATGTATTTGTGCAAATCCGTTCCCCATATCAATTCAAACACGGTGAAATCGAATTGAATGAAATTTTTTACAGAGGTAGCACTAGCAAAGGGCACCTCATATTCATGTTTAATATCCCTATAGCACGTTGTATTTCAACAAGCTACTACAACCAACATTCAATTATACTCCTTGAAAAGGACAAAGATTTATAACAATACCCATGCATTTAGGAGA
Organism: Meconema thalassinum; assembly: GCA_946902985.2. Classification (NCBI taxonomy): domain Eukaryota; kingdom Metazoa; phylum Arthropoda; class Insecta; order Orthoptera; family Tettigoniidae; genus Meconema; species Meconema thalassinum. The sequence goes on from OX336388.2 coordinate 1,762,541,493, forward strand.
AAGTAGCCTATATGTTCTTAACTGAACATCTTATTTCGTTCGTACGATGCACATTGTTATTTGAAGGAGGTGTCTTGTTAATTGTTCTTTAACTTTCCTCTCCAAGAACAATTCCGACTGTTTAACATCTCACCAATAGAACGAGGTTTTTGTTTTAGTTTTCCTATTAATAGAGAAGCTCCAGATGATACATCAATAACCTTTACATTTCCCTGCTGAATGATCCCAGTAGAGTCATGTTTAATGTGATTAAACTAGTTTATTAGCCTACTTTCGATGTTTGCAAAAAATGAAAGTAGACTTATGAGATCAACACAGGGCGAAAAAAGTGTCTGTCTGTGTGTGTATATATGTGTGTGTGTGTGAGTCCATGTGTGTGTGTGTGTGTGTGTGTGTGTGTGTGTGTGAGAGAGAGTGTGTACTCTGAATGTGTGTGTCCCCCCCGCTATCAATTCGAACACGATGAAAGCGAATTGAACGAAATTTGGTACAAAGGTAGCACTAGCAAAGGACACCTCAGTGTCATGTTTTATATCGCCGCTTTCTTGACGGAAACGTAATGGCGGCCACACAAATGTTTCAAAGTTTAAATCAAATTACGACTAACATAATCATCCGATCTCTACCAAATTTTGCAACAACATACCATTATGGAGGGAGCATCCTTTGACCAACCTAATAGGTCATTAGCCTAATAGTTTTCGGAAGGCGGCCATCTTTGTGTGAAAATGGATTCCCCCTATCAATTCGAACACGTTCAAACCGAATGGAACGAAAATTGGTACAGAGGTAGCACTAGCAAAGGGCACCTAAGTGTCATGTTTTATATCGCCGCCATCTTGACAGAAACGTAATGGCGGCCACACAAATGTTCAAAGCTTAAATCAAATTACGATTAACCTAATCATCCGATCTCTACCAAATTTTGCAACACCTTTCCTTTATGGGGGGAGCATCCTTTGACCAAACTAATGGGTCATTAGCCTAATATTTTGTGGAAGGTGGCCATCTTTGTGTGAAAATTGATTCCCCCTATCAATTCGAACACGTTCAAAGCGAATGGAACGAAATTTGGTACAGAGGTAGCACTAGCAAAGAGCACCTCAGTGTCATGTTTTATATCGCCACCATCTTGACGGAAACGTAATGGCGGCCACACAAATGTTCAAAGCTTAAATCAAATTACGATCAACCTAATCATCCGATCTCTACCAAATTTCGCAACACCATACCTTTATGGGGTGAGCATCCTTTGACCAAACTAATAGGTCATTAGCCTAATATTTTGCGGAAGGCGGCCATATTTGTGTGAAAATTGATTCCCCCTATCAATTCGAACACGTTCAAACCGAATGGAACGAAATTTGGTACAGAGGTAGCACTAGCAAAGGGCACCTCAGTGTCATGTTTTATATCACCTCCATCTTGACGGAAATGCAATCGCGGCCACCCAAATGTTATAAGCTAAAATGTAATTACGACCAACCTAATAATCTAATCTCTACCAAATTTTGCAAGATCATATCTTTATGTGGGAAGCATATTCTGACCTAACTGCAAGATCATCAGCCCAGTAGTTTGCATGGTGGCCAAGTATGTGTGCAAATCGATTCCCCCTATCAATTCAAACACGGTGAAACCGAATTGAACGAAATTTGATACAGAGGTAGCACTAGCAAAGGGCACCTCCGTGTCATGTTTTATATCGCCGCCATCTTGAAGGAAACGTAATGGTGGCCACACAAATGTTCAAAGATTAAATCAAATTACGACTAACCTAATCATCCGATCTCTACCAAATTTTGCAACACCATACCTTTATGGGGGGAGCATCCTTTGACCAAACTAATAGGTCATTAGCCTAATATTTTGCGGAAGGCGGCCATCTTTGTGTGAAAATTGATTCCCCCTATCTATTCGAACACGTTCAAACCGAATGGAACGAAATTTGGTACAGAGGTAGCACTAGGGAAGGGCACCTCAGGGTCATGTTTTATATCGCCGCCATCTTGACAGAAACGTAATGGTGGCCACACAAATGTTCAAAGATTAAATCAAATTACGACTAACCTAATCATCCGATTTCTACCAAATTTTGCAACAACATACCTTTATGGAGGAAGCATCCTGTGACCAAATTAATAGGTCATTAGCCTAATAGTTTGCGGATGGCGGCCACCTTTGTGACAAAATCGATTCCCCCCATTAATTCAAAAAAGGTGAAACCGAATGGAACGAAATTTGGTACAGAGGTAGCACTAGCAAAGGGCACCTCACTGTCAAGTTTTATATCGCCGCTATCTTGATGGAAACGTAATGGCGGCCACACAAATGTTCAAAGCTTAAAACAAATTACGATCAACCTAATCATCCGATCTCTACCAAATTTTGCAACACCATACCTTTAAGGGGGAAGCATCCTTTGACCAAACTAATAGGTCATCAGCCTAATACTTTGCGGATGGCGGTCATCTTTGTGTGAAAATCGATTCCCCTTATTAATTCGAACACGGTGAAACCGAATGGAACGAAATTTGGTACAGAGGTAGTACTAGCAAAGGGCATCTCAGTGTCATGTTTTATTTCACCCCCATCTTGACGGAAACGTAATCGTGGTCACCCAAATGTTAAAAGCTAAAATGTAATTACGACCAAGCTGGTAATCTAGTCTCTACCAAATTTTGCAACAACATATCTTTATGAGGGAAGCATATTTTTACCAAACTGCATGATCATCAGCCCAATAGTTTGCAGATGGTGGCCAAGTATGTGTGCAAATCGATTCCCCCTATCAATTCAAACACAGTGAAACTGAGTTGAACGAAATTTGGTACAGAGGTAGCACTAGCTAAGGGCACCTCAGTGTCATGTTTTATATCGCCGCCAACTTGACGGAAACGGAATGACGGCCACCCAAATAATAAAAGCTTAAATCAAATTACGACCATCCTAATAATTTGATATCTACCAGATTTTGCAACAACATATCTTTTTGTGGAAAGCATCTTATGAGTGACTACAAGGTCATCAGCCCAATAGTTTGCAAATAGCGGCCATGTATGTGTGCAAATACATTCCCAATATCAATTTAAACACGGTGAAACCGAATTGAATGAAATTTTTTACTGAGGTAGCACTAGCAAAGGGTGATTCATGTTTAATATCCCTATAGCACGTTGTAGCACAAGCTACTACAACCAACATTCAATTATACTCCTTGAATAGGACAAAGAGTTATAACAATACCCATGCATTTAGGTGAAAGTAGGATATATCTTCTTTACTGAACATCTTGTTTTTCCAATAAGAAACTCTTTTATTTTCAACGCCGGGTGAGCTGCCGTAAGATGCCATTCCAGACGTACAGGCCGCAAAGAGTCGTTATTAAGGACATAATGACACACAACACACTGTTGCAGTTGAGCATTGTCTTTCACTGTAAACGTAAACCCATACTTAATATATTATTCATTATGTAATCATCTTTTAGCAGGTATTTTTTTATTCAACGTACAAAACCACACGAGGATACTATTCATTTCTAAAAAGCACTTCTTCTTCTTCTTATGGTTCCTATCCGTTCCGGATGTTGGCTACCATCTTGACTGTGCTGTTCCTATCACTTGCAGCTCGGAATAATTCAGTAGATGTTTTTGAGGTCCAGGCTGTGAGATTTTTAACCAGGATATTCTTCTTCGTCCAACACTTCTCTTCCCTGGTATTTTTCCTTGAAGAATAGACTGTAGGAGATGGTACTTGGTGGTATTCCTCATGATGTGTCCTAGGTATTGGATTTTCCTGATTTTCACGGTGGTTAATACCTCCTTAGTTTTTTTCATTTTTTGGAGAACCTCAACATTTGTGACATGGTCTGTCCATGGTATCCGCAATATCCTTCTGTATAGCCACATTTCAAAGGCCTCTAACCGTTTACATAAAGACTCTGTCAGAGTCCATGTCTCAGCACCGTAAAAAAGAGTAGAGAACACATAACAACGCAAAAGCCTGATTTTCGTAGTCATTGTCAGCCCATGATGTCTGAACAAATTCCGCATCTTATTGAAAGTTGTCCGGGCTTTCCCAACTCGAGACTTCACCTCATCAGAAGGGTCCCATTGGTCATTTATGGTAGTGCCAAGGTATATATACTTATGCACTTGTGCAATGGGTTTCTGGTCTATATTTAGTTTGCATGCAGAGACTTTGTTTTTACTAATGACCATCAATTTTGTCTTCTGAGGGTTTATATCTAAACCATATTCATGGCTTTTTTGGATAACTTTATCAATGATATGTTGCAGGCTTTCTTGACTATCCGCAAAAATCACAGTGTCATCGGCATATCGAATGTTATTTATCCAGTCACCATTTAAGAGCACTCCCATCTCAACATCCTCTAGAGCTTCTTTAAAGATATATTCCGAATAGATGTTAAATAACAATGGAGACAATATACAGCCTTGTCTTACACCTCTTAGAATATCTATATCTTCCGTGTTCTCGTTACCCAACCTCACATAAGCAGATTGATTCCAGTACAAGTTCACAATTATTCGTAAATCTTTATCATCTAAGCCAATCATTTGTAAAATTTCTATCATCTTATGATGTCTTACTCTATCGAAAGCCTTTTGATAGTCAATAAAGCAGGCATATATATCGCAGTTCACATCACGGCACCTTTGAAACAATACTTGAATGCTAAATAGGGCTTCACGTGTGCCAAATGCGTTTCTAAAACCAAATTGTGTAGAAGAAACTTGTTCTTCACATATTTTGTATATTCTGCGATGAATGATCTTCAGAAATACCTTCAAGATGTGATTCATGAGACTGATTGTTCGGTACTCACTACAAAACTTAGCTCCGGGTTTTTTTGGTAGTGTGATGAATTCCGATTTAAGCCATTCCTGAGGAATGTTCCCAGAATTGTAAATGTCGTTGAATATTTTAGTCAACCATTTCACATTATCTTCATTCAAAAGCTTTAAAAATTCAGCATTCACATTGTCAGGGCCAGTGGCTTTACCATCCTTCATGGCTTTTATCGCGGTTTGTACTTCATCTACCAGAATTTGGGGTCCTGTTTCACCATTTATTCGAGGTGGCTCCTGTCGAGTATCATAAAACAAGTGTTCTATATATCTTTGCCACGTATCTTTAAACTCTTCTTTTCCAACAATTAGTTTTCCTTCAATATTGACCAATCTATTTCCTTGTCTAGTTCTATAATTCCCTGTCACATCTTTAACTTTTCGATGAACATTGAAGCTGTCATGTTTTAATTGTAACATCTCTATTTCATTACATTTTTCTTGGATGTCCCTTTCCTTAGCTAATCTTATTTCTTTCCTGATTTCCCTGTTGATGTTCTTATATTCATCAGGATTACCCTTTGCTTTCTTTCTCTTATCCATCATTTTAAGAATCTCTTCAGTCATCCATGGTTTCTTTTTAGTGATATCTGTTACTAAGTGATCTTTCTTCATAGATTCAACGGTATTAGTTAATGTTTTACTTTTCTCATCGGTACATAAGGCATCAGATAGGGATCCAAGTTCATCATTGAGCTTCTCTTCTACATTTTGTCTTACTGAAGGTTCAATTAATTTACGCATATTATACTTTATGGCTCTTCTCTTTTGAATCTTTTTCTTTTTGATTTTAAAAACTCCAACTAGAGGGATATGATCGGAATGAATGTCCGCACCGGGATATGTTTTCATTGAGACACAGCTGTTCCTATATCTTTGATTTATCAAAATATAGTCAATTTGGTTCCTTATAATTCTTTCACCTGAATCCCTAGGAGACTTCCAAGTATACAAACGTCGTGGTGGTAATGTGAAGAATGTGTTGGTTACTACAAATCCCCATTCTCCTGCAGACGCGCAAAGTTGATCTCCTCTCTCATTCCTTTCACCAAGCCCATATTGACCTACAATACTGCCTTCAGATCCATGTCCTACTTTTGCATTGAAATCTCCCATAATTATTGTTACATCTTTCTTTGGTAACTGGTGCAAAACACCTGTGATTTGGGAGTAAAACTCTGCAACTTCTTCATCACTATGGTCTGTCGTAGGGGCGTACACCTGGATGATGTTAAGATGCGCAGGCTCAGTATTTATTTGGAGCAACAATGCTCTCTCTGAGATAGGTATAAAATTGGTGACACACTTTGCGACTAATTTAGATACTATAATTCCTACTCCGTGTTGATATAATCCATTGGATGTCCCTGAATAGTAAACTACATGTCCATTGATGTCACAAGAACCTGATCCTGGCCAACGCATTTCACTTACGCCCATAATTTCTATCTTCATTCTGTCCATTTCTTGAATCGCATTATGGGTTTTCCCAGCTTGCGCCATTGTTTGCACATTCCACGTGCTAATCTTTATACCATCTTTCACTGACAACTTTCCCGAAGCCGGAGATCCGATTGGGAGACTTGAAACTCCGGAACATTTGGTTTTGAACACAGCCATGATGTGTTACTAGAGAAATCCATATGGATCTTGAATGCAGTAGTTTCTCATTGCTTTCTGCATTCTCATGCCGTTGACCAACTAATAGCTCATCCGCCTTCAGGGGCAATTTCTCACCCCTAGGACAAGAGAGTGCCCAAACTTACATCCACTCTTCCACCCTCCGAAGAGATTGTTAGAATAGGTTGGAAGTGGATCTCCTTATACCGGGAGATATTCGGTCCCTGTATTCGTTAGCCGCTTGAGTATGTAATTATACACCAAACGTTGCCCCCTCTCTACAGCGGGAAGGTGAATAACAGGTATTTCCTGTCATTGAGTTTAGGACCATGATGGCATTTCCTAACATGATCATAATAATGCCAAATAAGCATTTTGCCCTGTTTACAAATAGCTGACATAGATAGGGCAGAAGATGGAATTGATCAATGTATACTCTGTGTAGTTATAGAGTTCCTATCTGTTTCGTGGTTTCTATGGCAATGGTGTTACAACCGACAAAATGGATGACAGTTAGGGCACAGAACTTATGACAGATATGATAAACCGCCCTTCGAATTGGTGTTATCTGTGGACTGATTGTTTCAAAACCAAGATGGCCGTCACTTAGGGCACAAAAATGTTCGTAAATATAACCCTGATAGCAACAAATAAAGATATCAGATACCCTAGACAATACGAACACAAGGCCAGCATATAAAAACAAGTCACAAATATCACTTAGAAATCACGACTGAAGTACAGATGTTCCAAATAGACGGATATATCACGCAGCACACCTACACATGGTCTTGTTCAAGGAACTCCACATGAACAACCGTAGGTTTTTGAACAACTCTGCCATATTCTGTTCTATTCCTTGTCTTCATCTTTCTTCCTGTTTATACAAATGTGGCAAAACTTACTTAGTGTCTCTACATTTAAAACTGTATCTGTCAAATCAAAATAAATTTTCCACGGTAATCGCCATGCTTGACCAACCGGAAATGCACTGCGCAGCACAACAGCGTAATATTCTCTTAACAGATGCAGAGCGCAGACGTGAAGATTTGTTGAGTCAGTAGCAACTTGGTGACGGCAAGGTTAAAGCTAATGCTGCTAACACTACAAAGAAAAATCTCTCAAACTCACGCGAGGCAAGGACAAAGCGGATACTCCCAAATCTACAAACTATGCACTCACTAACTGTAATAAGAATATAAAAAGTGACAGTCAGTCTGAAAGACTAGACTTTGTATCATTTTAAATGCTACAAATGCTGAAAAATGCTTGACATGTTAGAAAATTATCTGCATAATACTTATCTTGCTTATCTTGTTTCAAATTACTCGCGAAGGGCAAGTGCAATCCAAGGGCAAAGCAAGGTCCAGTGCGGGGGAAGCCGCACGCTCACCAGAGCGAGCGGGGACTTGCCCCTTCAATCCAGTCTAAAAACACTTATAGTGGGCGATGTATTGAAGATAGAGATATGCTCTCGCGGATGTTTTTGTAGAACATTTCATGCTGACCAATTCTTACGCTCGTAGTATATTGATATTCTTAACGGTTTGTCCAGCGTAAGCTTAAGAAGCGCACGGACGCCAAGTTTGTTTTCGACTTTTTTCACTGAAATCGTTACTGCTTGGCTTTCTTTGATCATACATCAATTATTTTCTACAGAATCTTTCCTCGAGATATCCTTTACAGAATGGTGAAAACCGCATCAAAATCCATCCAGTGGTTCTCGAGATTACCCGTGACATCCAAGAATCGGGGATTTTTGTCTTATACTAACGAAGTAGAGATTGTCGGAGTACGCAAGCAACAAGCGGTACTATTACGTCACACACTCAGTGCATCATTCCGTCCATCACCGTAACGTAACGCCAGACCCCAGCGTAACGACGAAGTCGACAAGATAATTTAAAATGATAAAATTTTAGACTTGTCTGACCACACGTTTCTGCTTTCCTTAGAGATTTCCGCGGCTTCCCCGCCGCTGTAAAGCTCTTTCTCTCCCCAGGTTGGAAACCACGGATCTAAGCTGTAGTATAATGAACCGGTGCTGGCAACGTGGTGCGCTAGTTGTCAAAATGTAGCCAATAGGACCCCACCAGTGGCCACTTTATATCACGCCTGCCAAATCCGTCACGTTCTTTCTTTGGAAAGACAGAATAAGACCTATCCGCAAAGATGTGCCCCTCCTGATTGGCTCCCAGTGATTTCATATTAAATCCAGTAAGGTCCAGTATTTTTACGGTGTTAGGTATAACGAATGATTGCTTTAATATAGTCAGGGCACGACAAATCTTTCAGCAGTTTAAATTATTGAAGATACATTTGTATTAATATTTAAAATAAAATAATCGATGTGCTGTTATCGGGTAGCTATAAGAATGTTGCTTGAATTTAGCTATCCAGCTGACGAGAGAGATTGTTTTAAAGAGCTACTTTCTGGATCGGATTAAAGATTAGGTTTTTGATTCCTACGGGGCTGAAATATTTTCCGATACTTTGGTATTAATTTAATTATCCTATTCTTTCTTTCCACTGAAATTATTAGCTAGCGGAGATAAACACTTAAATATAATGAGGCGGAATAATCCACTAATAGAAACTCAAAGTAGCTTAATACGGAATTTGCCTTCCATAAGCACAGGAAACAAAGAGATTTAAGAGTCTCACACCATCTTCTGCTGCTATGATCAAATTCCTTTCAACGATATTCAGTACAAAGGAAATGCCTTCCTCTTCACTTAACATGACGGAACTATTCTAAATCAAGGAAACCCGAGTATATTGAAGGTAAATTCTAGTGAGACTTCCGCAGTAAGTAAAAAGGTTTGGCATATTCGTTGAGTTGAAACTGCTAGGCTCAACCACAATATTATTTTCCAATCATAAATTAAACAGTACTGTTTGGTTTCTTTGGGAACAGTCGGAGTTTCGTTTACACGCACCAGACCTGGCAGAGGAGGTGGTAGTGTGGGTTTCATAAATAAAGTAGGGTTTCATGTACGTAGGTATATCTGCTTCCTGTGCTTATGGATATTTAGAGTTAAGCTACTCTTTGCGGGCCGAAGAAAAATCAGTTTTTGTCTCTCAACACATTTGATTTGCATGTTTGTCTGTCCTTGTCTATCCACTCCTCTTGTTTGAATGTCCGTCTGTTCTTTTCTCTCCACTCCTCTTGTTTGAATGTTCGTCTGTTCTTGTCTATCCACTCCTCTTGTTTGAATGACCGTCTGTTCTCCTCTCTAGACTCCACTTGTATGAATGACCGTCTGTTCTTCTCTCTCCACTCCTCTTGTTTCAATGTTCGTCTGTTCCTGTCTATCAACACCTCTTGTTTGAATGTTCGTCTGTCCTTTTACCTCCACTCCTCTTGTTTGAATGACCGTCTGTTCTTCTCTCTCCACTCCTCTTGTTTGAATGTTCGTCTGTTCTTGTCTATCCACTCCTCTTGTTTGAAAGACCGTCTGTTCTTGTCTATCCACTCCTCTTGTTTGAATGTTCGTCTGTTCTTTTCTCCCCACCCCTCTTGTTTGAATGACCGTCTGTTCTTCTCCCTCCACTCCCCTTGTTTCAATATTCGTCTCTTCTTGTCTATCCACTCCTCTTGTATCAATGTTCGTCTGTTCTTGTCTCTCCACTCCTCTTGTTTGAATGACCATCTGTTCTGTTCTCTCCACTCCTCTTAATTGAATGTTCTTCTATTCTTTTCTCTCCACTCCTCTTGCTTGAATGTCCTCATGTTCTTTTCTCTCCACTCCTCTTGCTTGAATGTTCGTCTGTTCTGTTCTCTCCATTCCTCTTGAATGAATGTTCGTCTGTTCTTTTCTCTCCACTCCTCTTGTTTGAATGACCGTCTGTTCTGTTCTCTCCACTCCTCTTGCTTGAATGTTCGTCTCTTCTTTTCTCTCCACTCCTCTTGTTTGAATGACCGTATGTACTTCTCTCTCCACTCCTCTTGTTTGAATGTTGGTCTGTTCTTGTCTATCCACTCCTCTTGATTGAAAGACCGTCTGGTCCTTTCTCTCCACTCCTCTTGCTTGAATGTTCTTCTGTTTTTTCTCTCCACTCCTCTTCTTTGAATGTTCTTCTGTTCTTTTCTCTCCACTCTTATTGCTTGAATGTTCTTCTGTTCTTTTCTCTCCACTCCTCTTGCTTGAATGTTCGTCTGTTCTTGTCTATCCACTCCTCTTGTTTGAATGACCATCTGTTCTCTTCTCTCCACTCTTCTTGCTTCAATTTTTGTCCGTTCTTTTCTCTCCACACCTCTTGTTTGAATGACCGTCTGTTCTTTTCTCTCCACTCCTCTTGCATGAATGATCTTCTGTTCTTTTCTCTCCACGACTCTTGTTTGAATGTTCCTCTGTTCAGTTCTCTCCACCCCTCTTGCTTGAATGACCGTCTGTTCTTTCCTCTCCACTCCTCTTGTTTGAATGTTCGTGTGTTCTTTTATCTCCACACCTCTTGTTTGAATGACCGTCTGTTCTTTTCTCTACACTCCTCTGGCTTGAATTTTCTTCTGTTCATTTCTCTCCACTCCTCTTTTTTGAATGTTCGTCTGTTCTTTTCTCTCCACTCCTCTTGCTTGAATGACTGTCTGTTCTTTTCTCTCCACTCCTCTTGCTTGAATGACCGTCTGTTCCATTCTCTCCACTCCTCTTGCTTGAATGACCGTCTGTTCTTTTCTCTCCACTCCTCATGTTTGAATGACCGTCTGTTCTGTTCTCTCCACTCCTCTTGTTTGAATGTTCTTCTGTTCTTTTCTCTCCACTCCTCTTGCTTGAATGTTCGTCAGTTCTTGTCTATCCACTCCTCTTGTTTGAATGACCGTCTGTTCATTTCTCTCCACACCTCTTGTTTGAATGACCGTCTGTTCATCTCTATCCACTCCTCTTGTTTGAATGTTCTTCTGTTCTTTTCTCTCCACTCCTCTTCTTTGAATGTTCTTCTGTTCTTGTCTATCCACTCCTCTTGCTTGAATCACCGTCTGTTCTTTTCTCTCCACTCCTCTTGTTTGAATGTTCGTCTGTTCTTGTCTATCCAGTCCTCTTGTTTGAATGACCGTCTGTTCTTCTCTCTCCACACCTCTTGTTTGAATGTTCGTCTGTCCTTTTCCCTCCACTCCTCTCGTTTGAATGACCGTCTGTTCTTCTCTCTCCACTCCTCTTGTTTGAATGTTCGTCTGTTCTTGTCTATCCACTCCTCTTGTTTGAAAGACCGTCTGTTCTTGTCTATCCACTCCTCTTGTTTGAGTGTTCGTCTGTTCTTTTCTCTCCACCCCTCTTGTTTGAATGACCGTCTGTTCCATTCTCTCCACTCCTCTTGCTTGAATGACCGTCTGTTCTTTTCTCTCCACTCCTCATGTTTGAATGACCGTCTGTTCTGTTCTCTCCACTCCTCTTGCTTGAATGTTCTTCTGTTCTTTTCTCTCCACACCTCTTGCTTGAATGTTCGTCTGTTCTTGTCCATCCACTCCTCTTGTTTGAATGACCGTCTGTTCTTTTCTCTCCACACCTCTTGTTTGAATGACCGTCTGTTCATCTCTCTCCACTCCTCTTGTTTGAATGTTCTTCTGTTCTTTTCTCTCCACTCCTCTTCTTTGAATGTTCTTCTGTTCTTTTCTATCCACTCCTCTTGCTTGAATCACCGTCTGTTCTGTTCTCTCCACTCCTCTTGTTTGAATGTTCTTCTGTTCTTTTCTCTCCACTCCTCTTGTTTGAATGTCCTTATGTTCTTTTCTCTCCACTCCTCTTGCTTGAATGTTCGTCTGTTCTTGTCTATCCACTCCTCTTGTTTGAATGACCGTCTGTTCTTGTCTATCCACTCCTCTTGTTTGACTGACCTTCTGTCCTTGTCTATCCACTCCTCTTGTTTGAATGACCGTCTGTTCTTGTCTATCCACTCCTCTTGTTTGAATGACCGTCTGTTCTTGTCTATCCACTCCACTTGTTTGAATGACCGCCTGTTCTTGTCTATCCACTCCTCTTGTTTGAATGACCGTCTGTTCTTGTCTATCCACTCCTCTTGTTTGAATGACCGTCTGTTTTTCTTTCTCCACTCCTGCTTTTTGAATGTTCGTCTGTTCTTGTCTATCCACTCCTCTTGTTTGAATGACCGTCTGTTCTTGTCTATCCACTCCTCTTGTTTGAATGACCGTCTGTTCTTGTCTCTCCGCTCCTCTTGTTTGAATGACCGTCTGTTCTGTTCTCTCCACTCCGCTAGTTTGAATGACCGTTTGTTCTTGTCTATCCACTCCTCTTGATTGAATGTTCGTCTGTTCTTGTCTATCCACTCCTCTTGTTTGAATGACCTTCTGTTCTGTTCTCTCCACTCCTCTTGTTTGAATGACCGTCTGTTCTTGTCTATCCACTCCTCTTGTTTGAATGTTCGTCTGTTCTTTTCTCTCCATTCCGCTTGTTTGAATGACCGTGTGTTCTTCTCTCTCCACTCCTCTTGTTTGAATGTTCGTCTGTTCTTGTCTATCCACTCCCTTTGTTTGAATGACCGTCTGTTCTTGTCTATCCACTCCTCTTGTTTGAATGACCGTCTGTTCTTGTCTATCGACTTCTCTTCTTTTAATGTCCATCTGTTCTTGTCTCTCCGCTCCTCTTTTTTGAATGACCGTCTGTTCTGTTCTCTCCACTCCTCTAGTTTGAATGACCGTTTGTTCTTGTCTATCCACTCTTCTTCTTTGAATGATCTTCTGTTCTTTTCTCTCCAGTCCACTTGTTTGAATGTTCGTCAGTTCTTGTCTATCCACTCCTCTTGTTTGAATGACCGTCATTTCTTGTCTATCCACTCCTCTTGTTTGAATGACCGTTTGTTCTTCTCTATCCACACCTCTTGTTTGAATGTTCGTCTGTTCTTGTCTATCCACTCCTCTTGTTTGAATGACCATCTTTTCTGTTCTCTCCACTCCTTTTGTTTGAATGACCGTCTGTTCTTGTCTATCCACTCCTATAGTTTGAATGTTCTTCTGTTATTTTCTCTCCACTCCTCTTGTTTGAATGTTCGTCTGTTCTTGTCTATCCACTCCTCTTGTTTGAATGTTCTTCTGTTATTTTCTCTCCACTCCTCTTGTTTGAATGTTCGTCTGTTCTTGTCTACCCACTCCTCTTGATTGAATGGCGTCTGTTCTTGTCTGTCCACTCCTCTTGTTTGAATGACCTATGTTCTTGTCTATCCACTCCTCTTGTTTGAATGTTCTTCTGTTATTTTCTCTCCACTCCTCTTGTTTGAATGTTCGTCTGTTCTTGTCTATCCACTCCTCTTGCTTGAATGACCGTCTGTTCTTGTCTATCCACTCCTCTTGTTTGAATGACCGTCTGTTCTTCTCTCTCCACTCCCCTTGTTTCAATGTTCGTCTGTTCCTGTCTATCCACACCTATTGTTTGAATGATCGTCTGTCCTTTTCCTTCCACTCTTCTTGTTTGAATGACCGTCTGTTCTTCTCTCTCCACTCCTTTTGTTTGAATGTTCGTCTGTTCTTGTCTATCCACTCCTCTTGTTTGAATGACCGCCTGTTCTTGTCTATCCACTCCTCTTGTTTGAATGACCGTCTGTTCTTCTCTCTCCACTCCCCTTGTTTCAATGTTCGTCTGTTCCTGTCTATCCACACCTCTTGTTTGAATGATCGTCTGTCCTTTTCCTTCCACTCTTCTTGTTTGAATGACCGTCTGTTCTTCTCTCTCCACTCCTTTTGTTTGAATGTTCGTCTGTTCTTGTCTATCCACTCCTCTTGTTTGAATGACCGCCTGTTCTTGTCTCTCCACTCCTCTTGTTTGAATGATCGTCTGTTCTTTTCTCTCCACCCCTCTTGTTTGAATGACCGTCTGTTCTTCTCTCTCCACTCCTCTTGTTTCAATATTTGTCTCTTCTTGTCTATCCATTCCTCTTGTATCAATGTTCGTCCGTTCTTGTCTCTCCACTCCGCTTGTTTGAATGACCGTCTGTTCTGTTCTCTCCACTCCTCTTGTTTGAATGGTCTTCTGTTCTTTTCTCTCCACTCCTCTTGCTTGAATGTCCTTCTGTTCTTTTCTCTCCACTCCTCTTGCTTGAGTGTTCGTCTGTTCTGTTATCTCCACCCCTCTTGTTTGAATGACCGTCTGTTCTTCTCTCTCCACTCCTCTTGTTTCAATATTTGTCTCTTCTTGTCTATCCACTCCTCCTGTATCAATGTTCGTCCTTTCTTGTCTCTCCACTCCTCTTGTTTGAATGACCGTTTGTACTTCTCTCTCCACTCCTCTTGTTTGAATGTTGGTCTGTTCTTGTCTATCCACTCCTCTTGTTTGAATGACCGTCTGTTCTTTTCTCTCCACTCCTCTTGCTTGAATTTTCTTCTGTTCTTTTCTCTCCACTCCTCTTGTTTGAATGTTCTTCTGTTCTTTTCTCTCCACTCCTCTTGCTTGAATGTTCTTCTGTTCTTTTCTCTCCACTCTTCTTGCTTGAATGTTCGTCTGTTCTTGTCTATCCACTCCTCTTGTTTGAATGACCATCTGTTCTTTTCTCTCCTCTCCTCTTGTTTCAATTTTCGTCAGTTCTTTGCTCTCCACACCTCTTGTTTGAATTTCCGTCTGTTCTTTTCCCTCCACTCCTCTTGCTTGAATGTTCTTCTGTTCTTTTCTCTCCACGCCTCTTGTTTGAATGTTCTTCTGTTCATTTCTCTCCACTCTTCTTGTTCGAATGTTCTTCTATACTTTTCTCTCCACACCTCTTGTTTGAATGTTCGTCTGTTCTTGTCTATCCTCTCCTCTTGTTTGAATGACTGACAGTTCTTGTCTCTCCACTCCTCTTGTTCGAATCACCGTTTGTTCTTGTCTATCTACTGCTCTTGTTTGAATGTTCGTCTGTTCTTGTCTATCCACTCCTCTTGTTTGAATGACCGACTGTTCTGTTCTCTCCACTCCTCTTGTTTGAATGACCATCTGTTCTTGTCTATCCACTCCTCTTGTTTGAATGTTCTTCTGTTATTTTCTGTCCACTCCTCTTGTTTGAATGTTCGTCTGTTCTTGTCTATCCACTCATCTTGTTTGAATGTTCTTCTGTTATTTTATCTCCACTCCTCTTGTTTGAATGTGCGCCTGTTCTTGTCTATCCACTCCTCTTGTTTGAATGACCGTCTGTTCTTTTCTCTCCACTCCTCTTGTTTGAATGACGGTCTGTTCTGTTCTCTCCACTCCTCTTGTTTGAATGTTCTTCTGTTCTCTTCTCTCCACTCCTCTTGTTTGAATGTTCTTCTGTTCTTGTCTATCCACTCCTCTTGTTTGAATGTTCTTCTGTTCTTTTCCCTCCACTCCTCTTGCTTGAATGTCCTTATGTTCTTTTCTCTCCACTCCTCTTGCTTGAATGTTCGTCTGTTCTTGTCTATCCACTCCTCTTGTTTGAATGTCCGTCTGATCTTTTCTCTCCACACCTCTTGTTTGAATGACCGTCTGTTCTTCTCTCTCCACTCCTCTTGTTTGAATGTTCTTCTGTTAATTTCTCTCCACTCCTCTTTTTTGAATGTTCTTCTGTTCTTTTCTCTCCACTCCTCTTGCTTGAATGACCGTCTGTTCTGTTCTCTCCACTCCTCTTGTTTGAATGTTCTTCTGTTCTTTTCTCTCAACTCCTCTTGCTTGAATGTTCGTCTGTTCTTGTCTATCCACTCCTCTTGTTTGAATGACCATCTGTTCATTTCTCTCCACTCTTCTTGTTTCAATTTTCGTCCGTTCTTTTCTCTCCAAACCTCTTGTTTGAATGTTCGTCTGTTCTTGTCTATACACTCCTCCTGTTTGAATGTTCGCCTGTTCTTGTCTATCCAGTCTTCTTGTTTAAATGACCGTCTGTTCTTGTCTATCCACTCCTCTTGTTTGAATGACCGTCTGTTCTTTTCTATCCACTCCTCTTGTTTGAATGTTCATCTGTTCATGTCTATCCACTCCTCTTGTTTGACTGACCTTCTGTTCTTGTCTATCCACTCCTCTTCTTTGAATGTTCGTCTGTTCATGTCTATCCACTCCTCTTGTTTGAATGACCGTCCGTTCTGTTCTCTCCACTCCTCTTGTTTGAATGTTCTTCTGTTCTTTCTCCCCACTCCTCTTGCTTGAATGTTCGTCTGTTCTTGTCTATCCACTCCTCTTGTTTGAATGATCGTCTGTTCTTGTCTATCCACTACTCTTGTTTGACTGACCTTCTGTTCTTGTCTATCCACACCTCTTCTATGAATGTTCGTCTGTTCATGTCTATCCACTCCTCTTGTTTGAATGACCGTCTGTTCTTGTATATCCACTCCTCTTGTTTGACTGACCTTCTGTTCTTCTCAATCCACTCCTCTTGTTTGAATGACCGTCTGTTCTTTTCTCTCCACTCCTCTTCTTTGAATGACCGTCTGTCCTGTTCTCTCCACTCCCCTTGTTTGAATGTTCTTCTGTTCTTTTCTCTCCACTACCCTTGCTTGAATGTTCGTCTGTTCTTGTCTATCCACTCCTCTTGTTTGAATGTTCGTCTGTTCTTGTCTATCCACTCCTCTCGTTTGAATGACCGTCTGCTCTTGTCTATCCAATCCTCTTGTTTGAATGACCGTTTGTTCTTTTCTCTCCACTCCTCTTGTGTGAATGACCGTCTGTTCTTTTCTCTCCAATCCTCTTGTTTGAATGACCGTCAGTTCTTCTCTCTCCACTCCTCTTGTTTGAATGTTCGTCTGTTCTTGTCTATCCACTCCTCTTGTTTGAATGACCGTCTGTTCTTGTCTATCCACTCCTCTTGTTTGACTGACCTTCTGTCCTTGTCTATCCACTCCTCTTGTTTGAATGACCGTCTGTTCTTGTCTATCCACTCCTCTTGTTTGACTGACCTTCTGTTCTTGTCTATCCACTCCTCATATTTGAATGACCGTCTGTTCTTGTCTATCAACTCCTCTTGTTTGAATGGCCATGTGTTATTTTATCTCCACTCCTCTTGTTTGAATGTTCGTCTGTTCTTTTCTCTCCACTCCTCATGTTTGAATGACCGTCTGTTCTTCTCTCTCCAATCCTCTTGTTTGAATGTTCGTATGATCTTGTCTATACAGTCCTCTTGTTTGAATGTTCTTCTGTTCTTTTCTCTCCACTCCTCTTGTTTGTATGTTCGTCTGTTCTTGTCTATCCACTCCTCTTGTTTGAATGACCGCCTGTTCTTGTCTATCCACTCCTCTTGTTTGAATGTTCGTCTGTTCTTGTCTATCCACTCCTCTTGTTTGAATGACCGTCTGTTCTGTTCTCTCCACTCCTCTTGTTTGAATGACCGTCTGTTCTTGTCTATCCACTCCTCTTGTTTGAATGTTCGTCTGTTCTTTTCTCTCCACTCCTCTTAATTGAATGACCGTCTGTTCTTCTCTCTCCACTCCTCTTGTTTGAATGTTCGTCTGTTCTTGTCTATCCACTCCTCTTGTTTGAATGACCGTCTGTTCTTGTCTATCCACTCCTCTTGTTTGAATGACCGTCTGTTCTTGTCTATCGACTTCTCTTCTTTTAATGTCCATCTGTTCTTGTCTATCCACTCCTCTTGTTTGAATGTTCGTCTGTTCTTGTCTATCCACTCCTCTTGTTTGAATGACCGTCTGTTCTTGTCTATCCACTCCTCTTGTTTGAATGACCGCCTGTTCTTGTCTATCCACTCCTCTTGTTTGAATGACCGTCTGTTCTTGTCTATCCACTCCTCTTGTTTGAATGACCGTCTGTTCTTCTCTCTCCACTCCTGTTTTTTGAATGTTCGTCTGTTCTTGTCTATCCACTCATCTTGTTTGAATGACCGTCTGTACTTGTCTATCCACTCCTCTTGTTTGAATGACCGTCTGTTCTTGTCTCTCCGCTCATCTTGTTTGAATGACAGTCTGTTCTGTTCTCTCCACTCCGCTAGTTTGAATGACCGCTTGTTCTTGTCTATCCACTCCTCTTGATTGAATGTTCGTCTGTTCTTGTCTATCGACTCCTCTTGTTTGAATGACCTTCTGTTCTGTTCTCTCCACTCCTCTTGTTTGAATGACCGTCTGTTCTTGTCTATCCACTCCTCTTGTTTGAATGTTCGTCTGTTCTTTTCTCTCCATTCCGCTTGTTTGAATGACCGTGTGTTCTTCTCTCTCCACTCCTCTTGTTTGAATGTTCGTCTGTTCTTGTCTATCCACTCCCTTTGTTTGAATGACCGTCTGTTCTTGTCTATCCACTCCTCTTGTTTGAATGACCGTCTGTTCTTGTCTATCGACTTCTCTTCTTTTAATGTCCATCTGTTCTTGTCTCTCCGCTCCTCTTTTTTGAATGACCGTCTGTTCTGTTCTCTCCACTCCTCTAGTTTGAATGACCGTTTGTTCTTGTCTATCCACTCTTCTTCTTTGAATGATCTTCTGTTCTTTTCTCTCCACTCCTCTTGTTTGAATGTTCGTCAGTTCTTGTCTATCCACTCCTCTTGTTTGAATGACCGTCAGTTCTTGTCTATCCACTCCTCTTGTTTGAATGACCGTTTGTTCTTCTCTATCCACACCTCTTGTTTGAATGTTCGTCTGTTCTTGTCTATCCACTCCTCTTGTTTGAATGACCATCTTTTCTGTTCTCTCCACTCCTTTTGTTTGAATGACCGTCTGTTCTTGTCTATCCACTCCTATAGTTTGAATGTTCTTCTGTTATTTTCTCTCCACTCCTCTTGTTTGAATGTTCGTCTGTTCTTGTCTATCCACTCCTCTTGTTTGAATGTTCTTCTGTTATTTTCTCTCCACTCCTCTTGTTTGAATGTTCGTCTGTTCTTGTCTACCCACTCCTCTTGTTTGAATGACCGTCTGTTCTTGTCTGTCCACTCCTCTTGTTTGAATGACCTATGTTCTTGTCTATCCACTCCTCTTGTTTGAATGTTCTTCTGTTATTTTCTCTCCACTCCTCTTGTTTGAATGTTCGTCTGTTCTTGTCTATCCACTCCTCTTGCTTGAATGACCGTCTGTTCTTGTCTATCCACTCCTCTTGTTTGAATGACCGTCTGTTCTTCTCTCTCCACTCCCCTTGTTTCAATGTTCGTCTGTTCCTGTCTATCCACACCTCTTGTTTGAATGATCGTCTGTCCTTTTCCCTCCACTCTTCTTGTTTGAATGACCGTCTGTTCTTCTCTCTCCACTCCTTTTGTTTGAATGTTCGTCTGTTCTTGTCTATCCACTCCTCTTGTTTGAATGACCGCCTGTTCTTGTCTCTCCACTCCTCTTGTTTGAATGTTCGTCTGTTCTTTTCTCTCCACCCCTCTTGTTTGAATGACCGTTTGTTCTTCTCTCTCCACTCCTCTTGTTTCAATATTTGTCTCTTCTTGTCTATCCACTCCTCTTGTATCAATGTTCGTCCGTTCTTGTCTCTCCACTCCTCTTGTTTGAATGACCGTCTGTTCTGTTCTCTCCACTCCTCTTGTTTGAATGGTCTTCTGTTCTTTTCTCTCCACTCCTCTTGCTTGAATGTCCTTCTGTTCTTTTCTCTCCACTCCTCTTGCTTGAGTGTTCGTCTGTTCTGTTAACTCCACCCCTCTTGTTTGAATGACCGTCTGTTCTTCTCTCTCCACTCCTCTTGTTTCAATATTTGTCTCTTCTTGTCTATCCACTCCTCCTGTATCAATGTTCGTCATTTCTTGTCTCTCCACTCCTCTTGTTTGAATGACCGTTTGTACTTCTCTCTCCACTCCTCTTGTTTGAATGTTGGTCTGTTCTTGTCTATCCACTCCTCTTGTTTGAATGACCGTCTGTTCTTTTCTCTCCACTCCTCTTGCTTGAATTTTCTTCTGTTCTTTTCTCTCCACTCCTCTTGTTTGAATGTTCTTCTGTTCTTTTCTCTCCACTCCTCTTGCTTGAATGTTCTTCTGTTCTTTTCTCTCCACTCTTCTTGCTTGAATGTTCGTCTGTTCTTGTCTATCCACTCCTCTTGTTTGAATGACCATCTGTTCTTTTCTCTCCTCTCCTCTTGTTTCAATTTTCGTCAGTTCTTTGCTCTCCACACCTCTTGTTTGAATTGCCGTCTGTTCTTTTCCCTCCACTCCTCTTGCTTGAATGTTCTTCTGTTCTTTTGTCTCCACGCCTCTTGTTTGAATGTTCTTCTGTTCATTTCTCTCCACTCTTCTTGTTCGAATGTTCTTCTATTCTTTTCTCTCCACACCTCTTGTTTGAATGTTCGTCTGTTCTTGTCTATCCACTCCTCTTGTTTGAATGACTGACAGTTCTTGTCCCCCCACTCCTCTTGTTCGAATCACCGTTTGTTCTTGTCTATCCACTGCTCTTGTTTGAATGTTCGTCTGTTCTTGTCTATCCACTCCTCTTGTTTGAATGACCGTCTATTCTGTTCTCTCCACTCCTCTTGTTTGAATGACCATCTGTTCTTGTCTATCCACTCCTCTTGTTTGAATGTTCTTCTGTTATTTTCTGTCCACTCCTCTTGTTTGAATGTTCGTCTGTTCTTGTCTATCCACTCATCTTGTTTGAATGTTCTTCTGTTATTTTATCTCCACTCCTCTTGTTTGAATGTTCGCCTGTTCTTGTCTATCCACTCCTCTTGTTTGAATGACCGTCTGTTCTTTTCTCTCCACTCCTCTTGTTTGAATGACGGTCTGTTCTGTTCTCTCCACTCCTCTTGTTTGAATGTTCTTCTGTTCTCTTCTCTCCACTCCTCTTGTTTGAACGTTCTTCTGTTCTTGTCTATCCACTCCTCTTGCTTGAATGATCGTCTGTTCTTTTCTCTCCACTCCTCTTGTTTGAATGTTCGTCTGTTCCTGTCTATCCAGTCCTCTTGTTTAAATGACCGTCTGTTCTTGTCTATCTACTCCTCTTGTTTGAATGACCGTCTGTTCTTGTCTATCCACTCCTCTTGTTTGAATGTTCGTCTTTTCATGTCTAACCACTCCTCTTGTTTGAATGACGGTCTGTTCTTGTCTATCCACTCCTCTTGTTTGAATGACAGTCTTGTCTTGTCTGTCCACTCCTCTTGTTTTAATGTTCGTCTGTTCTTGTCTATCCAGTCCTCTTGTTTAAATGACCGTCTGTTCTTGTCTATCCACTCCTCTTGCTTGAATGTTCGTCTGTTCTTGTCTATCCAGTCCTCATGTTTAAATGACCGTCTGTTCTTGTCTATCCACTCCTCTTGTTTGAATGACCGTCTGTTCTTTTCTATCCACTCCTCTTGTTTGAATGACCGTCTGTTCTCGTCTATCCACTCCTCTTCTTTGAATGTTCGTCTGTTCATGTCTTTCCAATCCTCTTGTTTGAATGACCGTCTGTTCTTTTCTCTCCACTCGTCGTGTTTGAATGACCGTCTGTTCTTTTCTCTCCACTCCTCTTGCTTGAATGTTCGTCTGTTCTTGTCTATCCACTCCTCTTCTTTGAATGTTCTTCTGTTCTTGTCTATCCACTCCTCTTGTTTGAAGGACCGTCTGTTCTTTTCTCTCCACTCCTCTTGCTTGAATGTTCGTCTGTTCTTGTCTATCCACTCCTCTTCTTTGAATGTTCGTCTGTTCTTGTCTATCCACTCCGCTTGTTTGAAGGACCGTCTGTTCTTTTCTCTCCACTCCTCTTGTTTGAATGACCGTCTGTTCTGTTCTCTCCACTCCTCTTGCTTGAATGTTCGTCTGTTCTTGTCTATCCACTCCTCTTGTTTGAATGTTCGTCTATTCTTGTCAATCCACTCCTCTTCTTTGAATGACCGTCTGCTCTTGTCTATCCACTCCTCTTGTGTGAATGACCGTCTGTTCTTGTCTATCCACTCCTCTTGTTTGAATGACATCCTGTTCTGTTCTTTCCACTCGTCTTGTTTGAATGTTCTTCTGTTCTTTTCTCTCCACTCCTCCTGTTTGAATGACCGTCTGTTCTTCTCTCTCCACTCCCCTTGTATGAATGACTGTCTGTTCTTGTCTATCCACTTCTCTTGTTTGAATGGCCATCTGTAATTTTATCTGCTCTCCTCCTGTTTGACTGTTCGTCTGTTCTTTTCTCTCCACTCCTCATGTTTGAATGACCGTCTGTTCTTCTCTCTCCAATCCCCTTGATTGAATATTCGTCTGTTCTTGTCTATCCACTCCTCTTGTATGAATATTCTTCTGTTCTTTTCTCTCCACTCCTCTTGTTTGAATGTTCGTCTGTACTTGTCTATCCACTCCTCTTGTTTGAATGACCGTCTGTTCTTGTCTATCCAGTCCTCTTGTTCGAATTACCGTTTGTTCTTGTCTATCCACTCCTCTTGTTTGAATGTTCGTCTGTTCTTGCCTATCCATTCCTCTTGTTTGAATGCCCGTCTGTTCAGTTCTCTCCACTCCTCTTGTTTGACTGACCGTCGGTTCTTGTCTATCCACTCCTCTTGTTTGAATGTTCGTCTTTTCTTTTCTCTCCACTTCTCTTGTTTGAATGACCGTCTGTTCTTCTCTCTCCACTCCTCTTGTTTGAATGTTCGTCTGTTCTTGTCTATCCGCTCCTCTTGTTTGAATGACCGTCTGTTCTTGTCTATCCACTCCTCTTGTTTGAATGACCGTCTGTTCTTGTCTATCTACTTCTCTTCTCTGAATGTCCTTTTGCTCTTGTCTCTCCGCTCCTCTTGTTTGAATGACCGTCTGTTCTGTTCTCTCCACTCCTCTTGTTTGAATGACCGTTTGTTCTTGTCTATCTACTCTTCTTGTTCGAATGTTCTTCTATTCTTTTCTCTCCACACCTCTTGTTTGAATGTTCGTCTGTTCTTGTCTATCCACTCCTCTTGTTTGAATGACTGTCTGTTCTTGTCTAACCACTCCTCTTGTTTGAATGACCGTTTGTTCTTGTCTATCCACTCCTCTTGTTTGAATGATCTTCTGTTATTTTCTCTCCACTCCTCTTGTTTGAAAGTTCGTCTGTTCTTGTCTATCCACTACTCTTGTTTGAATGTTCGTCTGTTCTTGTCTATCCACTACTCTTGTTTGAATGACAGTCTGTTCTTGTCTATCCACTACTCTTGTTTGAATGGCCATCTGTTATTTTATCTCCACTCCTCTTGTTTGAATGTTCGTCTGTTCTTTTCTCTCCTCTCCTCTTGTTTGAATGACCGTCTGTTCTTATCTCTCCAGTCCTCTTGTTTGAATGTTCGTCTGTTCTTGTATATCCACTCCTCTTGTTTGAATGTTCTTCTGTTCTTTTCTCTCCACTCCCCTTGTTTGAATGTTCGTCTGTTCTTGTCTATCCACTCCTCTTGTTTGAATGACCGTCTGTTCTTGTCTATCCACTCCTCTTTTTGACTGACCTTTTGTTCTTGTCTATCCACTCCTCTTCTTTGAATGTTCGTCTGTTCATGTCTATCCACTCCTCTTGTTTGAATGACCGTCCGTTCTGTTCTCTCCACTAATCTTGTTTGATTGTTCTTCTGTTCTTTCTCTCCCCTCCTCTTGCTTGAATGTTCGTCTGTTCTTGTCTATCCACTCCTCTTGTTTGAATGTTCGTCTGTTCTTGTCTATCCACTACTCTTGTTTGACTGACCTTCTGTTCTTGTCTATCCACTCCTCTTCTTTGTATGTTCGTCTGTTCATGTCTATCCACTCCTCTTGTTTGAATGACCGTCTGTTCTTGTATATCCACTCCTCTTGTTTTACTGACCTTCTGTTCTTCTCAATCCACTCCTCTTGTTTGAATGACTGTCGGTTCTTTTCTCTCCACTCCTCTTGTTTGAATGACCGTCTGTTCTGTTCTCTCCACTCCCCTTGTTTGACTGTTCTTCTGTTCTTTTCTCTCCACTCCCCTTGCTTGAATGTTCGTCTGTTCTTGTCTATCCACTCCTCTTGTTTGAATGTTCGTCTGTTCTTGTCTATCCACTCCTCTTGTTTGAATGACCGTCTGCTCTTGTCTATCCAATCCTCTTGTTTGAATGTGCGTTTGTTCTTTTCTCTCCACTCCTCTTGTGTGAATGACCGTCTGTTCTTTTCTCTCCAATCCTCTTGTTTGAATGACCGTCAGTTCTTCTCTCTCCACTCCTCTTGTTTGAATGTTCGTCTGTTCTTGTCTATCCACTCCTCCTGTTTGAATGACCGTCTGTTCTTGTCTATCCACTCCTCTTGTTTGACTGACCTTCTGTCCTTGTCTATCCACTCCTCTTGTTTGAATGACCGTCTGGTCTTGTCTATCCACTCCTCTTGTTTGACTGACCTTCTGTTCTTGTCTATCCACTCCTCATATTTGAATGACCGTCTGTTCTTGTCTATCAACTCCTCTTGTTTGAATGGCCATGTGTTATTTTATCTCCACTCCTCTTGTTTGAATGTTCGTCTGTTCTTTTCTCTCCATTCCTCATGTTTGAATGACCGTCTGTTCTTCTCTCTCCAATCCTCTTGTTTGAATGTTCGTATGATCTTGTCTATACAGTCCTCTTGTTTGAATGTTCTTCTGTTCTTTTCTCTCCACTCCTCTTGTTTGAATGTTCGTCTGTTCTTGTCTATCCACTCCTCTTGTTTGAATGACCGCCTGTTCTTGTCTATCCACTCCTCTTGTTTGAATGTTCGTCTGTTCTTGTCTATCCACTCCTCTTGTTTGAATGACCGTCTGTTCTGTTCTCTCCACTCCTCTTGTTTGAATGACCGTCTGTTCTTGTCTATCCACTCCTCTTGTTTGAATGTTCGTCTGTTCTTTTCTCTCCACTCCTCTTGTTTGAATGACCGTCTGTTCTTCTCTCTCCACCCCTCTTGTTTGAATGTTCGTCTGTTCTTGTCTATCCACTCCTCTTGTTTGAATGACCGTCTGTTCTTGTCTATCCTCTCCTCTTGTTTGAATGACCGTCTGTTCTTGTCTATCGACTTCTCTTCTTTTAATGTCCATCTGTTCTTGTCTATCCACTCCTCTTGTTTGAATGTTCGTCTGTTCTTGTCTATCCACTCCTCTTGTTTGAATGACCGTCTGCTCTTGTCTATCCACTCCTCTTGTTTGAATGACCGCCTGTCCTTGTCTATCCAATCCTCTTGTTTGAATGACCGTCTGTTCTTGTCTATCCACTCCTCTTGTTTGAATGACCGTCTGTTCTTCTCTCTCCACTCCTCTGGTTTGAATGTTCGTCTGTTCTTTTCTCTCCACTCCTCTTGTTTGAATGCCCGTCTGTTCTTCTCTCTCCACTCCTGTTTTTTGAATGTTCGTCTGTTCTTGTCTATCCACTCCTCTTGTTTGAATGACCGTCTGTTCTTGTCTATCCACTCCTCTTGTTTGAATGACCGTCTGTTCTTGTCTCTCCGCTCCTCTTGTTTGAATGACCGTCTGTTCTGTTCTCTCCACTCCGCTAGTTTGAATGAACGTTTGTTCTTGTCTATCCACTCCTCTTGATTGAATGTTCGTCTGTTCTTGTCTATCCACTCCTCTTGTTTGAATGACCTTCTGTTCTGTTCTCTCCACTCCTCTTGTTTGAATGACCTAATGTTCTTGTCTATACACTCCTCTTGTTTGAATGTTCGTCTGTTCTTTTCTCTCCATTCCGCTTGTTTGAATGACCGTCTGTTCTTCTCTCTCCACTTCTCTTGTTTGAATGTTCGTCTGTTCTTGCCTATCCACTCCCTTTGCTTGAATGACCGTCTGTTCTTGTCTATCCACTACTCTTGTTTGAATGTTCGTCTGTTCTTGTCTATCCACTACTCTTGTTTGAATGACCGTCTGTTCTTGTCTATCCACTACTCTTGTTTGAATGGCCATCTGTTATTTTATCTCCACTCCTCTTGTTTGAATGTTCGTCTGTTCTTTTCTCTCCTCTCCTCTTGTTTGAATGACCGTCTGTTCTTCTCTCTCCAGTCCTCTTGTTTGAATGTTCGTCTGTTCTTGTATATCCACTCCTCTTGTTTGAATGTTCTTCTGTTCTATTCTCTCCACTCCCCTTGTTTGAATGTTCGTCTGTTCTTGTCTATCCACTCCTCTTGTTTGAATGACCGTCTGTTCTTGTCTATCCACTCCTCTTTTTGACGGACCTTTTGTTCTTGTCTATCCACTCCTCTTCTTTGAATGTTCGTCTGTTCATGTCTATCCACTCCTCTTGTTTGAATGACCGTCCGTTCTGTTCTTTCCACTAATCTTGTTTGAATGTTCTTCTGTTCTTTCTCTCCCCTCCTCTTGCTTGAATGTTCGTCTGTTCTTGTCTATCCACTCCTCTTGTTTGAATGTTCGTCTGTTCTTGTCTATCCACTACTCTTGTTTGACTGACCTTCTGTTCTTGTCTATCCACTCCTCTTCTTTGTATGTTCGTCTGTTCATGTCTATCCACTCCTCTTGTTTGAATGACCGTCTGTTCTTGTATATCCACTCCTCTTGTTTTACTGACCTTCTGTTCTTCTCAATCCACTCCTCTTGTTTGAATGACTGTCGGTTCTTTTCTCTCCACTCCTCTTGTTTGAATGACCGTCTGTTCTGTTCTCTCCACTCCCCTTGTTTGACTGTTCTTCTGTTCTTTTCTCTCCACTCCCCTTGCTTGAATGTTCGTCTGTTCTTGTCTATCCACTCCTCTTGTTTGAATGTTCGTCTGTTCTTGTCTATCCACTCCTCTTGTTTGAATGACCGTCTGCTCTTGTCTATCCAATCCTCTTGTTTGAATGACCGTTTGTTCTTTTCTCTCCACTCCTCTTGTGTGAATGACCGTCTGTTCTTTTCTCTCCAATCCTCTTGTTTGTATGACCGTCAGTTCTTCTCTCTCCACTCCTCTTGTTTGAATGTTCGTCTGTTCTTGTCTATCCACTCCTCCTGTTTGAATGACCGTCTGTTCTTGTCTATCCACTCCTCTTGTTTGACTGACCTTCTGTCCTTGTCTATCCAATCCTCTTGTTTGAATGACCGTCTGGTCTTGTCTATCCACTCCTCTTGTTTGACTGACCTTCTGTTCTTGTCTATCCACTCCTCATATTTGAATGACCGTCTGTTCTTGTCTATCAACTCCTCTTGTTTGATTGGCCATGTGTTATTTTATCTCCACTCCTCTTGTTTGAATGTTCGTCTGTTCTTTTCTCTCCATTCCTCATGTTTGAATGACCGTCTGTTCTTCTCTCTCCAATCCTCTTGTTTGAATGTTCGTATGATCTTGTCTATACAGTCCTCTTGTTTGAATGTTCTTCTGTTCTTTTCTCTCCACTCCTCTTGTTTGAATGTTCGTCTGTTCTTGTCTATCCACTCCTCTTGTTTGAATGACCGCCTGTTCTTGTCTATCCACTCCTCTTGTTTGAATGTTCGTCTGTTCTTGTCTATCCACTCCTCTTGTTTGAATGACCGTCTGTTCTGTTCTCTCCACTCCTCTTGTTTGAATGACCGTCTGTTCTTGTCTATCCACTCCTCTTGTTTGAATGTTCGTCTGTTCTTTTCTCTCCACTCCTCTTGTTTGAATGACCGTCTGTTCTTCTCTCTCCACCCCTCTTGTTTGAATGTTCGTCTGTTCTTGTCTATCCACTCCTCTTGTTTGAATGACCGTCTGTTCTTGTCTATCCACTCCCCTTGTTTGAATGACCGTCTGTTCTTGTCTATCGACTTCTCTTCTTTTAATGTCCATCTGTTCTTGTCTATCCACTCCTCTTGTTTGAATGTTCGTCTGTTCTTGTCTATCCACTCCTCTTGTTTGAATGACCGTCTAATCTTGTCTATCCACTCCTCTTGTTTGAATGACCGCCTGTCCTTGTCTATCCAATCCTCTTGTTTGAATGACCGTCTGTTCTTGTCTATCCACTCCTCTTGTTTGAATGACCGTCTGTTCTTCTCTCTCCACTCCTCTGGTTTGAATGTTCGTCTGTTCTTTTCTCTCCACTCCTCTTGTTTGAATGCCCGTCTGTTCTTCTCTCTCCACTCCTGTTTTTTGAATGTTCGTCTGTTCTTGTCTATCCACTCCTCTTGTTTGAATGACCGTCTGTTCTTGTCTATCCACTCCTCTTGTTTGAATGACCGTCTGTTCTTGTCTCTCCGCTCCTCTTGTTTGAATGACCGTCTGTTCTGTTCTCTCCACTCCGCTAGTTTGAATGAACGTTTGTTCTTGTCTATCCACTCCTCTTGATTGAATGTTCGTCTGTTCTTGTCTATCCACTCCTCTTGTTTGAATGACCTTCTGTTCTGTTCTCTCCACTCCTCTTGTTTGAATGACCGTATGTTCTTGTCTATACACTCCTCTTGTTTGAATGTTCGTCTGTTCTTTTCTCTCCATTCCGCTTGTTTGAATGACCGTCTGTTCTTCTCTCTCCACTTCTCTTGTTTGAATGTTCGTCTGTTCTTGCCTATCCACTCCCTTTGCTTGAATGACCGTCTGTTCTTGTCTATCCACTACTCTTGTTTGAATGTTCGTCTGTTCTTGTCTATCCACTACTCTTGTTTGAATGACCGTCTGTTCTTGTCTATCCACTACTCTTGTTTGAATGGCCATCTGTTATTTTATCTCCACTCCTCTTGTTTGAATGTTCGTCTGTTCTTTTCTCTCCTCTCCTCTTGTTTGAATGACCGTCTGTTCTTCTCTCTCCAGTCCTCTTGTTTGAATGTTCGTCTGTTCTTGTATATCCACTCCTCTTGTTTGAATGTTCTTCTGTTCTATTCTCTCCACTCCCCTTGTTTGAATGTTCGTCTGTTCTTGTCTATCCACTCCTCTTGTTTGAATGACCGTCTGTTCTTGTCTATCCACTCCTCTTTTTGACGGACCTTTTGTTCTTGTCTATCCACTCCTCTTCTTTGAATGTTCGTCTGTTCATGTCTATCCACTCCTCTTGTTTGAATGACCGTCCGTTCTGTTCTCTCCACTAATCTTGTTTGAATGTTCTTCTGTTCTTTCTCTCCCCTCCTCTTGCTTGAATGTTCGTCTGTTCTTGTCTATCCACTCCTCTTGTTTGAATGTTCGTCTGTTCTTGTCTATCCACTACTCTTGTTTGACTGACCTTCTGTTCTTGTCTATCCACTCCTCTTCTTTGTATGTTCGTCTGTTCATGTCTATCCACTCCTCTTGTTTGAATGACCGTCTGTTCTTGTATATCCACTCCTCTTGTTTTACTGACCTTCTGTTCTTCTCAATCCACTCCTCTTGTTTGAATGACTGTCGGTTCTTTTCTCTCCACTCCTCTTGTTTGAATGACCGTCTGTTCTGTTCTCTCCACTCCCCTTGTTTGACTGTTCTTCTGTTCTTTTCTCTCCACTCCCCTTGCTTGAATGTTCGTCTGTTCTTGTCTATCCACTCCTCTTGTTTGAATGTTCGTCTGTTCTTGTCTATCCACTCCTCTTGTTTGAATGACCGTCTGCTCTTGTCTATCCAATCCTCTTGTTTGAATGACCGTTTGTTCTTTTCTCTCCACTCCTCTTGTGTGAATGACCGTCTGTTCTTTTCTCTCCAATCCTCTTGTTTGTATGACCGTCAGTTCTTCTCTCTCCACTCCTCTTGTTTGAATGTTCGTCTGTTCTTGTCTATCCACTCCTCCTGTTTGAATGACCGTCTGTTCTTGTCTATCCACTCCTCTTGTTTGACTGACCTTCTGTCCTTGTCTATCCACTCCTCTTGTTTGAATGACCGTCTGGTCTTGTCTATCCACTCCTCTTGTTTGACTGACCTTCTGTTCTTGTCTATCCACTCCTCATATTTGAATGACCGTCTGTTCTTGTCTATCAACTCCTCTTGTTTGAATGGCCATGTGTTATTATATCTCCACTCCTCTTGTTTGAATGTTCGTCTGTTCTTTTCTCTCCATTCCTCATGTTTGAATGACCGTCTGTTCTTCTCTCTCCAATCCTCTTGTTTGAATGTTCGTATGATCTTGTCTATACAGTCCTCTTGTTTGACTGTTCTTCTGTTCTTTTCTCTCCACTCCTCTTGTTTGAATGTTCGTCTGTTCTTGTCTATCCACTCCTCTTGTTTGAATGACCGCCTGTTCTTGTCTATCCACTCCTCTTGTTTGAATGTTCGTCTGTTCTTGTCTATCCACTCCTCTTGTTTGAATGACCGTCTGTTCTGTTCTCTCCACTCCTCTTGTTTGAATGACCGTCTGTTCTTGTCTATCCACTCCTCTTGTTTGAATGTTCGTCTGTTCTTTTCTCTCCACTCCTCTTGTTTGAATGACCGTCTGTTCTTCTCTCTCCACCCCTCTTGTTTGAATGTTCGTCTGTTCTTGTCTATCCACTCCTCT
This sequence comes from Meconema thalassinum, assembly GCA_946902985.2. NCBI lineage: Eukaryota > Metazoa > Arthropoda > Insecta > Orthoptera > Tettigoniidae > Meconema > Meconema thalassinum. The sequence goes on from OX336388.2 coordinate 1,762,572,050, forward strand.
TGTTTGAATGACCGTCTGTTCTTGTCTATCCACTCCTCTTGTTTGAATGACCGTCTGTTCTTGTCTATCGACTTCTCTTCTTTTAATGTCCATCTGTTCTTGTCTATCCACTCCTCTTGTTTGAATGTTCGTCTGTTCTTGTCTATCCACTCCTCTTGTTTGAATGACCGTCTGCTCTTGTCTATCCACTCCTCTTGTTTGAATGACCGCCTGTCCTTGTCTATCCAATCCTCTTGTTTGAATGACCGTCTGTTCTTGTCTATCCACTCCTCTTGTTTGAATGACCGTCTGTTCTTCTCTCTCCACTCCTCTGGTTTGAATGTTCGTCTGTTCTTTTCTCTCCACTCCTCTTGTTTGAATGCCCGTCTGTTCTTCTCTCTCCACTCCTGTTTTTTGAATGTTCGTCTGTTCTTGTCTATCCACTCCTCTTGTTTGAATGACCGTCTGTTCTTGTCTATCCACACCTCTTGTTTGAATGTTCGTCTGTTCTTGTCTATCCACTCCTCTTGTTTGAATGACCATCTTTTCTGTTCTCTCCACTCCTTTTGTTTGAATGACCGTCTGTTCTTGTCTATCCACTCCTATAGTTTGAATGTTCTTCTGTTATTTTCTCTCCACTCCTCTTGTTTGAATGTTCGTCTGTTCTTGTCTATCCACTCCTCTTGTTTGAATGTTCTTCTGTTATTTTCTCTCCACTCCTCTTGTTTGAATGTTCGTCTGTTCTTGTCTACCCACTCCTCTTGTTTGAATGACCGTCTGTTCTTGTCTGTCCACTCCTCTTGTTTGAATGACCGTCTGTTCTTGTCTATCCACTCCTCTTGTTTGAATGACCGCCTGTCCTTGTCTATCCAATCCTCTTGTTTGAATGACCGTCTGTTCTTGTCTATCGACTTCTCTTCTTTTAATGTCCATCTGTTCTTGTCTATCCACTCCTCTTGTTTGAATGTTCGTCTGTTCTTGTCTATCCACTCCTCTTGTTTGAATGACCGTCTGCTCTTGTCTATCCACTCCTCTTGTTTGAATGACCGCCTGTCCTTGTCTATCCAATCCCCTTGTTTGAATGACCGTCTGTTCTTGTCTATCCACTCCTCTTGTTTGAATGTTCGTCTGTTCTTGTCTATCCACTCCTCTTGTTTGAATGACCGTCTGTTCTTGTCTATCCACTCCTCTTGTTTGAATGACCGCCTGTTCTTGTCTATCCACTCCTCTTGTTTGAATGACCGTCTGTTCTTGTCTATCCACTCCTCTTGTTTGAATGACCGTCTGTTCTTCTCTCTCCACTCCTGTTTTTTGAATGTTCGTCTGTTCTTGTCTATCCACTCATCTTGTTTGAATGACCGTCTGTTCTTGTCTATCCACTCCTCTTGTTTGAATGACCGTCTGTTCTTGTCTCTCCGCTCCTCTTGTTTGAATGACCGTCTGTTCTGTTCTCTCCACTCCGCTAGTTTGAATGACCGTTTGTTCTTGTCTATCCACTCCTCTTGATTGAATGTTCGTCTGTTCTTGTCTATCGACTCCTCTTGTTTGAATGACCTTCTGTTCTGTTCTCTCCACTCCTCTTGTTTGAATGACCGTCTGTTCTTGTCTATCCACTCCTCTTGTTTGAATGTTCGTCTGTTCTTTTCTCTCCATTCCGCTTGTTTGAATGACCGTGTGTTCTTCTCTCTCCACTCCTCTTGTTTGAATGTTCGTCTGTTCTTGTCTATCCACTCCCTTTGTTTGAATGACCGTCTGTTCTTGTCTATCCACTCCTCTTGTTTGAATGACCGTCTGTTCTTGTCTATCGACTTCTCTTCTTTTAATGTCCATCTGTTCTTGTCTCTCCGCTCCTCTTTTTTGAATGACCGTCTGTTCTGTTCTCTCCACTCCTCTAGTTTGAATGACCGTTTGTTCTTGTCTATCCACTCTTCTTCTTTGAATGATCTTCTGTTCTTTTCTCTCCACTCCTCTTGTTTGAATGTTCGTCAGTTCTTGTCTATCCACTCCTCTTGTTTGAATGACCGTCAGTTCTTGTCTATCCACTCCTCTTGTTTGAATGACCGTTTGTTCTTCTCTATCCACACCTCTTGTTTGAATGTTCGTCTGTTCTTGTCTATCCACTCCTCTTGTTTGAATGACCATCTTTTCTGTTCTCTCCACTCCTTTTGTTTGAATGACCGTCTGTTCTTGTCTATCCACTCCTATAGTTTGAATGTTCTTCTGTTATTTTCTCTCCACTCCTCTTGTTTGAATGTTCGTCTGTTCTTGTCTATCCACTCCTCTTGTTTGAATGTTCTTCTGTTATTTTCTCTCCACTCCTCTTGTTTGAATGTTCGTCTGTTCTTGTCTACCCACTCCTCTTGTTTGAATGACCGTCTGTTCTTGTCTGTCCACTCCTCTTGTTCGAATGACCTATGTTCTTGTCTATCCACTCCTCTTGTTTGAATGTTCTTCTGTTATTTTCTCTCCACTCCTCTTGTTTGAATGTTCGTCTGTTCTTGTCTCTCCACTCCTCTTGCTTGAATGACCGTCTGTTCTTGTCTATCCACTCCTCTTGTTTGAATGACCGTCTGTTCTTCTCTCTCCACTCCCCTTGTTTCAATGTTCGTCTGTTCCTGTCTATCCACACCTCTTGTTTGAATGATCGTCTGTCCTTTTCCCTCCACTCTTCTTGTTTGAATGACCGTCTGTTCTTCTCTCTCCACTCCTTTTGTTTGAATGTTCGTCTGTTCTTGTCTATCCACTCCTCTTGTTTGAATGACCGCCTGTTCTTGTCTCTCCACTCCTCTTGTTTGAATGTTCGTCTGTTCTTTTCTCTCCACCCCTCTTGTTTGAATGACCGTTTGTTCTTCTCTCTCCACTCCTCTTGTTTCAATATTTGTCTCTTCTTGTCTATCCACTCCTCTTGTATCAATGTTCGTCCGTTCTTGTCTCTCCACTCCTCTTGTTTGAATGACCGTCTGTTCTGTTCCCTCCACTCCTCTTGTTTGAATGGTCTTCTGTTCTTTTCTCTCCACTCCTCTTGCTTGAATGTCCTTCTGTTCTTTTCTCTCCACTCCTCTTGCTTGAGTGTTCGTCTGTTCTGTTAACTCCACCCCTCTTGTTTGAATGACCGTCTGTTCTTCTCTCTCCACTCCTCTTGTTTCAATATTTGTCTCTTCTTGTCTATCCACTCCTCCTGTATCAATGTTCGTCATTTCTTGTCTCTCCACTCCTCTTGTTTGAATGACCGTTTGTACTTCTCTCTCCACTCCTCTTGTTTGAATGTTGGTCTGTTCTTGTCTATCCACTCCTCTTGTTTGAATGACCGTCTGTTCTTTTCTCTCCACTCCTCTTGCTTGAATTTTCTTCTGTTCTTTCTCTCCACTCCTCTTGTTTGAATGTTCTTCTGTTCTTTTCTCTCCACTCCTCTTGCTTGAATGTTCTTCTGTTCTTTTCTCTCCACTCTTCTTGCTTGAATGTTCGTCTGTTCTTGTCTATCCACTCCTCTTGTTTGAATGACCATCTGTTCTTTTCTCTCCTCTCCTCTTGTTTCAATTTTCGTCAGTTCTTTGCTCTCCACACCTCTTGTTTGAATTGCCGTCTGTTCTTTTCCCTCCACTCCTCTTGCTTGAATGTTCTTCTGTTCTTTTGTCTCCACGCCTCTTGTTTGAATGTTCTTCTGTTCATTTCTCTCCACTCTTCTTGTTCGAATGTTCTTCTATTCTTTTCTCTCCACACCTCTTGTTTGAATGTTCGTCTGTTCTTGTCTATCCACTCCTCTTGTTTGAATGACTGACAGTTCTTGTCCCCCCACTCCTCTTGTTCGAATGACCGTTTGTTCTTGTCTATCCACTGCTCTTGTTTGAATGTTCGTCTGTTCTTGTCTATCCACTCCTCTTGTTTGAATGACCGTCTGTTCTGTTCTCTCCACTCCTTTTGTTTGAATGACCATCTGTTCTTGTCTATCCACTCCTCTTGTTTGAATGTTCTTCTGTTATTTTCTGTCCACTCCTCTTGTTTGAATGTTCGTCTGTTCTTGTCTATCCACTCATCTTGTTTGAATGTTCTTCTGTTATTTTATCTCCACTCCGCTTGTTTGAATGTTCGCCTGTTCTTGTCTATCCACTCCTCTTGATTGAATGACCGTCTGTTCTTTTCTCTCCACTCCTCTTGTTTGAATGACGGTCTGTTCTGTTCTCTCCACTCCTCTTGTTTGAATGTTCTTCTGTTCTCTTCTCTCCACTCCTCTTGTTTGAACGTTCTTCTGTTCTTGTCTATCCACTCCTCTTGCTTGAATGATCGTCTGTTCTTTTCTCTCCACTCCTCTTGTTTGAATGTTCGTCTGTTCCTGTCTATCCAGTCCTCTTGTTTAAATGACCGTCTGTTCTTGTCTATCTACTCCTCTTGTTTGAATGACCGTCTGTTCTTGTCTATCCACTCCTCTTGTTTGAATGTTCGTCTTTTCATGTCTAACCACTCCTCTTGTTTGAATGACGGTCTGTTCTTGTCTATCCACTCCTCTTGTTTGAATGACAGTCTTGTCTTGTCTGTCCACTCCTCTTGTTTTAATGTTCGTCTGTTCTTGTCTATCCAGTCCTCTTGTTTAAATGACCGTCTGTTCTTGTCTATCCACTCCTCTTGCTTGAATGTTCGTCTGTTCTTGTCTATCCAGTCCTCATGTTTAAATGACCGTCTGTTCTTGTCTATCCACTCCTCTTGTTTGAATGACCGTCTGTTCTTTTCTATCCACTCCTCTTGTTTGAATGACCGTCTGTTCTCGTCTATCCACTCCTCTTCTTTGAATGTTGGTCTGTTCATGTCTTTCCAATCCTCTTGTTTGAATGACCGTCTGTTCTTTTCTCTCCACTCGTCGTGTTTGAATGACCGTCTGTTCTTTTCTCTCCACTCCTCTTGCTTGAATGTTCGTCTGTTCTTGTCTATCCACTCCTCTTCTTTGAATGTTCTTCTGTTCTTGTCAATCCACTCCTCTTGTTTGAAGGACCGTCTGTTCTTTTCTCTCCACTCCTCTTGCTTGAATGTTCGTCTGTTCTTGTCTATCCACTCCTCTTCTTTGAATGTTCGTCTGTTCTTGTCTATCCACTCCGCTTGTTTGAAGGACCGTCTGTTCTTTTCTCTCCACTCCTCTTGTTTGAATGACCGTCTGTTCTGTTCTCTCCACTCCTCTTGCTTGAATGTTCGTCTGTTCTTGTCTATCCACTCCTCTTGTTTGAATGTTCGTCTATTCTTGTCAATCCACTCCTCTTCTTTGAATGACCGTCTGCTCTTGTCTATCCACTCCTCTTGTGTGAATGACCGTCTGTTCTTGTCTATCCACTCCTCTTGTTTGAATGACATCCTGTTCTGTTCTTTCCACTCGTCTTGTTTGAATGTTCTTCTGTTCTTTTCTCTCCACTCCTCCTGTTTGAATGACCGTCTGTTCTTCTCTCTCCACTCCCCTTGTTTGAATGACTGTCTGTTCTTGTCTATCCACTTCTCTTGTTTGAATGGCCATCTGTAATTTTATCTGCTCTCCTCCTGTTTGACTGTTCGTCTGTTCTTTTCTCTCCACTCCTCATGTTTGAATGACCGTCTGTTCTTCTCTCTCCAATCCCCTTGATTGAATATTCGTCTGTTCTTGTCTATCCACTCCTCTTGTATGAATATTCTTCTGTTCTTTTCTCTCCACTCCTCTTGTTTGAATGTTCGTCTGTACTTGTCTATCCACTCCTCTTGTTTGAATGACCGTCTGTTCTTGTCTATCCAGTCCTCTTGTTCGAATTACCGTTTGTTCTTGTCTATCCACTCCTCTTGTTTGAATGTTCGTCTGTTCTTGCCTATCCATTCCTCTTGTTTGAATGCCCGTCTGTTCAGTTCTCTCCACTCCTCTTGTTTGACTGACGGTCTGTTCTTGTCTATCCACTCCTCTTGTTTGAATGTTCGTCTTTTCTTTTCTCTCCACTTCTCTTGTTTGAATGACCGTCTGTTCTTCTCTCTCCACTCCTCTTGTTTGAATGTTCGTCTGTTCTTGTCTATCCGCTCCTCTTGTTTGAATGACCGTCTGTTCTTGTCTATCCACTCCTCTTGTTTGAATGACCGTCTGTTCTTGTCTATCTACTTCTCTTCTCTGAATGTCCTTTTGCTCTTGTCTCTCCGCTCCTCTTGTTTGAATGACCGTCTGTTCTGTTCTCTCCACTCCTCTTGTTTGAATGACCGTTTGTTCTTGTCTATCTACTCTTCTTGTTCGAATGTTCTTCTATTCTTTTCTCTCCACACCTCTTGTTTGAATGTTCGTCTGTTCTTGTCTATCCACTCCTCTTGTTTGAATGACTGTCTGTTCTTGTCTAACCACTCCTCTTGTTTGAATGACCGTTTGTTCTTGTCTATCCACTCCTCTTGTTTGAATGATCTTCTGTTATTTTCTCTCCACTCCTCTTGTTTGAAAGTTCGTCTGTTCTTGTCTATCCACTACTCTTGTTTGAATGTTCGTCTGTTCTTGTCTATCCACTACTATTGTTTGAATGACCGTCTGTTCTTGTCTATCCACTACTCTTGTTTGAATGGCCATCTGTTATTTTATCTCCACTCCTCTTGTTTGAATGTTCGTCTGTTCTTTTCTCTCCTCTCCTCTTGTTTGAATGACCGTCTGTTCTTATCTCTCCAGTCCTCTTGTTTGAATGTTCGTCTGTTCTTGTATATCCACTCCTCTTGTTTGAATGTTCTTCTGTTCTTTTCTCTCCACTCCCCTTGTTTGAATGTTCGTCTGTTCTTGTCTATCCACTCCTCTTGTTTGAATGACCGTCTGTTCTTGTCTATCCACTCCTCTTTTTGACTGACCTTTTGTTCTTGTCTATCCACTCCTCTTCTTTGAATGTTCGTCTGTTCATGTCTATCCACTCCTCTTGTTTGAATGACCGTCCGTTCTGTTCTCTCCACTAATCTTGTTTGATTGTTCTTCTGTTCTTTCTCTCCCCTCCTCTTGCTTGAATGTTCGTCTGTTCTTGTCTATCCACTCCTCTTGTTTGAATGTTCGTCTGTTCTTGTCTATCCACTACTCTTGTTTGACTGACCTTCTGTTCTTGTCTATCCACTCCTCTTCTTTGTATGTTCGTCTGTTCATGTCTATCCACTCCTCTTGTTTGAATGACCGTCTGTTCTTGTATATCCACTCCTCTTGTTTTACTGACCTTCTGTTCTTCTCAATCCACTCCTCTTGTTTGAATGACTGTCGGTTCTTTTCTCTCCACTCCTCTTGTTTGAATGACCGTCTGTTCTGTTCTCTCCACTCCCCTTGTTTGACTGTTCTTCTGTTCTTTTCTCTCCACTCCCCTTGCTTGAATGTTCGTCTGTTCTTGTCTATCCACTCCTCTTGTTTGAATGTTCGTCTGTTCTTGTCTATCCACTCCTCTTGTTTGAATGACCGTCTGCTCTTGTCTATCCAATCCTCTTGTTTGAATGACCGTTTGTTCTTTTCTCTCCACTCCTCTTGTGTGAATGACCGTCTGTTCTTTTCTCTCCAATCCTCTTGTTTGAATGACCGTCAGTTCTTCTCTCTCCACTCCTCTTGTTTGAATGTTCGTCTGTTCTTGTCTATCCACTCCTCCTGTTTGAATGACCGTCTGTTCTTGTCTATCCACTCCTCTTGTTTGACTGACTTTCTGTCCTTGTCTATCCACTCCTCTTGTTTGAATGACCGTCTGGTCTTGTCTATCCACTCCTCTTGTTTGACTGACCTTCTGTTCTTGTCTATCCACTCCTCATATTTGAATGACCGTCTGTTCTTGTCTATCAACTCCTCTTGTTTGAATGGCCATGTGTTATTTTATCTCCACTCCTCTTGTTTGAATGTTCGTCTGTTCTTTTCTCTCCATTCCTCATGTTTGAATGACCGTCTGTTCTTCTCTCTCCAATCCTCTTGTTTGAATGTTCGTATGATCTTGTCTATACAGTCCTCTTGTTTGAATGTTCTTCTGTTCTTTTCTCTCCACTCCTCTTGTTTGAATGTTCGTCTGTTCTTGTCTATCCACTCCTCTTGTTTGAATGACCGCCTGTTCTTGTCTATCCACTCCTCTTGTTTGAATGTTCGTCTGTTCTTGTCTATCCACTCCTCTTGTTTGAATGACCGTCTGTTCTGTTCTCTCCACTCCTCTTGTTTGAATGACCGTCTGTTCTTGTCTATCCACTCCTCTTGTTTGAATGTTCGTCTGTTCTTTTCTCTCCACTCCTCTTGTTTGAATGACCGTCTGTTCTTCTCTCTCCACCCCTCTTGTTTGAATGTTCGTCTGTTCTTGTCTATCCACTCCTCTTGTTTGAATGACCGTCTGTTCTTGTCTATCCTCTCCTCTTGTTTGAATGACCGTCTGTTCTTGTCTATCGACTTCTCTTCTTTTAATGTCCATCTGTTCTTGTCTATCCACTCCTCTTGTTTGAATGTTCGTCTGTTCTTGTCTATCCACTCCTCTTGTTTGAATGACCGTCTGCTCTTGTCTATCCACTCCTCTTGTTTGAATGACCGCCTGTCCTTGTCTATCCAATCCTCTTGTTTGAATGACCGTCTGTTCTTGTCTATCCACTCCTCTTGTTTGAATGACCGTCTGTTCTTCTCTCTCCACTCCTCTGGTTTGAATGTTCGTCTGTTCTTTTCTCTCCACTCCTCTTGTTTGAATGCCCGTCTGTTCTTCTCTCTCCACTCCTGTTTTTTGAATGTTCGTCTGTTCTTGTCTATCCACTCCTCTTGTTTGAATGACCGTCTGTTCTTGTCTATCCACTCCTCTTGTTTGAATGACCGTCTGTTCTTGTCTCTCCGCTCCTCTTGTTTGAATGACCGTCTGTTCTGTTCTCTCCACTCCGCTAGTTTGAATGAACGTTTGTTCTTGTCTATCCACTCCTCTTGATTGAATGTTCGTCTGTTCTTGTCTATCCACTCCTCTTGTTTGAATGACCTTCTGTTCTGTTCTCTCCACTCCTCTTGTTTGAATGACCGTATGTTCTTGTCTATACACTCCTCTTGTTTGAATGTTCGTCTGTTCTTTTCTCTCCATTCCGCTTGTTTGAATGACCGTCTGTTCTTCTCTCTCCACTTCTCTTGTTTGAATGTTCGTCTGTTCTTGCCTATCCACTCCCTTTGCTTGAATGACCGTCTGTTCTTGTCTATCCACTACTCTTGTTTGAATGTTCGTCTGTTCTTGTCTATCCACTACTCTTGTTTGAATGACCGTCTGTTCTTGTCTATCCACTACTCTTGTTTGAATGGCCATCTGTTATTTTATCTCCACTCCTCTTGTTTGAATGTTCGTCTGTTCTTTTCTCTCCTCTCCTCTTGTTTGAATGACCGTCTGTTCTTCTCTCTCCAGTCCTCTTGTTTGAATGTTCGTCTGTTCTTGTATATCCACTCCTCTTGTTTGAATGTTCTTCTGTTCTATTCTCTCCACTCCCCTTGTTTGAATGTTCGTCTGTTCTTGTCTATCCACTCCTCTTGTTTGAATGACCGTCTGTTCTTGTCTATCCACTCCTCTTTTTGACTGACCTTTTGTTCTTGTCTATCCACTCCTCTTCTTTGAATGTTCGTCTGTTCATGTCTATCCACTCCTCTTGTTTGAATGACCGTCCGTTCTGTTCTCTCCACTAATCTTGTTTGAATGTTCTTCTGTTCTTTCTCTCCCCTCCTCTTGCTTGAATGTTCGTCTGTTCTTGTCTATCCACTCCTCTTGTTTGAATGTTCGTCTGTTCTTGTCTATCCACTACTCTTGTTTGACTGACCTTCTGTTCTTGTCTATCCACTCCTCTTCTTTGTATGTTCGTCTGTTCATGTCTATCCACTCCTCTTGTTTGAATGACCGTCTGTTCTTGTATATCCACTCCTCTTGTTTTACTGACCTTCTGTTCTTCTCAATCCACTCCTCTTGTTTGAATGACTGTCGGTTCTTTTCTCTCCACTCCTCTTGTTTGAATGACCGTCTGTTCTGTTCTCTCCACTCCCCTTGTTTGACTGTTCTTCTGTTCTTTTCTCTCCACTCCCCTTGCTTGAATGTTCGTCTGTTCTTGTCTATCCACTCCTCTTGTTTGAATGTTCGTCTGTTCTTGTCTATCCACTCCTCTTGTTTGAATGACCGTCTGCTCTTGTCTATCCAATCCTCTTGTTTGAATGACCGTTTGTTCTTTTCTCTCCACTCCTCTTGTGTGAATGACCGTCTGTTCTTTTCTCTCCAATCCTCTTGTTTGAATGACCGTCAGTTCTTCTCTCCCCACTCCTCTTGTTTGAATGTTCGTCTGTTCTTGTCTATCCACTCCTCCTGTTTGAATGACCGTCTGTTCTTGTCTATCCACTCCTCTTGTTTGACTGACCTTCTGTCCTTGTCTATCCACTCCTCTTGTTTGAATGACCGTCTGGTCTTGTCTATCGACTCCTCTTGTTTGACTGACCTTCTGTTCTTGTCTATCCACTCCTCATATTTGAATGACCGTCTGTTCTTGTCTATCAACTCCTCTTGTTTGAATGGCCATGTGTTATTTTATCTCCACTCCTCTTGTTTGAATGTTCGTCTGTTCTTTTCTCTCCATTCCTCATGTTTGAATGACCGTCTGTTCTTCTCTCTCCAATCCTCTTGTTTGAATGTTCGTATGATCTTGTCTATACAGTCCTCTTGTTTGAATGTTCTTCTGTTCTTTTCTCTCCACTCCTCTTGTTTGAATGTTCGTCTGTTCTTGTCTATCCACTCCTCTTGTTTGAATGACCGCCTGTTCTTGTCTATCCACTCCTCTTGTTTGAATGTTCGTCTGTTCTTGTCTATCCACTCCTCTTGTTTGAATGACCGTCTGTTCTGTTCTCTCCACTCCTCTTGTTTGAATGACCGTCTGTTCTTGTCTATCCACTCCTCTTGTTTGAATGTTCGTCTGTTCTTTTCTCTCCACTCCTCTTGTTTGAATGACCGTCTGTTCTTCTCTCTCCACCCCTCTTGTTTGAATGTTCGTCTGTTCTTGTCTATCCACTCCTCTTGTTTGAATGACCGTCTGTTCTTGTCTATCCACTCCTCTTGTTTGAATGACCGTCTGTTCTTGTCTATCGACTTCTCTTCTTTTAATGTCCATCTGTTCTTGTCTATCCACTCCTCTTGTTTGAATGTTCGTCTGTTCTTGTCTATCCACTCCTCTTGTTTGAATGACCGTCTGCTCTTGTCTATCCACTCCTCTTGTTTGAATGACCGCCTGTCCTTGTCTATCCAATCCTCTTGTTTGAATGACCGTCTGTTCTTGTCTATCCACTCCTCTTGTTTGAATGACCGTCTGTTCTTCTCTCTCCACTCCTCTGGTTTGAATGTTCGTCTGTTCTTTTCTCTCCACTCCTCTTGTTTGAATGCCCGTCTGTTCTTCTCTCTCCACTCCTGTTTTTTGAATGTTCGTCTGTTCTTGTCTATCCACTCCTCTTGTTTGAATGACCGTCTGTTCTTGTCTATCCACTCCTCTTGTTTGAATGACCGTCTGTTCTTGTCTCTCCGCTCCTCTTGTTTGAATGACCGTCTGTTCTGTTCTCTCCACTCCGCTAGTTTGAATGAACGTTTGTTCTTGTCTATCCACTCCTCTTGATTGAATGTTCGTCTGTTCTTGTCTATCCACTCCTCTTGTTTGAATGACCTTCTGTTCTGTTCTCTCCACTCCTCTTGTTTGAATGACCGTATGTTCTTGTCTATACACTCCTCTTGTTTGAATGTTCGTCTGTTCTTTTCTCTCCATTCCGCTTGTTTGAATGACCGTCTGTTCTTCTCTCTCCACTCCTCTTGTTTGAATGTTCGTCTGTTCTTGCCTATCCACTCCCTTTGCTTGAATGACCGTCTGTTCTTGTCTATCGACTTCTCTTCTTTTAATGTCCATCTGTTCTTGTCTCTCCGTTCCTCTTTTTTGAATGACCGTCTGTCCTGTTCTCTCCACTCCTCTAGTTTGAATGACCGTTTGTTCTTGTCTATCCACTCTTCTTGTTTGAATGGTCTTCTGTTCTTTTCTCTCCACTCCTCTTGTTTGAATGTTCGTCTGTTCTTGTCTATCCACTCCTCTTGTTTGAATGACCGTCAGTTCTTGTCTATCCACTCCACGTGTTTGAATGACCGTTTGTTCCTCTCTATCCACACCTCTTGTTTGAATGTTCGTCTGTTCTTGTCTATCCACTCCTCTTGTTTGAATGACCATCTTTTCTGTTCTCTCCACTCCTCTTGTTTGAATGACCGTCTGTTCTTGTCTATCCAATCCTATAGTTTGAATGTTCTTCTGTTATTTTCTCTCCACTCCTCCTGTTTGAATGTTCGTCTGTTCTTGTCTATCCACTCCTCTTTTTTGAATGTTCTTCTGTTATTTTCTCTCCACTCCTCTTGTTTGAATGTTCGTCTGTTCTTGTCTACCCACTCCTCTTGTTTGAATGACCGTCTGTTCTTGTCTGTCCACTCCTCTTGTTCGAATGACCTATGTTCTTGTCTATCCACTCCTCTTGTTTGAATGTTCTTCTGTTATTTTCTCTCCACTCCTCTTGTTTGAATGTTCGTCTGTTCTTGTCTATCCACTCCTCTTGCTTGAATGACCGTCTGTTCTTGTCTATCCACTCCTCTTGTTTGAATGTTCGTCTGTTCTTTTCTCTCCACTCCTCTTGTTTGAATGACCGTCTGTTCTTCTCTCTCCACCCCTCTTGTTTGAATGTTCGTCTGTTCTTGTCTATCCACTCCTCTTGTTTGAATGACCGTCTGTTCTTGTCTATCCACTCCTCTTGTTTGAATGACCGTCTGTTCTTGTCTATCGACTTCTCTTCTTTTAATGTCCATCTGTTCTTGTCTATCCACTCCTCTTGTTTGAATGTTCGTCTGTTCTTGTCTATCCACTCCTCTTGTTTGAATGACCGTCAGTTCTTGTCTATCCACTCCACGTGTTTGAATGACCGTTTGTTCCTCTCTATCCACACCTCTTGTTTGAATGTTCGTCTGTTCTTGTCTATCCACTCCTCTTGTTTGAATGACCATCTTTTCTGTTCTCTCCACTCCTCTTGTTTGAATGACCGTCTGTTCTTGTCTATCCACTCCTATAGTTTGAATGTTCTTCTGTTATTTTCTCTCCACTCCTCTTGTTTGAATGTTCGTCTGTTCTTGTCTATCCACTCCTCTTGTTTGAATGTTCTTCTGTTATTTTCTCTCCACTCCTCTTGTTTGAATGTTCGTCTGTTCTTGTCTACCCACTCCTCTTGTTTGAATGACCGTCTGTTCTTGTCTGTCCACTCCTCTTGTTTGAATGACCGTCTGTTCTTGTCTATCCACTCCTCTTGTTTGAATGACCGCCTGTCCTTGTCTATCCAATCCTCTTGTTTGAATGACCGTCTGTTCTTGTCTATCGACTTCTCTTCTTTTAATGTCCATCTGTTCTTGTCTATCCACTCCTCTTGTTTGAATGTTCGTCTGTTCTTGTCTATCCACTCCTCTTGTTTGAATGACCGTCTGCTCTTGTCTATCCACTCCTCTTGTTTGAATGACCGCCTGTCCTTGTCTATCCAATCCCCTTGTTTGAATGACCGTCTGTTCTTGTCTATCCACTCCTCTTGTTTGAATGTTCGTCTGTTCTTGTCTATCCACTCCTCTTGTTTGAATGACCGTCTGTTCTTGTCTATCCACTCCTCTTGTTTGAATGACCGCCTGTTCTTGTCTATCCACTCCTCTTGTTTGAATGACCGTCTGTTCTTGTCTATCCACTCCTCTTGTTTGAATGACCGTCTGTTCTTCTCTCTCCACTCCTGTTTTTTGAATGTTCGTCTGTTCTTGTCTATCCACTCATCTTGTTTGAATGACCGTCTGTTCTTGTCTATCCACTCCTCTTGTTTGAATGACCTTCTGTTCTTGTCTCTCCGCTCCTCTTGTTTGAATGACCGTCTGTTCTGTTCTCTCCACTCCGCTAGTTTGAATGACCGTTTGTTCTTGTCTATCCACTCCTCTTGATTGAATGTTCGTCTGTTCTTGTCTATCGACTCCTCTTGTTTGAATGACCTTCTGTTCTGTTCTCTCCACTCCTCTTGTTTGAATGACCGTCTGTTCTTGTCTATCCACTCCTCTTGTTTGAATGTTCGTCTGTTCTTTTCTCTCCATTCCGCTTGTTTGAATGACCGTGTGTTCTTCTCTCTCCACTCCTCTTGTTTGAATGTTCGTCTGTTCTTGTCTATCCACTCCCTTTGTTTGAATGACCGTCTGTTCTTGTCTATCCACTCCTCTTGTTTGAATGACCGTCTGTTCTTGTCTATCGACTTCTCTTCTTTTAATGTCCATCTGTTCTTGTCTCTCCGCTCCTCTTTTTTGAATGACCGTCTGTTCTGTTCTCTCCACTCCTCTAGTTTGAATGACCGTTTGTTCTTGTCTATCCACTCTTCTTCTTTGAATGATCTTCTGTTCTTTTCTCTCCACTCCTCTTGTTTGAATGTTCGTCAGTTCTTGTCTATCCACTCCTCTTGTTTGAATGACCGTCAGTTCTTGTCTATCCACTCCTCTTGTTTGAATGACCGTTTGTTCTTCTCTATCCACACCTCTTGTTTGAATGTTCGTCTGTTCTTGTCTATCCACTCCTCTTGTTTGAATGACCATCTTTTCTGTTCTCTCCACTCCTTTTGTTTGAATGACCGTCTGTTCTTGTCTATCCACTCCTATAGTTTGAATGTTCTTCTGTTATTTTCTCTCCACTCCTCTTGTTTGAATGTTCGTCTGTTCTTGTCTATCCACTCCTCTTGTTTGAATGTTCTTCTGTTATTTTCTCTCCACTCCTCTTGTTTGAATGTTCGTCTGTTCTTGTCTACCCACTCCTCTTGTTTGAATGACCGTCTGTTCTTGTCTGTCCACTCCTCTTGTTCGAATGACCTATGTTCTTGTCTATCCACTCCTCTTGTTTGAATGTTCTTCTGTTATTTTCTCTCCACTCCTCTTGTTTGAATGTTCGTCTGTTCTTGTCTATCCACTCCTCTTGCTTGAATGACCGTCTGTTCTTGTCTATCCACTCCTCTTGTTTGAATGACCGTCTGTTCTTCTCTCTCCACTCCCCTTGTTTCAATGTTCGTCTGTTCCTGTCTATCCACACCTCTTGTTTGAATGATCGTCTGTCCTTTTCCCTCCACTCTTCTTGTTTGAATGACCGTCTGTTCTTCTCTCTCCACTCCTTTTGTTTGAATGTTCGTCTGTTCTTGTCTATCCACTCCTCTTGTTTGAATGACCGCCTGTTCTTGTCTCTCCACTCCTCTTGTTTGAATGTTCGTCTGTTCTTTTCTCTCCACCCCTCTTGTTTGAATGACCGTTTGTTCTTCTCTCTCCACTCCTCTTGTTTCAATATTTGTCTCTTCTTGTCTATCCACTCCTCTTGTATCAATGTTCGTCCGTTCTTGTCTCTCCACTCCTCTTGTTTGAATGACCGTCTGTTCTGTTCCCTCCACTCCTCTTGTTTGAATGGTCTTCTGTTCTTTTCTCTCCACTCCTCTTGCTTGAATGTCCTTCTGTTCTTTTCTCTCCACTCCTCTTGCTTGAGTGTTCGTCTGTTCTGTTAACTCCACCCCTCTTGTTTGAATGACCGTCTGTTCTTCTCTCTCCACTCCTCTTGTTTCAATATTTGTCTCTTCTTGTCTATCCACTCCTCCTGTATCAATGTTCGTCATTTCTTGTCTCTCCACTCCTCTTGTTTGAATGACCGTTTGTACTTCTCTCTCCACTCCTCTTGTTTGAATGTTGGTCTGTTCTTGTCTATCCACTCCTCTTGTTTGAATGACCGTCTGTTCTTTTCTCTCCACTCCTCTTGCTTGAATTTTCTTCTGTTCTTTTCTCTCCACTCCTCTTGTTTGAATGTTCTTCTGTTCTTTTCTCTCCACTCCTCTTGCTTGAATGTTCTTCTGTTCTTTTCTCTCCACTCTTCTTGCTTGAATGTTCGTCTGTTCTTGTCTATCCACTCCTCTTGTTTGAATGACCATCCGTTCTTTTCTCTCCTCTCCTCTTGTTTCAATTTTCGTCAGTTCTTTGCTCTCCACACCTCTTGTTTGAATTGCCGTCTGTTCTTTTCCCTCCACTCCTCTTGCTTGAATGTTCTTCTGTTCTTTTGTCTCCACGCCTCTTGTTTGAATGTTCTTCTGTTCATTTCTCTCCACTCTTCTTGTTCGAATGTTCTTCTATTATTTTCTCTCCACACCTCTTGTTTGAATGTTCGTCTGTTCTTGTCTATCCACTCCTCTTGTTTGAATGACTGACAGTTCTTGTCCCCCCACTCCTCTTGTTCGAATGACCGTTTGTTCTTGTCTATCCACTGCTCTTGTTTGAATGTTCGTCTGTTCTTGTCTATCCACTCCTCTTGTTTGAATGACCGTCTGTTCTGTTCTCTCCACTCCTTTTGTTTGAATGACCATCTGTTCTTGTCTATCCACTCCTCTTGTTTGAATGTTCTTCTGTTATTTTCTGTCCACTCCTCTTGTTTGAATGTTCGTCTGTTCTTGTCTATCCACTCATCTTGTTTGAATGTTCTTCTGTTATTTTATCTCCACTCCTCTTGTTTGAATGTTCGCCTGTTCTTGTCTATCCACTCCTCTTGATTGAATGACCGTCTGTTCTTTTCTCTCCACTCCTCTTGTTTGAATGACGGTCTGTTCTGTTCTCTCCACTCCTCTTGTTTGAATGTTCTTCTGTTCTCTTCTCTCCACTCCTCTTGTTTGAACGTTCTTCTGTTCTTGTCTATCCACTCCTCTTGCTTGAATGATCGTCTGTTCTTTTCTCTCCACTCCTCTTGTTTGAATGTTCGTCTGTTCCTGTCTATCCAGTCCTCTTGTTTAAATGACCGTCTGTTCTTGTCTATCTACTCCTCTTGTTTGAATGACCGTCTGTTCTTGTCTATCCACTCCTCTTGTTTGAATGTTCGTCTTTTCATGTCTAACCACTCCTCTTGTTTGAATGACGGTCTGTTCTTGTCTATCCACTCCTCTTGTTTGAATGACAGTCTTGTCTTGTCTGTCCACTCCTCTTGTTTTAATGTTCGTCTGTTCTTGTCTATCCAGTCCTCTTGTTTAAATGACCGTCTGTTCTTGTCTATCCACTCCTCTTGCTTGAATGTTCGTCTGTTCTTGTCTATCCAGTCCTCATGTTTAAATGACCGTCTGTTCTTGTCTATCCACTCCTCTTGTTTGAATGACCGTCTGTTCTTTTCTATCCACTCCTCTTGTTTGAATGACCGTCTGTTCTCGTCTATCCACTCCTCTTCTTTGAATGTTCGTCTGTTCATGTCTTTCCAATCCTCTTGTTTGAATGACCGTCTGTTCTTTTCTCTCCACTCGTCGTGTTTGAATGACCGTCTGTTCTTTTCTCTCCACTCCTCTTGCTTGAATGTTCGTCTGTTCTTGTCTATCCACTCCTCTTCTTTGAATGTTCTTCTGTTCTTGTCTATCCACTCCTCTTGTTTGAAGGACCGTCTGTTCTTTTCTCTCCACTCCTCTTGCTTGAATGTTCGTCTGTTCTTGTCTATCCACTCCTCTTCTTTGAATGTTCGTCTGTTCTTGTCTATCCACTCCGCTTGTTTGAAGGACCGTCTGTTCTTTTCTCTCCACTCCTCTTGTTTGAATGACCGTCTGTTCTGTTCTCTCCACTCCTCTTGCTTGAATGTTCGTCTGTTCTTGTCTATCCACTCCTCTTGTTTGAATGTTCGTCTATTCTTGTCAATCCACTCCTCTTCTTTGAATGACCGTCTGCTCTTGTCTATCCACTCCTCTTGTGTGAATGACCGTCTGTTCTTGTCTATCCACTCCTCTTGTTTGAATGACATCCTGTTCTGTTCTTTCCACTCGTCTTGTTTGAATGTTCTTCTGTTCTTTTCTCTCCACTCCTCCTGTTTGAATGACCGTCTGTTCTTCTCTCTCCACTCCCCTTGTTTGAATGACTGTCTGTTCTTGTCTATCCACTTCTCTTGTTTGAATGGCCATCTGTAATTTTATCTGCTCTCCTCCTGTTTGACTGTTCGTCTGTTCTTTTCACTCCACTCCTCATGTTTGAATGACCGTCTGTTCTTCTCTCTCCAATCCCCTTGATTGAATATTCGTCTGTTCTTGTCTATCCACTCCTCTTGTATGAATATTCTTCTGTTC
This sequence comes from Meconema thalassinum, assembly GCA_946902985.2. Lineage (NCBI taxonomy): Eukaryota > Metazoa > Arthropoda > Insecta > Orthoptera > Tettigoniidae > Meconema > Meconema thalassinum. Next base: position 1,762,590,120 of record OX336388.2, read on the forward strand.
TTTTCTCTCCACTCCTCTTGTTTGAATGTTCGTCTGTACTTGTCTATCCACTCCTCTTGTTTGAATGACCGTCTGTTCTTGTCTATCCAGTCCTCTTGTTCGAATTACCGTTTGTTCTTGTCTATCCACTCCTCTTGTTTGAATGTTCGTCTGTTCTTGCCTATCCATTCCTCTTGTTTGAATGCCCGTCTGTTCAGTTCTCTCCACTCCTCTTGTTTGACTGACGGTCTGTTCTTGTCTATCCACTCCTCTTGTTTGAATGTTCGTCTTTTCTTTTCTCTCCACTTCTCTTGTTTGAATGACCGTCTGTTCTTCTCTCTCCACTCCTCTTGTTTGAATGTTCGTCTGTTCTTGTCTATCCGCTCCTCTTGTTTGAATGACCGTCTGTTCTTGTCTATCCACTCCTCTTGTTTGAATGACCGTCTGTTCTTGTCTATCTACTTCTCTTCTCTGAATGTCCTTTTGCTCTTGTCTCTCCGCTCCTCTTGTTTGAATGACCGTCTGTTCTGTTCTCTCCACTCCTCTTGTTTGAATGACCGTTTGTTCTTGTCTATCTACTCTTCTTGTTCGAATGTTCTTCTATTCTTTTCTCTCCACACCTCTTGTTTGAATGTTCGTCTGTTCTTGTCTATCCACTCCTCTTGTTTGAATGACTGTCTGTTCTTGTCTAACCACTCCTCTTGTTTGAATGACCGTTTGTTCTTCTCTATCCACTCCTCTTGTTTGAATGATCTTCTGTTATTTTCTCTCCACTCCTCTTGTTTGAAAGTTCGTCTGTTCTTGTCTATCCACTACTCTTGTTTGAATGTTCGTCTGTTCTTGTCTATCCACTACTATTGTTTGAATGACCGTCTGTTCTTGTCTATCCACTACTCTTGTTTGAATGGCCATCTGTTATTTTATCTCCACTCCTCTTGTTTGAATGTTCGTCTGTTCTTTTCTCTCCTCTCCTCTTGTTTGAATGACCGTCTGTTCTTATCTCTCCAGTCCTCTTGTTTGAATGTTCGTCTGTTCTTGTATATCCACTCCTCTTGTTTGAATGTTCTTCTGTTCTTTTCTCTCCACTCCCCTTGTTTGAATGTTCGTCTGTTCTTGTCTATCCACTCCTCTTGTTTGAATGACCGTCTGTTCTTGTCTATCCACTCCTCTTTTTGACTGACCTTTTGTTCTTGTCTATCCACTCCTCTTCTTTGAATGTTCGTCTGTTCATGTCTATCCACTCCTCTTGTTTGAATGACCGTCCGTTCTGTTCTCTCCACTAATCTTGTTTGATTGTTCTTCTGTTCTTTCTCTCCCCTCCTCTTGCTTGAATGTTCGTCTGTTCTTGTCTATCCACTCCTCTTGTTTGAATGTTCGTCTGTTCTTGTCTATCCACTACTCTTGTTTGACTGACCTTCTGTTCTTGTCTATCCACTCCTCTTCTTTGTATGTTCGTCTGTTCATGTCTATCCACTCCTCTTGTTTGAATGACCGTCTGTTCTTGTATATCCACTCCTCTTGTTTTACTGACCTTCTGTTCTTCTCAATCCACTCCTCTTGTTTGAATGACTGTCGGTTCTTTTCTCTCCACTCCTCTTGTTTGAATGACCGTCTGTTCTGTTCTCTCCACTCCCCTTGTTTGACTGTTCTTCTGTTCTTTTCTCTCCACTCCCCTTGCTTGAATGTTCGTCTGTTCTTGTCTATCCACTCCTCTTGTTTGAATGTTCGTCTGTTCTTGTCTATCCACTCCTCTTGTTTGAATGACCGTCTGCTCTTGTCTATCCAATCCTCTTGTTTGAATGACCGTTTGTTCTTTTCTCTCCACTCCTCTTGTGTGAATGACCGTCTGTTCTTTTCTCTCCAATCCTCTTGTTTGAATGACCGTCAGTTCTTCTCTCTCCACTCCTCTTGTTTGAATGTTCGTCTGTTCTTGTCTATCCACTCCTCCTGTTTGAATGACCGTCTGTTCTTGTCTATCCACTCCTCTTGTTTGACTGACCTTCTGTCCTTGTCTATCCACTCCTCTTGTTTGAATGACCGTCTGGTCTTGTCTATCCACTCCTCTTGTTTGACTGACCTTCTGTTCTTGTCTATCCACTCCTCATATTTGAATGACCGTCTGTTCTTGTCTATCAACTCCTCTTGTTTGAATGGCCATGTGTTATTTTATCTCCACTCCTCTTGTTTGAATGTTCGTCTGTTCTTTTCTCTCCATTCCTCATGTTTGAATGACCGTCTGTTCTTCTCTCTCCAATCCTCTTGTTTGAATGTTCGTATGATCTTGTCTATACAGTCCTCTTGTTTGAATGTTCTTCTGTTCTTTTCTCTCCACTCCTCTTGTTTGAATGTTCGTCTGTTCTTGTCTATCCACTCCTCTTGTTTGAATGACCGCCTGTTCTTGTCTATCCACTCCTCTTGTTTGAATGTTCGTCTGTTCTTGTCTATCCACTCCTCTTGTTTGAATGACCGTCTGTTCTGTTCTCTCCACTCCTCTTGTTTGAATGACCGTCTGTTCTTGTCTATCCACTCCTCTTGTTTGAATGTTCGTCTGTTCTTTTCTCTCCACTCCTCTTGTTTGAATGACCGTCTGTTCTTCTCTCTCCACCCCTCTTGTTTGAATGTTCGTCTGTTCTTGTCTATCCACTCCTCTTGTTTGAATGACCGTCTGTTCTTGTCTATCCTCTCCTCTTGTTTGAATGACCGTCTGTTCTTGTCTATCGACTTCTCTTCTTTTAATGTCCATCTGTTCTTGTCTATCCACTCCTCTTGTTTGAATGTTCGTCTGTTCTTGTCTATCCACTCCTCTTGTTTGAATGACCGTCTGCTCTTGTCTATCCACTCCTCTTGTTTGAATGACCGCCTGTCCTTGTCTATCCAATCCTCTTGTTTGAATGACCGTCTGTTCTTGTCTATCCACTCCTCTTGTTTGAATGACCGTCTGTTCTTCTCTCTCCACTCCTCTGGTTTGAATGTTCGTCTGTTCTTTTCTCTCCACTCCTCTTGTTTGAATGCCCGTCTGTTCTTCTCTCTCCACTCCTGTTTTTTGAATGTTCGTCTGTTCTTGTCTATCCACTCCTCTTGTTTGAATGACCGTCTGTTCTTGTCTATCCACTCCTCTTGTTTGAATGACCGTCTGTTCTTGTCTCTCCGCTCCTCTTGTTTGAATGACCGTCTGTTCTGTTCTCTCCACTCCGCTAGTTTGAATGAACGTTTGTTCTTGTCTATCCACTCCTCTTGATTGAATGTTCGTCTGTTCTTGTCTATCCACTCCTCTTGTTTGAATGACCTTCTGTTCTGTTCTCTCCACTCCTCTTGTTTGAATGACCGTATGTTCTTGTCTATACACTCCTCTTGTTTGAATGTTCGTCTGTTCTTTTCTCTCCATTCCGCTTGTTTGAATGACCGTCTGTTCTTCTCTCTCCACTTCTCTTGTTTGAACGTTCGTCTGTTCTTGCCTATCCACTCCCTTTGCTTGAATGACCGTCTGTTCTTGTCTATCCACTACTCTTGTTTGAATGTTCGTCTGTTCTTGTCTATCCACTACTCTTGTTTGAATGACCGTCTGTTCTTGTCTATCCACTGCTCTTGTTTGAATGGCCATCTGTTATTTTATCTCCACTCCTCTTGTTTGAATGTTCGTCTGTTCTTTTCTCTCCTCTCCTCTTGTTTGAATGACCGTCTGTTCTTCTCTCTCCAGTCCTCTTGTTTGAATGTTCGTCTGTTCTTGTATATCCACTCCTCTTGTTTGAATGTTCTTCTGTTCTATTCTCTCCACTCCCCTTGTTTGAATGTTCGTCTGTTCTTGTCTATCCACTCCTCTTGTTTGAATGACCGTCTGTTCTTGTCTATCCACTCCTCTTTTTGACTGACCTTTTGTTCTTGTCTATCCACTCCTCTTCTTTGAATGTTCGTCTGTTCATGTCTATCCACTCCTCTTGTTTGAATGACCGTCCGTTCTGTTCTCTCCACTAATCTTGTTTGAATGTTCTTCTGTTCTTTCTCTCCCCTCCTCTTGCTTGAATGTTCGTCTGTTCTTGTCTATCCACTCCTCTTGTTTGAATGTTCGTCTGTTCTTGTCTATCCACTACTCTTGTTTGACTGACCTTCTGTTCTTGTCTATCCACTCCTCTTCTTTGTATGTTCGTCTGTTCATGTCTATCCACTCCTCTTGTTTGAATGACCGTCTGTTCTTGTATATCCACTCCTCTTGTTTTACTGACCTTCTGTTCTTCTCAATCCACTCCTCTTGTTTGAATGACTGTCGGTTCTTTTCTCTCCACTCCTCTTGTTTGAATGACCGTCTGTTCTGTTCTCTCCACTCCCCTTGTTTGACTGTTCTTCTGTTCTTTTCTCTCCACTCCCCTTGCTTGAATGTTCGTCTGTTCTTGTCTATCCACTCCTCTTGTTTGAATGTTCGTCTGTTCTTGTCTATCCACTCCTCTTGTTTGAATGACCGTCTGCTCTTGTCTATCCAATCCTCTTGTTTGAATGACCGTTTGTTCTTTTCTCTCCACTCCTCTTGTGTGAATGACCGTCTGTTCTTTTCTCTCCAATCCTCTTGTTTGAATGACCGTCAGTTCTTCTCTCTCCACTCCTCTTGTTTGAATGTTCGTCTGTTCTTGTCTATCCACTCCTCCTGTTTGAATGACCGTCTGTTCTTGTCTATCCACTCCTCTTGTTTGACTGACCTTCTGTCCTTGTCTATCCACTCCTCTTGTTTGAATGACCGTCTGGTCTTGTCTATCGACTCCTCTTGTTTGACTGACCTTCTGTTCTTGTCTATCCACTCCTCATATTTGAATGACCGTCTGTTCTTGTCTATCAACTCCTCTTGTTTGAATGGCCATGTGTTATTTTATCTCCACTCCTCTTGTTTGAATGTTCGTCTGTTCTTTTCTCTCCATTCCTCATGTTTGAATGACCGTCTGTTCTTCTCTCTCCAATCCTCTTGTTTGAATGTTCGTATGATCTTGTCTATACAGTCCTCTTGTTTGAATGTTCTTCTGTTCTTTTCTCTCCACTCCTCTTGTTTGAATGTTCGTCTGTTCTTGTCTATCCACTCCTCTTGTTTGAATGACCGCCTGTTCTTGTCTATCCACTCCTCTTGTTTGAATGTTCGTCTGTTCTTGTCTATCCACTCCTCTTGTTTGAATGACCGTCTGTTCTGTTCTCTCCACTCCTCTTGTTTGAATGACCGTCTGTTCTTGTCTATCCACTCCTCTTGTTTGAATGTTCGTCTGTTCTTTTCTCTCCACTCCTCTTGTTTGAATGACCGTCTGTTCTTCTCTCTCCACCCCTCTTGTTTGAATGTTCGTCTGTTCTTGTCTATCCACTCCTCTTGTTTGAATGACCGTCTGTTCTTGTCTATCCACTCCTCTTGTTTGAATGACCGTCTGTTCTTGTCTATCGACTTCTCTTCTTTTAATGTCCATCTGTTCTTGTCTATCCACTCCTCTTGTTTGAATGTTCGTCTGTTCTTGTCTATCCACTCCTCTTGTTTGAATGACCGTCTGCTCTTGTCTATCCACTCCTCTTGTTTGAATGACCGCCTGTCCTTGTCTATCCAATCCTCTTGTTTGAATGACCGTCTGTTCTTGTCTATCCACTCCTCTTGTTTGAATGACCGTCTGTTCTTCTCTCTCCACTCCTCTGGTTTGAATGTTCGTCTGTTCTTTTCTCTCCACTCCTCTTGTTTGAATGCCCGTCTGTTCTTCTCTCTCCACTCCTGTTTTTTGAATGTTCGTCTGTTCTTGTCTATCCACTCCTCTTGTTTGAATGACCGTCTGTTCTTGTCTATCCACTCCTCTTGTTTGAATGACCGTCTGTTCTTGTCTCTCCGCTCCTCTTGTTTGAATGACCGTCTGTTCTGTTCTCTCCACTCCGCTAGTTTGAATGAACGTTTGTTCTTGTCTATCCACTCCTCTTGATTGAATGTTCGTCTGTTCTTGTCTATCCACTCCTCTTGTTTGAATGACCTTCTGTTCTGTTCTCTCCACTCCTCTTGTTTGAATGACCGTATGTTCTTGTCTATACACTCCTCTTGTTTGAATGTTCGTCTGTTCTTTTCTCTCCATTCCGCTTGTTTGAATGACCGTCTGTTCTTCTCTCTCCACTCCTCTTGTTTGAATGTTCGTCTGTTCTTGCCTATCCACTCCCTTTGCTTGAATGACCGTCTGTTCTTGTCTATCGACTTCTCTTCTTTTAATGTCCATCTGTTCTTGTCTCTCCGTTCCTCTTTTTTGAATGACCGTCTGTCCTGTTCTCTCCACTCCTCTAGTTTGAATGACCGTTTGTTCTTGTCTATCCACTCTTCTTGTTTGAATGGTCTTCTGTTCTTTTCTCTCCACTCCTCTTGTTTGAATGTTCGTCTGTTCTTGTCTATCCACTCCTCTTGTTTGAATGACCGTCAGTTCTTGTCTATCCACTCCACGTGTTTGAATGACCGTTTGTTCCTCTCTATCCACACCTCTTGTTTGAATGTTCGTCTGTTCTTGTCTATCCACTCCTCTTGTTTGAATGACCATCTTTTCTGTTCTCTCCACTCCTCTTGTTTGAATGACCGTCTGTTCTTGTCTATCCAATCCTATAGTTTGAATGTTCTTCTGTTATTTTCTCTCCACTCCTCCTGTTTGAATGTTCGTCTGTTCTTGTCTATCCACTCCTCTTTTTTGAATGTTCTTCTGTTATTTTCTCTCCACTCCTCTTGTTTGAATGTTCGTCTGTTCTTGTCTACCCACTCCTCTTGTTTGAATGACCGTCTGTTCTTGTCTGTCCTCTCCTCTTGTTTGAATGACCTATGTTCTTGTCTATCCACTCCTCTTGTTTGAATGTTCTTCTGTTATTTTCTCTCCAATCCACTTGTTTGAATGTTCGTCTGTTCTTGTCTATCCACTCCTCTTGCTTGAATGACCGTCTGTTCTTGTCTATCCACTCCTCTTGTTTGAATGTCCGTCTGTTCTTCTCTCTCCACTCCCCTTGTTTCAATGTTCGTCTGTTCCTGTCAATCCACACCTCTTGTTTGTATGATCGTCTGTCCTTTTCCCTCCACTCTTCTTGTTTGAATGACCGTCTGTTCTTCTCTCTCCACTCCTTTTGTTTGAATGTTCGTCTGTTCTTGTCTATCCACTCCTCTTGTTTGAATGACCGTCTGTTCTTGTCTCTCCACTCCTCTTGTTTGAATGTTCGTCTGTTCTTTTCTCTCCACCCCTCTTGTTTGAATGACCGTCTGTTCTTCTCTCTCCACTCCTCTTGTTTCAATATTTGCCTCTTCTTGTCTATCCACTCCTCTTGTATCAGTGTTCGTCCGTTCTTGTCTCTCCACTCCTCTTGTTTGAATGACCGTCTGTTCTGTTCTCTCCACTCCTCTTGTTTGAATGGTCTTCTGTTCTTTTCTCTCCACTCCTCTTGCTTGAATGTCCTTCTGTTCTTTTCTCTCCACTCCTCTTGCTTGAGTGTTCGTCTGTTCTGTTATCTCCACTCCTCTTGCTTGAATGTTCTTCTGTTCTTTTCTCTCCACTCCTCTTGTTTGAATTACCGTTTGTACTTCTCTCTCCACTCCTCTTGTTTGAATGTTGGTCTGTTCTTGTCTATCCACTCCTCTTGTTTGAATGACCGTCTGTTCTTTTCTCTCCACTCCTCTTGCTTGAATTTTCTTCTGTTCTTTTCTCTCCACACCTCTTGTTTGAATGTTTTTCTGTTCTTTTCTCTCCACTCCTCTTGCTTGAATGTTCTTCTGTTCTTTTCTCTCCATTCCTCTTGCTTGAATGTTCGTCTATTCTTGTCTATCCACTCCTCTTGTTTGAATGACCATCTGTTCTTTTCTCTCCACTCCTCTTGTTTCAATTTTCGTCAGTTCTTTGCTCTCCACACCTCTTGTTTGAATGGCCGTCTGTTCTTTTCCCTCCACTCCTCTTGCTTGAATGTTCTTCTGTACTTTTCTCTCCACGCCTCTTGTTTGAATGTTCTTCTATTCATTTCTCTCCACTCTTCTTGTTCGAATGTTCTTCTATTCTTTTCTCTCCACACCTCTTGTTTGAATGTTCGTCTGTTCTTGTCTATCCACTCCTCTTGTTTGAATGACTCTCTGTTCTTGCCTCTCCACTCCTCTTGTTTGAATCACCGTTTGTTCTTGTCTATCCACTGCTCTTGTTTGAATGTTCGTCTGTTCTTGTCTATCCACTCCTCTTTTTTGAATGACCGTCTGTTCTGTTCTCTCCACTCCTCTTGTTTGAATGACCTTCTGTTCTTGTCTATCCACTCCTCTTGTTTGAATGTTCTTCTGTTATTTTCTGTCCACTCCTCTTGTTTGAATGTTCGTCTGTTCTTGTCTATCCACTCATCTTGTTTGAATGTTCTTCTGTTATTTTCCCTCCACTCCTCTTGTTTGAATGTTCGCCTGTTCTTGTCTATCCACTCCTCTTGTTTGAATGACCGTCTGTTCTTTTCTCTCCACTCCTCTTGTTTGAATGACGGTCTGTTCTGTTCTCTCCACTCCTCTTGTTTGAATGTTCTTCTGTTCTTTTCTCTCCACTCCTCTTGTTTGAATGTTCTTCTGTTCTTGTCTATCCACTCCTCTTGCTTGAATGACCGTCTGTTCTTTTCTCTCCACTCCTCTTGTTTGAATGTTCGTCTGTTCCTGTCTATCCAGTCCTCTTGTTTAAATGACCGTCTGTTCTTGTCTATCCACTCCTCTTGTTTGAATGACCGTCTGTTCTTGTCTATCCACTCCTCTTGTTTGAATGTTCGTCTGTTCATGTCTATCCACTCCTCTTATTTGAATGACGGTCTGTTCTTGTCTATCCACTCCTCTTGTTTGAATGACAGTCTTTTCTTGTCTGTCCACTCCTCTTGTTTGAATGTTCGTCTGTTCTTGTCTATCCAGTCCTCTTGTTTAAATGACCGTCTGTTCTTGTCTATCCACTCCTCTTGTTTGAATGTTCGTCTGTTCTTGTCTATACACTCCTCTAGTTTGAATGACCGTATGTTTTAGTCCATCCACTCCTCTTCTTTGAATGTTCGTCTGTTCTTGTCTATCCACTCCTCATGTTTGAATGACCGTCTGTTCTTCTCTCTCCAATCGTCTTGTTTGAATGTTCGTCTGTTCTTGTCAATCCACTCCTCTTGTATGAATATTCTTCTGTTCTTTTCTCTCCACTCCCCTTGTTTGAATGTTCGTCTGTACTTGTCTATCCACTCCTCTTGTTTGAATGACCGTCTGTTCTTGTCTATCCACTCCTCTTGTTCGAATTACCGTTTGTTCTTGTATATCCAGTCCTCTTGTTTGAATGTTCGTCTGTTCTTGCCTATCCATTCCTCTTGTTTGAATGTTCGTCTGTTCAGGTTCTCTCCACTCCTCTTGTTTGACTGACCGTCTGTTCTTGTCTATCCACTCCTCTTGTTTGAATGTTCGTCTGTTCTTTTCTCTCTACTTCTCTTGTTTGAATGACCGTCTGTTCTTCTCCCTCCACTTCTCTTGTTTGAATGTTCGTCTGTTCTTGTCTATCCGCTCCTCTTGTTGGAATGACCGTCTGTTCTTGTCTATCCACTCCTCTTGTTTGAATGACCGTCTGTTCTTGTCTATCCATTTCTCTTCTCTGAATGTCCTTTTGCTCTTGTCTCTCTGCTCCTCTTGTTTGAATGACCGTCTGTTCTGTTCTCTCCACTCCTCTTGTTTGAATGACCGTTTGTTCTTGTCTATCTACTCTTCTTGTTCGAATGTTCTTCTATTCTTTTCTCTCCACACCTCTTGTTTGAATGTTCGTCTGTTCTTGTCTATCCACTCCTCTTGTTTGAATGACTGTCTGTTCTTGTCTAACCACTCCTCTTGTTTGAATGACGGTTTGTTCTTGTCTATCCATTCCTCTTGTTTGAATGTTCTTCTTTTATTTTCTCTCCACTCCTCTTGTTTGAATGTTCGTCTGTTCTTGTCTATCCACTCCTCTTGCTTGAATGTCCGTCTGTTCTTTTCTCTCCACTCCTTTTGTTTGAATGTTCGTCTGTTCTTGTCTATCCAGTCCTCTTGTTTAAATGACCGTCTGTTCTTGTCTATCCACTCATGTTTGAATGACCGTCTGTTCTTGTTTATCCACTCCTCCTGTTTGAATGTTCGCCTGTTCTTGTCTATCCACTCCTCTTGTTTGAATGACCATCTGTTCTTGTCTATCCACTCCTCTTGTTTGAATAACCGTCTGTCCTTGTCTCTCCACTCCTCTTGTTTGAATGTTCGTCTTTTCTTGCCTATCCACTCCTCTTGTTTGAATGACCGTCTGTTCTTGTCTATCCACTCCTCTTGTTCGAATAACCGTCTGTTCTTTTCTCTCCACTCCTCTTGTTTGAATGACCGTCAGTTCTTCTCTCTCCACTCCTCTTGTTTGAATGTTCGTCTGTTCTTGTCAATCCACTCCTCTTGTTTGAATGACCGTCGGTTCTTGTCTATCCACTCCTCTTGTTTAATGGCCATCTGTTTTTTTATCTCCACTCCTCCTGTTTGAATATTCGTCTGTTCTTTTCTCTCCACTCCTCTTGTTTGAATGACCGTCTGTTCTTCTCTCTCCACTCCTCTTGTTTGAATGTTCGTCTGTTCTTGTCTATCCACTCCTCGTGTTTGAATATTCTTCTGTTCTTTTCTCTCCACTCCTCTTGTTTGAATGTTCGTCTGTTCTTGTCTATCCACTCCTCTTGTTTGAATGACCGTCTTTTCTTTTCTATCCACTCCTCTTGTTTGAATGTTCGTCTGTTCTTGTCTATCCACTCCTCTTGTTTGAATGACCGTCTGTTCTGTTCTCTCCACTCCTCTTGTTTGAATGACCGTCTGTTCTTGTCTATCCACTCCTCTTGTTTAAATGTTCGTCTGTTCTTGTCTCTCCCATCCTCTTGTTTGAATGACCGTCTGTTCTTGTCTACCCACTCCTCATGTTTGAATGACCGTCTGTTCTTGTCTATCCACTCCTCTTGTTTTAATGACCGTCTGTTCTTGTCTATCCACTCCTCTTGTTTGAAAGACCGTCCGTTCTTGTCTATCCACTTCTCTTCTTTGAATGTCCATCTGTTCTTTTCTCTCCGCTCCTCTTGTTTGAATCACCGTCTGTTCTCTCCACTCCTCTTGTTTGAATGACCGTCTGTTCTTGTCTATCCACTCCTCTTGTTTGAATGTTCGTCTGTTCTTGTCTATCCACTCCTCTCGTTTGAATGACCGTCTGTTCTTGTCTCTCCGCTCCTCTTGTTTGAATGTTCGTCTGTTCTTGCCTATCCATTCCTCTTGTTTGAATGCTCGTCTGTTCAGTTCTCTCCACTCCTCTTGTTTGACTGACCGTCTGTTCTTGTCTATCCACTCCTCTTGTTTGAATGTTCGTCTGTTCTTTTCTCTCTACTTCTCTTGTTTGAATGACCGTCTGTTCTTCTCTCTCCACTTCTCTTGTTTGAATGTTCGTCTGTTCTTGTCTATCCGCTCCTTTTGTTGGAATGACCGTCTGTTCTTGTCTATCCACTCCTCTTGTTTGAATGACCGTCTGTTCTTGTCTATCCACTTCTCTTCTCTGAATGTCCTTTTGCTCTTGTCTCTCCGCTCCTCTTGTTTGAATGACCGTCTGTTCTGTTCTCTCCACTCCTCTTGTTTGAATGACCGTTTGTTCTTGTCTATCTACTCTTCTTGTTCGAATGTTCTTCTATTCTTTTCTCTCCACACCTCTTGTTTGAATGTTCGTCTGTTCTTGTCTATCCACTCCTCTTGTTTGAATGACTGTCTGTTCTTGTCTAACCACTCCTCTTGTTTGAATGACGGTTTGTTCTTGTCTATCCATTCCTCTTGTTTGAATGTTCTTCTTTTATTTTCTCTCCACTCCTCTTGTTTGAATGTTCGTCTGTTCTTGTCTATCCACTCCTCTTGCTTGAATGTCCGTCTGTTCTTTTCTCTCCACTCCTCTTGTTTGAATGTTCGTCTGTTCTTGTCTATCCAGTCCTCTTGTTTAAATGACCGTCTGTTCTTGTCTATCCACTCTTGTTTGAATGACCGTCTGTTCTTGTCTATCCACTCCTCCTGTTTGAATGTTCGCCTGTTCTTGTCTATCCACTCCTCTTGTTTGAATGGCCATCTGTTTTTTTATCTCCACTCCTCCTGTTTGAATATTCGTCTGTTCTTTTCTCTCCACTCCTCTTGTTTGAATGACCGTCTGTTCTTCTCTCTCCACTCCTCTTGTTTGAATGTTCGTCTGTTCTTGTCTATCCACTCCTCGTGTTTGAATATTCTTCTGTTCTTTTCTCTCCACTCCTCTTGTTTGAATGTTCGTCTGTTCTTGTCTATCCACTCCTCTTGTTTGAATGACCGTCTTTTCTTTTCTATCCACTCCTCTTGTTTGAATGTTCGTCTGTTCTTGTCTATCCACTCCTCTTGTTTGAATGACCGTCTGTTCTGTTCTCTCCACTCCTCTTGTTTGAATGACCGTCTGTTCTTGTCTATCCACTCCTCTTGTTTGAATGTTCGTCTGTTCTTGTCTATCCCATCCTCTTGTTTGAATGACCGTCTGTTCTTGTCTATCCGCTCCTCATGTTTGAATGACCGTCTGTTCTTGTCTATCCACTCCTCTTGTTTTAATGACCGTCTGTTCTTGTCTATCCACTCCTCTTGTTTGAAAGACCGTCTGTTCTTGTCTATCCACTTCTCTTCTTTGAATGTCCATCTGTTCTTTTCTCTCCGCTCCTCTTGTTTGAATCACCGTCTGTTCTGTTCTCTCCACTCCTCTTGTTTGAATGACCGTCTGTTCTTGTCTATCCACTCCTCTTGTTTGAATGTTCGTCTGTTCTTGTCTATCCACTCCTCTCGTTTGAATGACCGTCTGTTCTTGTCTCTCCGCTCCTCTTGTTTGAATGTTCGTCTGTTCTTGTCTATCCACTCGTCTTGTTTGAATGTTCTTCTGTTTTTCTCTCCACTCCTCTTGTTTGCGTGTTTGTTTGTTCTTGTCTTTCCATTCCTCTTGTCTCCATGTTCGTCTTTTCTTTTCTCTCCTGTGCTCTTGTTTGCATGTTCGTTTAATTATATTATTTTTTATTTATTTTATTTAATTTATTCACTTAACTTACACGTATTGGTTTTATTTATTTAGTTTAGTTACTTATTTCTTGTCCTTCTTTGAATTGGACCTACTGGGGACTGCGCTTGTTCAACTGTTGTGTTTTGAGTTTTGCCCATTACTGATGCATCTTTTCCCGTTGTATTATTTTCTTTCCTCCGTCCAGGGGGTGTCTTTCCTTAGTGCTTTTATCTGAAAACTGCGTACTGCCTTAATATTTTAAATCACATCCCTGCGGTGGTTGAGCAGTAGCTTCAATGCTGGAGGTCCAGTCCTGCTAACTAAGCGATTGCCTCTGGGGTTACTTAGTGATAATGTGAAAATGAGCTAGAAAGTGTACGACGTGGTAAGTCTTGCACAATGTGTGTAAATTATTATAGATTTCGCTCATTACAGCGTCTCTGGACGTCTGCTAGACTGCTCCATTTCAATCGACTGGCTGTTAGGAATGTCTGTCAATGATATGGCTTGAATGGCATTAAGGATACTCTTACTCCACTGAAAGAGTTCATGAAACATTTTATATTTCTGAGTTGGTTGGTTCTTAAGTTTAGGGGCTGCGACAACACGGTACCCGTGTACTTTGGGTGTGTGTAGAATCTGTCTGTTAACCGGTGTTAATTGTGATGACTGTATTAGTGTGTGAATCTGTTTTTTTATTTTCTTATTTTGATTACGGTACTTCAACTTAGAATTTTTCAAATAGTTCCTACTTTTGCCGCCAAGCGCCACCGTCAACGACTACTAGGCCAAGTTCAGAACTTAACTACTAGGCGCCACCGCAGTCGGCTCTTGGCAACGAACGTAGAAACCTAAGAGCGTTGTTTACATTCTTAACCTTTTCAATTTAGCTTCACACCGGTGCAATTAGTGGAAGGTTCTTTAACATGCCATAAATCTATGACATGGGACCGCCGGCTTTACTTCCCCTCCGAAGGTATACTGAGGGATTTTTAACGCTCTTGAAAAAACCGACGGCTTCGGCCGGGTTTGAACCCGCTTTCTTGGACATAGAAGCTCAGCATGCTGTCAAGTACGCCACCGAAGCCGCCAAATATTTCTGACTGTGACTTTGTTGAAATTTACATGCTTAGCCTACTGTATATTATTTCCTTGTTAATAATTTCATTCACTTTGTTTCGAATATATTTTCGTAGATACGTATTTATATTGAAGGGAGCTGGGTGTGTGGCGCGGTGGTAACGTTCTCGCCTGCTGTACCCAAGGTTGAGGGATTAAATCCTAGCGCAGTCAGATGACATTTGAGGATGCTTTACGGCAAGGGAGTTGTATAAGTGTGTTAACCGGCACTTTAAAGATTCCTTTCCGGAAATATTCCGAAAACACAACGTCTCTAAAATCACCGATAGTTGATAGGGACGTAAAACCAATAACATTAGTTTTATGCATTGAGGGGGTTGCATTGTCATACCAGTATGGGGCACTAAAAATGCTAAGTACGGCCCTGGGTGGTCATATTATCCATTCCTTGTCATGTGGAAAGTAGGCCTACTGATATTTCGATAGACGGTAATAACTTCAAAGAAACTGCAAAAGGACGTCTGTGTAGTGTCTCTGTTTGTGGGTAGGTGACCTCACTATTCCGCCCTTAAAAGAAAAGAATTATCACCATCATCGTTGTTTGTTACGGTCCTTTTGCTAGCGCTGTCACTTTTACTGCCGGTACTGTCACTCGGTTCGAGAGCAAACTTCCGAGATCACACTTGTTTTTCAAATACTATTTGCCGTTGATACGGCTGCATAATAATAATTATAATTATTCATATTATTAGGGGCGTTATGACGCTGTGGTCAAGATACTTGCATCTCACCAAGGAGGATCTGGTTTGATTCCCGCATGAGGGATTTTTGAAGTGAAATGTCATATCCTGTGGTTCGGATTCCTCGTCAGAAAATGAGGTCCAGTGGCTTAAGAACGCGAGGCTAACGGTCACCAAAATAAATTACAAGCTTCCTTCCTGTTATATCTATTATTATAATAATAATAATTATTATTATTAAAATAAAGCCAATTTTACCAAGACGCAGGCGCAGTACTAGTTGATGGTATTATTCAATTACAGCTGGCGTACGTTTCCCAGGACCAGAGCTGGAGATAACTTTGTGACGGGGCCGAGGTTTCCCATGCCACCTCTAATAGTGGTACAACGATTCTCAAATTAATTTCCTGTCGAGTGAAAGTAATTCAATCTGACATCAACAACAGCCATAAATCGATGACGGAGATAATCTGTGGGTCGATGCAATATTTCACGTCGCAGTAAACCTCGTTAATGCTTCCTTATGGGTTTAGTAATGAGGAAACACATTACTTCCGTATACTCTATTAACTTGCTATCAGAGCACAATCAATTGAATCGCTGCAGTGTGATTCAAGCGCTGCTTTAATGGGTAGGCCTGCCTGGGCATTTTGTGAAAGGAAACGTCCTTTATCCTTATATTAAACCTTTTTCCGTATAAGTTATCTGTCTGTTTATGAAACATACGCGGGATGTTCCGAAATACGTTTCGTCAGAGACTGTTTATTGCCAAACTGGCATACACCATAGAATCATAAACTATACACCCTGCACTATTAGCCTACTATTGATTTTTGCAAAAAATGAAAGTAAACTTTTAGCCTCCTTTCGATTTTTGTAAAAAATTAAAGTAGACTTATGAGATCTACACAGGGCCAAAAAATTCTACCTGTTTGTGTGTGAGTGTGTATATGTGTGTGTACTCTGTATGTCTGTCTGCCCCCCCCCCCTATCAATTCAAACACGGTGAAACCGAATTGAACGAAATTTGGTACAGAGGTAGCACTAACAAAGGGCACCTCAGTGCCATGTTTTATATTACCGCCATCTTTACGAAAACTTCATGGCGGCCACTCAAATGGTCAAAACTTAACATTAAATTACGACCAAACTAATCATCGGATCTTAACGAAATTTGATAAAAGCATTACCTTCATTTGAGGCACGTACTGTGCTCCAAGTACAAGGTCCTCAGCCGTACTATTTAGCGATAGCGGCCGTGTGAATTATGCAACTATTATAATCAAAAGCTTAAGACCCACCAATTCCAATTATCGAGCCAAGGGTGGTTTGAACTATCCTAAAGGACGTGATCCGTTATTTATTATAATTTAATATTATAACATTATACTGTATGAGTGACTTAAAAGAGCTGAGCCGTCTCTGTCACATGACAGCTGACCTCTTGTGACTGTCTTATATTTCAGTAGTTTAATTATGTTGTATGCGATATACCCTACTGATGGAAATAATATAAACTTTGTATGAAATGATTTATAATGAAGATGTACTGCAGTGAAGAAATCGTTTATTTCAAGACATTATTTGCTATCACGTTGTATCTAAGTCAGTTAATAACACTGATGTGTTAAGGACATATTTGGCTCTGGGCTAGAGCGTTAGTCTCTCACGCGGTTTACTGGGGATCGAAATCAACTAGAGTTACCTTTTTTTTTTACTTGAATTATTTTAGAAATGTTGTGGACGAGCTCTTTACACAGATACTAAATAAAATGCCATTTATCTCAAAGGAGAGGCTAATGTATACACTCCTTTATTAATAACCACAGTCCCAGCATCGCACATAAACAGAAGACATTAGAAAAATAAGAATATAAGAGCAAGATACACATTGTTATTAACCACAGCCTTATCAATGCCTATGTACGTTGCTGTCCTCCTGTGGGCTACGTGGGTAATTGTTCCAAACATTCCGCTTTGTGAATCCCTGGTCTCCTGAAGTAAGGCAATTTTGTAAGAGTTCAACTTCTAGCCGTGACCACGTTCCGATAACCTTTAAGCACTGCCTGCTGGATCGCCTCCCTCCTGGTTGCTTTAAACTGCATGCCCATTCCACACTCAGAGGCGTACAAGATATACATTAATTCATTGCTAGGTTGCAGCACCAGCCTACTGTGACCGCCGCGGATTTTTAAGGAGGAAGATACCTAAAACGAAGGATTCTTAAGTTTGAAGGCTTTATATCTAGATTAACAGACGTGAATGCATTACAGTAAATTAGTAGTTTTGATACTAAATCATCATAAAGTTTATAATATTGATTTAGACACTTACTGGCTAATTATCAATATAAAAGGAAACAAAAATACATGGTGGTGGAGTGATTGTTTTAGGGGTGAGGACAAAGAGTTGTAAGTATACCCATACATATTGGAGAAAGTAGGCTATTGTTCTTTGCCGAACATCTTGTTTTTCGACATAGTCGCCACAGACATTGAGCCACTTATCGTACGTAGCGTGCATTCAGTTTGAAGAAACCACTCTGGTAAAATTCGGTGCCCTGCGATGCAAGGAATTGTCGTACAGCCTGCTCCGGGGTCATGCTATCTTATGGACACTTTTCGGTAACCCACATATCATGGAGCATGTGATGGGCCCGGACGGGACCATTACGCAGTGTGGACACCACGTATGCCATCGTTATGTGCCTGTTCGCTAACACCATGTCCTGTACTCGAACAATGTTGTTTTCATTCGTGGATGTAGAGGGACGCCCACTCTAATCTTCATCCTCCACAGGCTGCTGCCCTTCACTGAATATTTGACGATACATGACCGGTTCACCATACACGGTCTGTAGGCGTTCATGGATGACTGACGCACTAGTCACACGTGCCCATTCATACCATATAATAGTACGCACTTATATTGGTGACCACGTTGTCAGTAGGCGGCTTCGGTGGCGTAGTTGGTAGCATGCTGAGATTCTATGCCCAAGAACGCGAGTTCAAATCCGGCCGAAGTCGTCGGATTTTTTAAGAGCGTTAAAAATCCCTCAGTATGTCTTCCTTCGGAGGGAAAGTAAAGCCGGCGGTCCTATGTCATATATTTATGGCATGTTAAAGAACCTTCCACTAATTAGACCTGTGTGAAGCTAAATTGTATAGGTTAGGAATGTAAAGAACGCTCTTAGGTTCCTACGTTCGTTGTCAAGAGCCGACTGCGGTGGCGTCTGGTGGCTAAGTTATGAACTAGTAGTCGTTGACGGTGGCGTTTGGCAGCAAAAGTTGGAACTATTTGAGAAATTCAAAAGTCTGCTGTCCTTACATGAATTAGAAAACAGATAACACACACTAATACAGTCATCACAATTAACACCGGTTATCAGACAGAATCTACACACACCCAAAGTACACGGGGCTACATGACCGCGTTGTTGGAGCCCCTAAACTTAAGAACCAACCACGTTGCCAGTACACGTCTGTCTGTCATCGAGAGTTGTACTCGAATGATATCGGGACGCCGGTCTGCTGCTCCTCTCTCTTCGTCGGCATTCTGCGCATGCGTCATTCCCCCTCCGCTGGCACTCCTTCCGTCGTTGAACCAGCCACGGGTGTGAATAATTATGGTGATTGTTTGTGTCAACTGGTGTACCATACTCGGTTCGTAGGGCAGGCAAGTTTAGAGCTCGCCTAGTCGACCAGCTACCGAGTGCTTGGTTCCTGAATGAGCATAAGAACATACATCCCAGTCTCGACCTTACTCAACGCATGCGTAACACTGGGCCATCATGTTGAGATGCTGCCTGTCGTTTCCGATCTCTTACGATTGCCTACTACTAACACCTCTGTCACGAGTTGTCAACAATCATGCACCTAGACGTAAAATGTTACATATACTGTGACTTTTGTTTATAAGTATTAAGTGAATTTACTGCTCGTATTTGTGTTCTGTGAACATCTTCTGTAAGTCCATAAAGTCCAAATCCCTGAGAACTTAATATCGATCCACTACTGGTTTATTTATTTATCTATTTACTGGTGTATTTGTGATATGATCTATCCCTAATAGTTAGTGTGAGGTGTCGATAACTCCCATCCACGTCGTCTTTATGACACAAAATTGCGTGTGAGAATGGGATATTAGAGACATATATCACGTTCCAGTGACCATGGTGATGTTTATTGCTTTCTAGGACAATACAATGCATATAAATTGGTTTACTGCTAACGTCAGTTCCTTGCTATCAAAACCGTTCTAATATTCCGACCAAATTATTGCGATAGTGATACAAAATGACTGGCACTGACAACATGACATAAATTAACTATTTTAACATGAGAATTTCCAGAACAATTTATGATATTTATTCAACCTTCTAGTTTAGCAAACAAAAAAAGAAGGTAAAACAAAGTCAAAATAACGATACACTTACTAAAGCTAATAATGTGAGTCTTAGACAAATTTTATTAATGTCGTACTATCACATACTTGCGTAAATATTTTTTTTATTGTTCATACTCTCTGCAAGCCCCACTACATAAGTAGTACTACATGCACTTACATTACATTTTATAAATGAACAAAATAAATTACATTATAATAATTCAATAATTACTAGATGACTTAGTCTTAACAATATCAAACAATATTATTCATTGTTTTTCCTCAGAGCTTGAAAATCCAGAGCATTAACAAATTTAGAAAATTCCTTCAAATACTTTTTTAATAGCACAGATTTCTGAATCGGCCAGTTATCATCTCTATTAACACTATTGATCAAGAATTGCCTAATATTTTTCACTTCACTGCACACGAAAATTATATGATCTATAGTCTGAGGGCTACTTTTACAGGAACACTCGGGATTACGTATAATTTTAAGTCTGTGTAAGTACGAAGCAATATTTCCATGTCCAGTCAGTATTGTAGTCGTATTAGGTGTTAAGGTGATTTTGGATTTTAATCTACCTGCAACTGTTGGAAAGAATTCTTTTGTAAGTGTGCCTTTTGAAGTTTGTTCCCATTTTTTCTGCCATTCATGAATTGATTCTTCTTTGAGATTTCTTTTAAAAGTTGAGATGGCTATTCTATCGAAACAAACCTCGCTTAATTTTGTAGCCTCCTTTGCAATTTTATCAGCCAGTTCATTGCCTGCAACACCTGTATGTGCCTTAACCCATTCAAATTTTACTATCCATTTTTTTTTCTTTTTAGAATAGCTGTAGTCCTTCTTATATTCTCAATTAGTTCGTTATGATTTCTGAAGTCCGCAATGGAGTCAATTGCTATTTTACTATCTGTGTAAATAATTACTTTCTTATCTTCATCATCCTCTGTCCTAGTAGTATCTAAGAACTCCAGAGATTTAAGTATAGCTAATTGCTCCGCCTGATTATTCGAACAGTTGTCTTGCAGTCTATATTTCAATTGGTCTACTAATTCGTGCAATCTGAATATAGCTATGCCAGCTCCCACTCCTTCTTCACTTTTGCTTCCATCTGTGTAAATTTTCCATGGGATATATTCATTTAATACTATTCTTGGATCTTCGGTACCAGGAAAATAGGCAGGATGGAGCCATCTGATAGGTTTTTCGGGGTGGTCAATGACATAATTCATAGTTGTTTTTCCTGATTTGGTTTTGTATAGAGTAACAATCTCTTTAGCCATTATATCTATAGGAGTAATTCCTGTAATAATGCACAGTGCCTCATGAGATACAGTGCGGTACGATTTTGCTATTCTCAAGAGAATAAGTCTTTGCACTCTCACGTATTTAATCATATTACATTTCTTTTCTAGGGATTCAATCCAGATCGGAGCAGCATATAACAGCATTGGCAATATTGCTCCTTTATAAATTGTTTCCAAAGCCTGGTGTTTTAGACCCCATCCTATTCTAGCCGATTTTGATAATGCGTTTATTAATTTAATACATTGTTCACTAACTTTATTGATGTGGTCATTGAACTTAAAGCGAGAGTCTATAGTTATTCCTAGATATTCCATCGTATCTACTTGTACAAGACGTTTCCAATTCATAAAGATATCAATTGTCTTCTTTGCTTTTCTTCTTCTTGATATTAGAATAACTCTTGACTTACTTTCATTAAAACGGGTTTTGTTTTCTGTTGACCACTTAGTAACTTTCCGTAATTCCATATTCACAATATTTTCTGCTTCAATTTCAGTTTCAGCCCTGACTGCAATTATAAGGTCGTCAGCAAATGCTATAGCTTTGGTGTTTTTACCGTATTCCAAACTGAGCAGTGAATTATACTGTACATTCCAGTACCCCGGTCCACAACATGAACCTTGAGGACATCCTTTATTAACTACTGTTTCTACTTGGATACTATTGGAATTCATGAACGTCGTTCTATCCTTGAAGTAGCTCTTAGTCAGGTAGTACAAATTTCTCGGGCATTTGAAGTCTTTTAGGGCCTTTAGGACGCATGGCCACCACGCAGAGTCAAAAGCTCCTTTGACATCAAGACTAACTATAACGGTAATTTGACCATTTTTGAACGCCTCAGTTATAAATTCCTTAAGTGCCATAGCTGCATCAGTAGTAGACCTTTGAACTGTGAAGCCATATTGATTTTCGTTCAGTAGTTTATTGGTATAGAGGTAGTGATTTATTCTATTTATTAGAAGTTTCTCTAATACTTTGCCCGCCACATTTATCAGGCTTATTGGTCGGAATTTAGAGGGATCCTAATTTGTAATATTAACCCAGGGGAATTAAGACCTTTTCCAAAAAGAAACTCATGGCAGCCTGTACTGTAGTATTCATAAAGTATAACAATAATAATAATAATAATAATAATAATAATAATAATAATAATAAATAATAATAATAATGTTGGTTTTACGTTCCTCTTAACTACTGCAGCTGTTAGAGACGCCGGGGTGCCAGAATTTTGCCCCGAAGGGGATCTTTAACGTGCCCGTAAATCTACTGACACGTATCCCTCACATTTGCGCACCATCAAATGTCATCTGACTGCGCCAGGATTCGATCCTGCAACCTAGGACACAGCAGGAGAGAACGATCCCTTTGAACCACGCGGCCAGTCGTTCTTAAAATAGGGTACGATATGAAAATGTTTTAAGAAATATTTTTAAGGTTATGCACTCATTTTCGTCTGCCATGTGAGTCCGATGCCCCATGACCACTATCTGCTCTCATTTCAAACCCTAATAAGTCCCTCGTTTGGCTGCTTTTGAATTAATGCCACAATACTGGGATAGTATTACGCTCTGACCTGCTACGCATCGGGAAGTTGCAATATACTTCTCAAATTCCCTCCTCGTCTTTGAAATAGAAAGAGAAGTGAAATGGTTGACAACACAAGATCTTAACTTCAGAGGTACTGTAGTTTCTATTTTATTTTATGTGTGTTATGTACTATTTTTTTATTAGCGTATGACTTTTAGTGCCGGCAGTGTCCGAGGACATGTTCGGATCGCCAGAGTTTGTAGCTGCTTCTATGCGGACACCGATGGGGTGAGCTACAAATGCCGTCGCGTGTGGAGTGTTGTCCGGAAGGAAAGTGTGAATGTAAGTACGAGGAATTGGAAGGTAGCGGCTGTGGCCCATAGTTAGGGACCAACCCCGGCATTTGCCTGGAAGGAAGATGGGAAACCACAGAAAACCATTTTCAAGGTTGCCGGCAGGGGGATTCGAACCTCCTCGCCTCCCGGATGTGAGCGATTGCCTGCAGCCACGCCGTAACAACCACGGCTAACTCACCCGGTTGTTATATAATAAGTCATGGGAAGTGAATTAAGATCCTTGCGCTAAACTTTTGATACCTAGGTATGCCAGACAAGCACCAGCTTTCAACGTGCCAGCGATTCTACTGATACTACTCTCTGACATTCAAGCAGCCTTTCCAATTGCCTCTGCCGGAATTCAATCCCGCAATCTCACGTACAATAGGTGAGAACCTTGACAGCTACGCCACAGAACCAACTAGTTGTATTTTTTTTGTCTGTTACTTGACAATTGATATTACATGTTTTCAATCGGTCAACACATTGTAATCTCAATTACTAGGACATGCTAAAAATAACATGAAAAATTACATTTGATAAAAAAATATTTTGCTTTTGGACTACAGTAATTAGATTACAATGTGTTGTCCAACTGAGGAGTTGTAATATCAATTATAAATAAGGCAACACTGACAAAAAGGGTTCTTGCCTGATGTGCCCAAGGATACTGGATCGAATATTGGCACAGTCAGTTTGCATCTGATGGTGTACAAATGCGAGGGAGCCGTGTCAGTAGATTCACTGGCACGTTAAAGATCCCCTTCAGGGCAGAATTCCGGCACACCGACAACTCTAAAAACCACAACAGGTACGTAAATCCAATAACATTATTATTGAAAGAACGGCTTCGAAGATATGACATGAGAAGAATATTCGAAATTTACACTTTTTGATGTTTGTGACTTTTTAACTTGATTTTACTTATGCACGCCTGTGGCTAAGCATTTCTTTGACCAGCCCTGACCTGACCCGCGACGTCAAGTGCGCGATTTGAAAGCCTTTCAGCCCTTAAGCTTTTAGAGCTATGCCATTATGAATTGGAGAAAATTGACAGCATTTGTTTGAGGGAGGGGTGTTGGGTGGTTACCTGTGGGAATTTAACTGACCAGTGTGTGACCCTGTGCACAAGACACGGAATGAAAGGCATCAGAAAGAGCCAAAGGGGCAAATTTGTGGAAGGGGAAAAGAGATAATTGAAAGAGTTAGTGCCAAGAGAGGCATGTAAATAAAGATTCATTCGATGATGATTCTGGGACGTTTTTGGAGCGCTCCAGTAGTTTGGTAACCACCCAACGTGTTGATGATGGTTAGGGTTCATAGTAGCCTTATTGTGTAACTTAAGTGCCCGCTTTCTGCCTTCTGGCTTGACCCACGCAGGCGAAGCCGACTTCGTTGCGTTTGATTCTAGCCTATCAGCCCGAGGGCCTTTAGAGCTCTATCAGAGGGTGATTCGACCTACTGCAAATTGGATGAAAGGGGGGGGGGGGGGGTTGGGACGATAATCCAGCATGAAGACATATGTATGCCTTTGAAAAATAGTAGGAACCTGGTGCTCTCAATGAGCTCCTTATGCCCCTTATTTTAATATATTTTTTGTTGTTTTTGATGTGTTGATTCAATAGCTTTTGTTTTCTAATATATATTTACAACTTACTGATAGGTAGATCAGCAGTTGGTACAATGTTTGTGTTTATATTGTTGTTTAATATTTTATTTTAAATGAAATTGGATTATCTCGATGCACTCTTCGCCATGGCTTTGCCCCTCTGCTCCTGGACATGCGAGTCAATATAGACCGTCCATTTTCTGGGGGCCAAGGTGTTGAATTTGTAGCTGTGACAGCAGCAGCTTCAGTCATTTAATCATAACAGTAAAACGTTTGAAAATGTTAAAATATTTATATTAAAGGAAGGTAGAGAGACCATTAGTCGGTTAGGTTCCATAGTATGAAAGAATTTATAGACCTGTAGTAGGTTGATTTTTTATTAAAATAAATTGGATTGCATTTAAAGGCTTCAGCTCCCGCCTTTTATGTTTTAAATTTATGTAGTGTGTTGGTGGACTGTGTAATTTTTGTGTAAAGTAAGACAGTGGCAGTTTGCAGCGTCGTGGTGTAAGCACTGGCAGTTAAAACATTGTATACTTAGAGTAGTGTGTTGTGAGTATAAGTGGCGACGTCGCGGCGCCTGTGTAGGCGTCATTGGTTTGCTAGGGGACTTGGGTGTTTGCGACGATTGTTCTGAGAGGGATAGTGTCTTTGGATCGGGAAATTTGGGTGAGGTTTGGGCTGTTAGAGTTGTGTCAGGGGCGTGCGTGCTGTTGGCAGGTTGAGGGGGGTCTGTTTTTGTCTCCGTGTCTGCTGTCTTCTGGTTTGATATTTGTGTGCTATCGTGTTATGCTGAAACGGGTCTTTGTGGATCTGTTTGAGTGCTTGTTGTTTTGGACTTGGTTTTGTTTTCTGTTTGCCCGTTTGTGTCCATCTTTCCTCTGTTTCTGTGTGTGTTTGAGTGTGTTCATGTTGAATTTCTGTTGTGGCTGTTTGTGCGTTCTTTGTTTTGGTGAATTGGTGCATGGGAGGAGGAATTGGGATTGTCTGCGTGCTTTTTGGGAATGTTTTGACTGAGGAACTAGATGGCTGTGAGGTCTGGTCTGTTTGAGTGGGCGTAGAGAATATTTCTGTGGGTTGATGGCTGACGAGAGTAATTTCTTAACGTGGATGATTTTGAAGGTGGGGTAAGTGCTATAAGCATGGTAAGGGAAGTGGCTTTAAACAATGGATAACGGAGAGTGGTGGGGTATTGTTGCTTGAATAAGGGAGCGGGAGAGGATTATTGACTGTTGGTTGAGTGGGGCTTGGTGGTAGCAATGAGTTAACGGCTGGAAGGCAGTTGGATCATCAATTTGGCATCGATTCACGGAGGTTGTGGCGGAGCTCGGAGCGATAGTGTCTGGCTTGCATGGTTCCTAGTCTCGGAGTGTGTGGGGGGTTGGGGAATTACCTTGTATCTAATTGTTCAGAATCCTCATTAGGCGTTATTATACCCCCATTGTAAATGCTTGCATGAGAAAGACCCGTTCTCTGTATGGGCACAATATTTACGTGATCGACGATACTGCTACTACTGTCTCAGAGGAATAAAATGTTTGTATTCATTTGATATGCTAAAACCTGTTCTGATTTCAGCTTGTTCAGTAGCAGTGAGTGCGTGGACTCTGGTGGCCATCTCGGTGGAGCGCTACTACGCCATTTGTCACCCCCTGCGCTCACGACGCTGGCAGACGCTGTCCCACGCCTACCACATGATCGCGGCCATCTGGAGTGGCAGTCTGGTGTGCATGTTGCCCATCGCCTGGCTCAGCGAGCTCAAACCCACAAACAAAGGTGAATATTACATTTCTATGTTACATGAAACGACTCGCATTGATTACCTTTCTGAGTCCGGCCCCGTGGCTAATCACTCAGCATGGTACGCTTTGGCTCGAAGGGTCCCAGGTTGCACAGGGTTCGTCTTAGTGATAAAATACACATTTTATTGGTAGCTTCGGAGTCGTAGTTGGTAGCATGATGAGCTTCTATGCACAAGATCGCGGGGTCAAACCCGGCAGAAGTCGACAGATTTTTTAAGAGCGTTAAAAACTCCTCCGTGTGCCTTCCTTCGGAGGGAAAGTATAGCCGGTGGGTCCATGTCATAGATTTATGGCATTTAAAAGAACCTTCCAATAACTAAATTTGTGTGAAGCTAAAATGTGTTGGTTCGATTTGATAACACTACATTAGTTCCTACGTACTGGTACTGGCTGCGATGGCATCAAGTAACCAAGTTTGCAACTAGGTGCCGTGGACGGTAGCATTTGGTAACAAACGTAGGAACTACTTGAAAAAATGATCGTCTACAGTCCTTAACTGAACCACAGATAACACTCACTAATACAGCCGTCACAATTAACACCGGTTATCAGACAAATTCTACGCACATCCAAAGTACACGGGGCTACATTACCGCGTTGTTGCAGCCTCTAAACTGAAGAACCAACCAACACATGTTATACTTTCCCCCTGTATTTGGTTTTGTAATCGCTTTGATAAACCTTAAAAATCACAGACAGTTCTCAAATAACAAATTCCCTTGGCGCCTTAATAAAAAAATACGAGCCTTACAGTAGTCGCATATGATGTGTAACATCTGACAGAAGAAACCTCACGTGAAATTGTTGATACACCGGTATTTTATAGTATTATTGGCACAAATATTAATATATTGTAAAAGGGAGTGTTTTACAGATATTGTAGTTTATAATACGGAACTCATTTTATTAGATGATTTGTAGCTTCCACCAGCACTAGCCTGAATAAAGAATACGATATGGATCAACTAGATCAACCGCTCATAACCTTAAATTCCTTATAAACAGGTCATCTTGATTCACAGACCAACACGTAATGTCATATGGATTCTGTTAAAATGAGTCATATTGATATGATAAATATAGTTTAAAATGATAATCTGGTAGCAAAAATACCTACCCCGCCCAGGCCATGCCACGCCACAGGCTCGGCCAAGGCCACCGCACCAGCGAATAACAAAACTGCCGCTTGCCGTTCTTACTTTGTATGAAAGACCCTGTACTTCCGTTCGATCCAATACTGCCAGCTAGGGCACACTTCCATTCGATCGATCGAGCGGGCAGTGCATACTTCCGTTGTCCACCACTGCCTGCTAGTACACTTCCGTTTGATCGATCGAGCGGACAGTGCATACTTCCGTTGTCCACCACTGCCAGCTAGTACACTTCCGTTTGATCGATTGAGCGGGCAGTGCATACTTCCGTTGTCCACCACTGCCTGCTAATACACTTCCATTTGATCGATCGAGCGGGCAGTGCAAACTTCCGCTGTCCACCACTGCCAGCTAGTACACTTCCGTTTGATCGATCGAGCGGGCAGTGCATACTTCCGTTTGTTCCACCACTGCCAGCTCGATCGTTCCGATCCACTTCCGTCCCCAATTTTCAAAATCACTCCCACAAAACTATCCAGCAACCGAGCGGAAAGATGTTACACATCAAAAAATACAGACAGATTAAATAAATAAACGCGAAATAGAGTGAATTTACAATATGTGTGATCACCCACATACTTGTAGACGTAGATTTAACGGCCAAACTGTGAAAGATCTGATGACGATCGCTTGACGATCGAAACTGGTCATCGAAGGCTATATTTCTTTCAGGTTTATGGAAACACCGATTACATTTGGGTAAAATTGTGTTGACTGACTGAAAAGCATTAATCTTGATTAGTAAGGTAAAACGGAACAAGTAGTTCCTTGTAGAACTAAATAGCCTATTTTCATATGTACTACTTATTAATTGCCTCTATCAACATACATAATTTCAGTTTGATTGCTGTAATATGTTGTAGATTCTTAGATATTGAGAACCGTCTAAATATTGCGAATGGTCGCCATATTGGCTTTTTATAGACTATATGTGGGCCATAGAGTTATTTACTATTAGATGAATATTATTGCGTAGGTTCATTATTCAAACTTCAATCGCATGATTAGGGCACAAGAAATAAAAATCAGATTTCATAATTTTGCACAGCCGCCATCTTGAGGTTATGAAAACAATTGAAATAATTTAGATGTCAGTGGATTAAAATTTGTATAAGCATTTACCGTACCAAGTTTCACTGCGCTCGGATGACTAGATCGCGCGATATGTTCATTTAAATATTTGAATTTCGCGTCACCGCCATGTTCGATTTATGCTCACCATGTCCCATAGGTGAACTTATGTTTATAACCTTTATCAACATACAATACTTTTGTTTGTTTGCTGTCATAGATTAGTAGATATTGAGAAACTTAAAAAAAAATTGGATGGTCGCCATATTGGATTTTAAGGTACAGTGTGTAGGCCATAGAGTTATGCACTATTAAATGACGATTATTGTGTAGATTCATCGTTCAAACTTTGACTTCGATCGCAAGATTAGGACACAGGAAATAAAACAATAATTTTAAAATTTCGCACAGCCGCTATCTTGAGGTTATGTAAACAATTGAACAAAATTAGATGTCAATGCATTACAATGTGTATAAACATTTGCTGTGCTATGTTTCACTTCGTTCGGATAGTTAAATCGCGATAAAGGTATATTTAAATGTTTCAACTTCGCTTGGTCGTCATGTTTCTTTTGTACTTAACAGGTTTTTTCACATAGGTAAATTTCTAGTAGTGCCCTTTACCACCCAGGGGCCGATAACCTAGATGTTAGGCCCCTTAAAACAACAATTATCATCATCATCAACCTTTACCACCGTACAAAATTTCAGGGTGATATCAGTAATAGTTTAGGAGATATAGAATGCCGGGGGAAATTTCACACAGCCACCATGTTGGATTGGTGAGACGTAATAAAATTTGAAGGGTACGGTCAGGGTAGTACGAAATAGTACTAGCCTATGTGCTTACCGAGTTTCATTGAAATCGCTCCAGCCGTTTAGATATTATTAGGGAGGGACACACACACAGGCACACGCTCATAACTTACGCCTATTTTTCATAAATGAAAACGGCTTCCAAAAATATAATACATATTTATCACTTTAATTAACACACTTTTTTGGTTAAAGGGGTGGGGGGTATTTATTTGGATGGCATGTTTTGATCGACATGCGATCATCATCAGATCCTATTCACCTAGGCTTAGATTAGGTTTGGCGCGTATGTATTACATTTATGTACAACAACATTACAATATTAAATTACACTAATTTCTAATAGATGCTATACTTTTGGCGAAAGGATCTCATGTTCGATTAACACTCAGGTCATGCGGCTTAGAATTTCCTAAGGTTAATGCCCCGTAGTCGGGAACAGATTAATTAGTGGTTTCTTCGCGAAAAGGTAAACAGATAATAATAATAAAAGTGTGTGTATTTGTAATTCAGATTGGGATTGAGATGGAGGCGGCCGTGACCTAAAGTTAGGTACCATTCAGGCATTTTCCTGGAGTAAAAGTATAAAACCACGGGAAACGACGACAGCCAAGAATACTAGCCACTACGCACCGAGGCGGACTCATCATTACGTTGCACGTAGGTTCATATGTACTGACATGTCCACCGCGATATTCTTGCTTCTACTGTAGTTTATTGTACATGTTTTGTCTTTCTGATAAAATACACATTTCATATATTCTCTCTATGGTTTTGTTGTTGTTGTTGTTGTTGTTGTTGTAATTGCTTTGATGAAACTTAAAAATCACATACAATAGCCTAGTGAATATACGCGTAATGATAAGAAAATTATTTCTGTTGTTTGTTGTTGGATACACCATCTTCGACCACGTTCATTTATCGGCTTATCTCTAACTTGTTATGTTATTGAGCGTTTTATTATTATGTTTTATTATTTTAAGGATTGGGACCGTAAGACATATAAATAATTTGTCTTTAGTAAATGTTGGAAATCCTGAGAGAGGGCAAGACGCAGTATGGTGCCTGTTAGTACGTAGTTACAAATATCGGCCCTGTAGACCGTTAATTTAATATTCTGGCACTGAAACAGCCAAATCTATGCTAGATCTTTGCTCGTTGTTGTTTCATTTAAGGGCTTTGGAATTGTGATCCCGTCAGCCCCGCGTACTTGGTTATGCATATGACTTGTATGATAATCTGTGTGGCTCTTCACTGATGTATCAGGCTCATTTCTGGCTGTGATTATATGCAAGCTACTGCGGTATGGGTGATGCTGAGTAATGGCTTTCAGGACATAACTAGTGCCTATGTGTGCTGTGCACGGTTTCACACATAGGGCCAAGGCTATTGTTCTGACTCAGTGAAACAAGTAGCCTAATGGCAAACTACCTCACTCTTCACCTTGCCTAGTACGCCTCATTATAGAGCTGTCTGGGTTTTGTGGGTTTCCACCCCCATAACCTATGGTGCTTTTCGAGGATCCAACCTGCCGAATGCTTGACTTCATAACAGACATACATACAGACTGACAGAACCTGTGTTATTTTTGTGTAAGTACTAGTGTGTGGCAATTGAGGCTAGGATTGGGAAGGAGGCTGTCGTGGCTATGTGTTAGGAACCATCCCGGCATTGCCTGGAATAGAATTGGGAAACCACAACCACTTCTATGAAGGCTAAGGTGGAAATCGAATACGCAGAGCCTTGAATTGAATCCAGACCTCAGGGTTGACAGCCAAGAATGCTAATCACTACACCACGGTGTGGTCCCTGAAATAGAATTGGGAAACCATGGTGAACCACTTCTAGATTGGATAAGGTGGAAATCGAACACGCAGAGCCTGGAAACGAATCCAGATCACAGGGTTGACTGCCAAGAATGCTAGTCATTACACCACTAGATCGTACCTTGCACGAATGCCATGTGAATACATTAGCAAACAGATCCGTAACACAACTCCATGGTTGGCTCATGATAAGACTATTCCTTAAGCTTGTTCATTCCCCTCAAAGTGAACAGATTATGCAAATAGCTGAAATACAGTTGTACTGAATGTAATGATAAGGTTGTCAAGACCTGCATGCATGTTTATCTACTTGTCTGTCAGCTTGCACATCGTATTGAATTGAGTTGTTGATATTGTTGTTTCATTTGGGGCCTTGGTTATTATGGTCACTAGCCACATATACTTGAGTGAGTGAAGGAATTTCCTGGTAACTGAGAGATAACGATAAGATACCTTTAGTCAATAAAGAGTATTATAGTTATTGTTCTTAAGAACCGGTTTTCGGTCACATTATGACCTTCGTCAGCAATATTGAATATTTCAAAAAGGAAACAAGCATGAAGTTGTAAATCAATGAAAAATTACTTGATAGTCATATAGATAAAACCCTAAGGTGTGTGTTTCACAAAACTCAAGCTCTTGTACCGAGGGGAGTTAGAAGGTGCGGTTTGTGCCAAAATCTTCCAAATCGTCTCAATAGTACAGGAAAAATCTTGCATTTCTTCAATATTCAACGGAAATATATATAAGCTACAAGAGCCAAATAAGGTCTGGCTCCTAATAAGCTCGGCTGTGATTTTATTAGCTGAATATTCAAAATTCTAAAAGATTCTTAGTATTTGTGATAGCTACTAGCCTTTAATGGCCAGACTAGAAACTACAACTGTTGAAGCGAACGATTCCGCGATGTTTGCTTCAGTCGAGTAGTAAAGGGCGTTCGAAGCTCTTTTTAATATTATTTATAGGTATTTAAATAAACCTTTTTCACCTTTTTAAAATTTAACAAACATAAAACCGGTGTATATAATATCAAATAGTTTGATTTGTAGATTGATATACTGTATTGATTTTTCGCTTAATTTGCATTTCGTTATCGGCTTCCATTTACATAATGGGCCTTATTTTGAACGGGTGTTCATAATGAGGCCCGTTACTCACATTTTACATATTGTATTATTACTGAAATATTTTCCAGTGATTATAATTATCAAACCATGTTTTCATTACTGCTTGCCCTCAAGTTAAATTCAGGAAAATGTTCAGATTATTTCCCCTTCTAGTAAAAATACAAAAACTTCTTAAACGTTAAGTGGGCCTTATTTGGCACATTTACCTTATTTGTTTAAAAAGTGCGTTTAAACAAATACACAAGGTGATATCCTTAGTCAGAACTGTGTCGCGTCCAGCCCGCATTACAGTAAATCTGGGCGGGTGGTCTATACATATGGAGCGCTCACAAGTTATCGATTCTGCATTCAAAACAAAGAGAATTGCCCGCAGCAGTGACAAATTGCAATCTGATTGCATAAATATCAATAATTTGTTGAAAAATTACCATTAAACAAATAAACAAGAAGCCCGCAAAACAGCAAAGTCGGGCGGGTGGTTTATGCGCAACTCCCTAGGTAGGGATCAATAATTTTCTTTGGGCTATTGAGAGAATGATTTAACAGATAAAAATTAATCATAGGCTGTAATAAATCAATAATATATCTAAACATGTTTTGCGTCTAAAATACTTAAAAATAATAAATTCAGATCTGTTACAAATTTTGATTAATTAATGGGAAAAAATCTCTAAAAGCAATTCGATGTGAATGAAGTAGGATTGCCATTGTTGTGGTACCGATGCGTCGCGACTCAAAACTGAGTAGAATTGGGTTCGAGTTCCATTTCTGCCTTAAGTGTTTTTCCGTGGTTTTAAACTTTTACTCCAGACACATCGTGGGATGATTTTTTAAAACGAGGGGCAGATGAACACGCTGTTAGTTGGTTCCTTAGTTTAGGGTCTGTGACAACGCACTTTGGGTGTGTGCAAAATCTGTCTGATAACCGGTGTTAATTGTGATGATGTATTAGTGTGTGTTGTCTGCTTTTAATTCAAGTAAGGACTGCAGACAATAATTTCAAGAAGTTCCTACCTTCGCTACCAAATGCTACCGTCCACGACACCTAGCTGTGAACTTGGCTACTACTAGATGCCATCGCGACCGGCGCCTGGTGACGAACGTTGAAACTTAAGACCATTAATCAAACCTAACCTACAAATATTGCTTCACACAAGTTTAGTTAGTGGAGGGTCCTTTTACATACCATACATCTATGACATGGGCCCGCCGGCTTTACTTTCCCTCCGAGGGAAGGCATACTGAGGGAATTTTAACGCTCGTAAGAAATCTGACGACTTCGGTCGGGTTTGAACCCACGACCTTGGGCATAGAAGCTCAGCATGCTACCAACTACGCCACCATAGACGCCAAGACCACACTGCTATGCCCCTTAAAGTAAGGTTGGAAGAACGTACTGTATATTGAAATATGTTGGTATATGCTTTATAACCTTTTGACGTGGAATATCACTTTATACGAATATTCACGTTGGTGGGGAATTACTTATTTAAATAATTATAGTTGCAAAGCTTGAATATTCTTATCACGGAAGATGTTGTGTTATCGTGGTTTATAAGTGTGCGTATTTGTAAATGAGGCCAGGATAGGGAAGGAGACGGTCGTTACCTTAAGTTAGGAACCATCTCGGCATTTGCTTGGAGAAGAAATGGTAAACCACGGAAACCCACTTCCAGGATATCAGAGGTGGGAATTCAAATCACCACTTCTATGTATTACCTCGCGAGGCTGAGTAAATCCCGTTCCAAACCTCAGATCAAAAATAACCTTTTCGTACATCCGGGTATCGAAACCAGACCTCTGGGAGGACAACCAATATTGCTGATCATAATACAACGAGGTGTTGTCTCTCCCTCCTAGTTTGTGGTTGTCTTATCGATCCTTTTCGTACTTCTGTTTGCCACCAGGCTGCGGAATAATTGTTTATAACTTCGTTTTGGTACTCATTATTCCCGTTTCAACGGGTGGGGAATGGCAGGTGGTCTTTTAAAGCCGAATGCCCTTCCGTACTCCAATATAATCAGAGTTCAAGAGATAAACTGCTTCAAGATGAAAGGAATAAGGTATGGAGAAGCGGCCGTGGTCTATTGAGAGATATCGTCCCAGCATTTGCCTGGAGTTGAAAATGGGAAACATCGAATTAAACATTCCTAGGATGGCTGATGGTGGGGTTCGAACCCATTCATCTTCCAAGTCCGGAGAGTCTGTCCCCATGGCTTAGCGCCTTAGTTAGCGTAGCTACGCTGGTCGGCTTTAGTATACATAAGTTATGGAGATATGAAGCCTGAGTTGTATATTAAAGGAACTTTCTGCGACCACCTCGTGGTGAAGTGGCTAACGTTCTTGGCTGTCGTCCCGGAGGTCTGGGCTGTAACGGGGTACACTCAACCTGGTGAGGAAAAACTGAAAAGAGGTGGGTTCAATTCCAACATCAGCCATCCTGGAAATGATTTTCAGAGTATTCCCCACTCCAGGCAAATGTTGGGATGGTTCCTAACTTAAGGCCACAGCCGCCTCCCTCCCAATCATATCCCTAATTTACAAATACACACACAAGTACAACCATCCCAATAACTCAGGTGTTCACACAAATTTCACACACACACAAATACACGGGGCTATATGACCACGATATCCCTGCCCCTAAAATTAGCAACAACAACAACAACAACAACAACGAACTTTCTGCAGACCCATATGGCACAGTAGCCTTGTGTCAGTCCTCCAATAAACGCCGCATGGTGTCAACCTCAAACCGGAGATAATTTGTTCGGCAAAGCCGAGCATCCAGCCCTGATCGACAGGTTGGTAGTGCACTGTGCTAATCACTACACCACGAGTCATACAGGTAATGAAAGTAATGTGTATGGTGTCCTGTCAATCACCCCTATGGACAATCGCCCTCAGAAGAGACCGTTACCCGGTGATTCACTAAATTTAATGAAAATGGCCCCCTCCTGAGGGCGATTGTCCATAGGGGCGAACTAGGAAAATCCAAGCAGGGAAAGGTGACTAAGGTTTTCTTCGCTGCCCCCCCCCCCCCCCCCCTCAAGCCCCCACCCCTCCCCTACTCCAAAACTAACTGGCTGGGAAGGTAAATAGTGTGAGATGCTTCGAGGCAAGTTTTGTCATTTTTTCAAATTGGCTTTCTTCGGTTTTTCCCAATTAATTGGGTCGCCGGAGCCAACCAGGCTCACTCTTTGGTTTTGGCCGGGCATTTATGCCTGGATGCGCTCCCTGACACCACGTGATTTTTCAGTTGAAAATTCCACCCCGCTGTCACCGGGATTTGAACCGCAGCCATCCGGGTGTAGGACGAGCAGCTACGCCACTGCGCCATCACGCTCCCCTTTTGACATTTTTCTCACTTTCCCCGAATTCCTCAGCTCTGCACTTAAAGCTCAAGTTTAATCTTCTTGTGTGAGTGTTTGAGTTACATTTCAGGCCAAAGCACATATTTGTTATGTTTCTATGTTGCAATTATATGCTTTGAAACGTATAGACACTTTTGAAGCCATTTTTCAGTGTCACCTTATTAATAAAGAAAGTTATTTCAGTTGGTCAACGACAGTGAGTCACGCGCATGTATGAACAGCTAATGGACCACGGGCGATTGTTAAACATTTTAAGCTGAGAGCGATGTGCATATGTTTAATCTCACTTGCTGCCTCCATTAAAATATCTCTCGTCTCCAAAGGGACAAATAAATTTAAATTATTATGAGAGGGAGTGACACAATGAAAGTTTAAAAGTTATTGAAATGAGTCAAGGCCATTGTTCATGCACGAGACATCTTACGCTAGAATTATTTTCTCTCCTTCACAACAACGTTTTACAGAAAAGAAACTTGCGAGGCAATCTAGAAGATTGGTTTTAAGAACGGCGAGAAATGCAAATGTAATACATTTATAGCCAGGGGCAAAGCAATGGCAATCCCATTAGACGTACTCAGTTGCACCTGGGCCTTGCATTACACGAAGGATATTATACGGTATAAACGAAACCTTAGAATACACTGGATGCTAAAGCAGATTAAGTGCAGAAACTTTATTGCACAATGCATTTAATGATCTATTATATCCACGTATTCCGTACTCAATAGCGTAGCTGTGTGTGGTAAATCGCGTAACACGACTGCAATTCAGATTTCATAAGCCTTGAATCCAGGTCTTGACAGTGGCCAACCTGATGTGGTTTCCACCCCTCGTTTTTACCAATAGACGAGAGTCCAATGACTGGATAGTTTCTTATTTCAAGTGCCAGACTACCTGAACCAGTCTTAGACCCCAGCAGTTACAATTAAACACGCTACTACAGTGACCGCACTAGCACAAGGTAGCCTATAAGACAAACATCAAACATACACAAAGAGTATGGGGATGATACCTTAGATGTCCCAAGACCCTAAATAAAGCAACAGTAACCATAAACTTTCCAGATAGTGTCGGACATTTACAGTTATTTTGAGTACTTTGTAGAAGAATGGCATTCCTTGTTTGCTGTGGAACATTTTCAGTTGGATAGTTCCGTAATTTCAGAAGCCTTGAGCTGCTTACAGAATATAGATCGTGCAGAGCTTACTCAGAGTAACTATATTAATTTTGTCAAGATCTGAAATTATCTACGCGCAAAGGAATTTGAATCATGGTGTGCAGTATCCCAAATTGGAACAAGTAGTTCCGCGAAGAACTAAATAGCCTACTGGTTTTTTTTTTTTCATTGAAACCTCTCCCAGCTATTAAAAGGATTTTCCGTGAGATGTACTAAATAGCTTTTGGTTCACAACCATGGGCACCCGCAGGATTTTTTTTTCAGAAGGGGGCCAAATTATAATTTTTATTTCATTACCCCCACCCAATTTTCGTTTTATTTCTTACTTTTTAATTCAATTTTACCCTCCAGGTTGGTGGTTCCCACGTACTCAGTGAGGGATCTCACCACTACCGCCTCTACGGGCAGTGTCCTAGAGCTGGGAACACTTGGTAAGAGTGGATACAATTGGGGAAGTGTGATCAACACTTCGCCCAGGTGGCCTCACCTGAAAATGCGAACTGGGGCCTCATGAGGGAGGGGAAGGTTGGAATGGATAGGCAACGAAGAGGGAAGGAGGCGGCCGTGGCCTTACAGTAGATACCATCCCGGCATTTTCCCGAAAACGAAGTGGGAAACTACTTCGAGGGTGGTTAAGGTGGGAGTCGAACCCCCTCTATTCATTTGGACCACCCGAGGCTGAGAAGACCCCGTTCCAGTCCTCATACCACTTTCCAAATTTTGTGGCAGAGCCGGGAATCGAACCCAGGACCTCCGTGGCGGCAGCTAACCATTCTGACCGCTACGCTACGGAGGCAACATTACCTCTTACTTGCTTCGTAAAATTCATTATTTGACTGCTCTCAATCCGTTGGCTACCTTATGGCAAGATTGGGATGAATGTTTTGTTTTATCATTTTAAATGATCTTGTCGGCTTCGTCGGTACGCTGGGGTCTGGCGTTACGTTACGGTGACGGGACGAAATGCACCGAGAATGCACTGGGGTGTGTGACGTCATAGCACTGCTTGAGCTTCCTCCTTTCCCCGCGCTCTCCGGTGAGCGTGACGTCATCCAGCCAGCTACCTCCTTTGACCTTAGTTTGCACTTGCTAACGGACTTTGAGTTCCTACAGCATTTGTTGCATTTGTAGCATTTAAAATGATATAAAGTCTAGTCATTCAGACTGACTATCAGCCTTTTTAGTTCACAGTTTTTGTCCATGAAGGTTCGCGTTTCTTCTTTTGTGATACATTATCATAATGTAGAGTTCTTAAAAACATGTAAAAAAAGCAGTTAATTAAAATGCTAATGTAAATCCAATTCGCCTATTTTCTAAATACGGTAACTGGATGACATATTTTCAGATATTTCCAAATTACTGAGTTAAATTAATCTGTGAAAATATCCCTACATATGAATCTACCTAATAATTCAAGTAGCGCTGTTTCCAAATATCTAGTTTGTACTGGCCGTTATAGCCGATCCATCAAGTTTTTCCTCTTCTTCACAAGCTATCAGGAATACTTCGCATTGCTCTTCTTAGCCTAATGAATTTTGGGGCGTGGTGGCGCAGCGGTCAAGCGGTTGAACCAGGTTCGATTCCCGGTCAATTCATGTGAGATTTTCGAATTGAAATGCCTTGTCCTGTGGTTCGGATTCCACGTAAAAAGGAGGTCCCGTGGCTCATGATCGCATGATTAACGGTCACGTTAAACTACAAGCTTCCTTTCCTAATGAATTTTGTGCGAAGTGAGAATTTCGTACTGTACCTTACTCGTACTTGTAACGCCCATTGTTTTAGCAAATTTTTGTTTTAGAAAGAAATTATTTCAATTGATTATTGCTGACCGTTATGTAAAATATATAATACTCACTAAATCATGTACTTCTTACTTAGTCGCTTTGAAAACGACAAATATCGCAGGATCATTTAGCCTAACTACTGTATTATACAGTGAGTCTCTCACGACTCGGCTGGCCAGCGCAACAAGCGTATCTGCCTCCCGTTGACTGATCACTTCCTGTTACACAGCGCGCACTTCGCAGTTTTGGTCCATGCTTATAACGTGTATTTAGTGTTCATCTGTCGCTCCAACTATTCTCGAGTTGTGAAATGTTACTTTTGGGTATAATTCTCTTAATGCCCCCACGTGTGTACACGGTAGAGGAAAGGGTATTTATATACGATAATAAATTATGTGAAAACAGATTCTTGTAGGGAAGTCGTTAAACGTTTCATAACACATTTTCCAGGTGTGCGCCCTCCACATAGAGAGACCGTGCGGATGCTCGTAACCAAATTGAGCGGAACTGGTTCTCTACTCTATATGAAGCGAAGTGTTAAAAAACGTGTACTTAACGAGGAAAATGTAAATGAAATCGGAGAACATATCCGGAGAGAAATAGCCTCAATTACGGAAGACGAACTTATGCGTGTGAATCGGAGTTTCCTAAGACGATGTCAGAAATGTGTGGATGTAGGAGGAGAACATTTCCAACATCTCCTGTCATAAGGTACGACCAAGTTTATTAATTATTAGTTTCTAAATATTAATTGGTATCGCATGTCGTGGACAAGTGCTGTTCTGTTCTTATTGCTATGCTATGCTGAGCGGGACGTGATGAGTCAACGGGAGGCAGATAAGCTGGGCGTTCCAGGCGGGACGAGTCGTGAGAGAGACTCACTGTACATTCGTACTTAAAAATGTCACATAAATGTTCCTTGAGTAAAGAGCCTGCCAATGTCTGTTCTGTAGTTTTCTTCTTTCAGAATCACATAATTATCAATCCCCCCTTCAACTTTGGCTTTATCACCTAATTGATCTATATTGAATTGTAACTTTGGTTGGTTGGTTGGTTCCTTAGTTTAGGGGCTGCGACAACGCGGTCATGTAGCCCCGTGTACTTTGGGTGTGTGTAGAATCTGTCTGATAACCGGTGTTAATTGTGATGACTGTATTAGTGTGTGTATCTGTTTTTTAATTCAAGTAGGGACTGCAACTTTGAATTTTCAAATAGTTCCTACTTTTGCCGCCAAACGCCACCGTCAACGACTACTAGGCCTAGTTCAGAACTAGCTACTAGACGCCACCGCAGTCGGCTCTTGGCAACGAACGTAGCAACCTAAGAGCGTTGTTTATATTCTTAACCTATCCAATTTAGTTTCACACAGGTGTAATTAGTGGAAAGATCTTTAACATGCCATAAATCTATGACATGGGACCGCCGGCTTTACTTCCCCTCCGAAGGAAGGCATACTGAGGGATTTTTAACGCTCTTAAAAAATAAAAAAGAATTGTAACTTTCAGTCGGGCAATATGACTATACGCCCAATTAAATTAGGATTAAATTACCTTCTCCACTCATATAAGTCGGCTACATGTTGCGCATCAAAAATTGCCTTGCAAGAAGATTCCATTGGAATAATATAGCCTACAACATTACGAAGTCTATCAGTATTGAATTCACCACTGTGTCTCAACTGATCTACCGTCTACATTCGATTGAGAGTGCGAATCTCAGTCGTTCTGATAACGGCACAAAAACACCGCAGAACAATTTAACCATTAGCCTATAAATTGCTTCGATCTTAGAAGATTTAACGCTACATGTTAATAATCTACAACAATAGTAGATTGCTGTTCATTTATAGCAATAATTGCTCTGTTCTCAAGAAATGGACCACAGTACTATGGCACACCTTGAATAAAACTAAACGGCATTTCGCAGCACGAATAACGATCGCAGTAAGGCAGAACGGCGCACAATTAGACGAGTGTACAACACAGCCAGGATCGTATTTAGGGCTCTTGAATCCCCTGATAAAAAATGGAAAAAAAATGCTACCCCCGACTTAAAATATGTAGTTTTATTAAAGTTGACAATTCATGGCAAGTAGGAGGAGAAAAAATGGAGATAGTCTCTGTTTTTAACTATCTTGGCTCACAGATTTCTGCCGATGGTGACTGCAGTCATGAGATCAAAAGACGATTGCTACTTGGTACACAGGCATTTTCAAATCTGGACAACATCTTAAGGAGTAGAGACCTAACCTTAACAACAAAGATCCGTATAATAAGGGTTATGGTTTTTCCAGTTGTGATGTACGGATGTGAGACCTGGACCATAAGAAAAGCTGAACGCCGTTGAATAGGTTCCTTCGAATTATGGTATTGGAGAAGAGTTCTTAGAGTTCCATGGACTGCGAAGAGAACCAATAAGTCAGTTTTACAGCAAATTAAACCAGCTTGTTCCTTGGAGGGCTTAATCCTGAAACAAAAACTGGGCTACTTTGGACACATCATGAGAAGACATAATTCATTAGAGAAGACCTTAATGCTGGGGAAGATAGAAGGCACAAGAAGAAGAGGGAGGCAAAGAATGAGATGGATGGATGGCATCACAGAAGCACTAAATTCCAGCTTGGAAAATCTTCGAGAGGCAGTGCAGGACAGGAGAAATTGGCGTAGTCTAGTACATGGGGTCACGG
Organism: Meconema thalassinum; assembly: GCA_946902985.2. Classification (NCBI taxonomy): domain Eukaryota; kingdom Metazoa; phylum Arthropoda; class Insecta; order Orthoptera; family Tettigoniidae; genus Meconema; species Meconema thalassinum. The sequence goes on from OX336388.2 coordinate 1,762,630,927, forward strand.
AGAGTCGGAATCGACTAAACGAATAGAGAGAGAGAGAACATATGGGACTGTTTCTTAACTGAGCATGTATTTAACTATGGGTGGCAAACACTATAAATATGTGTTTACTAAAATTACAAATAGAAAAATAACTTAATACAAAGAATTTACATTTAAATTTTAAAAGATATACACAACCAATTGCAAAATCACCAATTATTTAAATTACAAGGGGCTTCCTTCTTGCCTTGTCATTTGCAAACACGATTAGGATATCATTAGTCCAATTTCACTTTCAAGTCAGATTCAAAAACAAGAACACCAAGATGACTAACACAATCCCGTTTTGTGTGTCCTTAAATAATCAATGTTGCAAATCTGTGAAAATTAATAATTATCTTGTGTGTGTGGAGGGATGGGGTTAAACTTTAATAACTTGGCGTTTAATGACCAAGCGGTTTTGTACAGTTTCCAGATTTCTTTCCGCCCCTAAAACCTGCCACCCTGGGCAGCTGCCCTGTTTGTTCCCCCGTCATTACGGGCCAGAATACAGTAAATGACTCAATATTGTAAGCACTACCTTAAGCAGTGTTTTACTAGTCATCAAAGAAAACCTCGTTTTAGGGGCTGAAATCCGCTATCGGTGTTGCAATGTATAAAAATATCTCCAGAACGTGCTTTCATATCGTCACTGCCAAAGTGAGGTGGTGATAGTAGTAGCCAGCCTAATCACTTTAGATAGCGTTGGGTAAATATACACAAGGCATAACCATATTGAAAAATGGAGCTATGTTTCCGTTGGTGGTCTAGTGCATGACATCATTAGAACCATATATTTCTGAATGTAAATATATAATACGTCAGCAGCATTAAAGAAGTTTTCTATTGTAACATTTGTCAGTTGATTATCAGAAACATCAATTTATGAAATAAACTGGTGACAATGACCAATAGATTATCAACATTCTCGGAATTCCAGGGGGGAGGGGGGGGGGCACGGCCCCACCTTGCCCCTCCCTGCGGGCGCCCATGTTCACGACCTACATTGTGGTAAAGTATAGAGCAATTTTTTTCAAACTCAAAACTCAATATCGATAAATTGCAGACAAGAAACATATTCCTTTTAAGAAAACTATGGGTACTAGTGTACGGTACGTTCGTGTCTTAAATCAAGCTTTCATCGTTCCTCAAGATAACTCACATTAAAACACACCTCTAGCACTGGAAAATATGTTACACGATAAGACTTATATACACGAATACAGTACTAAGGTGTTGCAAACTGATGTATCAACTTACCGAGAGACAGATTCAATAGAATAGATGAAAATGTTCTTTCCAAATATGAACATGTGTATAAACCATAATTTACGTTCCCTGCAATAGAAAATTCGGCTAGATGAATTTTTTGTTTTACTCTTTAAAGCAGTCTCCACCAACACTATTACATTGAGAAATTATGTGCTAAAATATATAACTTTCAGTATCAGGGATTAGGACTCCTCCCACGAGATGGTATCTTTCTGTAACGAGTCACGAAAATTTATTTTAAGAAACGTCAAATGCAAGCCTTCTATGATTTACGAAAAGTAAGCTACAGCCATCAGATAATGATTATTATAGCCCATCAGTATGTTCTCACAGTTACAGGAGTAATAAATGTATACATCGAAGTGACCATCATGTTTACTCAGCGTGTCTGCCGTAGTTTCCGTATTACATTCAAACGCAAATGCTGGGATGATTCTTTACTGATTGTAAACGGCCGCTCCCTCACCAATACATTACAAAGAGATGGTTTACTAGGAGGCAATAAGCCCCAATGCTATGGAATTTCTGTGAAACAATACATCGTGTTTAATGATATTATGGCTTTCAATGAGGTATCTGAACTGACGCCTGATGTCAAATATGGTTATTAGATCTTGCCTGTAAGAAAGTATGGAAATCGGCCTATTGTGCACGTAATATGATGTGAGAGTTGACTAGGCTGATTATGAAAGAGCTGCATTGATTTAGGTTTAATTTTATTTCCATGTGTAACACCAATGCGATGGGACTAGAGGAAAACGACATCTGAGAGATTTTTTATTTCTCCGAAAATCTTACAGTCAACTGCGAAGAGTAAATTATAAGCAGAATCGGAGAGTTTACTAGGTAAGACGTATATAAGAGGTTAAATAGCCAAGGCTCAAGGCCTTCAGGGGAAACAACATGCACTAATTGTATAACGCATTAAGATGTTACCATTGTATTGTCTCGTACAGTAACATATTTCTGTAACATGTCAACATGCCATAAACAATCAAAGTGTAGACTATGGTTCTTTCATGCAATCGATCATAAAACTCACATTCTCTCCAGCCAATAGAAACTCTCCCTTGCACAGATGGGTAAAAGAATTGTACCTCGCTTGTGGGCGAGTGATCCCAGCTGTTAGAAGCTGTGGATTGGACTCGTCTCGCCAGAAGATGGAATGGAATTACATTTCGTTTTAAAACAAGGACTGACAAATTACAGAAGTCTTCCTTCTCCTGTCTTGTGCCGTCTGCATCTAGCGAGTATAGTGTGTTGGTGTTTTAAACTCTTGGCTGCTTGGATTTCCTCGCCTCGTTCTTCCCTGCATTGGGAAAGGGTGTCATTTATTGTTGTTGTTATTCGGGGCTAATAACCAGTATGGCCCTGAAGAGAATTCAAAACAACAGAAAGCTGTTGGTATTGTAGATAATTGTGTTATAAAAAAGATGTAAGGTTGTGGTGGGCGTTGATTTAAGGGTAGCAATGTTGAAGTCATTTGTTTCTTAATATTGAATGTGAGATATTATTATGGTTATTATTAATATTATTCGTATGTTCACCATCTCATTGAGTATAATACACCTTTTCATCGACAATTGTGGCAAAATGGAGTGGAGTTCATTATGTTGGTGGATTGAGGAACGAACAAACGAGTTCTGCATACTGATATGCAGATTATGATGGAACCCCGTTATTTGAGGTTGGCCCTCGGCAAGGCATTGTGATATGCAATAGAGTAACAAATTCATGTCGCTATATCTGTCGGATCTCTTCAGCCAGAGGCGTGTATTTAGTCACTTTTTCAGCAAAAATGTGTTAGGGATTACGATGTCTAAGAGAAGAGTTCTCTTCTTAACTTTTTCAATAATAATAATACTAATAATAATAATAATAATAATAATAATAATAGGCTATTATTTGGTATCCATGAACAGTCTTTGCATTTTGCTGTTTATGAAATAATAGCATTGTACATACTGTAGGTCTAACGGTCTAACAGGAACAAACGAGTTTCAATGGCACTCATGATCATCGTTATTGTGGACCATCTCCAGTTTCCCGGGCGTGGTTTATGAGCATCTTCCATCTTTGTCGGTCAAGATAGATCTTGGTCTTCTCAATCTCTGTCCAATCCATTCCTCTACTGGTTATGTTTTGTTTGACTGTATTAGACTATCTACTTCTAGGTCTTCCTGTGAGTCGATTACCTTTAACTGTTTTCTCCAGCCATACATTAGCCATTCATTTTACATGTCCAAACCACTGCAACCTTGAACTTTCAATTTTTCCTAGAAGAGATTTCTGTACCTGTGGTGCTTCCCTTATACTTTCATTTCTGACCTTGTCTCCTCTTGTTTTCTGGACCATTGTCCTTATGCATTTAATTTCTGCACTTTGGAGTCTACTGCCAGCATTCTTCAAGATTGTGCAGGTCTCAAGTCCATATGTTGTTATGGGGACAAAATAGTTATTATACCAGGTGATTCAGCTAAGATGACCACCTCAACTGTCTACGGAACCGTTTAAGATATCGTAATTCCGTTCTCAAATTCTTAAATCGTATTACGAGGCTCATACAACACGGTCCATTTCGCTCCCAGCACATACGTAATTACCGCGAAACAGGTAGCAACTTTCGTTTTTAAATGGGACTATACTAATTCACCCACTGGAACAACTAAGAATAAAGTGAAAAGTTCAGTGATGTGCTAAGTTTGCAAATCCGACGAGTACTTTTTGAGATATTAAAGGTTTCCATAAGTGTTGGCATTAGACAGAAAGCGATGCGCCAGCCGCTGGAATGTGGAAGGCATGATTCTCTTACGTGACACAATCCTTGTTGACAAACTCACATACCGAATTTATTCCATTCCTAGCATACTGTAATGTGTACATAATCAAAATCAAGTCTCTTATGTACGAGTGCCTCTTTCCCTCTCCACTTAGTCTTGAATCCTTGCGGAAATATCTGAAAACACCTCAATTAAGAGCATAAATAAAGTACCGCACGGAATTATTTAGTGCTGGCGGACCTGCGACAATCACTTAATGTACATGATTATTATAATCAGAAATGTAACAAAACTCTCCCATTTAGTTCATTGCGAACGTCTTGTCTAATGTTAACCTTACGAGCCCGGTTAATCATCAATCATTTTGAAGATGTACACATTACAGTATGCATAGAATGGAATAAATGCGGTATGTGTGTTTGTCAACAAGGAGTGGGTCACGTAAGAGAATCAATCATGCACTCCACATTCCAGCGGCTGGCGCATCGCTTTCTGTCTAATGCCTTTAATATCCCATCTCAAAGAGTACTCGTTGGATTTACAAAATAAGCACATCACTGAACTTGTCACTTGATTCTTAGTTGTTCCACTGGGTGAAATTAGTATAGTCCCATTTAAAAAAGAAAGTTGCTACCGGTTTCTCGGTAAATACGTATGTGCTGGGAGCGACATGGACCGTGTTGTATGAGCCCCGTAGTGCGATTCAAGAATTTGAAAACGGAATGACGATATCTTAAACGGTTCCGTAGACAGTTGAGCTGATCCTCTTAGCTGAATCACCCTGTATAGGATGTGTCTAGCTTTAGCTGATATTTTGGTGTCCCAGAGAAGATATCTTACTTAATAGTAATATTGTACTCTTATGTCTCCCCAGGCCACCACAAGTGTCGTGAGAGCTGGCCGGACAGGAACTACGAGAGGTTCTACAACCTGCTGCTGGATGCTCTGTTGCTGGTGCTACCACTGGTGGCTCTCGCCGTCACCTACTCTCTCATCAGCCGCACTCTTCGTGTTGGCATGGAGATGGAGCACAACCTACGGCACGAGGACGGAGCACCAGGTAATGTCCGATTAGATCGTGTAATGCTTAAATAGTTTGAGAATTATGATGTCTGACCCCAACGGGAATCCAACCCGCTAACTTCTGTAACTTCCATGTACTGCTCGGGCCTAAGCTCTGTCAACTTGCGGGATGAAGGGCAGAGGCAAGGAAGGAGCAGGCGAGAATTGAGAAGCCTGTCGACATCGCGCCGTGTTACCTGACATTCTCGTCTATTCCAATACTGCTAACATAGGCTCTTTACTGAAACCAGTGTGGCGTTGCGAATGAGTGGGTGAGTCACCGTCTAATATACACACATCAAAAAAAGTTTTGCATCACCTCGGTTCCCAGATCTCCGGCATATAGACGTTGACTGTGTATATTGTATCCAAGATACAGTCCCTTTGACTGTTCATAGATGTCACTAAAACTGCTCAAAGATGTAAACAACCATGCATGAGCAGGGCCTATTAGACGGAGGGGGTACGACAGCCGATCAGTTCCAGTCATTCCACCAGGACGAAGGTACGCTGCTCATGTTGTCTGTAGTTCTACCATGCCTAGAAGGTCAATACCGCAGTTCGATCGCGTCCGCATTGTTACTTTGTGTCAAGAAGGGCTCTCAACAAGGGAAGTTTCCAGGCGTCTCAGAGTGAACCAAAGCGATGTTGTTCGGACATGGAGGTGGTACAGAGATACAGGAACTGTCGATGACAGGCCTCGCTCAGGCCGCCCAAGGGCTACTACTGTAGTGGATGACCGCTACTTACGGATTGCCGCTCGGAGGAACCCTGACAGCAATGCCACCATGTTGAATAATGCGTTTCGTTCAGCCACAGGACGTCGTGTTTCAACTCAAACTGTGCGCAATAGGCTGCATGATGCGCAACTTCACTCCCGACGTCCATGGCGAGGTACAGCTTTGCAACCCCGACACCATGCAGCGCGGTACAGATGGGCCCAACAACATGCTGAATGGACCCCACGGAATTGGCATCACGTTCTCTTCACCGATGAGTGTCGCATATGCCTTCAACCAGACAATCGTCGGAGACGTGTTTGGAGGCACCCTGGTCAGGCTGAACGTCTTAGACACACTGTCCAGCGAGTGCAGCAAGGTGGTGGTTCCCTGATGTTTTGGGGTGGCATTATGTGGGGCCGACGTACGCCACTGGTGGTCATGGAAGGCTCCGAAACGGCTTTACGATACCTGAATGACATCCTCCGACCCATAGTGCAACCATATCGGCAGAATATTGGAGAGGCATTTGTCTTCATGGACGACAATTCTCGACCTCATCGTGCACATCTTGTGAATGCGTTCCTTCAAGATAACGACATCGCTCGACTACAGTGGCCAGCATGTTCGCCAGACATGAACCCTATCGAACATGCCTGGGATATGTTGAAAAGGGCTGTTTATGGACGTCTTGACCCACCAACCACTCTGAGAGATTTACGCCGAATTGTCGTTGAGGAGTGGGACAATTTGGACCAACAGTGTCTTGATGAACTTGTGGATATTATGCCACGGCGAATACAGGCATGCATCAATGCAAGAGGACGTGCTACTGGGTATTAGAGGTAGTGGTGTGTACTGCAATCTGGACCACAAATGCTGAAAGTCTAGCTGTATGATGGTACAACATGCAATGTGTGGGTCTCATGAGCAATAAAACGAGCTGAAATGTTGTTTGTGTTGATCTCTATTCCCTTTGTATTTAACGGTTCCGGAACTCTTGGAACCGAGGTGATGCAAAACTTTTTTTGATGTGTGTATTTGATGCTGTTACTACGCAAGGACCGAGAAACCTCATCAGTCGTCACCACCACGTCTCATAGTCCGCGATGCACATTCCTCTCAGGTTCACGCAGCTTAGACGCGAGCAGTACATGGTTTGCACTACTTGTGCATTACATGACCTAAGATAGCTGTCATCCAGAACTAGCCAAAGTAAAGCACCATAAAGAAGAACATTCTTATAGGAAACAAGCTACAGCCGATGAAGTAGGGTTTTCATCACGTCCGGTGAAGGGAGAACAGGAAAGGTGTTACACAGCTCGTCTAGTCAGTCGCCATCCGTCACGTCACGTGCTTCCAACACTTGTCCTACCACTGTGTTCAGACCAGGCAATGGGGGCCAATATTTCAATATGTAGGGGAAACACAGATAAATTAAGGGGTTGATGACAAACATGATAACTTAAGGGAAAGAGTTTCAAAAAATCAATATAGAAATTAAATAACTGCATATTTGTGACATAAAATCAGTTCTTAAAATGTCATCTTTCATAAGTTGTCTAATTTATCTAATAAGATACTTTTTTTTACCGCTTTTGAAGAAATTTGAATTTATCAGCTTTTTAGGGATTTATGGTTGTAACTAGTGGTACTTGGGTTAAATCCGCGGTACCTTGTCTAAATCCGCAAAATGATAAGTCTAATAATGTGCTTCATTATTACCACTAAGGCATCACAGAAAAATGTGAGATTTTATAATACTTCACAGGCAAATAACACAAGTTTTCACGATTTTACCACTAGGTGCTAGCCTTTGTCGTTTCGAAATTCATAGCCGATGGAAAATATATAGTTGACTCAACACACCTGGTGAGACGAACTGGCCTCTTGCACTGGGGTATCTCTGCAGAATAACTATATTTCAAGTATTGCGGAATTAGCCGTACTGCGGAGTTAGCAAAGTTTCTCTAATGTACACCTCAGATGTTGAATTCCTAAACCACGAATGTGCTTACAATCAAAAATATAAATATTCTGTACGAAAGTTTTGAAAATGTATCTGTACCAACCACACATCCTGGATCATAATATTATTAGTATCCAAGATACAACTTCAGTGGAATTGGTAGTAGTTCGAGTAATCATGTAATTCTTGTACTTACTTGTGTTAATATAAAAATATTGTAGTCGTTTTTTTAACATTCAGTAATTTGATTTTACAAAAGATATAACCATCATGCGGTCGCACCCGCGGTAGATTACCGTCCTATTGAAAAAAAAACGCGCGTAGAGCTCCTCTGATCGTTACAAAAGGCACAAAAGGCACATGTGTTCTCAAGGTACGATTTCCTTCGCTAGATGACAGAGGAATAGTGGTTCTTGACGGCGACGTTTTCGCTCAGTTGTTGATCAAAGTCCCAAGGGCGCAGTCGAGCGGTAGACTATTGTCGCGCGCGACTGGATGTGCAATGTATTTTTGCCGACCGCCCAAAACAAAATGTGAGTATTTATCATAGTTTTTCCTCATTTCTAACAGATTTCATTCACTATTGATAGCCCAGTTGCTCCTCCCCCCCCCCTCCCCCCCCCCCCCCAACATCAAGCCACACGCATGCACACTACACTGTTTGTTTTTTTTGAAGCTGTCGTATAGTGCTTTTTCATATTTGCCACCACCGCTTCCGCTCTTATTATTCAGAGTTTATGATCAAGTCTGAACTCCCATGTTTCTTCGACATATATAAAATACTAGCTGTTACCCGCGGCTTCGCCCGCAATAACATTTGGAATCCCGTTATAACATTAGTTAAATAGATAGATAAGCATGGGTCCTAGTGGAAAATAATTCTTCACCTGAAACCAAAAATGCATGGGACGAAAAAAACATCAAAATATCATGTTGGATTCGGACCCTAAAAGACGTGAAAAATATAAAAAAGTATTAAAAAGAACTATTTTTTGAAATTTCATTCGAATCAATATACATGTCATTCCTGGGTCTTAGAAAATTCCGGCCAAAAGGTACAAAATCATTAATAACTCCCTAAGTTTTCGTCGTATGATGAAATAGCAAGAGACAAAAAAGATGTAATGTGTTATTGCCTAAAACATAGGCCATGTATAATTTTATACTCAGACATATCACGTCCCCCCCCCCCCCCACCGTAATTTCACCCCTCCCATGGGCCTCTTAAATTGGATTTATGAAAAAAACGGTCAAACACTATTTATTTATTTTTACGCTGATTTTTTTTCGCTGATTTCCAAACTCCTCGCCTATGTCGTTTAAGAGATACAAGCTCCGTTAGGAATCCTTCAACCCCCACTCTTCACCCTTTTCACCTCATAATATACACCACATCGAAAAACCCTCAGACACATGTCTTCTTATTTTTAATGATGAGTTTATATGCCGAGTATCACATCCCCGAATGAAACCAATCGGGAGATATTGCTATTCAATGAAATGCAGGTCTACCCCCTTAACACCCCTTTAGAACTTGAATATCCAAACATTTATATAAGTTTTACGTTATTTTCTAAAAATAGTAATTTTTGAATACTTTGTTTTTGAGCATGTTGGCAAAATTTGGGCTTTTTATTGAATAAATGTTTCTATATTAACACCTATGTATGTCAATTACATGCTCGATCAACCACAAAGCCAGTCATATTGCCATTGAAAGTGAAAAAAAGCTCACAATTGAAAAAAGAAAACAAAACAAAAACGGGAGGACGGTAGATTACCGTCACGCGACCGCGTGTGTTACATGAAGGGGCGCGACCGCAATTATAATTATTACAATTTGTATTATTCATCTTATATACGACATGTTTGCTAATTGGCTTGGGTAGTTATAAGGACCATTTTTATTTTGTTTTATTAGTTGTTAAGCTAGGTTTAGTTTCTTATTACAATACTTCTAGCCAGAACATTGTATTCGCTACATAAAGGGTCTCATTTGCCTCAGTGGCAGTTCTTCAACAATAAATTCTAATTCTATGTACAATGAAATGAGGTCATTCTGTAAACGACCTAGCCTCGCCATGAGTCACAGCCAGACCACTAGCATGTACCAATCACAAATCAATGGGAAGGGAAGCCTCGAATGCTTCCATGGCATTGACTGTATACGCAGCTGTCAATATACCTTAGTTGAAAGAGTTAAGACTTGGGGTGAAGTACTGTAGCCTATCTTGTATCCCGTGAACATGGTTAGGTATAGAACTAAACAACGAATTGTACTAGTGGAAACTTATCTTCTCCTAGACAAGCCAAGAATAGTCCCCGAGAGGGATCGTCGTGCTGGTCACGCGTCACCCCGCAATCTGTAGGTCATATGGCTGAGCAGCGATTGCTTGGTAAACCTAGGTCCTCTATTGGCCGTAGAGCCACAGGGCTTCTTAGTGGTAGTTTTCATCCTCATTGCCATCATTAGGAGTGGTAGCCCTGATGTTAGTCTCCGTAAAACAATCTTAATATCTCTAAACCAGGTGCATTCAGAATAGAAACAGAATTACACTGGTGCGGATTAGGACAATGCATACTGAACATGCTTGTTTCGCTATGTACCGGTAACAATATTCTATTGGTCATATTGATCAACCTCTGTGCTGCATCAATTATTCAGGTCCAGCCAAAGCTGAGTGGATACAAAAGGCTTTCATAGGCCTATAACAATAAAGTTGTGTGTGCTGTTCTGGAATGCTCTAAGTCATTGCCGAGTGCTTGTTTAAACGAAGATAAATGTAATAGTTTGCTGTCCAATCATCGTCCTTGTCGTTATGGTTGCTGATGCTGCGTCTATCTGTGGTTATTTTAATAATCCTTAATCAAGGTTCTGCTTATTCAGTTGGGAGGCAGGTACAAAAGTGAGTAGTTTAAAGATTGTGATCAACTAATAACTAATCGATACCACCATGGCACTTCAAAAAACTGATCAATTTCTCGATTGCAGACAATCAAAATTAGTACTCATTGAGAGGATTCTTTTTAGTTGTTGCTGTTGTTGTTTCTTTATGCTCTTTGTGACAACGTGGCCATGTAGCCCCGTGTACTTGGGTGGGAATCGAATTTGTCTAATAACATTTGGCACTGTGTTTTCTGTACTAGTGTGTGTATTTGTAATTGAGGTAGGATTTGGGTAGGAAGTGGCCGTGGCCTTAAGTAAGGGACCTACCTGGCATTTGACTGGAGTAGAAGTGGGGGAAACCATTGAAAAGCACTTCCAGGATGACTGAGATAGGAATCAAACCCGCCTGTTCTCAGTTTTGCCTCACGAGGCTGAGTGTACATCGTTCCAGCCTTCAGACCAGAATTAAATATCTTGGTAGAGCCGGGAATCGAAACCGGGTGGTGACGGCTAGGAATGCCAGCCACTACGCAACGAGGCGACCGATATTAGGTATATTTCACTAGAAATGGGTACGATGTTTTGACTTCCGGAAAAATCGACATATCTTCGCGTTTCACATCCCCCAGACCCCAAAACCACTGTCAGTTCCAAAGTTCATATATTATAACTAGCAGGTACCCGCGGCTTCGCTCGCGATGAAGACAATGAGGACGATGCATTATTGCTGATAATATAATAATAATAATAATAATAATATCGTATGGCCTCGGGTGCCGGATGCAAACTTTGTAATTTGACACTCAGAGGGTAGCTTGCATCGAATTTCGTTGTTCCTTGAATCACTATGAAAGTCAAAGAGGTTAGATATTTAAGCTCCTTGAACACTATAGCGCTTTCTAGTAGAGAAATGAGGAACTTTGTGTTGGCGGAAAATCCCGAGATTAATTTTGCCATTATGAACACGGCCTACTGAATTCAAATGGGTTCTTTGACATGCCAACATCGAATGACATGCGTGTCGTATTTTTGCCACCTTTCAAAAATCCCTTACCACGGCCAGGAGCGAACCTGCAATCTTGGGGTTAGTACATCGACACGCTATCCACTCATCCACCTGGCAAGCATTGCTGATAATTAGTCTATTCTATTGCAGCAATCGCGGTTACAGGTGGGTCCATTCTCATTCTGAAAATGTTGATACATACGCTTTTTTCGCTATCGTTTTACCCTCCAGGGTTGGCTTTTCCCACGGACTAAGCGAGGGATCCCACCTCTACAGCCACTGAGGGCAGTGTCCTGGAGCTTGAGACTCTGAGATAGGGATACAACTGGGGTGTGTGACCAGCACTAGGCCCAGGCGGTCTCACCTGCAAAGCGAACAGGGGGCCTGATGAAGGGATGGGAAGAGTGGGACGGTTAGGCAAGGTTGTGGGAAGGAGGCGGCCGTGGCCTTACAGTAGGAACCATCCCGGCATTTGCCCGAAGACGAAGTGGGAAACCACGGAAAACCACTTCGAGGATGGCTGAGGTGGGAATCGAACCCCCTCTACTCATTTGTGCCACCCGAGGCTGAGTAGACCCCGTTCCAGTCCTCATACCACTTTTCAAATTACGTGGCAGAGTCGGGAATCGAACCCAGGACCTCCGGGGCGGCAGCTAACCATGCTGACCGCTACGCTACGGAGGCGACTCTTGATACATACAGTACAGATATTGATATGAGCAGCAAAGTGGGAATTTTATAGAGTTGTGAAAGTCTGCAGGGTACGATGTTACATTATGTGAACACATTTTAGAATTACGATTTTGGTTTTGCCATCTTCTGCTGACCATTTTGTTGTCCGGATACTCGTGAGCACGCCACATACAGTTGCCCATGGGGAAAAAAATTGTCTAAATGTACACCTGCTGCTGTTAAGTGTGTGTCATTGCGCTTTGTTAATAGAAATTGCGAATATTGTTTGAAGAGGGAACTGCACTCTTGCACAGGCCCGACGAGAGGGGGGGACAGGCAGGGCTGGTGCCCCGGGGCCCGACCCTCCCAGGGGGGCCCGGCGTCCTAGGAGGATGTGCAAAGGCACTTATTTTTCAGGACGCGAAGAGATATTTTCCCTTGCGAATCAAGCCCTTTCGTGATACGCTTTAACGTCTCAGTACCATTAAACATAACATTAATTGCCCTCTTTATCTACGACTTAGAAATGACCCCGGTTCCTGACGAAGCCGCGGCAGGAATGCAGGATTTGGCTTCCCGACTGCGGTGTTATTCGTAGTCTTACTCAACAGTTAATAAAAAGGCCTGTTTGTCGTTACAGATGTTAATTCATTTAGGGGCTTGCAACATTTAACCCGTGTACTTGGTAGCTAGTAGGTCAAGTATCACTGGCGGGCAATGAACCATTGGCGCTAGGTTGGGGATGGTTTGCATCAAATAGTACTGTAGATATAATTCAGTATTTGCTGACGCGTTAGTTTTACGGTTTGTTTCTGAAGGCTTCCACATAATTGAATGAAGTTGACTGTAAAGCAGTAGTTTTCACAAATATTGATGAAGCGAACAAAATAGAAAACCAAAACATATGCGAATTGTGTAGACTGAAGGGGAGGCTAGTGGTTTTTTGTATAATAAGTGAGGTGTATTGGCAACATTGTTGTAACTATTTGTCTTGGAGAGTAAAACTTAGACCCTCTTAAAACCATCAACTGCTGGGTGAAAAGCGGGGTATACACTGTGCTGTGCTATGGCCTCTGTGACATGATAAATCGCATGTCGTATTCTTAGTTGCCGACTGGGAATGCGTTGGCCGTCGCGACTATTACTGTAATTATTAGGGTTAAGAGTAGGGTAGGTGTCCCTGGACTTGAAATAAGGTACTGCCCCGGCATTGGTCTGGAGGGAGTGTGAAAAGCCACACTCAGGATAGCCGCTGTCAGCGCCCGGATTCGAACCTCCGATCTGTAGACTTGCTGTAGGCCCCAATCACGGTCATTGGTGAGCTACACCACGGGGTCTTACTTTAAGATGTGAGAGCTTTTACTTCAATATCAGAGAGTATTTTCTATAGCCACTATATGTCAATGGTCACCAAATTTTTACTCCAAAATATCCCAAAAATAATCACCCAAATGGTCTATCCTATAACTCAATAATTTGGACCTAATTTTTGCAAACTTTTCCGGATGAGGGCCCCCGGACCCCACTCTGAGCTTGGTGATATTGCATACCCCAAGATCCCCGGTGTGTCCACTCCCCCATAATCTTGGCTTAAATCCGCCCATGATGGTCACCAGTCATAGATAGGATTCAGGATTTTTAGGAGAATCTGGCTCTAGTTTTGCTTACTGCAAAGCAATATTAAAATATAAGAAATCCACTGACTGCCAATTACAAAATATAGTTAAAATTTACAGTTTCTTCTTTTGTGAAAACAATCATTGAACAGCTGCAATCTACTGATAGCACATAATAACTTGAGTTAAGTATGAGTACTGTATACCTGTGGTTAATTATGAAAATATATTTTGCTTTGTTTAATGTACAAAGATGTCTGATCGCCGTTCAAACAAAACACTTACCTATCAGTGTTTAGGCTTAGAACCAAGGGCGTGACTCTTCAAGGTCAGCAAATTTTAAGAATGTCAACATAAAAACACTATATGTAAAACGTATTTTAAAATACGTCTTGACTTTTTGTAAAAATCATGTTTTTATTATGAAAAGAGATTACGTCATATTTCACAGAGGCCGTAGTACTGCACAGTGTACAGTATACCCTTTCCACCTCTTTTAACATGCAGTTCAGTGAGATGAACTTCCTGTTGATTAATGGGTCTTATGAGGTAGGGATAGAATTGAGGAGGAAATGAATGTACGGGTTAAAACGATGAATCATGGAAAATAAGCATAGAATCACCGACGATGGAATTCTAACCCACCTGTTTCCGAGTTAATGGACAACAGCTTTTTTCGATGTGAGTATTTTCCCAAAGTTAAATACTGTAAAAGCCATGCAATTACTGGTCCGGTAAATGCAACTTTTTTCAAATTTGTGTACGACAAACGAGCATATTGCTTTTACGAGTATCACTGAAGTTCTAAATTTATTGATATCAAAGAGGATCTGCAGAACTTAAAAAAATCTGAACATTATGTATGCTTACAATGTTACCTCAACGAGACAAATTTAGATTTGTCAAACGCCAAAACAGTATAGTGAATTTAATGAAAATTAGTACGGTACCTAATTTTCGATGGCTTTAATCTGATATTATTTTTTCTTAATTGAAAATAATGCATTAGTACGCGCTTGTCAGGTATAAACATTGAATTTGCAAATAATTTTGGATGCATTCATCCACTTTCAATATTGTAAATTTTACATACCAGCATTAACTTATTTATATTGATAGTAATTCCGCTCTGCTTATGATAATAAATATAGCCTGGATTTAGTGGAATATGTCATTGGAATATTATTATTATATATGAATTGCAGCCAATGGTCATAGCAGTACATTTAAATTCAACGCCCATAGACTCCACAACAAGTTCAATTTCAAGTAGTTCCAACTTTGGTTACCAGACGCCACTGTCACTGACACCCAGCGGGGAACGTTGGAACTTGATAGAGCGTTTCTAACCAAATAACGTACAAATTTTGGCTACACACTACCAATATTGTAGTGGTAGGTTCTTTTACATGCCATAAATCTATGACATGGACCCACTGGCTTTACTTCCCTTCCAAATAAAGGCATACTGGAGGATTTTAACGCTCTTAAAAACCCGACGACTTCAGCCGGGTTTAAACCCGCGATCTTGGGCATTGTAGTTCAGCATGCTACAATAATAATAATAATAATAATAATAATAATTATTATTATTATTATTATTAATGCTTGCTTGCTTGCTGGCTCTTTATGCTCTTGTAATTGATTTCGTGATGAACATTTAGTGCAAATAAAAATAATTGCAAAATCTGTTTGTGCAAATTTGCGAGGATTTTACAGAATTTGGTTTTAGAGGGGGGCCCGGGAGATTCCAGCCCCAGGGCCCGTCGTCGCTCTCCACGGCCCTGCTCTTGCACACAGGAATGGCAAATCTATCGGAATATGGGGAATTAAAAGTAGGCGTATATTTCCTTAAGTTATTCTGGGTGTAATTTTGCCACACTTATTGATGATTTGAACGTCAATATGTCACTATTAATAGACCTATAGTAAAATATCTCTCACCTTGGACGCTGATGTACATTATGCAGTCTCTTCTAGTGTTACATCCCAGGGATTGAAATTCTCCAACAACCCTTTTGCCTCACATGCCTCTCTAATTAATTAAAATTCCAGATTGTTGTTGTTTGAGTCTTCAGTTTTTGACAGGTTTGATGCAACCCTCCATGCCTCCCTTTCCTGGTCTACCCCTACATTTCTTGTCCTCGACCCTCCCATCCATAACTAAGCTTGCTATTCCTGGGTGTGTTAATATGTGTCGTACCAACCTATCTCTTCTCTTCATTAGCAGTCGCCAGAAACATCTCTCCTCTCCCACTCGTCTTAATAGCTCTTCATTTGTTACCCTATCTACCCATCTGATCTTCATCATTCTCCTGTAACACCACATTTCAAATGCTTCAATTGTCCTCTTTTCTGCTGCACCATTAGTCCAAGTTTCACTTCGTTATAGTGTCACGCTCCAGACAAAAGCTTTCAAAAATGACTTCCTAATACCTAAATGTATATTCGATGTCAACAGATTCCTTTTCTGTAGAAATGCTTCCTTGCCTGAGCCAACCTGCTTTTTATATCCTCTTTGCTTCGTCCATCACTGGTTATCTTGCTTCCTAAGTAACAGAAGTCTCCTACTTCCCGTAGCGTTTCACCTACCAATTTGAGGTCCATAGAGTTTTCTGATTTATTTCGGCTGCATTCCAATAATTTTGTTTTACATTTATTGATTTTCATCATGAATTCTTTCCGCAAGACGGAGTCCTTACCATTCAAAAACTCGTTCAAATCCTCTGGCGTATCGGCCAAGATGACGATGTCATCAGCAAATCTCAGACATGAAATTATTTCTCCTTGAATCTTCGCTCCCACTTTAAATATTTCTCCAATTTCCTGATTATTGTGTTTTTAGAGATCATTGAAATGCGTTGCCCTCGCACATGGTGTAGATGCATTGTCAAAGGAAAACATTCCATGTTACGAACATGGGCCGCATAACCTGCCCTAAGCCTATTCTGGACAGCAGTTCCTTGAACTCAGATTTGCCAACATTTTATTGTATGTTTCCATGTGGTATATTCATATTCATATTCATTCATTTACTTGCAATGGGGGGTGTGTCCCCCGGTGGCAAATTGTATATACACAACAAATAAATAATTATACATAACAATTCAATAACAATTATACAACAATTAAACTGGAGTATTTACACAAATAGTCAGTCTTTTCTTAAACACACCTATATGTTTGGGAAAAGGCTCTAAGACTGCGGCAGGTAGAGAGTTCCAGTTATCAATGGCACGGTTTACAAAAGAATATCTCTGTACCTAAACATACAGAAGAATGCTTTAAACATCATGTCTTGTGTAAATTTTGGTAAAGGTGGTGAGTGTGGTTTTTGCCGGAGTGGATACTCGCTCGTAGAAATTCTTTTCAGTAAAATAGACTGGTTCACAATTTTGTAAGTGCACATTGAGGTATGTGACGGCGGGATGCCTTAAGTGTTACGGAAACGGCAATAGCCGCCACAGAGCTTCGTTGCTACTGAAATAACGACCAGACTGATATTTCTACTTAACTATACGGGATTTGTAAGCCCAGTGATTATGAAATTGAACGTAGCTATATCGCTACCTTTATTTAGTAGCCGCTACTGTAGTGATTAAAAATTAAAAGTGGTATTGGAAGGCGCTACACCTAATTTTTTTACCCCTGGCTTTACAAACCATGAAGGGCCTAGGCCTATCATGCGACCGCTTCCCAGCCATTTGGCCTGCAGATATTGTGGTGACGCGTGGTCAGTGCATCGTGTCCCCTCCGCCGTTAATCTTGTTTTTCGTGACCGGCGCACTGCCTCTCTATCAGACAGCTACTCAATTGTCCTCACGAAGCTGAGTGAACTCCGTTGCAGTCCTCACGTCAGTGTCTAAAATTTCTGACGGAGCCGGGAATCGAATCCGGGGAGGCAGGCACGCTACCCTGTTCTTATTGTGTTTATATATATCTTGAAAAAGATAATAAATGGATTGGCATTGCCTCCTACAGGAATATATAGAAAATCGGATGTCATACCTTCAGATTCAGTTGCCATGGAAACGGACTTGCCATTAGTTCATCAGTTTATCACCGAGTATTATTTCTCGCATCGAAAGGCGTAAAATGAGCTTTGTCCGATCTTTATGCGACAACTTCGATATTTTGTCCCAGTTGAGTATTTTTGGTGACTTTTCAGTTATGTTGCCCGTTCCACGGGAACAATGATTTATTTCCAGATGAAAGGCAGCCTATATGTTATCCCAGGGTATAAGCTGTCTCCATATCAAATTTCACCCAAATCCGTCCAGCCCTTTTAGTGTCAAGAGGTAACAAACTAACACACACACACACACGTACACACAGATTTTCACAATTATAATATATATAGGGATATAGGGATATAGGGATTATGTATGTACTGTATATAACTTGCTCGTGGACACTATAACTGCCGCAATTTTGCACCAATCCCTTTGAATTTCTTACATAATATATTGTATATCCCTTAAAAATATCGGTCGAGTTCGTTAATGGCCAAAATCGGACCAATAAGGAGGGCGGGGGGGGGGGGGGGGGTCATTTTCGAAAAAGTGAAATATCGCCATAACTCTCTTATTGTGTTAAATATCGAATCCATTTAAAGTTCATACTATTCTTCGGATAATAGCCAAAAATGTATGTTTGTAAAGTTTTTGATAGCACCAACCATTGACCAGAGGGGATTGGGAAAATGAGTTTTAGAGAAACAAAAATCACATCTCTCTCAATAGGCACAATATCAAAACCGTTTCAAATGGGCGATACTCCTCTAATTATTACCTAAAACTTTTGTCTGAAAGAATTTTTTATATGACCCACCGTTACGCCAAGGGATGAGCAAAATGATTTCGGAATTGTAAGAAAATGCCAAGAGCCATCAGAGGTTGCCATGACAACGCCACTAAATTGATGAGGGAAATATCGCAGAGGTTGCCATGACAACACCACTCCACGAGATCACATTCAGTTTTTCATCTGCCCCTGTAGGAAGCGGCATCGGTGGCGTAGTTGGTAGCATGCTGAACTTCTATGCCCAAGATCGTGAGTTCAAGCCCGGCCGAAGTCGTCATTAAGAGGGTTAAAAATCCCTTCGTATGCCTTACTTTGGAGGGGAAGCAAAGCAGGCGGACCCATGTCATCGATTTATGGCATGTAAAAGAACCTTCCCCTAACTAAAATGGTGTGAAACAAATGTTTCTAGTTTAGATTTGATTAATGCTCTAAGTTCCAATGTTCGTTGCCAGTTGCTGGTTGCGGTGGTATATAGTAGCCAAGTTCACAGCTAGGTGTCGTTGACGGTAACATTTGGTAGCAAAGGTAGGAACTACTACTTGAATTTGACCGTCTACAGTCCTTACCTAAATCACAGACTAATAAAGCCATGACAAATAACACCGGTTATCAGTCAGATTCTACACACACCCAAAGTACACATGGCTACATGACCGCGTTGTCGCAGCCCCTAAAGTCTAGAACCAACGGACATCTCTGCGGGAGATAACATTTTACGTGAAGACGTAACAGACCGTTAGTTACACATCAGTGTCGAAACCTTGCATAAGGACAGTGTGACCAGCGAGAAGCTGGTATTCAGAAAGGTGTAAGGCAAGGCTGCAACTTATCACCATACTTTTCAATCTTTACATTGAGCAAGCAATGAAGGAAATTGTAGAAAAATGTAAAGTGGGAGTGAAGATTCAAGGAGAAATAATTTCAACTCTGAGATTTGCTGATGACATCGTCATCTTGGCCGACACGCCTGAGGATTTGAATGAGTTTTTGAATGGTATGGACTCCGTCTTACGGAAAGAATACATGATGAAAATTAATAAATGTAAAACAAAAATACTGGAATGCAGCCGAAATAAATCAGAAACCTCTATGGCCATCAAATTGGCAGGTGAAAAGCTGAAGGAAGTAGGAGACTTCTGTTACTTAGGATGTAAAATAACCAGTGATGGACGAAGCAAAGAGGATATAAAAAGTAGGTTGGCTCAGGCAAGTAAAGCATTTCTACAAAAAAGGAATCTGTTGACATCGAACATAGAATTAGGTATTAGGAAGTCATTTTTGAAAGCCTTTGTCTGGAGCGTCGCGCTCTATGGAAGTGAAACTTGGACTATTGGTGCAGCAGAAAAGAGGAGAATTGAAGCATTTGAAATGTGGTGTTACAGTATAATGATGAAGATCAGATGGGTAGATAGGGTTACAAACGAAGAGGTATTAAGACGTGTGGGAGAGGAGAGATATTTCTGGCGACTGCTAATGAAGAGAAGAGATAGGTTAGTAGGACACATACTAAGACACCCAGGAATAGCAAGCTTAGTGATGGAAGGAAGGGTTGAGGACAAGAACTGTAGGGGTAGACCAAGGTTAGAATATGTTAATCACATTGCCTCGGATGTAGGGTGTGGTAGCTAAGTAGAGATGAAAAGATTAGCACAGGACAAGGAGGTATGGAGGGCTGCATCAAACCAGTCAAAAGACTGAAGACTCAAACAACATCACGACCACCATTATAAAGATAGACCCCAAATGACGAAAAGGTTACCATCCCCATAAGACAATAAAATGTTAAGAATATACATTAAAAGACGAAAAACGAAGTTTATTAAACTCCAATTGTAAAATACTTTCTCATTATAAAATGAGGTCTAGTCATTCTACGAAAACGTCCATATTTTGCCTATTTTTCCCTATCCCTTAGTTTGTCCGGTAAAATCTACCTTCGCGTTCTGGCGTGCCCAGAAGGATAATCTTACGGGAAGTCATTTTGATCTATGGGGATGGGGATATAGGATAAACAATACGATGTAGTATGTGTAAGCTTATCAACCACTTGGATAGCAAATGCTCTGTTTTCCAATGTGTCCTCCTATTTTTCACAAAATAGCCAACTAAAATTATTTTAAAAATATGATCTATTTTGTGTGATATATTACAGACAATAATATAAATTAACGTTGTTGATAACAATAGTACATCATTATGTACATTGGACAAAGTTCTTTGAGAATACTTATAGGTAATTTTTCTCAAAATGTTTAAAATTAACTTTGAAATTCTTGGCTCCAATTCTTGTAGTGAACGGGATTTTTATAGTGCCGACAC
Source organism: Meconema thalassinum (assembly GCA_946902985.2). Lineage (NCBI taxonomy): Eukaryota > Metazoa > Arthropoda > Insecta > Orthoptera > Tettigoniidae > Meconema > Meconema thalassinum. The sequence goes on from OX336388.2 coordinate 1,762,652,050, forward strand.
TCAGTCTGCTCATACGATTATTTTAAATGAGATTGTTACCACATTTATTTTGTGTTGTTGCTTATATTGGTATTGTTTTTGGCATGCATTTAATAGACATCTTTTCTAAGATGGTCCAATAATAATTTTCAATTACATAATTCAATGACTTACCTGGTCTTTGCAAGAGATGTTTAACAGAATAAATACTTTGTTGCTACATTATACCTTAAAGTCATTAAATTTTGCTAAAAAAATAGCTGCATTGGTAATATTGTTGCTGATTGGGCCTATCTACGAATATGTTGCTGTAATTTATCTACACCATGAAGATCGTGATCTCCTTCAATGTACACCTTACCTTAACCAATGAGACAAATGCTCGTAGCTAATTCACATAGGCCATCCCTAGTGATCCATGCTTATAGGGAGTTATGGAGGCACCTTTATCATACAAAGATTTCCGAGCCCTAGCGTGTCTCATATTCCAGCCTTAATTGGACCTTACCTTTATCTTCCCTGTTACCCTCATTCTTCGAGGAGTCACATATCTCATGTTACCTCGAACCTAAAGAATCCGCGGTGTGTGTAGCCCCTCCACGTATGGTGTTGCCAGGATAGTGTACACCCTCAAGGACTCATGGCTGATGAGCTCGGGAGGTGGCCAGTTCGAAGAATTTCTGATTTGGGTCTGGTTCCCCGTTTGGGGAGACACCTCTCTCCCCTTTCACATCTTCCTTTCATAGCTCTGCTTCTTTCCAATACCCTCAACCAGGGATTTTCTCTTCTCTGTCTTTCATTTCTCTTATTTCTACTTTATTGACCGTTTTCTCTTCTAGTATGTAAGATAGACGTAAGTCAGATAGATTTCATTTTCACTACCATCCACACTATATTATTATGGGCAGATGATGTAGATGTTTCTCCCCCCAAAACAACTATAACCATAACCACAGCCCATAATGAAAGTTAATTACGGTATTATTAACCTCACTCTTTGGTCCCCTCTGGAGGTCAATGAACCTTGGGGCTCTCTCTAAGTTCGGTAATGCTTTCACTTACTTGTGTAGGGCACAGCTTTCCTGTTGGCCGACTCATGTTCACTGTCACCTTGACAGTATTTTGGCATCCGTGGCCTAGGGAGTCTTCTATTTCCCGCCTTTTATGGACCTTGTCTTTTCTTTTCCCGATACTCTCATTTTTTAGGAGATGCAACGCTTCTTTTTCTCCTTCTTCTGTAGCGTAATTGTACACAGCATGTTAACATGGGCAGAAGGCCATGATGTTCTACCCCACATGATGCTCTATCTCCTCATCAGCCATCCTACAAGTGGATTTCAGTGGTTTACCACTTCTACTCTAGACAAAACCCACGCTGCCTCCTTCCCAATCCTACCCTTTACTACACATATACACACACACACAAACAGTTGCTCCCACTAATTCCATACATACCAGTACACAGGAATGATGACCACCATGCCCAAGCCCCTAACTAGGTGGAAGCGTTACCGGACTTAGGGATGGCCCCGTGGTTTACTAAATAATATTTTACAAATTCTGACTTTCAGAGGGGGCCACAGGGTGAGGATAATAATAAATTACCTTCATTATAGACTGTGGTGATGGTTATAGTTGCTTTGGGGCAGATGACCTCACTGTTCCGCCCCTTAAAACTCAATAACTAAATAACTAACTAACCCTTTGACTACCACACCTAATATCGTAGGTTGCACTATCAAGCCATGCGAGTTTTTTAAAAATTTTTCGTTGGCTTGAATCTGAATTAGAAGTGAAAAATTAGCTTTCGTCACTTTCTAATCGAATCGAGCCCAGCGCGCAAAGTCAGCTGAGCTTGAAATTATAGCCTTTCGGCCCAGAGGCATTTATTAGAACTATATCGCTAATACGAAAGACCTGACAGCATTGGTTTAGGGGTGTTGGGTGATCACCATTTTAGATTCTTAATTAGCCAGGATGTGGCTTGGTGCACTAAGGCATGAGAAAAACTTAGTATGAACAATAAAAATAAGACAGATTTTTTAAATGAATTAAGAGAGTGAAAGGAAAACAAAATTACGAGCCTTACAGTAGTCGCATATGATGTGTAACATGTGACATGTTATCCCTTGTGAACAGTGAACTCTGTTGGTCATTGAAATAACTACTCGTAAAACTGCAATGCCAAATCCTGACCGGTTTTCAGCAAATATGATATAATGAATATTTTCACACCAAAGAACGTCAACTTGAAGATGATTTATTGTAGGAATATCTTTAATGGGGCCTCCAAACCTTGAACTAAACCGTAGCGATGTACATACCATATAGCCACCTGGCCGACAGTACGCCATGGCATCAATCTCCGCCACCGCGCGCGCTCATTGTTTCCGTCCCATCTATTTCCGTTTCATTGTTTACGTCCCATCCATTTCCGTTTCATTTTTCAAAATCACCCCCACAAAAATGTACAGATACCGAGTGGAAAGGTGTTACACATCAATAAATCTAAGTAACTGTGAGGTGAGGAACAGAGTTTATTCTATGATAATTCGGGGGCGCTTATGGCGACACCTAGTGGCTTGGTAATCGCCCAACCTGTTAATTAGCGGGTTGGTGGTGCTTGTACTTGTTTTGAATAGGTTGCATGCCTGCTTCTTTTTCTTTTGACTGAAGGACTCGAGGTGATATTCAATTTCTATACCGTATCAATTTCAAAATAAAGGCGTGTATCACATTCATGCACATGGCCTGGTAATGTAATTATCCATAAAACTTGAGACTGGCTGACCATATGTATATTATTTATACATAAAATGCGCTCCTCTGCCGTCAAAGACATTTTTATTGCAACAAAACTTGCAATTCAATGGCATATACAACATTTATTCAAAAATGTATGCATGCAAAATAGTGAAGTAATACTCCTGCCATCTAGCGTTAGAATGCACACGACTGTATCTAAACTCTCTTCAAAATCTTGGAAATGAAAAGTAATATTTCTGATATCTAGCGGGAGATACTACACCACGAAGCCACCCAAGGTCGCGTATTCATGCTACGTTCAACGTCATCTGCCTCTAATGATATAGCCTAGGTACGCCATAGTGAACATGAAGTTTATCTGACTTAGAGGCAGGGCCGGTCTTAGGGGTTTCAGCGCCCTTTGCGAAATTCGATTTTGCGCCCCTCTGTGCGAGGCGGGTTGCCTAACTCTGGCAAAAATTATGCGGGTATCATAAAGAGGAATCATGAAAATATAAAGTAGAAAATGCAGGCAAAGGCAAGGCAACCGAGTTATAGGATGAAATTAAATAAAAAGAACCTAAAGTACATTTACCCATTTACTATATTACTTGAATATACTTTACTTGCGTTGTAGTAAGGGCAGTGCTTGATTTGTAATAAGAGAGGTTCCTGTACTGTGGGTTACCGGCTTTGGGGCAGGAGGAGGGTGTGAGGGCTTTTTGGAATATTGAAATATAGAGTTCTAATTACGATGGTTTTACTTTTTTCTGAACACCTTTATAAATTAATCAGATTTTGTTTCTATTGGCCTATCTAGATATCCAACATTCCGGCAAACCTCACACCCCAGCGTTTCTTTGTGTACAATAAGCCAACACTGTATTTTTTTACAAAACTCGTTCCTTCGTTTTAAAGTATAACAGTCTGGCCACTGTTTATCACCTCCTTTGATGTCGTCGTTAGAAGAAGATCAAGTAACGCTGGAGGATGTAGGCTGGGTTGATTCCTGGTGATCTAATTCTATTGGAAGTGTCGTGAATTTTTCAGTTTCTTCGTATAGTTTAGGTTTCTTCAGTTTACTAATAATTAGTTATTTTATGCATTGTAAAGGCACGTACACGCTCAACAACACATAATTAGCGAAATTTACGTACTTTGATTACAAAATACTACACGATCAAACAGAACAAAGCCGTAAAACGGTGACAGGCAGTCGAATATGCTGACTGCACTGACATTGATGGACATTAGAGAAAGCTGAACTGTTGCGCGGCAAGGGAGGGGAAGGACGAGTCATCTAGCACCTTGTGTACTGCTAGAAGTACAGTCCCGTCAAAGACCAAGTTGACCTTTACTTACAACTAACGTTCCACAGTTCTAAAATAAATGTTATATATTTGACTTTTCCCCCGATCAGAGGTTTCGGTACGCCGTACCGTTGCGTAACGTCACAAATCTAGCACTGAGTAAGGGGATGGTCAAAGTAACATATAAAACATCGGCTGTACGCTCGTTGGGCTTTATTATCTAATAGTGAGGCGTAACATATTGCAATAACTATTTTTTCAGTTGTGATGCAAAGTGTCAACATAACAAAATCACTGGAAAAATACACTTACAGGAATCAAGCTTTAATAATTCAAACGACTACGACACACAGGAAAAAACACACTAAACCTCAAAACCTGATGAGAAGGGAGCTTTCCGTGCTTTGACTGAAGCATACTGTTTTACTAACTGGGCTGAATCGAGTGAACGCGCAACATCGTCCTCTAGTGAAATTAAAGCAAGTTTTGACAGTCTCTCTTGGCCCATTGTAGCACGCAGGTAGGTTTTAATCAACTTCAATTTTGAATAGCCACGTTCACCCGAAGCGATAACAATCGTTCGAGTACGGACCTCCAATGTTCTACCTCAGCACACATAATTCGTTGATTAGCATCATCAACGCCCCCCCCCCTTTTTTTTTTGAGGATAAACGCAACTCTGTTTCGGCCCTTAATTGAGAACATTTCAAATGAGAAGGGGATATTTCTTGAGACTCTAAGGCTTGCGAAAGATGTGCCCAGTCACAGAATCCCGAAGTGATGAGAGCTGCTGTGGACTTTCTGTCAAAGAGCTTACAACAAAAGCAAAGTATTTTTTTAAGAGTCAGAATATTGTAGCCACCGTCTTAGTACTTTTTCGCCATTCCGCAACTCGCGATAACATTGAAGCATAGTAAAATGACGGCCACCTTCAGCATCTTTTTTAAAGCTCCGATCTTTTATTTTAACTGGCCCTTGAACGATAATTTTATCAGTACATTCCGTGCTTCGGACCGGAGGCCAATATGCAGGTTCTTGAAGTTGGCTGCTAACACCAATGAAGGGCACACTGCATAATCCATTCCCAGCACCAGTGCCGACACCAGAACCTTCACCGACTTCACCGTCACAAGTTAAATCAGCACCGTAACTACCACGTTCACCACTTTCGGCTGTAGGTCAATCACCAGAGTCGAAAGGTTTCCCCAAATCCTTCCCGCCTTCATCCCTGTCACATGATACAACACCATCCCCACCACCAGCAGTGCCACAGTCAGACCAATTCCTACTAAGGTGCGACCCGTCACCGCACCTGAAAAGATATCAACGATCAGGCCGGCACCATGTCAAAACGCATTTCTGCCTACAGGGATTATTAAGCCCATTCTACATTGGAGGTTTTAATGGTAATAAAGGAACTGTTTCCGATTTTAAGAACCGGTCTAAAAACGTAATTGTACTTTGTTTTTTATGATTGCTTAAACAAAAATTACCGAATAAATCAAAAATAGCACACTTTAGAAGGTAAATAACATAGCGGTCTGCGTTTACTTAGCGTTATCCGCACAAGCAGTGATTAAAACAGTCGTTGCGACCTTACGACTATGACCTAGACTACGACCAATGTACAATGTGCATTAAGGAAAATATACAGTTTAACACGCTTTTATGAGAGTAAGAAAATATTCTTCTTGAGATTAAAATATATACCTTCATCTTGCTCTGCAACTTTGACGGGTATATTATTGGACTGATCAGTAGGATTTGTTTGAGAAGATCACCCTTCTATTGATGTTGAAGGTCGGACGAATTTTTAAAAGCTTCTGCTGCCTTCTTGTCTTCTTCTGCAAGCTGCAGCCTTCGTTTTTTGTTTGCAGCTCCACTAGCTTTACCGGAGGAGGCCATTGTTGTAAGGTTTCTCGTTCTTCGTCCCGACTTTACACCATCCGCACCACGCACTCGAATGAACGACAATTAGCAAGGTGCACAGCACTCCCGTGCATTGTGCTAATACGTCCTGCCATCTATGAGCGGGTCGACGCCCACTTCGCCCAGTCACACGTGCCGTTTGTTATGATTTCTTTTCTTTGCCTCTGTCTCCAACTCGTGTCACACCCACACCCCTTTCTCCAACCTCACTCCCCTCTCTCCCTGCCTTCCTCGCTTTCTTTCTCTCTACTTCGCCTTGCTACAACAGCAAACCGAACCGAAATATCACGAAAATGCCCGAGCGGTGCCGAAGGGCGATTTGGTTGGTCCCGGGCCCGGGAATCGAGCCGGGTTGCGTTTCCACGATAGTGAAAAGACAAGGCAAGGGAGAGAAAGATATAGTGTTTGCTAATCACTATTTCACTGAGTTTAACTTCGGTCCGTCACGGTCCAAGGTGCGCGTAGGGTTTTCAATCATGAAAGATACCACCTCATCGGTTGAACTCTTTTTTAAAACTGATTCCCTCATTTGTTTTACGAATTCGCATTTACCTATCTTGCCATTTGTTCAATAGGAAATAAATCGAAATTTGCCTATCTTTTGGGGACGCCTTCGGCGCCCCCCAAACCGCTGGCGCCCTGTGCGACCACACATGTCGCACACCCCTAAGACCGGCCCTGCTTACAGGACCTGAGAGTTCACTAACAAGTGTTTGTTTCCCTGCAGGTGGTTGTGAGTCCAGTGTGTACCTCACTTCCAAAGCATCTTTCTTCAAAAAGAGGTGTCGGCAATGCCAGGAGACTTCACCAGCAGGCGGGCCAGTGTTCCACTCCTACCAGTCGCAGCAGCCCTGCCATCACATGTCCATGAAACAGCATCTCCCCACCGGACTGAGACGGTCCAACGCTGAGAAGGGTCTCAGCAACAAGAGACGTGTTATCAAAATGTTGTGCGCTGTTGTCCTGGAATTCTTCGTCTGCTGGACACCATTGTATATTATTAACACAATAGCTCTGTTCAGGCCTGAAATAATATATCACGGTATAGGTTATACAGGAATCACCTTCTTTCAGTTACTGGCCTATTCTTCAAGTTGTTGCAATCCAATCACTTACTGTTTTATGAACTCCAGTTTTAGGAAATCATTCCTGACATTGTTTCGATGTAGAAGACGATTTCGGACTACAACTCTGTCAGATGTGTCTGCGAGCGAGTGCGGTATCATGACTCGGTCACAGAAGTGGCTGCAAGATACACCTTCATGTGCAGAACATTTGTGAATCTCAAGAAATAATTCTTGTTCTTACAATGTTTAATAAGACTGATGCATTTCTATTTCATTTTATAACAGCTATAATAAATATACAGTATATATTTCAGTTCAAATAAAACAACTATGTGGGTTTTGTCGCAGTGGTAAGTGACTTTATAAATAACAAGTCGTAAAAACGATCATTTGTAATTTTAGGTATCTCTTCATCTCGTAATCATAAGAAACCCTATTCTTAAGCAGGATTGCAAACTACTGGAAGTGATTATCCATTTCTAAAATCACTCGTGTAGGGGGGACCCAGCTAAATCCACAAAATTAGGGGGTTAATGGTAAACATAAATTAAGGGAAAGGGTTTCAAAAATTAACATAGAAATTGATTTAATACGTATTTTTTACATAAATTCAGTTGTTAAAATTGCATCTCTAATGGATTGTCTAAATCATCTACCTAGGTAATATATACAGTGGGACTAGAGCTATGTCCGCGATACCTTGTCTAAATCCGCAATAGGCATATGTTACGATATTAATATGCGTCATTACTACAACCCCGCATAAATTTATCACCGAAATACACGAAGATTTATTTGTAAACTAGCTGTTACCCGCGGCTTCGCCCGCAATAACATTTGGAATCCCGTTATAACGTTATAACATTAGTTATATAGATTTTTCCTGTAGTGGAAGATAATCACGGCAACATGGAGCGTTAAAATTGAAATTGAAAATCGGGTGCAATATACGACGGGGAGCATTGATTTAAGGCAGGTCCCCTAGCCTACTGCCATGTCCATCGAGAGTGTTTTTAACGCCTAAGCACTTCTCGGTAAACTACATTTCTGGTCTTTCTCTCAGGCTGCAGAATGACTAAGCCACCAGAAGAACTGACTCTGGAGCATAGTTATTGTTGTTTTAAGGGGCGGAACTGCGAGGTCATCTGCCCCTGGAGCATGCCACGCACAGTTGACCATGTGCGAAACAGTCACTTCTCAGATCCACACCAGGTACTTTTAAACTCTGCCCCTGAGCCATGTTAATTGTCATGGCGTAGCAGACTTTGAAAAGAAACTGCAGACGTTTGAATTGAAAATGGTAGTCTGATGGGATTAGAGGAATGCGGGGTATGAAGACAGTTTCGCCTTGGCCAACACCTGTAAATATGGTGGCTTCAATCACAAATTTATGCAGAGCTTTAACCTGCAGCCTGGTTCCATTGCAAAGTTTATGAGGGTTTAGATTGCGCAATAACATGACAGGAGCACCAACCTTGAGGATCAGGACATGAGGCGGTATTCCGGGTGCGTTAAGAGTGTTTAAAAAACTCCACAGGATAATGAACTGCATCTTCAACCTCTACAACTGAGTCTACTTATTCGTATACCATTTTTTTTGTGGTAACTTCTTAAGGATGAAGATATTTATACTATCAGCAGAGTCATTTGTTGGGGTAAGAATAGCTCTTCCTTCCATCCATGAATTATCAAGATTGGAATTTACAAACACTTGGGGATAGATCTTTTGGATCAAATTCTCTAAACTGTCAACCACTTCGCACAGTTGAGCTGGAATAGTTATTTTTCGGTCATTTTCCTCCAACTTTCCGTCTCCAATGCTTAGAAGGAGACGGGAAAATCCCTGGCCACAAAATCACCATGGAGGTGTACGCGCATGTTGACAGTCAAGGGAATTGATGTGACTTTGGGCCATATGTAAGACGATTTAAGATAGGCATTTACTTCGTCAGCCAGTGTTCCACCGGGTATAATAGGGAGGGTCTGTCTATAATCACCGGCAAGAAGTACTGTGACTCAACCCATAAGTTGGTTGTTACCCCGAATGTCCCTAAGTGTTCTGTCCAATGCCTCGACTCCTCCTTTGTGCGCAATCGTGCATTCATCCCAAACAATGAGTTTTGTCTCTCTCAGCACGCGAGCGGTGCCACTTTGCTTAGAGATGTTACAAAGGACAGATGCAGCGTTACTGAGGTTAAGAAGGAGCTTGAAATCAGAATGAGCTGTTCATCCACCATCCAGTAGGGTTGCTGCAATACCAGAGGAGGCGACTGCGATGGCAATGTTCTGTTGACTTCTAAATGTACTGAGCAGGAGATTAATCAGGAAGGTTTTGCCAGTTCCGCCTGGTGCATCTAGAAAAAAGAGATGACCACATTCTGAAAACAACACTTCGAACTATTTCGTCATAGGCCAATCTCTGCTCGTTGTTCAATTTTGGAACATTATCAGCAACCACTTAGGACAACTTAATTGTGTCGTAAGATAGTTCACTGACATATTCTCGATGAACAACGACGGAGTCTTGTTCTCTAGAAGGCGACGGAAGTCCAAAGCGTTATAGTTGTTGACCAGACATTTTTAGTACTAAATCCTCAAGAAACACCAGACACCTGTTGTAGACAATGCCCATGGTCAGGTTGACATCAGCACACTGCCTATGTACCTCTCTCACCACATCTTCCGCGAGGCTGTCTTTGTGTTTTTTCCAGAGCATGATTGGATCACTCACTTGACAAAACACCAGTAAGATGGCAAACAGCTCGCGTATCTTGTGGGGAGAGCCGGTGGAGGACGCTTCCTCCATTGTGCGGTCCCAGTGCGCATCATCCTCTAGCAAGCCAAGTGCTTTACATGCCGCTTGAAATGTTGGTTGAACCACCCCTACCACGGATTTGAGGTCAGTAAAAGACTGAGGGCCAGGGATTCTATGTAAAAGGAGGCGGAGGTAATAGCACTCGGCATTACCAGGGTGAACGGTGTAAACTCTGCCAAGGGTCTGACCTTTTTTCAAACCAGGATAACCTGGGACTGGCTTTCCTTGATTCCTTCTACAGAACTTATTACCTTTCCAAATGAAATAGGATGGAACTTCACAATATAAAAGTGTTGAAGCAAATTTATCGGATCGGCATAGTTCGAAGAAAGCAAGAAGAGTTGTGTTTGGAGGGCTGTTTAACTGATCACGAACGTCGTCTTCATTAAAGTAACCCCGCTGGCCGTTCTTGAGGTGGACGGCAAGTTGCATGACCGAAGGATAGCGTTCATGTATGAGGAAGCAGAATATGCGCCAAGCCGCCTCTGAGCTGCTGATGTAGCGTCCTGATTCATATCTCGCAACTTCATCAAACTCTCCGATGCTAAAAGTAGCTTGGTCGGAATCTTTGTTAACATACTTGCAAATGTATTTTATTGACTTTACAGAGTTGCAGTACTCAACATTGATATGAGCTGAGAAGGTGCGAGATAGGACGGGGTTATAGGGTACCACCCAGCTATTGTCAATTTCCACTCCCATTTTAATAATAGAAACCCCACCCTCCGAAGTGGGCAGCCTGCGATATTTTGGATACCCATCTTCCCCGGTTTGGGTTTCCTGTGGTCTGGGGTACTTCTTGGTGCATACTCCTTCCACCATATAAGACGAACTCCTGTTGAGAACTCCACATGGACCGTGGATCATGGTTGCCTTGACAATTTCATGGAGAGCAGGGTCAAGATTTGGGTCATGAATCTCATCACTGATCCCCTTGTCGATGTCTTCAGGCCTTAGCTTTTCTTCCAGCCACAGAAATATGTGAACGTGAGGTAATCCTCACTTTTGCTATTCAATGGAATACATGTGACACCTTGAAGGACCAAACATACAACCCTTAGTAAGAAGTCTTATCATGTGCTTAACTTTCAAATGGAATACCCGCGCTACCAAATCATGCCTATCTTGAGGTTGTTGACCATGTTTCAGGTGCTCGACTACTTCGGACTATTTTGGATTGCAGGTGAATGTTATAAAAAAGATCAGGACGTCCAAAATGGCGCACGAAAGTCATAGCATCCTGAGTGCGTCCATGCCTATAGCGCGGGCTTCCAGTGAAAGTCGACAGCAACACGACCATTTTACCAATATCTGACAAACGGCTGTCAGCTTTACTCATTGCATCCTTCAGGTGCATGTATTCCTCACTTCTCAACTTTTTCTGATTGATGCGAATCCAAAGTAGTCTCTCTATCTCAATCTTTGCATACATATCAACCAGAAACTGATTGAGAAGATTGCGAAATAACAAAAGATAAGAATGATCACCCTCACGCTTAAATATTCTGAAGCTGTTCAAGTTAGCGGCAGACACGGTCTTCTTCAAAGGTGCTTGAGTGCTGTTGTTACGTTGAGGGATATTAATGCAGTAGCCATCTTCTCCACGGCAGAACATAAGCGGATATTGCAGAGCATCATACGCGCGATGTGTTTCACTAATACGAAGCAACCTGCTATCTCTGCCGTGGAGTACAATATCCCTTTTCTCAAACTCGTGACCATCAAATAAAACCGCCCCTTCCTTAGTGCTAGGGGCGTTATAGCGGCCTTTATTCTCGTCAAGAGGTCTTTTGTCATCTTTTATAACCACCCGGAAGTCTTGATTGCCATCAGGAACTGATTCCATTGCTGTTATAAAATCCCGAATGTATATATTATGCTTGTGTAACAGATCCTGCAAATGGCGAACTATCTGAGGTTTAACGTCAGGGAAGATGCCACATCGGATGTTATTTTGTCTCTATGTCTTCATATCCAACAAAGTAAATTTGTAGAAATTGAGGCTGCTGTTCATATGATGGTAATAAGCTCACTATTCGATGGTATACCTGCCCTTGCACTTTAAAAGTTGTCATGAAATTGCCTTCTTTTACTTCCTTTGCACCAAAAGATGTAATTTGAAAACAACTATTATATTTACGTGTATTAGACAGGAAGTGTTCTGATTCTGGGTGCTGATGGTTAAGGAGGCTGTGCAAGGGTTCAGGATATTGTTGGATCGGGGGAAGCTGTATTTTTCCATTACTGCAACACTTTCCAGGAGATTCATCCTTCCATTTCTTGGCTTTGCAAAATGTACAAACAACCTGAGAGCCAATATGCAATGTTTTGTTCGCAGAATTATCAGTTTGTGGATTATATTGAAAGCCGGACATTTTTAGTACTGTCCATGGAAGAATCTTGACTTGAGCTCTTGACTTGAGCCTTTTTATTTACTTCAGGGTGGTACTTTGTATATTTGGCCACTGCATCCCTATTGACTTTCTTATTGCTTTCAACATACTTCTTAACTGCCCTAAAGTTTATTTCAGGATGTTCTTTCGCGTATTTGTTTACAGCTTTATTTAATTGTTTTTTACGGATGTTGTTAGTAAATCGTTTTCTACGTTTTGAACCTCTATTTGATTTAGTTTGAGGCACTGACTCGAGGAGGATTTTCGAGGTAGAAAGAGAAGATGTTAATGATGAAGGTTGAATGAGAAGCGGGTATTCACATTGTAAAATTGTAGGCGTGAATGGCTCGTAAACATCAAAATGTCCCTGCGTGAACTATCCCGTAAACCTAAACCTTTTAACAGAAGCTGCAGAACCATACGTATTTCCAGTTCGGAGTACACGATTGCAGTAGACCTGGAATTGTAAAGGATAAATCTCTGCCGCTACTTGCAATTCGAATGATGTACCGTATGTGTAAGGCATAGACATAACAGATACATATTCAGCCTAGTTTATGTAAGGCTGGCAATCTCGTGTCATAGAATACACCTGTAGACTTTCCCAGTTGTTAGGGGCGTATCTGACAATGTCAGCACGCACTGTACGTGCATGTGTTATGTTGCCACACATTGCGTAAGATAGAGCAAAGAAGAGACAGGCACCATCTCCGGGAATTTTATAGACTTGGTGGGGTACTTGGGTGCCATCTACCTCTAACATTTATACTGCAGCCATCCTGAAAACAATCAATGAACAGCAAATACAAAAGAAAGAAGAAGAACCTCCCTTGAGTAATAAAAAATGGAATACACCTAACGTATAAACAAATCTCTACTTTAAAAAACCTGATAAATGGAATAGACCTAGCCTAACTTAACAAAATTAACGTTGGTACTGTAGAGGTAATTTTCTTTTACCAAAATCTAATTTTCATTATAACTATGTACTACCAAGAAATGATGAAATACGCCGAACCTAATCCAACAAACAAAGGAACTCTACAGTTACTTCAACTAAAGGCTATTATATAATGCAATATGATGATTATAAAGTGATGGTGAAAGTAGTAATTACAAACGGAAATGAACTGCAATATGATGATTATGAAGTGATGGTGAAAGTACGAAGTACAAACAGAAATGAACTCGACAGTTAATTCAACTATAGGCTGAAATGATTATGAAGTGATGGTGAAAGTACAAAGTACAAACAGAAATTACTAAGAAGTACTGTTTGAACAGAGAGAATGGGTAAAGGTCGGGAGCGCAGACAACAATGGCGTGCAAGTTATGACGGTAAAGAACACACTGAGCATTGCCACACAGCTCACTGCCTGGAAAGCATCAGATCTCTGGTAGGGGCGACGTGATGCAGCCCGCATTACCTGGCAGCAATAGACCTAGGCATTATACGTAGAAGCTATTCATATAATCGCCGTTTTCGCGGTTTGACCATGATTCCGAGTGAAAATTTTGAAAACCTTTCTTAGCGAGCACATACGGCCCTTGAGAAAGCTGCATACCAAATTTCATTCCAATACGTTCGGTGGTTTCTGAGATTTCGTGATGAATGAGTGAGTGGTATTTGACAAATATATAGTAGAAATCGCGGTTTTCGCGGTTTGGCCATGATCCCGAGTGAATATTTTGAAAACCTTTCACAGCGAGCACCTACGGCCCTTGAGAAAGCTGCGTACCAAATTTCATTCAAACCCGTTCGGTGGTTTCTGAGATTTCGTGATGAATGAGTGAGTGGTATTTGAAAAATATATAGTAGAAATCGCGGTTTTCACGGTTTGACCATGATCCCGAGTGAATTTTTTGAAAACCTTTTTTAGCGAGCACCTACGGCCCTTGAGGAAGCTGCATACTAAATTTCATTCCAATCCGTTCGGTGGTTTCTGAGATTTTGTGATGAATGAATGAGTGAGTGAGTGGTATTTGACAAATACATAGCCTATATAGGCTAGAAGATAGGCTACTTTACGAACAAAATACAACATAGGTTTCCACGCTTTCACCAGTAGATGGTAGCATTTGTTTCGGAATTCGTAGGCAAGGGAATAATATAGTAGTTGAGTCAAAACAACTGGTGTGATGAACTCGTCTCAGCAGTAAAAATGTAGCCTATTTCAAGTACTGTACTGCGGAATGAGGCGTACCGTGGAGTTAGCAAAGTCTCCTCTTATACAGCAAATCAAACTCGGTCTTATTTGGTGCGAGGTAAGGCGCTAAACCACTATACCAGCACGCCATAATAATAATAATAATAATAGTAATAATATATCATTTACATCCCTACAGCGACTAGGCCACTGTACCGGAATTTTTCGTCCTGAAGGGGACCCTTAATATGTCGTTGAATCTGCTGACAATGGTCTCTCGCACTTAAACACCCTCAAAACTCAACTAACTGCAAGCATTCTTCGGCACTGCAGGTGAGAAACTCATTGCTGCACCGTGCAATCAACTTTATTTAAACCGCGATGACATAAAGTAAAGTGATATCAAAATGAAATATTCATGACGTTCTCACCGTCATGCCAATTCAAAGCATTTGGCTTATTTAGTCAAAACTTCATTCTCGATTAAAATAAGTTAACTACGGACCTGGTGTGCCATCACTATATTACAGTTATAGTTGCGATGTGTCACCCCGTACATTAAGCAACTAGCCCACGATCCACGGCATGAAGTCGTCAGACTGCTAATGCGAGTACAAAACACCGTCAGCATTGACAGAGTCCGGTACGTATTCCCTGCGCCTGAGAAGTCAGTTTGACACGCTGCGAAGTTCCGACTGTATGCATGTCTATTCATGACCTACATATATACAGTATACAGTCAGTTACTGCTACCTCCCGTATTGGGCTTGTTTTTCATTCAGCTTTAAGTATTTAGTCTGTCACTGAAACCTCCTCTCCACTTTTCCCATTTCAAAGTACAGATTACAAATAAATATAGAAGGTGTGAATGAGTGAAGCTGGCAGTGCCCAAATTGATGTTTCTTGAATTCGCGGTATTCAATACGCAGGAAGACATATGCAGTTCAAACCCCGCTGACTTCTCCTGGCCGCGACAATACCAGCAAGATTCAATGTTAATTAATTTATAAAATGCATGTGGCCATAAAATTACTAATTTAAGTGTCAGTCGTTTCTTACTCTAAATAGAATATCTTACCCTCGAAACATCATCACATAAAAATCCCTTACGGCTTGATAATTATCCCCGAAGTCTTGTTCTTAAGAATTACATGAGAGCTATGATAATGGAGAACCATTTGCAACGTTGAATTTTACATGAAAAGAGATGTACACAGCTATTTCTGGACGAATGAAAGATAAAGATCTTCATATTATTGAAATAATTACAGTAGTGAGTAGAATGCCCCATACTATAGAATTACGACTGGTCTGGTTTTTAAAACTTCCATAAGTATTCTGACATTAAAGATCGCACTGTGAGAACATAATGGGTTTATAGCAATAATGGTGTCGTAGATTGCAGGCGGCATTGTAGTCTATCGTGCTTTCAGCAGCCAGCAATCGTACTAATGAGTCCGCGGGGACAGAAATAGAGCAATTACGAAATGAAAGAATATATTCTGGAAGCAATTGACTCCCTAGACAGTTATTCTAATTTATGAAGATTGAGTTCTGAATGCCTAACTTTCCTAGGGGTATATTTCTCTTAGATAAGCTAGGTGGGGTATCTCGTCCCATTTACATAAATAAACAAATAACGGGAGGACTGCAATTACCACTTTAAAATACTAAAGCTACGATATTAAGTTTGAGATTGAAAATCACTGGGGTTAATTATCAAATCAAGAAGCTATGTACATCATGTACAGTACTCCTAAAGTATATAACCAATGCCTGTATGTCTACCCCTTATTATTCCCGTTTCCAACGAGGTCGGGGATGAGATGCGATGAAAGTATTTGTGGCGGATGGTTTTTACGACCGGATGTCCTTCCTGATGCCAACCTCATGAGAGGAGTTAATGGTATATGAAATGAATGAAGATGAATGAAGCTGGATAAGGATGTGGAAGGAAGCGGCCGTGGCCTGTCCGAAGGTCTGGAGTTAGAAATGGGAAGCCACGGAAAACCATTTCAAGGACGGCTGGCGGTGGTTTTCCTCTTATAGTACTACGATTTCGTCCACAAAGTTTCAAGATAGGTTTCGACCTGTCTTTCCTGATACTTCCCTTGTCAGACCAGAATTAAAATTTCTTGGCCGCGCCGGGAATCAAACCCGTTCCTCCGGGCCGACAGCCACGAATGCTATCCGAGTACAACAGGTTATGAGCACACTGCCGTTTAATCTGCTATGTGGTACAATTTAAGCAACACACTGTACGGGCGTACGCCTGATCACACTTCCCGAACAGCGTATTTACTCTGACGCAAGCAAGTCGACTGGTCCTCTCTTCCCACGATATATGGTGTGATATATGTACCCAGTAAATAACACGAGTGAAGGCTTACTACCGTATTCCCTCACTGAGTTACAACAATACAAATTTGAGGGTTAGTACGCAACTCCCCCGACACATTGTCGTGAATACCATGTCGTCCTGGAAGATGCTATCTCGAGTAACCAGAAGTGTTGCGATTGTTGAGCATGCAGCACGTGTTAACGTAACACACAACAGATGTTACATGGTGGAGTTAAAATGGCTTTGAAGTCATTTTCCTGTATACTGCACGACATGATTGTAGTAGTAGCTTTTGCTCAACAACAATATAAGTTACAGTACTACAGGCCACTATACATTATTACTAGCAAATAGTACAGCACCTTCAACACTCTTCGCGGGAAAACGCTATTTGTGGGCTTACCGATCCAAGACCGACTACAATACTCTGATCCTTAACAGTGCGCCAGATAGAATCGGCGAAATATCGATCTATGCAGGAGGGCAGCGATCCATCATTCAGAGTACAGCACTTTCTGAAATGTATTATTTACGATTAGCCAGATACAGGTACAAATGTTTACTGCCGTTGAGGCAAATACCTAGATAGTTTGCAGTTATCTCAGGAATTGAAGCGTATGCGCGAACAAACGTCTATGTTACATTTACTACACTAAATGTAACATAGACGTTTGTTCCCGCATACGTATTCCGTCTTTAGAAAAGCGACAATTTTGAAAACAAGAAGGGATATAACTTCTAGACT
The DNA here is from genome assembly GCA_946902985.2 of Meconema thalassinum. Lineage (NCBI taxonomy): Eukaryota > Metazoa > Arthropoda > Insecta > Orthoptera > Tettigoniidae > Meconema > Meconema thalassinum. The sequence continues at coordinate 1,762,669,521 of OX336388.2, forward strand.
AACATTTAGAATAATTTTCTTTGAACTATTCGAATTAATTTTTCTCGCTTTTCATGGTGGTCTGCCTATTGAGAAGGCCTGTGCTAGGCTATGTTGGCTACAACTGCACGTGTGCAGCTATTTGCGGTGAAGTTTTGAACTACAGCAATTGATCTCCCTGAGTCTCTGATATTGTGTTTCTGGTTTCATTTATTTATAAGCCTACAAATAAACCGTGACGAAATCTGAAATATTGGGTATTGCTTGTGATTAAGTAATACAGGGGAGGGATCGATGCGGTGATTACGCGTGGTTACATGGGGGTGTCAAAATCGTCTAAAACGTGATTACGTAATATGTGGATAGTCCCTGGGGCAGATAATGCTATTTGTTTTACGTCCCTTTTAACATCTGCAGCTTTTAGAGGCGCCGGGGTACTGGAATTTGGCCCCGAAGAGGATCTTTAACGTGCCAGTAAATCTACTGACAAGGCTCACCCTCAAATGCCAACTGGCTTCGCCAGGATTCGATCCTGCAACCTTAAACACTACAGGCGGAAACGTTAAGCTCTACCCACAATGCGCAGTCGGCAGACGGTAGCGGGCAGACGGCAGACGGCAGTTGAAGTCAGATCCGTGCTCTCTTATGGCGTCATTCACAATGTGAAGTCGTATGTCGGTAGTAGATAGTTGAAAATCGGCAGCGTGTGGTCGGCTGTCGCCAATTTTATCTTTGACAGCCAACTGCATATTTAAGAGCCAATCAGAAAAGATCACAAGCTGACGTCACTTGGTCGTTTTCCCGCTTGTCATCAGCTGTGTAGTTGACTAGTTGTATTCGCAGTAGGCCTATATTCTTAGCTTAATTACAGTACCGGTATATAAAAAGATGAAGACTGAATGTACTGACCTTGGGATGGAAGATATATTCATTGATCTTGTGAGGGAACACCGTTGGATATATTACATGTGTGAGCCCAAGTATTTAAAAGGAAACAGTTCATTGATTATAATGTTTTCCTTTGTAGCAAATGTAATGCAGTGGAAGGTAACACTGAATGAGAACTCATCGTACGATAACATTTTCTAAAGTAGGACCTACCAGAACTGAAATTAGCCAACATACATTTTCTAATGACGAAAAATAAATCAGGGAATAATAATAATAATAATAATAATATCAATAATATCGTATGGCCTCGGGTGCTGGGTGCAAGCTTTATAACTTGACACACAGAAGGTAGCTTGCATGTCGAATTTCGTTGTTCCTTGAATCACTATGAAAGTCAAGGAGGTTAGATATCTAAGCTCCTTGAACACTATAGCGCTTTCTAGTAGAGCAATGAGGAACTTTGTGTTAGCGGAAACTCCCGAGATTAGTTTTGCCATTATGAACACGGCCTACTGAATTCAAGTGGGTTCTTTGACATGCGTGTCGTATTTTTCCCGCCTTTCAAAAATCACTTATCACAGCCAGGAGCAAACCTGAAAGCTTGGGGTTAGTGGACCCACACGCTATCCACTCACCCACCGTGGCAAGCTAATTAGGGAATGATGTAGTAATAGATTTAACGTGTTGGGAGCCCTTGGGCGTTCAATCAAAAATGACCAGCTACACAAAAACAATTCTGTTCAAAAATCAGTAGGGCTAATTCATAGTTGGATTTGTTATTAATTATTTACAAGAGGGGATACTGGATGTATGAGTATTTTTCCTCAATTTTAACAATGCTGTACCAGTTAGCAACAATAAAAATAAACCGTACAGCTCCAAGTCGTCCATCCTTGCAAATTTTAGGTTAGGTTCCCGTTATCGACAATTGACAACTTTCTCAAGGAATAAATGAAAGTCAAGTTATTATTTACTCCTAGCATTTTAACGACTGCGCATTGTGGGTGGCTAGGTTGTGAACTACCGACTTCTGACTTCATCTGCCGTCTGCCCACTACCGTTAGCCGACAGCGCATTGTGGGTAGAGCTTTACGGCTGAGCCACGCAGCCAGCCAACCCTGAGGCAGAACTGAGAAGTGGGGCTTGATTCTCTCATCAGCCATCCTCGAAGTAGTTTTTCGTGATTTCCCACTTCCAGTAGGTAAATGCCGGAATGGTTCCTAACTTAAGGCCACGGCGACCTCCTTCCCAACCATAACCTCGATTTCAAATACACAACATCGCGGATTCTGCTCAATTAAAGAACGTTTCAGGTTCAGGCTAAGTTGATAAAATAATGATGAGCTGATACTACTACTACTACTACTACTACTACTACTAATAATAATAATAATAATAATAAGGATACCAATATTTAGAGAGGAGGACTCCGGGTTCAATTCCTGGCAGGGTTGTGGAATATTAACTTCGTAATATTACGATGCACTGATAGGCCACATGCGTCAAGTCGACCTGCACCAACCCTCTATGGATAAATTTGTCACGCATCATAGCTATGTTATCAACAGAAATTTATGAATATGGAAAAGAGCATAAAGGGTTTGTACTGTGAAAACTATATTACCGGCACGCGGTAGTAAAATTGAAGAGTGCAATCCACATTAATGGTGGGGCAAACATTTCAGAAATTTAATTTTGCACTGAGCTGCCATGGATGGGCGCACTGGTATGGATTCCGGAACATTAAGCTGAAGGATATCACATAATGTGTTCATGATACTCCGCAAACCTCTCTCTTCCTCTCTTGTTTTGCCATCTTCCGAACACATGTAGGCAACGGCTACGATGTTGGAGACACGTCATTTGAGCCCTGGGCTTGGGTGTAATTACATCATCAACATTCTTTCTCTTACTACTTCTGAAGGGCTTAACCATATTGCAAGTATTTATAGAAAGGAAAGAAGTTTGCAGTATTACGTGACCGTTAATCTCGCGATCATGAGCCATGGGACCTCCTTTTTACGTAGAAACCGAACCATGGGACATGGCATTTCATTTTGAAAATCCTGCATGCAATGATCGGGAATCAAACCTGGTCCACCATGGTGAGAGGTCAACAGCTTGTCGCTGCCCCACTACGCCCCAAGTATTTATAGAAATCCCTTCAGAGAATAGCTCCTATTTTAGCGATCAAATCTTGAAAAAAAGACTACCACCGGGGATCGACTCAAGTACTCAGTCATGAAGCACGAATTCTTCCTCTTGGTCCTCGTTATCTTGATTTAGTAATAACATCATCATTTTAAGTTTCCTTGTATTCTGCGAAAATGATCCATAACGCTCTAGACGGTAATAGTAACGCAGATCTCTTCACAACTGACAACCTGAAGCACGCTACCTAAGTAAACACTCTCACTGAGAGCACAATTTTGCGCTGGATATGTTAAGTTTGCCGAGCTCATTACATTCGGTGCGACAAGAAAAACCTGCTACTAGGAAAATCCGCCCTTAAATCAATGAATCTAAACATCTCTTTCTAGATCAACCTCTACTTCTCTTGTCCTCTATAGCTGAGTTCATTAACCTCGTACGTAATCTATCTTCTCCATTACCATCACATGGCCCCACCATCCGTGTCGGCTCATACGAACAGCTTCATCGAACGCGGGCGTTCTCAACCTTTTGAGGCTTTGAGCACCACCCTCATGCTACAGTATATCAAGTTCCGGAGCACCATTTAATCGAATATGATGATGATGATAATAATGTAAGTATTATTATAGAATGACATTGAGTGACCTTCTTCAGCTGGTATATGATGAGTAGTACCATATCTAAAGTTCACATAGTATAATTTTCCCAAAAAACAGATGTTACAATAAATTTTGTAAATTAAACATTTTTTTTTCTCTTGAAGAAACAGCGTAGAAATTAGGAATGTGTATATGAAAATATGTAGCCTACTCTTTCGTTGAAACAGTTAGGTTATAAAAATTCTTGATGGGTATTAGCTAGGTATAGTATAGAAAAACATTGGAAGATGTGACGAAGTTATGATGAAATTTGTTTTATGCTTATGTCTAATTTACAAAATGTATTGTAACAGATCTGTTTTTTTTTTTTTTTTTTTTAATGTTACTATGTGAACTTAAGATATAGTTCCCTCATCATATACCAGCTGAAGAAGCTCACAATGGGACCGAAACAAGTACGGTTTTAAATTAAATAAATATTGACTTTAGGTGTGATGGCGTAGTGGCTTAGCTGCTAACCTTTCACCCGGACGGCCGGGGTTCGAATCCCGGTGACAGCGGGGTGAAATTTTCACCTGAAAAATCACGTGGCGTCAGGAAAGGCATCCGGCCTTAAATCCCCTGCCAAATCCAAAATGAGCCTGCTTGGCTCCGGCGACCCCAATTAATTGGGAAAAGTCGTAGAAAGTATTGACTTTAGGTGAAAATCAATAGTTTATAAATAATGTAAGTATTATTATTTCTGCAAGAATCATGCGCCCCTCTTTCCATTTCATATCTCTCGCACCCTAAGAAGTGTTGAAATAGCTAGAAATTCACTCCTCACCAGGCATGCTACAACTGCACGTGTGGACAGTCGAGTGGAATCAGTGACTTTTGTGTTACTCATAAAATAGCGAAGTGCAAAAGTTTATATTATTATATTTCACAAAATGATAACATTCTAGGCTGTCAAAACGTGTAATGATAACGCTATTTTTTCGGTTCGTGCAGCAGAATTTTGAATTGAAGAATGGATCTCAAGGGGACAAGTGCTCGCGAGTACTTTTGGCTCGTATGACGAGAGCACCTTGTTGAGAACTCATGATTTAACGAGTTCATTTCTAATTTAGCCTTTATATATTCATAATGAGTACATTCCTGCCATTATTCCCATCTATTAGCCCCAGAAATTATTCGTGCCACACTCATATCAGTTACCTCCAGCTTATGTATCAGATATAATAAGGGAAACTATTCTAGTTGTTTTTTCTCTTACTTGTTATCTTAGATGAACCATGAACGTAAATCGGAAGTGGTAGCTACCACCCCAATCTATTATATAATACGCTAAGTTCATCCGACAAAAAACTCAAGCTCCTGAACCAGAAGGAGTTAGAAGGTGCGCTTTGTGCCAAAATCTTCCAAATCGTCCCAATAGTAAAGGAGGAATATTGCATTTCTTGATAGGTCGAAGGAAATATATGTATTTGTTTAAAAAAAGTGTTTAGACAAATAAACAAACTGATACCCCCTGGCAGAAATGTGTCGCGTCCAGCCCCCGGGGTGGGTAATCTGTAAACATGGGGCGCACTCAACCCATTGTGCATTGAAAAGAATATTCAAACGGAATTACCCGCAACAATGACGAATTGCACCCTGATTGCATAAATATCAGGCGGGTGGTTACCGAACATGCGAGATTTCTCGCACAGGACCCCCTGGTATTAAATACAAATCTCACCCGGCACGACGGAAGGCGGAGGTACATTTCACCAGGCAAAGAAAAACATTTTGAATTCACTAAATTTGCCAATTGTTGTGTTCCTACAGAAGTTCCACAGTTTAGCATACGAGAAGCCCCAACTCCTCGTAATTGCTAAAATATTTTGCTCATCTCTTGGCGTAAGGTTGTGACTTATCAAAATATCATTCAGACAAAGTTTTAGGTAATAGTTAGAGGACTATTGACCATTTTAAACGGTTTTGATATTATGCCTATTAAAGGAGGTATAATTTTTTTCTCTCAAAACTCCATTTTTTCCACCCCTTTGGTCAGTGGTTGGTGTTATCTAAAACTTTACTTAGGTACTATTTTTGTCCTTATTCGAAAAATAGCCAGAACATTGAATGAAATCTCATACTAAGGAAGTCATAGCGATATCAACTTTTCAAAAGAGGCCCACTATTTCAACCCCTAACATTAAAACATTTTTAGACATACCTCTGAAACTTTATAGTATTAAGTGTATGAGTATAAAGAACCTTTATACTCCATTAGTGGGCTTACCATGGATTGATGATATGGCTTTTCCACTCATACGCCACTCTTTCAATTTGGACCAATTACGTGTAAGAACTTGACTAAAATCGGCCAATTATAAGCACTAGGGCCTATATTGTAACGTGTTTTTCGAGGGTATTTTACGCCACTGACATAAGTCAGTAGAAAGCCATTCAATGTTTATTTACACGGCAACTTGTTCAGCCAAGATAATTTTCATTTAACTTATTATTATTATTAATGTATTTTTGGAGCTTTTTTTTTTAAGATTATAAGTATACAGAGAGGTTTTCGATTTTATGGAAAACTCTATCAAGCGAATTATTACGAACAACATTATCGCGGAAAATTATATGATTACGGAATTTTACGGATTTTAGTCAGTTAGGGTTTATTGTGAGAGAGACGAATCATTGGCAATTCAGCTACAGGTATATTCTTGTTGAGAAGCGATGACGAAACCGAGGAACACTTTCAGCTGGCTGTATCAAGAAAGGGCGAATTGGACTGGAGCGGCAAATCTACTTCGTCACGCCGAGTAAAATGACCCTTATGTCGCAAGTCAGCGTGGTGGCTCAGCCAATCAGGGGAGTCCGGACCACAGGGTGACGGCACTGGAGAGGGGATTCGGCGAGTGCACAAAATGTTCGCGCGCCGAGATGAAGGGGCTATTAACATTGTGAAACTTGACCGAAGTGGTCGCTCGTTAGGTTGGTTCCGGTGGGATCGGACCATAACTTTAACATTTCAACAACAATCTCCACAACTGACGAAGAAGATGGCGACGTCCAGAAGGCTGATGGAAGCTCTCTTGAACCATCACGTACGAGGGAAATACTACGGCTATTTCCAATGGTAAGCGCGAATGACTCAGAACTATATAATCTCTCTCTTCATTGTTCCATAATCAGAATTTAAGTAACGTTTAGCTTGGGAATAATTGTAAATTCAGTAATTCATCCAACTCCGTTTTCACGCAAATTTCGAGTGGTAACATTCAAATCGTTACGCTCCAATTTAAATTTATTATTATTAGTAAAATTGCCACTGCTTGTTTTTATATAATAAAAAAATCATTTCTTATACTCTGCAATCTTTGGTTTCAGTAGGTAGCATTAGATATAGACCAAATTCCTTCTCCTGATACAATTGTTAGTTGGGTTAATGATCAAATCATGCCACGGTTGGAGAGTGAAGATTCTTAAAGGTGTTCTGCCCGAGCTAGGCGTTGATAAATATAAATTTAGATTTCAACTTAGTGTTGAGGTCTTGGCGCCCATTAATTCAACGTATCTTAGTCAGAGTAAACATTACAATTAGCTCAAACGTGGGACTTGTGGTGGTTTTTCCACACTCTCCCCAGTGAAAACATTACTGTTATCACCCAACTGAGGGGTCACTAGTAAAACCATTACATTTGGCGCCCAACGTGGGGCGAAGACATTACATTTGTCGCCAGCAACGTGAGACCGAAAACCTAATAACATTTGTGGAAGGAGAAGGATATATATTTCTGTGCCTGTAATTTTGGGGCTTTTCATTTTGTCGGCGTGTATCAGCATGGGTAGTGTTGAGGAAGAGATGAAGTTGCGTAGTGGTCACCAGTTGGACAGTGAAGAAACGAGCAGTATGGCTAGTCTAGAGAATGAAAGCAGTACAGGGATGTCGGAGGTAATTCCCGATACTGAGGGGGGTAATCAAAACAGTCAAGCAGGGTTAGAGAGATTGCTTCTTCAGTTTATGCAACAAAATAAAATTAGCACAGTTGCTTTAAACGCTAGACTCGAACAAAATAGTAGGGAAAATATAGAGAGTAATAGGGAACTGAGCGATAATTTAAATGCTAGACTTGAACTAAACAGTATGGAAAATAAAGAGAGTACAGATGCTTTAAACGCTAAACTTGAGCAAAACAGTAGGGAAAGTAAAGATAATACGGAAGCGTTGAGTGAAAAACTAGATAAAAATTTAGATAAGAAATTTGAGCAGATTAGAGGGTAGATCAAAGGAGGGATGGAAGAAAAATCTAAAGGGATTATTGCAGATGTAGAGAGAAAATTAGGAAAGTACAGGTGGAGCTGGAAAGTAAAATCAGTACACAGGCTGAGAATTTGAAAGAATTAGTGCCACTTGAAACACAGCAGGTCAAAAAGCAATTTGGGGGAGAAATTGATAAGATTCAGGAAGCAACTAAAGAGGTTAAAGAGCAGCTGGGGGGTAGAATTGATAAAGTACATGCAGAAATAATCACTGAAGTGAATGATTTAAAGCAGAAGAATAATCAAAGTATTAGCAAGATAGAGGAGAAACAGGCTAAATTAAGTGATAAAGTGGAAGCATCGGAAGGGAGCTTTAGGTTAACTGTAACTAGTATGGAAAGAAAAGCTGAGGAGAAAATTGCTGAATTAGAACAGAAGTTGAAAGCTAGAATTAGGCAGGAAAATAGTCAGAGTAGGCCAGTTTATGTGAATAGCACACACAGGGAGATAGAGTTGGGAAAGTTCAGCAATCGACAGGGTTGTCCCATGGAATTCATGAATGCAATAGAAAATAAATTCAGGGATAGGTTGGAAGATGGTAGTATTGAGTGGTGCCAGGTAGTTGAGATTTTAGAGCAAGCGTTTGTAGGGGAGACAAGAAACTGGTTTGCTGTCTACAGAGAGCATTTCGAGAACATTTCAGATTTTAAAGTTAAATTTTGTGAGAAATTTTGGAATGAGGTAATTCAGTTTCAGCATCGTGAGGGAATTGTGTGTGGTAAATATAACTCGAGAGGAAACTACACTATGACCGAGTACTTTTTAGGACAGGTATTGACGTGTAAATATCTGGAGGTTTGAGGGAGGAAAGTGATGTAGTCAGGCTATTACTAAGACATTTTCCATATAGAATCAAAGAAGCTGCCTGTATCCAAAATGTTAAATCTATTTCACAAGTGGAAATTTTATTAAGTACATGCGATGCTCTGGGAAGAGGTGGTTACGAGGAGAATTTCGGTAGGAACCAGGGTAACCATAATAACAGGCCTAATGAGAATAGGAATCAGGACGTTCAAGGGAACAGTGGCGAAGGGGCCAACGTCCAAAATAGGGGGAACCCGTATAATAATAATAATAATAATTATCAGCAAAATCAGTACAGAGGAAATGGGTATGGTACGCAGTACCATGGTAGAAATAATGATTTCAGGGGAAATCAAGGCCAAAATAATGATTTTAGGGGTAACCAAGGGAGGAATAATAACAATAATAATTATAACCAGAACAGGGGTCAAGGAGGTGATCAGCCCAATGGTAATAACGGACAGAGAAATACCGTTAACACAGCCCAGAACAACCAGACCAGTGCAGTAGTGAGTAGAACTACACCAAGCGGTAGCGGTACTTTAAACACGAACCAGGCTGCGATGTAAGGTCAGAATCTCAGTCTGTAACATGCCCTGTCCATACACTTATACAGGAACTCTATGACCTAAATGTAAGAAGTGAATTATTACGTGAACTAAATGATGAAGGTATTATTCAGGATGTGGCTAGTAAGAGCCCCATAGTTAAATTTAACGTGTCCGAGGCATACACAGATGTTTTAATTGATAGTGGTTGTATGAAGAGTTGCATAAGTAGTGCATTTTATGATAAAATGAAAGGAACTGGAGTAAATTTGGAGGAGATGCCAATTAAGAACACTTTTGTTATCACAGCTGTTGGGAAGAGGTCTAAAGTAATTTCTAAGCAAGTTTTAGTAGACATTAAAATTAATAATCATGTAGAAAAGCAGATTTGTCTTGTAATTCCAAATTTAGTGTTCAGTGTTATTTTGGGTTCAGATTGGCTAAGTAGAGTGTCTGGTAACTTATGTTATTGGGTAGGAAGTTTGAAATTTAAATGGGATGATTCTGAAGTAGAAGTAGCGTTCAACGACAATGTTCAGAGAAGTAGTGTTGTAGGTGTGATTTGTACTTTAAATTAGATATCGCCAGCCGTAGAGCGGGATTCTCCAAGTTTTGTGGGCAGTGTGATTACGAACGGTAGTCTAGAGGACTCGTTACGTGATGCTGCATTTCAGGGAAATATAGAGGAGGAACAGTGTGTTCTGCTCTATGATGTGTTATTGTGTAATAGGAGATTTTTTGAGGATGCATTGGTATGGCCAATTGCTATACACATTCATTGAACGTTATTGATAGGTCAGTATTCACAGGACATAGATATCCTGTACCTTTCGCTTATCAGAGTGCAGTTGAGGCACAAATTAGCCAGATGCTTGAAGATGGCATTATTGAACACTCCAACAGTCCATATGTTAATTCTTTGATCACCGTGCTCAAGGCCGATGGCACAGTCCGTATTTGTTTAGACGCTCGATTAGTTAACAGTAGAATCAGTTCGGATCAGCTGAAATCCATGTCAATAGAGGAATTAATGCAAACATTTGAGGGGAAGAAGTATTTCACTTGGGTAGATTTGAGTTCCAGTTTTTGGCAAGTGCCACTTATGTACGAAGATAGACCATTTACAGCTTTTAGTCATAAATATAACCTTTATCAATTTTGTAGAACACCTTATGGGTTAAAGAGTAGTTCAGCAGCTTTAATTAGAGCATTAAACATCGCATTAGGGGATGACACAGGATAGTTTGTAACCATTTATATTGATGATATGGTAATTAGTTCACGCAGTTTTGGGGAGCATCTACGTCATTTAGATATTGTTTTTCAAAATTTAGATCAGGCAAGGTTCACTTTGAAACTGTCTAAGTCGTCATTCTGTCAGTCAGAAGTGATATTTTTAGATCATAGAGTGTCGAGTAGAGGTGTAACACCAGAAGAAAGTAGGGTTAATAAGATACTTAACGGAGAGGTGCCACAGAATGTTAAACAGTTAAAAACATACCTGGGAATTTGCAACTTTTTCAGAAGGTTCGTTCTTAAATACTCAGGGTTGGTAGAACCATTCAGGAAATTGCTTAAAAGTGGGACTCGGTGAAGATGGGAGTACAAGCATGATCAGGCTTTTAGAGCGCTGAAGGAAGGTTTTGAGAAAGCTGTAGTGCTGAAATATCCTTTGAAATATAGGGAATATGTGGTTATGATAGATCCTTCGCATATAGGCATTGCTCGAGTATTGTGTCAGAAAGATGATGAGGGTAATCTGTGCATTGTATCTTTAGCCTCGCGAGGACTGACAGCAGCAGAGAAAAGATACACGATTACTGAGTTAGAGCTTTTAGGTATTGTTTTCGGTTTGGGGAAATTTAGAATGTATTTAGTAGGGAGGAAATTTGAGATCCATACAGATCACCATGCATTACTGTATATGAGGACTTGTAAACTCAGTTCTAACAGAGTTAGTAGGTGGATTCTTGCTCTGCAGGAATACGAATTCACAGTAAAATATATTAAAGGTAAAGATAACATTCTCGCAGACATGCTATCAAGGGACACTAATTTATGTAGGGATTATCCTGTTGTTAAAACAGAGGACGGTATTTTATTATGTGCATGTGTGGACAGTAGCAACAGGGCATCGTTACAGACACTGAGAAATATGCTAGTAGAGCAACGTGATGACATTAAGCTAAGGAAAGCCACGGGACTAGCGTGTAGCCGTCTCATCATTAATAAGTATGTACCTGAGTTTGGCCTTCCTCTCAGGATACTATCTGACAGTGGACCACAGTTTACTGCAAAGAAATGGAGAACCAGTAAGCAGGAAGCGGGTATTTCACACGTACATTCCTCTGTAAGGTACCCTCATGGTAATTCTGCAGAGCGTCCATTAAGGGAAGTGGCTCGTCTTTTTCGGACTCTAGTGCATGACAAGCATTCGGCCTGGGTTGGACATCTTCCCAAAGTCGAGACTTGGCTGAAATCTGTCCAGCATGAGAGCACGAAATTGACGCCATACGAAGTTCACTTTGGAAAGAGACCACAAGATGAACTAGCGAGGGTGTTGGGTTTAAATGAGGGAAAACAACCGGGGATGGATTACATTGTCCAGTTGGCGAAACAGAATTTATCTAAGTCAGCACAAAAGAGAATTCGCCAACAAAAAGAAACTAAATTTGACCTATTCGAGCCGGGAGGCAGGGTCTTACTTAGAGTACCGAAACAGTCAAATAAGCTAGAGAAAGTCATGTCCAAGTTCTTTTATCTCTACGTAGGCCCATTTATTGTTTCCAAACGTATTGGCCAAACAGCATATGTGCTGGCGGATGGTAAGGGAAACAGATTATACGGGACGTATAATATACATCGTCTACGAAAGTATGTGTCATAAAGTGAGTGTGTTTAGCTGGCGAGCCAGCCTATCAAATGAGTAAGTGTGGTATTTGGTGCGGGGGAGATCTGGTCTTCCAGGCAGGCGTATCAGAGGTCAAAAAGGGGGGTAGTATATAAGTAATTGAGAGTTTTTAAGGTACAGGGAAATATGAGGGGATTGTCGGATGCTGTTGAGCACTGAAATGTCTCGATACACCAAGGCCAGAATTTGGTAGCGCTGGTAAATTCCCATTTGTCTCCTAGCGATTGGGGGGGGGGGGGCGCTTGTACAGGGTATTTTTGCTTATGGCGTCCACGAGACAATAGATGGCCCACCAGAATGCGAGACAGTCCTTCATGAAACTCATACATAACAGCACACGTGAATTCTGTTTACGGCCTCTCCATGTAAGAGTTGTAGGTGTGAAATTTAAGGTAATTAGTACAAAAGTATTATTTGAGTGTGGAGAACTGGTCTCGGTGGTGAACTAGTATTAAGTAGAATATGGTCTACGGGAACTTAGTAAGAGAGGGCGATTACGGCATAGAAATATTTGGTGTTATATGTAATGCGCACTTACTGGTTTATTTTCCAGAAATCAATATTAATTTTATTTCATACACAGAGAGATTAAGTATTATGGTCACTATGCGCAGCCACAATAGTGTGATCGTGTGCTCAGTGAAATTAAGTTACACCAGAAGAAAGCGACAACCATTGATATTAGGAAGTTCTGTTGTGATATATATATCACAACACCTTTGATGCGTGTGATGTGACATCATGTATACACAGTGCTCACACATTATTTATGTATATTTTTCCCAACATAAGAGATATTTGAGAGGCGGAAATATCCGTGGAACAATAATCGAAATGAAAAACATTGGACTGATTGCATAAGAGCAATCCAATATAACAAGAGACTTTGACGCAAAGTGCGTGAAGAAAAATTATGAGTGTATACATATATGTAATTTAGGATGATTTAATTTGTGTAATATGTATTTTAGATGGGGATTTTATGAACGTGTCTGGGATAATCGCATGATGTACCGTGGTCACGGTAAGTCATCTGATGATCCGAGGCGAATATGTAACGTGTTTTTCGAGGGTATTTTACGCCACTGACATAAGTCAGTAGGAAGCCATTCAAAGTTTATTTACACGGCAACTTGTTCAGCCAAGATAATTTTCATTAACTTATTATTATTATTATTATTATTATTATTAATAATAATGTATTTTTGGAGCGTTTTTTTTTAGATTATAAGTATACAGAGAGGTTTTCGATTTTATAGAAAACTATATCAAGCGAATTATTACGAACAACATTATCGCGGAAAATTATATGATTACGGAATTTTACGGATTTTAGTCAGTTAGGGTTTCTTGTGAGAGAGATGAGTCATTGGGAATTCAGCTACAGGTATATTCTTGTCGAGAAGCGATGACGAAACCGAGGTACACTTTCAGCTGGCTGTATCAAGAAAAGGCGAATTGGACTGGAGCGGCCAAATCTACTTCGTCACGCCGAGTAAAACGACCCTTATGTCGGAAGTCAGCGTGGTGGCTCAGCCAATCCGGGGAGTCCGGAGCACTGGGTGACGGCACTGGAGAGGGGATTCGGCGAGTGCATAAAATGTTCGCGCGCCGAGATGAAGGGGCTATTAACATTGTGAAACATGACCGAAGTGGTCGCTCGTTTGGTTGGTTCCGGTGGGATCGGACCATAACTTTAACATTTCAACAACAATCTCCACAACTGACGAAGAAGATGGCGACGTCCAGAAGGCTGATGGAAGCTCTCTTGAACCATCACGTACGAGGGAAATGCTACGGCTATTTCCAATGGTAAGCGCGAATGACTCAGAACTACATAATCTCTCTCTTCATTGTTTCATAATCAGAATTTGAGTTACTTTTAGCTTGGGAATAATTGTAAATTCAGTAATTCATCCAACTCCGTTTTCACGCAATTTTGAGTGGTAAAATTCAAATCGTTACGCTCCAATTTAAATTTATTATTATTAGTAAAATTGCCACTGCTTGTTTTTATATAATAAAAAAATCATTTCTTATACTATGCAATCTTTGCTTTCAGTAGGTAGCATTAGATATAGACCAAATTCCTTCTCCTGATACAATTGTTAATTGGGTTAATGATCAAATCATGCCACGGTCGGAGAGTGAATATTCTTAAAGGTGTTCTGCCCGAGCTAGGCGTTGATAAATATAAATTTCGATTTCAACTTAGTGTTGAGGTCTTGGCACCCATTAATTCAAAGTATCTTAGTCAGAGTAAACATTACAATTAGCTCAAACGTGGGACTTGTGGTGGTTTTTCCACACTCTCCCCAGTGAAAACAGTACAGTTATCACCCAACAGAGGGGTCACTAGTAAAACCATTACAATATCTATAACAAACCATCATGTCTGTTATTGCTGGGCTCTTAGCACACAGTCTTTTTCGCTCACCGTCATTCTTCTGTTCACAAAGAATAACATCAAAGAATTAGTGGTTATATCCTCTGTTTTCTTTATAAGCTTACGTTGGCAACGCATTTCATAGTTATTTTGTTGACATTGAACAGTGAACACGAATAGATTGTCTGTTTCTGAATATTCTATACTAAAACTTTGTAACCAAATGGTACTCATCATTGAACTGTAATATACCCACAAGAATTCAAATTATTGCATTAAACATTTATTCCGCTTTATTCGTTACTGGCAACCCGACCCGGCTTCGCCCTGGAACAGTTTTGAATGCATTACGTGACAAGCACTTTTTTTCCAATGTCAATGAACAACGAAAAATATCCTTTTTACATCTCGGCATGATGGGTTAAAATCACTGAATGGACTATTAATTATATTATCATGGAGATGCATGTGCAACAAATTCTTGTCAGACGTAATTTAAGAATGGCGAGGTGCATTAAACACAAATCCCCCTTCCGTCCAATCTTAACTTGACTGTGAATTTTGCGCAACGAAAAGTTCACAGGCGAAATGAAGAAAAGCCGAGTTGCACTTCCAGGGAAACTCCAAACACAACCACTCTTCTCTAAAGTTTTTAACTCAACACGACTTGACAGTTTGCTGTTGGCTGTATCTGGGGCAATAAGCTTGTGGAGAAAGTGAACTAACGCTCTTTCGAGCAATCTACTTCCTGTAGAAAATAGACAGTGTTTTGATTTAGAAAATAGACAGTGTTTTGATTTACATAGTTTTGGTTTTGTTATCTTTGAGTGTAGTGTCTTTGGAATGTCTTTGGATGCGATGTTGAGTTGTGTTAATAAAATACTGATTACTGTATATTAAAATGATTTGGTATGGTATATAACTGGCGACCGTGACAGGACTATTGTCAATCTCAGCATCAAATAAAACAGAACAACGATGACCGAACGTCGAGTATTACGCGGCGTATTTACACGTGAGGTAAATAAGCTTGAAGAACTGTTGGCGCTAGCTGATGGTGACCACGTGGAGATTCGTAGCAGATATGCTTCACTTGCGGAAGGCTACGAGAAGTTAAAACGTCTGGATGATGAAGTATACAATGAGCTGCTGCAAAAGGAAGACCTTGAAGACATCGTGCTTGAAACAGAGATCAACAATTGCAGTGAGTACGACTTGAAACATTTTAAGGTTAGGGAAAAAGTGCAGGCCTTACAAGTTGGAGATCAAGCCGTTTCTGAAGCTAATACGAGTAACTGTTCACGTACTTCTAATCAGAGACTACTTAGACTACCAAAACTAGAACTGAAAAAATTTGATGGAAACGTGAAGTGCTGGATTGGGGTTTGGGCGCAATTTACTAAAATACATGAAGATAGCAGCCTTAAAGATGAAGATAAATTAGTTTATTTGATTCAGTGTATGGAACCTGGTTCGTGTGCTCAGAAGTTGGTAGAAAACTTTCCTCCTTCAAAGGAAAACTACAAAAAGGCTATAGAATTGTTGAAGTCTAGATATGGGAAGGATGAGTTACTCAATGAGTACTATGTTAGGGAACTTTTATCCTTGGTGTTAAAGAAAGATAGTTTAAGATCCATAGCCCAACTGTATGACAGTCTGGAGGGACAGTTGAGAGCACTTGATTCCTTGGGAGTAACAAAGGAGAAATACGCTGCAATGTTATTTCCACTAGTAGAGAGTGCCTTGCCAGAGGTTATGTTTAGAACTTGGGACAGGTATCGTGTATCAAAAGAAACGTCTACCAAGGAACCTGACTGTTGCTTGAGTGAATTGTTAGCCTTCTTAAAGACTGAGGTAGAAGGTGAAGAACGGCTTAAGCTAAGACATAGTTCTTTTGAAGTCAACGAGAAGACGGATCGAGTTAAGCAAGACGATAGGACCAAGACTAAGAATAAGGACGTACCTTCGGCGGCTTCTTTAATTTCAATAGAGGATGTTTCAGTTAGTACGGGAAACAGAAATAACAAAGATAGGCCTACGGCTTGTATATTCTGTGGCAGAACCTCACATCTTTCTCAAGACTGTGGTGTAGCTATTGATTATTCTCAAGATGAACGCCAAATAACGTTAAAGAAAACGGGAGCTTGTTTTAGGTGTCTACGACCGGGACATGTCAGTGTTAAGTGTAAGATGTTTGTGAAGTGCCCATTTTGCAAGGGGAAACATTACGCTTTGATGTGTGCGAAAACAACCTCAGATGAACGAAAAGGTAATTCGGTTCCAAAAACAGTTAGCATGATGGCAGGTAGTAATAAAGGACATGTGACCTATCTGCAGACTTTAGTTCCTAGAGTAGTTGTTGGTGGATCCACGCACAGAGTAAGAGTTCTGTGTGATAGTGGATCGCAGAGAAGCTACATAAAGAAGTCTTGTGCTAAGAAAGTAGAGTTGGAACAAACTGGAAAGGTCAAGAATTATTTGGAGGTAGGAAAACAGCACCTGTTTGTTTCGAGTCCTATCAAATAACTTTGCTGGGTTTGAAAGAGGACAACAGATGTGAGGTTGCAGTGTCAAGCTCTGATAGTATCTGTGGAGGTGCTCCCCTAGTTGATGCTGACTTGTTTAATTTACTGAGGGACAAGGGAGTTGAACTTAGTGATGTTGGCCAAGATAATGGTGGCAACAGTACTGACATACAGGTATTGTTAGGAGCTGACGTGTGGGCTCAGATAATCACGCCAGACTTTCTACATGTAAACAAGAGTCTAGTAGCTGTGAGAACTTGTTTAGGGTGGACACTTATGGGCTCTTCTGAGATCACCTCAACTATTGCCTCGTCTTACCCTCTACTTACTTTAACTCAATAAACAAGAGTGGCGGATTTGTGGGAAATTGAGACTTTGGGTATTAAAGATCCTAGCGAACAGATAAAAAAGGAAGAAAGGGAACAACAAGTTCAGATGTTCTTCGATAGGACTGTGAAGAGAAAAGAGGAATCTGGGCGCTACATTGTCAAACTACCCTGGATTGATGGTTGTACTTCTCTGGAAACGAATCGTGAAATTTCTCAGAAACGATTATTGAACACTTCAAGAAAGTTACGAGGGATGCAGAAATTTCAGGATTATGATGAGGTGTTACAGGAATGGGTAAACAAAGGAATTATCGAAGGTGTTGAAAACGAGGTTTTGGATGGACCTACACATTATTTGCCTCATAGAGCTGTGCTGAAAGATGGTGGCACTACAAAGATAAGGCCGGTGTTCGATGCTTCCAACAAAGACAGAAATGGTCATTCCTTGAATGATTGCCTCGAGCCCGTACCCAACCTCATCGACCTTGTTCCATCAGTGCTGACCAATTTTCGAACCTATCCTATAGGTCTAATAGCTGATATAGAGAAGGCATTCCTGCAGATTATAATTGATCCTGAAGACAGGGATATGCTCCGTTTTCTCTGGTGGGATAATGATAAGATTACCACTTTTCGACATTGCCGGGTGGTTTTTGGTGTTTGTTCCAGTCCCTTCCTATTGGTTTCTGTACTGAACAACCTTCTGGAAGAGCCCCCAACTCATTTGAAGGAAGTAGCTACAAAAATGAAACCTGCATTTTATGTGGACAACTGTCTTACTGGAGTCGCTATAAGGAAGAAATTGGACCCTTTATTTTAAAGGCACAAGAATTGATGTTATCCGCAGGTTTCAATTTGAGGAGATGGGTTGGTAAAACTGAGAATGTCTTAGGACTTCGTTGGTATTGCGACGTAGATGAACTTGGATGTAACTTCAGCCCGACTACAGGTTTAGTAACCCGAAGAGTGGTACTATCCAGCGTGCAAAAAATATTTGATCCGATTGGATTTTCGGCCCCAGTAACTCTGGTTCCCAAGCTCATTCTGCAGAAGACATGGCAGAAAAGTATAGGATGGGATGAGGCTTTACCAGGAGACATTTGTGAGGAAATCTGTCGATGGACTCAGCAGTTGCAATACCTACATGACTGTCGGATACCTAGAAGGATTTTCCTGAATGACAACAGCACTTTGCATGTATTTGTGGACGCTAGCAAAAGAGCGTTTGGTTGTTGCATATTTCTGAGAACGGAAGAAGAAGGTAAGATCAAACTGAGTCTTCTGATGGCTAAATCTAGAGTGGCGCCTCTCAAAGAACTGACACTACCCCGCCTTGAACTGATGGGAGCGCTCCTTGGAGTTAGAATGTCTCGGTTGAGCCTTCGATGCCTACACCGGAATGACATACACACAGTGTTTTGGTCCGATTCAACAGTAGTCTTGGCTTGGATTGCTAATAAAGGGCTTTGGTCGGTGTTCGTAGAGAATCGGGTAAAGGAAATTCATGAGTACAGTAAGGCTAGTTCATGGAGACACATACCGGGCAGCCTCAATCCAGCAGATCTCATGTCTAGAGGGTGTTCACCAACACAACTTTAGAGATCCAGATGGTGGGAGGGTCCGTCTTGGCTTAGATGTAAAGAAGAAGAATGGGCATTTAATCGTCCAGAACCATTGTTGGAAGAAGTCAACAGGGAAAGGAGGAAAACAGTTGTAGCTGCTAAGAACACTGTTGTGGAAACTATTTTACTGCAATTAAGTTCACGATTCTCTGGATATATCAAAATCGTTAGGACCATTGCTTGGATTTTGAGATTGAAACAAAGGAATCGTAGAGACCACGTATCAACGGAAATTGATAGCGAAGAGTTTCTCAATGCTGAGAAGAAACTGTACTTCCTTATCCAGAAGGAAACGCTTTATGAAGAAGAGAGAAAAGAACAATTGAAGAATCTGGAGGTGTTCACAGACGATGAAGGAATTCTACGCATGAAGCCAAGAGTCGTTGTTTATGACGACACTCCTGAGTATACCTATCCAGTTGTACTTCCATCAAAACATGTGATGGTTGAAAGAATGATTGAACAATTTCATCGATTCCATAACCATGCTGAGATGCACACACTGCTTATTTTGTTGCGCCAAAGGGTTTGGATAATTAGAGGAAGAAGGACGGTGGCAGCAGTTGTTCGGAAATGCGTGATCTGTCGTCGAAACTCTGCTAAGGGTTTTGAGGTACCTTTTCCTCCGTTGCCACAGGATCAAATCAAGGCATCGAGTGTTTTCCAGATCACGGGCACAGACTTGGCCGGCCCTGTGTTTCTACGAGGAGGAGAAAAGGGATGGATTGTGATATTCACTTGTGCAGTTTATCGGGCTGTACATCTGGAATTGATCACTTCACTTAGTACAGTAGCGTATATCCAAGCACTACGCCGATTTGTGGCAAGAAGAGGAAGAGTGAATACCATGTATTTGGACAATGGGACGAATTTCACCGGACTTCGCAGAACCATGGAGCAATTGGATTGGACTGAAATAGAGAGGATGTGCAGCCTTCTGAAGATTAAATGGAAGCTGAACCCTCCCACTGCAGCCTGGTGGGAAGGATTCTGGGAAAGGTTGATTAAGATTCTAAAGGATTTGCTTCGCCGTAATTTGGGTAAAGCTTGCCTAAATTATGAGGAAATGTGTACTCTTCTGTGCGATTGTGAGAACCTGATGAACAATCGACCTTTGACTTATCTTTCTGAAGAAGATGAACTCAAGCCACTCAGACCCTCCATGTTCCTACAGAGCCTAGAGGGTAATGATGTAACCGACTTAGACCAAATTCAAACCAGCAGTTTAAACGACAGATGGCGTTATCTACAAGCTGTTCGGGAGAGCCTGAGAAATCGCTTCAAAAAAAGAAAACCTGGTATTTCTCCGATCACGGAGCAAAAAGCAACAGGGTTCCATACAAGTAGGAGACATAGTACTGGTGGAGAGCGACAACAAAAAACGTATCAACTGGCCCTTAGGGAGAGTGGTGGAGCTGTTACCTGGAAGAGACAATGTGACTCGTCTGGTTAAAATTAAGACAGCAACTGGCATTCTACTTCGTCCAGTACAGCGACTTAATTCGTTAGAGATAAACTGTCATAACAAAGGTGATTCTATCAACACTTCACAACACCGACTAAGTGAGCCGGTCCTTAATGAAGATATTCCCTGCAGTAACTCAGGAACTGAAAAGGAGAGTGAATTCAAGACTCGTTGTGGTAGAACTGTTAGGCAACTCAAGAAACTAGACTTGTAGTGGTTCACATTCCTGAGCTCAATGTTCAACTATAATTTCAGAATGTTTACTTCAGTTTATGAGTGTGTGTTGCAAAACTACCTTTTGCAAGGTGGGAGAATGTGGAGAAAGTGAACTAAAGCTCTTACGAGCAATCTACTTCCTGTAGGAAATAGACAGTATTTTGATTTAGAAAATAGACAGTGTTTTGATTTACATAGTTTTGGTTTTGTTATCTTTGAGTGTAGTGTCTTTGGAATGTCTTTGGATGCGATGTTGAGTTGTGTTAATAAAATATCGATTACTGTATATTAAAATGATTTGGTATGGTATAAAGCTCGTCCGCTAGCTAAGCTGTAACTGGCGCGATAGAATTGCCCCTAGCTAGCTCGTAAACTGTCGCCTCTGTAACTGAATGGAGATTGTTGGAAGAAATGAAAACGTAAAAACACTTATAGTACCGGTAGGCGACGTATTGAAGATAGAGATATGCTCTCCCGGGCTTTTTTTGTAGAACGTTTCATGCTGAACAAATCTTACATTCATAGTATATTGATATTTTTAACCGTTTGCCCAGCGTAAGCTGAAAAAGCGCACGGAGGCCAGTTTTTTTCGACCTTTTCCCTGAAATCCTTAATGCTTGATTTCCTTTAGTTATAAATATATTAACTTCTACAGAAACCTTCCTCGAGATATACTTTACAGAATGGTGAAAACCGCATCAAAATCCATTCAATGGTTCTCGAGATTACCCGTGACATCCAAGATTCGGGGACTTTGTTTTAGAGATTATACGCCAATCAGTATAATTTAATATAATATAATCCCCCTTCCGTCCAGTCTAAAATTGACTGTGAATTTTGCGGAACGAAACGTTCACAGGCGAAATGAGAGTTGCACTTCCATGGAATAGCGAAGTGAATGAAACTCAAATCCCCCTTCCGTCCAATCTTAACTCCACACACAACCACCCTTCTCAGAAGTCTTAACTCAACACGACTCAACGGTTTGCTGCTGGCTGTATCTGGGGCAATAGATTCGCCCGCTAGCTAGGCTGTAACAGAGATGATAGACTCGCCCTTAGCTAGTTCGTAAACTGTCACCTCAGTAGTTGAATGGACATGGTTGGAAGAAATTTAAACGTAAAAACACTCATAGTGGGCGATGTATTGAAGATAGACATATGCTCTCGTGGACCTTTTTGTAGAACTTTTCATGCTGAACAATTCTTACACTCATAGTATTTAGATATTTTTAACGGTTTGCCCAGCGTAAGCTTACAAAGCGTTCGGACGCCATGTTTTATTTTCGACTTTTCCACTGAAATCGTTACTGCTCGGCTTCCTTTGAACATAAATACATTATTTTCTACAGAAATCATCCTCGAGATATCATTTACAGAATGGTGAAAACCGCATCAACATCCATCCACTGGTTCTCAGGTTTACCCGTAACATCCAAGAATCGAGGACTTTGTTTTATACTAAGTCGAGATTCAATATTGCCACTATGATGCAACGATTACTTGTGATGGTGATTGTTGTTATTTAAGTGAAGGAAGGGACAGTTCAACTGCTCCTAGTACTTGTGAAATCCATTTGATAATAATACTTTAAATAATATTTACATTGCATTGAAAACACTGGACAGTGTGGCAGACATCGCCCTTTCTCTGCTAGTAGCAACATGACATCATGGTAAGTGTTGTGCGTTGAGGAACTCCGATGCCCCCAACTTCGGCATGTCTGTTACAGATACCGTACTTTTTTCAGCTAATTTCAACGCCCGTTACACTTTAAGTTTTTAATTAATTCTGTTTTGTGGTTTAACCAACTGAGAGAGAGTTTTGAAGCCATTTTCTCTGTTTCCCTATTGACAATTGATATAACTTTTCAGTTGGTCATCACAATATAATCGCAATTACTGGGACATGCGACAAAACAACCGGAAAAATTACACGTTATAAATAAAACATATACCGGTATTGTATTTTTTATGGTTTACAGAAGAGGCAGAAAACTATAGGATGACATGTTTTGCTCATCAAGCGAGCATCATCAGATCCAAAATTTATACAAGAAAAGCTTGCTCTACAAACCACCCACAAACGGTCTCTGTCCTCCATAAACATAAGCACGGTAAAAACTTAGAAAGTGTGCTTAATTACTGATAAATACTAAACCACTAAGCACCCGAAAAAAAGAACTAACATTTCTCAGTCTTACAACATTGTACATATAACATAAATAGTTAATTTTGGGTGTAGTATTTGTCATTAATAGTTCCCACAATTTCTAAGTTTTTGCCGTGCTTTTTTTTTTTGGTTGATGGTGGTTTGTAGCTCTGTTTTGTCTTGTATCCTATATTTCGCTTAACGAGCGAAACTCTTCTGTAATCCATAACATATATATACACACACATACATACACATGCATTTTGGGGTTGTTTTTCGCATGCCCACGTAATTGGGATTATTATTGTCTTGACCGATAAAATGTCGCAATTCCAATTAATCAACTGAGCTAACACGCAGAGGGGATATCCTAGGCTCACAATCTGTCGAGAAATCAATTTGAAAAAGTATGTAAGCCTCAGTTTCACATAATTTGTAATTAGTAACTACTGTGAATTTTCAGTTCTTGCTTTTGTTACTTAAACAAATTCGGTTTTCGTATTAGGTCCAATACTTCAATACACAAATGATCACACATCGTTAAGGTTTTTTTAATTTGTGAGTGTAAGTAGAGACAACCATTAATACATATGAAATAACATACACTCGGGTTACAAGCTTGGATTGGTCTGTTACAGTCATTACAAAAATACACATATATTACAAAATATGATCCAATTTAAAAAGAAACTTAACACATATATTATTTATCGGAAAGTCATAAAAATTCATACCAATGAACAGATATGTAAATGTAATCGACATGAAATCGTTGTATAGGAAGGTTCGTTACTTTACTTCAGAAGAAACATTCATAAAAAGACATCCAGAAAAAAAATCAGAGTCAAGGTACGCCAAATTTGCATAAGAATAGACATTCATATTGAGATTTTAAAAAATTCGGCATGGAAACATCATTTCTCAGTACATTTCTCTCTGATGAAGTGGTTCCCAAAGTAGAGTCCACAGACCCCCAGGATCCTAGACAATATTTCGGGCGGTAAGCCGACACTTTTGATTTACTTTAATTGCTAATGGAGGCGATTCCCTGGAGGCAAATTGTACACTTACAGGAAATTACCATCAATAATATCAAACACACTTAATGCACACAAGTCGCGATTTGGAAACTACAGTAATTTCATTGGAGTATTTACACAATGCCAATCTTCTCTTAAGCACATGAATATGTTTGGGGAAAGGCTCTAAGACTCAGGCAGGTAATGAGTTCCAACTCTCAATACCACGGTTAATGAAGAATATTTCCCTTAATTTGCAGGCTGCGGACGGCCCTTAACTTTGTGCGGATGATCTTCCCTTCTCAGGTAGGTGGGAGTTCCCAGATGTTTGCTTAGTTCTCCTCATGCTGGTCGATTAGTGTAAGTGTTAAACATAGCGTATATTCTGGATTTCATCCTTCTATCATCCAGAGATTCCCATTCTAGTGTTTCTATCATTCAAGTACACTACTTCTAGGATTAAAATTGTTAAAAAACAAACCTAGCAGCCTTCCTTTACCACCTCCAACTCATTGATGAGCCTACTTGATGGGTCCCAAACCTCTGAGCCGTATTTCAAGACGTGGAACTACTGCCTCTTAATGCCCTCATTACAAACTGACGTGATTTGTACGCTTTGGTTCATATTAGAACATGATAGCTCAACAAAACGCATTATTCTATTGTAAACACGGGCACAGTTCCTAGCGAAACATTTAACAAATTGCAGTTAGTTTCAACGCAGCATAAATCCAAATTAATATTATTAATGATATTAAAATAGTTTTGTTCTAATTATTTGTAATCGTAAGAGTACAGTGAAAACATGACCTTAGTACGGCAATGACTTTAAAATATAAAATCATATCGTATAGTTGAATGTTTGGCAACCGAAATGAATGGTGCTTTATGCGATAGTACTAATAACATTAACCAGCCACGGTAGCCAAAAGTGCTAACGCACTACCTCGTCCCTCGTTTGTATCTGGAGAGCTTGGTTTAGAATCCCACCTCAGCCGTCATGAAAAATGGTTTTCGTGGTTTCCCATTTTCAGCACCAGGCAAATGCCGGGACTGTTCCTTGCAATAGCTCCTCGGTTACTTCCTTCCACAATCCCTACCCTAAATCGTCCTGAAAATAAAATAAATGGCCATTGACTGCATTAATAAGAATATGAAATAATAACATGATAGAAGGCCTGTTTACAACGACACCTTGTAAGAAAAACTATGAAGTGCGTAATTCTGTGTCCCGCAAATTATTGTGAAAAACAGCATTCTCCTCTCTCATGTACCATACTTGGAGTGCCAGTTCATAAATATACTTAATAATAAAATATTAGACTCAACATTGCATTGTAGATTGTTCAAAATTTGCTTCATTCTTGACTTTAAACTAAGAACCAAAGCTTGTGATAGGACAGATAAAAATAGTGCAATTTTACTACCAACATGTTTAATCAATCAACAGATTTCTCTTCAGTCGGAGTGCCCAAATATATTGGGGGGATAATGAGAATTATTTGCGTTATAATCAAGAGCTAAGGGACAAAGGGGCAATAGCACGATGGATGCTATTGCTTCAAATGCAAGGCGAGGTATCCTTTGGTAATGCCATGCTCTAAAAACCGGAAGAATCCTTGATTACAATTTCTCGCTAAAATGTTTTTCACTATAAAATTGTCGCTTTTTTGGAACTTTTCAACATACAAAGTGACATTTTTACATGTAATTCCTCCTTTGTGTTATAAAATTTACTTTAGTTTAATTGGAAATGTTCATATAAGTGCTATTAAAGTTATGTATTTTTAAAGAAGATTCATGGTAATTGAAAAATACATTCAATTTCCAAAATCCCGTATCAAAGTAAGCAGAGAGTCTTGGAGGATATCCCTGAAAAATTATAATAGTTCCTATGAATAGTTTCTGAGAAAATGGTAAATAAATTTAGAAAATATACATGGGTATTATAGGATATTGCGGAGTCTCTTAAGAATTTGAAAAGACTATGTAATAAATGTGAAACGTGGCTGTTGTTAGGTGTGATTGATGTACGGTGAAAGAGGCATATAACCTCACTGTTCCTCTCTTTAAAACAACAACTACAATCGTCATGTATGGTGAAATTTTCTCGCATATTTGTTTGGACTCAGTACTGAGGAAAGAATTCATGATGACAATTTAAAACAACAAAAATATTGGAATGCAGCTGGAAGAATTCAGAAGCCCCTATGGTCGTCAAATTGGCAGATGAAAGGCTAAAGGGAGTAATATACTTCAGTTACTTAGGAAGCAAAATAACCAGTGATGTACGAAGCAAAGAGTATATAAAAAGTAAGTTGGCTCAGGCAAGGAAAGCATTTCTACAGAAAATAAATCAGTTGACATCGAATATAAATTTATGTATTAGGAAGTCATTTTTGAAAGCCATTCTGGCGCTCTATGGAAGTGAAACTTGGACTGTTGGTGCAGCAAAATAAAAATAAAACACAATTGAAGCGTTTGAAATGCGGTGTTACGGAAGAATGATGAAGATCAGATGGGTAGATAGGGTTACAAATGAAGAGGTATTGAGGTGAGTGGCAGAGGAGAGATGTATGTGGCGACTGCTAATGAAGAGAAGAGATAATTTGGTAGGTCACATACTAAGACACCCAGGAATAGCAAGCTTATGGAAGTAAGGGTTGAGGACAAGAAATTAATGGTTAAACAAGGTTAGAATATGTTCAACAGATTGCGTCGGATGTAGGGTGTGGTAACTATGTAGAGATGAGACGATTATCTCAGGACAGGGAGGCATGTAGGGTGCATCAAACCAGTCAAAAGATTGAAGACAATCACACACATATTTGTTTGTGGAATACAATGCATGTTTAGGTTTAACCGCATACGAAAAGCTTCAGTTCACGTACGATATATGATTTCTTCACACATAACCACCTCCCCATCTCATATTGACAGCTCAATGAAATCGTGAAGTGATCAAACTCCCGTTGCAAACATTTGTATAAGCACTTACTTTGACTTAACAGACATGTTGGTAGTTAAATTTAACTTCTTTTTATCTCCCCACATCAGAAGTTTTGCTTGTGAGTTTAATATGTCATTAATGGTACAATGTGTTTAAATATAAAAAGGTATATAATATTTCCTGGTTTTTCCTATTTCAAGACGCGGAAGAGGTCCGTGAAATTTCCGATTTTTTCCGTAGGGGGTGATCCATGGATTGTAATGTTAAGAATTCACTGTTCAGATATTTTAATACTTTGAACTGTTATGAAGCAGTGAACTATACTAAAATGCTCCAAACACATCCACTTCTTGTTTTAAAAGAGAGATTTAGATATGTGACACTCAATATATACACACATATATCTTATTGATAGAAAGAGTAAAATTCATCGTGAATAATTGGAATTTAATTCGGACAGCATCAGTCAAGGGTTACATTTAACCCATAATGTTGTTTTATAGAAGAACTAATAGCGTTTAACACCACTCGAAAGGAGTACTAGAGAGTCTTTTACTCTGTACTTAACACTGTAAAGGCCGGTTTTCATATAAGTGTAGGCATGTCATCTTGTTTTCACAAAGCCCGAAACGAAACCGGTCTTTAGGAGGCAAGTGACTTCATTGCCGCACTGGTATCTTCTGATATGAGCTGTTTCTATCCAGTCAGGATCACGGTGAACACCTCCTAGCTGGTATCACACCTGACTCGTGGTCTCCTTTCCCAACTGTAACACAAGAGAAAATATTACCCAATTAGTCCACGTTTCTCACACCGTATCGAAAATGAAAAAGTAGATAGGTAAGAGCAAGCTGGGTGTAATGTTCGTGCACATGTAGACCTACATATGTATGTAAATCTCCCGTTCTCGTAGAAATGTATAACAATTGATTGTCATATCGAAAAGGAGATGAAGAAGAAGATATCCAGACGACATTTAGTTTCTTAATTATCAAGAGCGATCCCTATAGCGGGCGAGAGTTTGTGAACGTTAACGTTCACGAGAGATTTGGAACGCCCAAATGGATGCGCGCGAAAAATTATCTTGTCTTCTCCACTCTATCGCGCCATAACAAGCACTTCCCCCAGCTTGTACTGTTGGCCCGCTGTTGGCCCACACATCACACGCAATTTGTTGAAAGAATGCTATATAATATCGTATCACCTCGGGTGCCGGGTGCAAGCTTTGTTATTTGACGTCCAGAGGGCAACTTGCATGTCGAATTTTGTTGTTCCTTGGAGCGCTAAGAAAGTCAAGGAGATTAGATATCTAAGTTCATTGACATTATAACGCTTTCTAGTAGAAAAAGGAGGAACTTTTGTATTGGCGGAAAATCCCGAGATTAATTTTGCCATTATGAACATGGCCTACTGAATTTAAATGGCTTCTTTAACATGTCAACAACGTATGGCATGCGTGTTGTAATTTTTGTCGCCTTTCAAAAATCACTTATAATGGCCAGCTTGCGAACCTGTAAGCTTGGGGTTGGTATACCGACACGATAACCACTCACCCACCGTGGCAAACTGAAGGAATGGCTGTTGAAGTGCGATTTGTAGGAGAGATTATGAGAATTCTGCAAGCCCATCCACATAGGGTAAGACAAGTCTCGAATGAATACTTAAATGTGAACATTTTCAACGTATACAGAAGTGGCTCACAATAATTTGAGGAATAAATACCGTTAATTTAGGATGCCATACTTGCAATCTGGCCAATATGTATGAAAAGTATTGGAGATATTAGGAAATTTGCTTTCGCTACGTTCCCTTGAAAGGGTTGCCGGCGTAAACCTGCCCGACATGAGGGGGGTTCTGTTTCAAGCCTCGATGGTCATCTCCTTTACACTATGATCTCACTTAAGCCAGCTCCATGAATTTCTGTTTGATTTCTAGTGTCACACTATTTCTATGTATTTGTTTCTTTTAGTAGGCTGTAAGAACTTTTCTGTCAAAGAGAATTTGTTGAATCATTTTAGGGACTGTGCGTCATCGTAGTTATCCATCTCCATGTGTATGTGGATTCTGTCTCATAACCTGTGTTTGATGGCTGTACCAGTGTGTGTAATTGTAAATGGGAGGACGGGGATGGGCTTGAAGGCTCGAAAACTAGTTGTAAGTAAATGTCGTTTGGCCTCCTGAGAATCCTGCTACATATGTTTCTAGTTGACACCCGTGGGGAACCCAAGTATACAGCCACAAGCTTATTAAATATGAAAATCCAATTACTAGTTTCTGAACTCTATAACAGACTATGGTTGCAGTCGGACATTCATCACGCTTTACGGGAAAGATTTTACTAAGTTGCCACACTGGGGCGTGGTTGTGGAATATGAACTTGTTGTTTATTCAATTAGGGGCTTACAACACCGTAGTTATTTAGTCCGTTGTGTGTATGGAATCTGTCTGATAACCTATGTCACTGTGATGCTTGCACTGGAGCGTGCATTTGCAGTCTGGGATTGGGTTAGATTGGAGGCGGACTTGGTCCTGTCCCGGCATTTGCTTGGAATAGAAGTGGGGGAAAACCACGGAAAATTATTTATAGTATGACCACCTCATGGTGTAGTGGATAGCGGTCTTGGCTGTCACCAATGATGTCCGGGTTTGATTCCCGGCTCTGCCAAGAATATTTTTTTATTCTGGCGTGAGGGCTGGAATGGAGTACACTGAGCCTCGTGAGGCAAAACTGAGAAGAGGAAGATTCAATTTGAGTGTACTCCATTTCAGCCCTCACCCCAGAATTAAAATGTATTGGCTGGGAATAGAACCCGGACCTCAGGGGTGACAGGCAAGAATGCTCTCCGCTACACCGCGAGGTGGGACTGGCAGGTTGGCGAAGAGGTCATGTGCTTCCCCAGCCAATGAACTCAGTAAATACTGAAATATTTGTATATTATCTAAATATGAATTTTTGACAATGAAATTCATGAATGTGTTGTAATAGTACCCGAACTGAGTTATCTCATTTTTTAACTAATGCATTTGAATAATAGGTACGATACGTAATTTAATACCTTTGGAGCCTGAGCTATGATAGCAAGCTACCAGAGCGAACGCTCACAGAAACATTGTTACCTAGGGTCAATTTGGTTTTTATTGATTCCAGATTAAAATACATTGTTCAGAACACATCCCTATGTTCAACATGCAATTGTAAGTCCGCAAATAATTGAGTACCTTCTTGTCACGTATAACAGGGAATTCATTCAAGCTCACTAATATGGCTTGAAATTAATTCACAAAATGTAACATATGCGCGAGACTAAAGTTCACTACAGAGCGTGTAGAGATTATCGTCTTCTATACTGACAAACTAGACAGAAGGGAAGGAAAATGCAAACAAAGGGTAGTAGAAACGAGCAATAAAAGTAGGCTAGATAAGCCACGCCATAATGCTCTGTGTATTTTGAAAGATTAGGCCTATATTTTCAGGTTGTAACTTCTCTGGTAGCATTCCGGTTCGTGTGGCAAGGAATACAATTTCGAATCACACATGAATGAAATTCAATGCATGGAACACAAAGTATGTTTTAAACTATAAAATCACAATAAATACCCCCAAAGATTTTATTATAGAATGCTTTCCAGTCGGTCAACACAAATTGTGCTCAATTACATTAGGCAGGAAAACAAGTATTTAAACGTCTTAACCTGAAAGAAATATTACATGAGATATTTATCACAAACGTACACACGTTTTTACTACTTTTATAATCTAAAGATTGTATATAATTTATATTTGTGCATACGTGTACTACATAAACATCGTACCTGATATAAGCATGTGTGCAGGATCTGATGATGATCGCTTGAGGATGGAAACATGTCATCCAATAAATGTCCCCCCCCCACAATGTTTTGTAAAAAAAGCTAGTTATTTTGTGATAAATATCTCAATTACAATTATTATAATACGTTCCGATTTTCAATACAACATTGATATCATTTTTTTTATCTTAGATTACATCATGATACATGTTTCGGTTTGTATGCCTTCTTCATTCACTCTTTGTCTTAATTCCTATTTACAAATTATGGCATCTGTATATTAGCTTGCCACGGTGGGTGAGTGGATAGCGTGTCGGTCTACTAACCCCAAGATTGCAGGTTCGCCCCTGACCGTGGTAAGTGATTTTTGAAAGGCGGCAAAAATACGATACGCATGTCATACGATGTTGGCATGTCAAAGAACCCATTTGAATTCAGTAGGCCGAGTTCATAATGGCAAAATTAATCTCGGGAGTTTCCGCCAGCACAAGGTACCTCATTTCTCTACTAGAAAGCGCTATTGTGTTCAAGGAGATTAGATATCTAACATCTAACCTCCTTGACTTTCATAGTCAAGGAACTACGAAATTCGACATGCAAGCTACCCTCTGGGTGTCAAATAGCAAAGCTTGCACCAGGCACCCGAGGCCATACGATATTATTATTATCTGACTATTATCAGATATTAAATTCTTAAAGAATATAATTTAAAAAAATCCAGAATGATATTCCTTTGTCAATAAAACCATGGTTGAGAGCTTATTCTGATAAATTTTGCTTCGTATTTCCCAAGAGTGTGGAAGATAAAATAAACCCCTTTAGAACTATGTATGAACTTTTTAACTTGTATTGGAAACTAATTCTTAAAGAGTGTATCAAATGAAGAACAAGTGGATTAAAAACACGACAACAATAGTTAACAAACAAGACGCAAATTAGAAATTCCTGTTCTTCAAAATACGGAGTAAGTCTAGAAAGTGTGAATTAGTTTCCAACACAAAGTTTAAAAAGTTCATACATAGTTCTAATGTGGCTTATTTTATCTTCCACAGTCTTGGGAAATACGAAGCAAAATTTATCAGAAGAAGCTCTCAACCATAATTCATTGACAAAGGTATATTATCCGGATTTTTTAAACTATATTCTTTAATAATTTTATACCTGATAATAGTCAAATGACACTCCAAAGGCATATGAATAAAACATTTTTGCTAGTGTAAAAAAATGTCTATATTTAAAATGTGTTTGACATAATTTGTAAATAGGAATTAAGACAAAGAGTGACTGATGAAGGCATACAAGCCGAAACATGTATCATGATGTAATCTTATCTTATATCTTATACTAGCAGTAGTGCCCGCCTTCGCCCGGTGGATTTATTTGTTTTACAGAACTGAAGCGCTCAAGGATAAGGATCGGAATAAATGAAAGTAAATTTGAAAGCACCAACGCTTATTGCAGCTGATAACCTCAGTATACTGCACCAACACTATCATCCTTATACAGAGGCTTACTATTGTCATGATGATAACTGTTTTAAGGGGCCTAAGAAAATTTTTTGCACTAATTACTCCTCGTGACTGCAATTTATTAGCAGCTCGCAATTCTGCACCAGAACATTAGTAGGGGAGACGTGATGCAGCCCGCATTACATGGCAACAATAGACTTCGGTATTACTGAAGCCGTTCTGGAGAGCTTGTTCTTCCGATTTACTGAACAAAAAGCAATCTTTAAGGTTACCTGAGAGGTTTAGCCTAATGATACATAGCCTAAACTATTCCTCTTCAATCAGGCTATCACATACAAAAATAATTTTTCGAATCCGACTGGTAGTTCCAGAGATTAACGTGTTTAAACACATAAACACACAAACAAGCAAACAAACAAACAAACTCTTCAGCTTTATTATATTAGTATGGATACATATAAACAAGTAGTTCCGTGAAGAACAATACAGCCTATTTTCATATATCCTACTTATGGTAATTGCCTCTATCAACATACAACATTTCAGTTTGATTGCTGTAATACATTCGTAGATATAGAGAACCGACTAAATAGTTCGGATGGTCGTCATGTTGGATTTTTATATACCGTAGATCTTAGAGTTCTGTACTGTTACATGAAGATTATTGTGTACGTGTAGTATTCAAACTTCAATCGCATAACTAGGACACAAGAGGTAAAAAAGAGATTTTAAAATTTCGCACAGCTGCCATCATGTGGTATTGGAAACAATTGAAAAAATTAGATCCCTGTGGATTAACATTTGTATAAGGATTTACTGTACCAAGTGTCACTGCACTCCGATGGTTAAATTGCGAGAAACGACCATGTGAATATCTATACTTTGCGTCGCGCCATGTTGGATTTGTGATCACCAGGTTATTGAAAGTCCTATAGGTGAACTTATGTTCATAGCCCCTATGAACATTAAAAGATTCAGTTGACTTGCTGTAATAGATTCGTACATATTGAGATCCATTTAATTATTTCGGATGGTCGCCATGTTGGATTGTTGTATGTATAGGCCATAGAGTCATGTGCCATTAAAGGAAAATTATTGCTTAGATTCATTATTCAAACTTTCACTTCGATCGCATGATTATGACACAAGAAATTAAAACTTAATTTTAAAATTCGCACAGCCGCCATCTTGAGGTTATGTAAACAATTGAACTAAATTAGATACCAGTGCATTACAATGTGTATAAAAGTTTCCTGTACCAAGTTGCATTGCGTTTGGATCATTAAATCACGAGAAAGGTCTATTTTAAATTTTCAAATTCGCTTGGCCGCCATATTCGTTTCGTAGTTGACCGGTTCTTAAAAGTCTTATAATTTGCAGTAGTGCCCTTTAACTCCGTACACAATTTCAGGGTGATACCGCTAATAGTTTCAGAGATATAGAATGCTGGTGAAATAATTCGCACAGCCGCCATCTTGAGGTTATATAAACAATTGAACGAAGTTAGATGTCGGTGCATTACAATGTGTATAAACATATACTGTACCAAGTTTTATTGCGTTTGGTTGGTTAAATCGCGAGAAACGTCTATTTAAAATTCACAAATTCGCTTGGCCGCCATATTGGTTTTGTATTTACCAGGTTTTCAAAAGTCACATAGGTGAAATTTTAGTAGTTCCCTTTATCACCGTAAAATATTCCAGTGTGATATCGGTAATAGTTTCGGAGATATTGAATGCTGGTAAATATTTCGCACTGCCACCATGTTGGATTGGTGAGACGTAACAAAATTTGAAGGGCACAGTCGGGGTCGTCCGGAATAGTGCTTTTAACTTACCGAGTTTCATTGAAATCGCTCCAGCCGTTTAGAAGTTATTAGAGGGGGACACACACCATCACAAACGCACACACAACAGACACACGAACAAAAATTGATCTCTTAAGCCTATTTTTTTTTCATAAATGAAAATAGGCTAAAAAGAATGTCCGTTTGTTCGTCTTTTATGCGTTCATAAGCTATTCATCCGGTTGCGATCAAATATTGGTGAGTTGTTGTGAACACTTCCGGGATGGTTATAGGCATAGTTAATCCAATTTACAATTGAGAGCGCACGAGTAGATTAAGCAAATGAGTGTTGGCGATGCGTTCATATACAATTCATCCGAATGCGATCAAATTTTGGTGAATTGTTGTGCACACTTCCGGAAAAGTTATAAGCATAGTAAATCCAATTTTCAATATGTGGCACGCGATTAGCTTCAACAAAATGGCGTGCGTTTGTTTCAAAAAAGTCCCTCATGCGTTCATATACCATTCATCCCATTGCGATGAAACTTGGGTGAGATGTTGTGTCACTTCTGGGAAGGTTTCTTGCGTAGAAAATCCACTTAACAATAGGTAGCTCACGAGTAGATTCAACAAATGACAGACGACGCGTGATGTGTTTCAACAAAGTCCCGTATGCGTTCATATACAATTCATCCGATAGCGATGGAACTTGGGTGAGCTTTTGTGTACACTCCAAGGAAGGTTTCAGGCTTAGTAAATCCATTTTACAATAGGTAGCGCACGCGTAGATTCAACAATTGAGCGAAGACGCGCGAAGCGTTTCAACAAAGTCCCGTATGCGTTCAAATAGCATTCGTCAGATAGAAATCAAACTTGGGTGAGTTGTTGTGCACCCATCCGGGAAGGTTTCTGGCTTAGTAAATCCACTTTACAATAGGTAGCGCACGTGTAGATTTAACAAATGAGCGACGTCACGCGAATCGTTTCAACAAAGTCTATGTGCGTTCATTTACCATTCATCCGATTGCGATGAAACTTACGTGAATTGTTGTGTACACTCCAGGAAATGTTTCTGACTTAGTAAATCCATTTTACAATTAGTAGTGCACGAGTAGATTCAACTAATGAGCGACAGCGCGTGAATCGTTTCAACGAAGTCCCGTATGCGTTCATATACTACTCATCCGATTGTGATAAAACTTTGGTGAGTTGAGTAAGTCCTGCGAAGGTTTCTGAATTAGTAAATCCGTTTTTCAATGGATGGCGCACAAGTAGATTCAACAAATGTATGACGGCGCGCGAAGCGTTTAAACAAAATCCCGTATGTGTTCATATGCCATTCATCCGATTACGATGACATTTTGAAGAGTTGTCGTGTACACACATGGGAAGGTTTTCGACTTAGTAAATCCATTTTACAATAGGTAGCGTACGAGTATATTCAACAAATGGGTGACGGCGCTCGAATCGTTACAACAAAGACCCGTATGCGTTCATATACCATTCATTTCATTGCGTTGAAACTTTGGTGTGTTGTTGAGCACGCTCCTATGAACGTTTCTGAGATAGTAAATCAATTTGATAATATTTTAGAGTTTGTTAACGTAAAAAGAAAAAATATTGGGAATCCAAAAGCAGTTCAACAAACAAAGCCACATCACCAACACTTTCTTTGAATGGCATCGCAACGCATGCCGGGTACAGCTAGTATACAGTATATAAAAGGATGTTCGTCTGTTCATCTTTTATGCGTTCATAGACCTTTCATCCGATTGCGATCAAATATTGGTGAGTTGTTATGAACACTTCCGGGATGGTTATAGATATAGTTAATCCAATTTACAATAGATAGCGCACGAGTAGTTTAAACAAATGAGTGTTGGCGATGCGTTCATATACAATTCATCCAATTGCGATCACATTTTGCTGAGTTGTTGAGCATACTTCCGGGAAAGTTATAGGCATATTAAATCCAATTTACAATATATGGCGCGCGAGTAGCTTCAACAAATGAGCGAAGACGCGCGAAGCGTTTCAACAAAGTCCCGTATGCGTTCAAATACCATTCGTCCGATAGCGATGAAACCTGGATGAGATGTTGTGTACACATCCGGGAAGGTTTCTGGCTTCGTAAATCCACTTTACAATAGGTAGCGCACGAGTAGATTCAACAAATGAGCGACGGCACGAGAATCGTTTCAACAAAGTCCCGTATGCGCTCATATACCATTCATACGATTACGATTTATCTTTCGTGAATTGTTGTGTACACTCCGGGAAAGGTTTCTGACTTAGTAAATCCATTTGACAATTGGTAGTGCACGAATATATTCAACCAATGGGCGACAGCGTTTGAATCGTTTCAACCAAGTCCCGTAGGCGTTCATATACCATTCATCCGATTGTGATAAAACTTTGGTGAGTTGAGTACAGTCCTGCGAAGGTTTCTGAATTAGTAAATCTGTTTTTCAATGGGTGACGCACAAGTAGATTCAACAAATGAGTGACAGCGCGCGAAGCGTTTAAATAAAATCCCGTATGCGTTCATATGCCATTCATCCAATTGCGATGAAATTTTGATGAGTTGTTGTGCACACACCTGGGGAGGTTTTCGACTTAGTCAATCCATTTTACAATAAGTAGCGTACGAGTATATTCAACAAATGGGTGACGGCGCTCAAATCTTTCAAAAAAGACCCGTATGCGTTCGTATACCATTCATTTCATTGCGATAAAACTTTGGTGAGTTATTGAGCACGTTCCCATGAAAGTTTCTGAGATGGTAAATCAATTTTATAATATTTTAGAGGTCGTTAACGTAAAAAAGAAAAACATATTGGGAATCCAAAAGCAGTTCAACAAACAAAGTCACATCGCCAACACTTCTTTTGATTGGCATTGCAACGCATGCCGGGTACAGCTTGTCTAAGATAAAAATGAAATCAATGTTGTATTGAAAAGTGGAAATTATAATTGTAATTGTAGATTTCAACACGGGCAAAACATGGCAAGTATGACGAACGTCATAGACATACATAACTATCTCATGTAATATCTCTTTCAGGACAGGGTGTTCAAATACTTGTTTTCCCACCTAATGTAATTGGGCACAATTTGTGTTGACCGACTGAAAAGCTTTCTAAATAAAACCAGGAAACACTGAAAATGGCTTCGTATACCTCAATAAACCATGGTATGCGTACGATGCCACGGAAGATGCACTAATACTTTGCCGGTGATTTACTGTCTGTTCATCAGTGGTAAACAACGCACCACATTATCAACTGGCTGCAACATATGGGCGTGGAGTTAGGCAGGGCAACCAACCCATAACAAAGCAGTTCCTGGGCCCTATTTCATAAAACTTGACAAGTCGACATATGTCGGATGACATAAAATGTCTGACAATTCGATAGTTCGACAAGTTTCCGTTTCTCAAAGCATGACAATTCGACAAACATGTCGCGACAATTTTGTAAATTGACGTGACATATTGTCAGAAATCTGTCTCATAAATTATAATGCCGACAGGTAGAAATCTGACATATATGTCACCAGTTTTTCTTAATGAACTAATGAATATGTCAGCCGCTGTTGCACAATTGTCAAATTGACATCGAAAACTCGACAGGTGCCTCGTTACATGTCGATTATTACCATAACCTATCTTTTCGTATCTCGGTGCGATTGGAAGTTTCCCGTTACATTAATAGCCTACAGTGTTGTTAGAATCGTTAGAATGGAGCGATTAAAATCGGGAGTAGTAGAGAGTGATTAAGATCAGTGCCATACGTAGGAATTCTTTCTGGGGGGATTCATTCATACAGTAGGCCTAAGGTAGTAGTACATTATTAAAATGATATTTCGATTAGTATTCATAAATTTGACAGTAAACCGTGCTGCAATATTACAGAACATCAAATTAAAACCTACTGTTATTAGGTGGAAAACGACTTACACTCTATCTTGTCAGACCCTCGGCGATTGTTCAACGCAGACGTTATGTTATGCCATGGTCTGTCTCACTATGTATGTAACTACGCCTCCCATCCCCCGTAGAAAAAAATAAATAAAAAAAAACTCACGGCATAACAGCCCGGAAAATGACCATTCGCTATTGAGCAACGGTCGGGGAATCCTACATCAATACACGTTCTTGTGGTTATATTGTTCGAATTTCAATTATTATTATTGTATTTCTAATGCACTTTAAGTTAATGCAAAAATAACCTATAATAAATATGCTTAGAGCATAATTACGATATGTTCATGCCCGTATGTCTTCTACCCACCATTCCCGATTCCCGATTTCTTCTTTTTTTTAATATTTTTTTTAATATAAAAAGACATAATTACTGGTACTGTATTATTCGTAAATGTTAGCATAAACAAGATAAACAAGATGGCCTAGCTCATGTGAAAGGCATATCAACAATATGAAGATATATTACTCTGGTAATGATGATAATTATCACTGGAATGGAGTTGCTATTATTGTTGTCTCACGCAACAATTGACAGAAATGCATTATAAACAGCAGACAAAGAAGTCTAACAATTTGACGGCATTTGGTGCAAACAGGTGACGAATATAGGAAGAATCCAAAGACGTGCCGAGGACTGGGGCAAAAACACATATTTTTTAAATACGTAATTTTTCTTAAAACGAATATTTTCGATATTGAGAGTTTCCTACGGTTTGAGAAAAGTTTGAGGTTAGGTACAGTGCTTTTAATGATTACATTTACCAAAATGTATAAGGTGTTATATTTTATTGACTAAATCTGTCTTAACATGACGACCATTGGTGCATTTACCTTATAGGCTATTCGTGATTGTCATAAAGGTAAATGGTTTACATGTAATGTATTATTAGAAGCTGTAATGATAATCACATTTATGCAGTCAAGTTTTAGTAATTTTGCACAGTTTGTGCGTGTTTCTTCAGATAAATGAATGTTATAATAAATAGTAAATCCTTTATTATGATTATTTCGCGTTGAACAGTTCATGTGAATCGATAGTTATTGTACACTATCGATTCTCGGAACTATCGAAGTGTACATAACCTTGACAGGTGGATTTGACAATTTGTCAAGGTTATGAAAAGGGCTCTGTGACAGGCGTAAATTTTACAATATTTCTCCTGTCACACAATGACATATTGTCAGATAGAAGTGTCGCGACATGTTGACAATTATGTCAAATTGTCACAATTGTCGGACCTGTCGAGTTTTATGAAATAGGGCCCTGATGAGCACATTAGGCAGAAAAATAAAAAATGTTCAACATCAAATAAACGAACACTCAATGTTCAGTCACAACACTCCTTGATCGCAAAATAACAGAACTGAAGATAATTTAATCCCTGTGGGTGGGGGCGGTAAAATAACACCCTCGGTAACCTCTGCCTGTCCTAAGAGGCGACTAAAAGGGGACCGAGTGGCCACCGGTATAAGTGGCACCGCTCAATGTCGCCAACAGCCTCTTCTGAGGATGGATGAGCGAATTGAGGTCAGGGCAATATCTTGTCCTTGGGCTGAGAAATCGCCCCTAAAGGCGGATGAACCAATGCATCTTGGTCAACGGCATAGAATGGAGAAGGCAACGGGAAACCACTCCATTCAAGATCTTGAGAGATATCCCCGGGAAAACCATCATGGCTGGTTTCTAAGTAAAATGTTCCGGAGTTTCAATTCCCTCATTCGGATCTCCG
This sequence comes from Meconema thalassinum, assembly GCA_946902985.2. Classification (NCBI taxonomy): domain Eukaryota; kingdom Metazoa; phylum Arthropoda; class Insecta; order Orthoptera; family Tettigoniidae; genus Meconema; species Meconema thalassinum. The sequence goes on from OX336388.2 coordinate 1,762,709,154, forward strand.
GGAGGGAATACGACGAAAAGAGCTATGAGAAATATGAATATAGGTACTTGGAATGTGAAATCATTATATCAGTCAGGAAAGTTGCAGAACGTAGCCTAATCCAAGAAATGCAGCGACTCAAGATAAACAAGATGGCCTAGCTCAGGTAAAAGGCATAACAACAATATGAAGATATATTACTCTGGTAATGATGATAATTATCACTGGAATGGAGTTGCTATTATTGTTGACAAAATCACGAGCCAGTGTGTGACAAGTTTTTAGCCAATCTACGACAGGGTAATCGCTTTACAACTACAAACAAAAAGAGCAAAAGTTAACATTATACAAGTCTATGCTCCAACTGCTGACAAGAGTGAAGCAGAGTTGCAGCAGTTCTATAAAGAAATTGAGCAAGTATTGAGTACCGCAATATCTAGAGACAGCACTATCATCATGGGCGATTTCAACGCAAAAATTGGCAAGGGACGTAAAGGTGACTTAATAGGAGATTTTGGTCTGGGATCACGAAATGAACGGGGAGAAATCCTGTCACAGTATTGTGAGGACAATGAGTTAGTTGTTACAAACACTTTTTATAAGCTACCAGAAAGAAGATTGTACACCTGGAAAGCATCTGGAGATAACGTTAACAACATTATCTGGAATCAAAATGATTACATCCTAATCAATAAACGCTATAGGAATGCCATCAAGGCAGTGAAAACTTATCCGGGAACAGATGTTGCATCAGACCACAATCCACTTGTGGCTAGATTCGAAATAAAGCTTAAGAAAATATTACCAAAACAAAATAAGGATATGCTATGCATCTCACAACTTCAAGATCCTATAGTGAAAGAACAAATTACAGAACGAATCAATGAAGAGCTCTCTATAGAAGAGAAAAAAATCTTCAGTGATGTTAATGACAAATGGAAATCCTTCAAGGGACTACTCCAGCATACAAGTCAAGAGATGCTGAAAGATGGTAAAACAGTGCATAAAAAGACTTGGATGACTGATGAAATAATACAATTGATGAAAAAAAGGAGGCTCTGTAAACACCGAGATGAAGATCTTTGCAGGAGTACACATGCAGAAATAAGAAGGAAGATACGGTTAGCAAAGGAGATATGGTACACAGAAAGATGCACAGAGATTGAAGACTTAATTTCAAAAAACGACAATTTCAATATACATAAGAAAGTCAAAGAACTAACTGGTATCAACAAGATACGGAAAGGGAGTATATTGCTTGACAAAAATGGTGACATCATTATTGGTAATAAAGAAAAACTTGAGAGATGGAAGGAATATATAGAAGAACTGTTTGAAGATGATAGGAAAGAACCTTATGCTAGTGAAGATATAGATGTAGAAAATGGGCCAGGTATAACAAAAGAAGAAGTAATACATGCTATAAAGTTGTCAAAAATTAATAAAGCCCCTGGACCTGATCTCATAACAGCTGACATACTGAAACTCATTAATGAAGAATATATAGATGTCTTAGTAGACTTGTATAATTCAATCTACAACACAGGAGTCATTCCTCATGAATGGCTAAGTCTATATTTGTTACATTGCCGAAAAAGGCAAATGCCCGTCAATGCAGTGATCATAGAACAATCAGTCTCATTAGTCATACTCTAAAAATATTCCTAAAAATTATCCATCGAAGGATCTTCAAAAAATTGGAACAGGATATCAGTGAAACACAATTTGGTTTCAGAAATGCACTAGGAACAAGAGAAGCCCTGTTTACCTTCAATGTGCTGGCATAGAGATGTTTAGATGTGAATCAATCTATGTCTGCATTTTGGATTCTAATAAAGCTTTCGACAAAGTTCGTCATGATTGCCTCATCCAAATGCTCCAGAAGAAGAACTTGGATGTGAAGGACATTAGAATCATCAGCAATATTTATAACAAACAGACTGCGGTCATACAGGAAGGTAGGGAGCTATCTGAAGAGGTGGAAACAAGATGTACAGTAAAGAACATATAGCCTACTTTCTCCTAAATGCATGGGTATTGTTATACCTCTTTGTCTTTTTCAAGGAGTATGATTGAATGTTGGTTGTAGTAGCTTTTTGAAATACAACGTGCTATAGGGATATTAAACATGAATATGAGGTGCCCTTTGCTAGTGCTACCTCTGTACCAAATTTCGTTCATTCGGTTACACCGTGTTCGAATTAATAGGGGGAATCAATTTGACATAAAGATGGCCGCCATCCGCAAACTATTAGGCTAATGACCTATTAGATTGGTCAAAGGATGCTCCCTCCATAAAGGTATGTAGTTGCAGAATTTGGTAGAGATGGGATGATTAGGTTAATCGTAATTTGATTTAAGCTTTGAACATTCGTGTGGCCGCCATTACTTTTCAGTCAAGATGGCGGCGATATAAAACATGACACTGAGGTGCCCTTTGCTAGTGCGACCTCTGTACCAAACTTCGTTCCATTCGGTTCCACCGTGTTCGAATTAATAGGCGGAATCAATTTTGACATAAAGATGGTCGCCATCCTCAAACTGTTAGGCGAATGACCCATTAGATTGGTCAAAGGATGCTCCCTCCATAAAGGTATGTAGTTGCAGAATTTGGTAGAGATCGGATGATTAGGTTAATCGTAATTTGATTTAAGCTTTGAACATTCGTGTGGCCGCCATTACTTTTCAGTCAAGATGGCGGCGATATAAAACATGACACTGAGGTGCCCTTTGCTAGTGCTACCTCTGTACCAAACTTCGTTCCATTCGGTTCCACCGTGTTCGAATTAATAGGCGGAATCAATTTTGACATAAAGATGGTCGCCATCCTCAAACTGTTAGGCGAATGACCCATTAGATTGGTCAAAGGATGCTCCCTCCATAAAGGTATGTAGTTGCAGAATTTGGTAGAGATCGGATGATTAGGTTAATCGTAATTTGATTTAAGCTTTGAACATTCGTGTGGCCGCCATTACTTTTCAGTCAAGATGGCGGTGATATAAAACATGACACTGAGGTGCCCTTTGCTAGTGCTACCTCTGTACCAAACTTCGTTCCATTCGGTTCCACCGTGTTCGAATTAATAGGCGGAATCAATTTTGACATAAAGATGGTCGCCATCCTCAAACTGTTAGGCGAATGACCTATTAGATTGGTCAAAGGATGCTCCCTCCATAAGGGTATGTAGTTGCAGAATTTGGTAGAGATCGGATGATTAGGTTAATCGTAATTTGATTTAAGCTTTGAACATTCGTGTGGCCGCCATTACGTTTCAGCCAAGATGGTGGCGATATAAAACATGACACTAAGGTGCCCTTTGCTAGTGCTACCTCTGTACCAAATTTCGTTCCATTCGGTTCCACCGTGTTCGAATTAATAGGGGGAATCAATTTTGACATAAAGATGGCCGCCATCCGCAAACTATTAGGCTAATAACCTATTAGATTGGTCAAAGGATGCTCTCTCCATAAAGGTATGTTGTGGCAATGTTTGGTAGAGATCGGATGGTTATGTTAGTCCTAATTTGATTTAAGCTTTAAACATTTGTGTGACCGCAATTACGTTTTTGTCAATATGGCGGCGATATTAATCATGACACTGAGATGCCCTTTGCTAGTGCTATCTCTGTGCCAAATTTCGTTCCATTTGGTTTCACCGTGTTTGAATTAATAGGGGGAATCGATTCTGACACAAAGATGGCCGCCATCCGCAAACTATTAGGCGAATGACCTATTAGGTTGGTCAAAGGATGCTCCCTCCATAAAGGTATGTAGTTGCAGAATTTGGTAGAGATCGGATGATTAGGTTAATCGTAATTTGATTTAAGCTTTGAACATTCGTGTGGCCGCCATTACTTTTCAGTCAAGATGGCGGCGATATAAAACATGACACTGAGGTGCCCTTTGCTAGTGCTACCTCTGTACCAAACTTCGTTCCATTCGGTTCCACCGTGTTCGAATTAATAGGCGGAATCAATTTTGACATAAAGATGGTCGCCATCCTCAAACTGTTAGGCGAATGACCCATTAGATTGGTCAAAAGATGCTCCCTCCATAAAGGTATGTAGTTGCAGAATTCGGTAGAGATCGGATGATTAGGTTAATCGTAATTTGATTTAAGCTTTGAACATTCGTGTGGCCGCCATTACGTTTCAGCCAAGATGGTGGAGATATAAAACATGACACTAAGGTGCCCTTTGCTAGTGCTACCTCTGTACCAAATTTCGTTCCATTCGGTTCCACCGTGTTCGAATTAATAGGGGGAATCAATTTTGACATAAAGATGGCCGCCAGCCGCAAACTATTAGGCTAATAACCTATTAGATTGGTCAAAGGATGCTCTCTCCATAAAGGTATGTTGTGGCAAAGTTTGGTAGAGATCGGATGGTTATGTTAGTCCTAATTTGATTTAAGCTTTAAACATTTGTGTGACCGCAATTACGTTTTTGTCAATATGGCGGCGATATTAATCATGACACTGAGATGCCCTTTGCTAGTGCTATCTCTGTGCCAAATTTCGTTCCATTTGGTTTCACCGTGTTTGAATTAATAGGGGGAATCGATTATGACACAAATATGGCCGCCATCCGCAAACTATTAGGCGAATGACCTATTAGATTGGTCAAAGGATGCTCCCTCCATAAAGGTATGTAGTTGCAGAATTTGGTAGAGATGGGATGATTAGGTTAATCGTAATTTGATTTAAGCTTTGAACATTCGTGTGGCCGCCATTACTTTTCAGTCAAGATGGCGGCGATATAAAACATGACACTGAGGTGCCCTTTGCTAGTGCGACCTCTGTACCAAACTTCGTTCCATTCGGTTCCACCGTGTTCGAATTAATAGGCGGAATCAATTTTGACATAAAGATGGTCGCCATCCTCAAACTGTTAGGCGAATGACCCATTAGATTGGTCAAAGGATGCTCCCTCCATAAAGGTATGTAGTTGCAGAATTTGGTAGAGATCGGATGATTAGGTTAATCGTAATTTGATTTAAGCTTTGAACATTCGTGTGGCCGCCATTACGTTTCAGCCAAGATGGTGGCGATATAAAACATGACACTAAGGTGCCCTTTGCTAGTGCTACCTCTGTACCAAATTTCGTTCCATTCGGTTCCACCGTGTTCGAATTAATAGGGGGAATCAATTTTGACATAAAGATGGCCGCCATCCGCAAACTATTAGGCTAATAACCTATTAGATTGGTCAAAGGATACTCTCTCCATAAAGGTATGTTGTGGCAAAGTTTGGTAGAGATCGGATGGTTATGTTAGTCCTTATTTGATTTAAGCTTTAAACATTTGTGTGACCGCAATTACGTTTTTGTCAATATGGCGGCGATATTAATCATGACACTGAGATGCCCTTTGCTAGTGCTATCTCTGTGCCAAATTTCGTTCCATTTGGTTTCACCGTGTTTGAATTAATAGGGGGAATCGATTCTGACACAAAGATGGCCGCCATCCGCAAACTATTAGGCGAATGACCTATTAGATTGGTCAAAGGATGCTCCCTCCATAAAGGTATGTAGTTGCAGAATTTGGTAGAGATGGGATGATTAGGTTAATCGTAATTTGATTTAAGCTTTGAACATTCGTGTGGCCGCCATTACCTTTCAGTCAAGATGGCGGCGATATAAAACATGACACTGAGGTGCCCTTTGCTAGTGCGACCTCTGTACCAAACTTCGTTCCATTCGGTTCCACCGTGTTCGAATTAATAGGCGGAATCAATTTTGACATAAAGATGGTCGCCATCCTCAAACTGTTAGGCGAATGACCCATTAGATTGGTCAAAGGATGCTCCCTCCATAAAGGTATGTAGTTGCAGAATTTGGTAGAGATCGGATGATTAGGTTAATCGTAATTTGATTTAAGCTTTGAACATTCGTGTGGCCGCCATTACGTTTCAGCCAAGATGGTGGCGATATAAAACATGACACTAAGGTGCCCTTTGCTAGTGCTACCTCTGTACCAAATTTCGTTCCATTCGGTTCCACCGTGTTCGAATTAATAGGGGGAATCAATTTTGACATAAAGATGGCCGCCAGCCGCAAACTATTAGGCTAATAACCTATTAGATTGGTCAAAGGATGCTCTCTCCATAAAGGTATGTTGTGGCAAAGTTTGGTAGAGATCGGATGGTTATGTTAGTCCTAATTTGATTTAAGCTTTAAACATTTGTGTGACCGCAATTACGTTTTTGTCAATATGGCGGCGATATTAATCATGACACTAAGATGCCCTTTGCTAGTGCTATCTCTGTGCCAAATTTCGTTCCATTTGGTTTCACCGTGTTTGAATTAATAGGGGGAATCGATTCTGACACAAATATGGCCGCCATCCGCAAACTATTAGGCGAATGACCTATTAGATTGGTCAAAGGATGCTCCCTCCATAAAGGTATGTAGTTGCAGAATTTGGTAGAGATGGGATGATTAGGTTAATCGTAATTTGATTTAAGCTTTGAACATTCGTGTGGCCGCCATTACTTTTCAGTCAAGATGGCGGCGATATAAAACATGACACTGAGGTGCCCTTTGCTAGTGCTACCTCTGTACCAAACTTCGTTCCATTCGGTTCCACCGTGTTCGAATTAATAGGCGGAATCAATTTTGACATAAAGATGGTCGCCATCCTCAAACTGTTAGGCGAATGACCTATTAGATTGGTCAAAGGATGCTCCCTCCATAAAGGTATGTAGTTGCAGAATTTGGTAGAGATCGGATGATTAGGTTAATCGTAATTTGATTTAAGCTTTGAACATTCGTGTGGCCGCCATTACTTTTCAGTCAAGATGGCGGCGATATAAAACATGACACTGAGATGCCCTTTGCTAGTGCTACCTCTGTACCAAACTTCGTTCCATTCGGTTCCACCGTGTTCTAATTAATAGGCGGAATCAATTTTGACATAAAGATGGTCGCCATCCTCAAACTGTTAGGCGAATGACCTATTAGATTGGTCAAAGGATGCTCCCTCCATAAAGGTATGTAGTTGCAGAATTTGGTAGAGATCGGATGATTAGGTTAATCGTAATTTGCTTAAGCTTTGAACATTCGTGTGGCCGCCATTACTTTTCAGTCAAGATGGCGGTGATATAAAACATGACACTGAGGTGCCCTTTGCTAGTGCTACCTCTGTACCAAACTTCGTTCCATTCGGTTCCACCGTGTTCGAATTAATAGGCGGAATCAATTTTGACATAAAGATGGTCGCCATCCTCAAACTGTTAGGCGAATGACCTATTAGATTGGTCAAAGGATGCTCCCTCCATAAAGGTATGTAGTTGCAGAATTTGGTAGAGATCGGATGATTAGGTTAATCGTAATTTGATTTAAGCTTTGAACATTCGTGTGGCCGCCATTACGTTTCAGCCAAGATGGTGGCGATATAAAACATGACACTGAGGTGCCCTTTGCTAGTGCTACCTCTGTACCAAATTTCGTTCCATTCGGTTCCACCGTGTTCGAATTAATAGGGGGAATCAATTTTGACTTAAAGATGGCCGCCATCCGCACACTATTATTCTAATAACCTATTAGATTGGTCAAAGGATGCTTCCTCCATAAAGGTATGTTGTTGCAAAGTTTGGTAGAGATCGGATGGTTATGTTAGTCGTAATTTAACTTAACTTTGAACATTTGTGTGGCCGCCATTACGTTTCTGTCACTATGGCGGCGATATAAAACATGACACTGAGATACCCTTTGCTAGTGCTACCTCTGTACCAAATTTCGTTCCATTCGGTTTCACCGTGTTTGATTTTCACACAAAGATGGCCGCCATCCGCAAACTATTAGGCTAATGACCTATTCGTTTGGTCAAAGGATGCTTCCTCTATAAGGGTATGTTGTAGCAAAATTTGGTAGAGATCGGATGATTAGGTTAATCGTAATTTGATTTAAGCTCTGAACATTTGTGTGGCCGCCATTACGTTTCCGTCAAGATGGCGGCGATATAAAACATGACACTGAGGTGCCTTTTGTTAGTACTACCTCTGTACCAAATTTCGTTCCATTCGGTTGCACCGTGTTCGAATTAATAGGGGGAATCGATTTTCACACAAAGATGGCCGCCATCCGCAAACTATTAGGCTGATGATCTATTAGTTTGGTCAAAGGATCCTCCCCCCGTAAAGGTATGTTGTTGCAAAATTTGGTAGAGATCAAATGATTAGGTTAGTCGTAATTTGATTTAAGCTTTGAACATTTGAGTGGCCGCCATTACGTTTCCGTCAAGATGGCGGCGATATAAAACATGACACTGAGGTGCCTTTTTTTAGTACTACCTCTGTACCAAATTTCGTTCCATTCGGTTGCACCGTGTTCGAATTAATAGGGGGAATCGATTTTCACACAAAGATGGCCGCCATCTGCAAACTATTACGCTGATGACCTATTGGTTTGATCAAAGGATGCTCCCCCCATAAAGGTATGTTGTTGTAAAATTTGGTAGAGATCGGATGATTAGGTTAGTCGTAATTTGATTTAAGCTTTGAACAATTGTGGGGCCGCCATTGCGTTTCCGTCAAGATGGCGGCGATATAAAATATGACACTGAGGTGTCCTTTGCTAGTGCTACCTTTGTACCAAATTTCGTTCAATTCGCATTCACCGTGTTCGAATTGATAGGAGGGGACTGACATTCAGAGTACACACACTCACACACAGACACACACACACACACAGACTCACACACACACATACACACACACAGACTCACACACACACACACGCACACACACACAGACTCACACACACACACACACACAGACAGACACACTTTTTTCGCCCTGTGTTGATCTCATATGTCTACTTTCATTTTTTGCAGAAATCGAAAGTAGGCTAATAAAACGTGGTGTTAGACAAGGTTGTATCTTGTCTCCTATGCTGTTTAATCATTACTCAGAAGAAATATTACAAGCAGCTTTAGAGGAAGAAACATCAGGAATTAAAGTTAATGGAAAAACAATAAACAACTTAAGATTTGCAGATGACACGTTGTTATTCTCAGAAGGTCTACGAGATTTACAGCGACAGACTAACAAAGTCGTGGAGGCAAGTGAGCAATGGGGATTAACACTTAATGTCAGTAAGACACGTTTTATGGTAGTATCACGAACACAACATCAAGAGAGTTTGATAATCAATGGGGAGACAGTATAGCAAGAGACAAAGTACAAATATTTAGGAACAACTGTGAACTGCTACATTGACTGTACTGAGGAGATAAAGTCCAGGATCAGTCAAGCCAGAAATGCATTCAATAAAATGAGGAGAGTGTTCTGTAGCAGAGACCTAATTTACATCTAAAAATTAGACTTCTGAGATGTTATATCTTCTCCACCTTGTTCTATGGAGTTGAGACCTGGACCATAAAGAAAAGAGAAATGGACAGATTGGAGGCATTTGAGCTATGGACCTACAGAAGGATACTGAGGCTGAGTTGGAAAGAAAAGGTCACCAACAATGAGGTGATGAGGCGGATGGGAAAGAGAAAGGAAATATTAAATACTGTCAAAATTAGAAAACTACAGTATCTGGGTCATGTGATGAGAGGAGAGAAATATCATCTGCTGCAGCTGGTCATTCAAGGGAAGCTACAAGGCAAAAGAAGACCAGGAAGAAGACGCAATTCTTGGATCGATAATCTGAAAACTTGGTTCAATTGTTCCACTATTAAGCTGTTTCGTGCTGCATCATCTAAAGCAAGAGTCTCTATGATGGTTGCCAACCTCCTGAGAGGAGATGGCACATAAAGAAGAAGAAGAAGAAGATAATTTAAGTAAAAATATTATTTTACCTACGTACTGTAAATCTGAAAATGTTCTCTTGACGAACTAAATGCATCAATCTCTCTGTTAGAATACAATGAATTAAAAGAAGCCAATAACAGCCCTCCATAGTACAGGGTGTTTATATTTGCTTGGCTATGACTTTCTCGCCCACGCGCTCCGCCAGTGACGCCTCAGTTGCCGGCTGCCGCGTGCGCGTATGTACGGCAGAGTTGGTGCTTACAATCAGTATAATGCATCTTTACGCACCATGCTTACAGTAGATGCTGAAAATGTCCCCCATCTGCTGCCAAACATAATGGGCATCTACTTATGAAGTTCCAGGTTATTCCGGTTAATTTAGCTTCACTAAGGAAATAACGACCTTTACGTCTATTTGTAAATGCTTACTGAACCTGTACGTTTGAATCTCTTGGCCAGTTGTTTTATTGTGATTGTGTATAGTGCTGTAATGCCTTAGGTGAAATATTCGTTACTTGAACGTGTATATCTGCACAATACGTAGGCTACATAAAGTACAGGAATTCGTGCGCAAGAACAAGAAAAAAGTTTCAAGTGAAATTTCCAGGGAGACCCATTCCTATAAATCGGACAATAAAACAACTGGCTAATTTGAGATTCAAACGTGCAGGTTCAGTAAACAAGAGGTCGTTATTTCCTTACTGAAGCTAAATTAACCGGATTAACCAGAAACTTCATAAGAAGATAGCGATTATGTTTGGCAGCGGATGGGGAACATTTTCAGCATCTACTGTAAACATAGTGAGTAAAAATGCATGATACTGATTTTAAGCACCGTATTCTGCCGAACATACGCGTGCGCGGCAGTCGGCAACTGAGCCATCTCTGGCGGAGCGCGTGAGTGTGTATAAAATGGTTGGTAAATTTTATGTAGTAATTGTCTGGCACTAGTGTGATTCGTTCAGATTGGTGGAGAACCACTTGCATTGACTATTGATGGTAAGAAGTCAACATATTAACTAATAAAATTTAGTTGTATAGTTTCTTCGAAAGAGAAGGTAAATAGTCACTGGAGTTCATTACAAAAAAATACTGCTTTTCCAGGCGCCAATTTTCATTTTTCTTTAAGCCACTCAAGTACAGGAACGGTTAAAGTTTAACAAAATTAGCAATGAGTAATTATTTCCTTTGGATCGTACTTCGATTCAATAAGGAGAAGTTATAATTGAACATGTCTTATAAATTATAGTAATTTTCGATTATATTCTTCAATTGGCAAGAGTGCATCGTTAATGTCCATGAATACATCTAGGAATATGCAGCTCTCCTGCTCACAAACTCAACCATTTGACTCTTATTATTCCATAACATTGGACCATTGTGACAATAATAGGTTCCTTGTTTCTCACTTTCCATTACTGAATTAAAGTACTCACTTATTCATTTAGTTTCGGTTTACATTTGTAATAATGCGGTAGCTTAAAGAGAATATATCTCGTAAAAATTTAGAAACCCTAGGTTAAAATGCACTTAGTCAATCTGTTTTATACACATATGGCAATTCTTGCGTGTATAACTATAGGTTCAAATTCTCACTGCAGGCATTGTGCGTGACTCAGCGAGCACAGATCCACTGCTGAGTGTAGGAGGGAAAGTAGTGTCGGCTCAAGGACTTAAAGGACTGGACATGACTTAGAACTGTAGGGTAATGCTAATACCAAACGAGCTAAGTTCAGACGTGTGGTCGGTAATATCCAGCTGTGGACAGCCAGTGGAAGATTAAGAATAAGAAATACTGAATACTGAGTGAAGAAAGATAGTATTCAAACTAAGTACTTCCTGCATTCAGACCAACATTGCTGTGAGGGGATGAAATGACGGTGCAATAACATATTACAGTTTAATAGAGAAATACAGTACTTTTGTTACTGATTTCTTCATATTATTGTTTCATGTTTATTTATGAAGATGTCACAAATGCCTAGACCACGAGCCAGCGTAATTAACCATAGGGCATTTGAATGCCTCCAGCCTGGCTAGGTACAGAACCCGTAACCCTTCGGCCAAAGGCTAGCATGTTAACCATTTAGCCACGCGGTTGGATATGATATAAGAAATATTTTAACCTTGACAAACACATGGTAGCAAACCTCAGCATTATTTTCTAGGTTTATGTCGTGATTTATGTGGGGTTTCGCCGAGGAACACCAAGCTAGCTCATCAGCGGGCTCTTGGTGTCCGTACCCGGACATATTTTGGTAAGCCTTTATAGGGGGTTAAGGCTGCTCGAGCGTTTAGCTCTCACAGTAAAGAGACGCAGGTGCGCTTCATAACAAGGGAGGTAGCACGCAGTTTGCTACTCCTGTCGGGGTCCGGGCACGGACACCAAGAGCCCGCTGATGAGCCAGCTTGGTGTTCCTAGGTGAAACCTCACACAAGAACGGCATAATCCTAGAAAATTGCTGAGTTTTAATTCACTGGCCGTGAAAGCCAATATAACATGATAGACCAAGGAGGCGATAAGAGGGGCCACACAACTAACTACACTGAATAATAACGGCCATTACAGTTAATAACGAAAACATGTATGTAATGCTAAATTTGGCATCCTAGTGCTATGCTATTATTATGTAATGTTATCAGTAGAGCTCTTTCACCTGAGGTTTGGAGCCCTTCCGTTTCACGAGTAGAGATCGCTTGAACTTGAACTGTGCGTGCAACTTGCAGCATTCCTGTGACTTGAGCGCCACGTGATGCGATAGCGGAAAGAATCGTCATCCGGCGGTGCCTCTACGACGTGATTAGGCACACCGGACAACCGGTCGCTGCTAAACACGATCCTCGGCTTCTAGCACCACCACTTCTGGAACATAAGGTTCACATCAAACGAACGAAGAAATAAACAAACCAGTCGCTGCTGAGCAGGGTCTTCGGCTTTTAGCACCATCACTTGAAGACACAAGGTTCATCTCAAATAAAGAAACAAGTACAAACAAAATGAAAGTACAATCAATCACACAAACAAATAAATAAACAACTAGTCACTGCCAAACACGATCCTCGGATTTTAGCGCCATCAATTCTGGAACACAAGGATCACTTCAAATAAACAAACAAAATAACAAGTCCCTGGCAAACTCGTTTCTCGACTTCTACCAGCACTGCTTCTGGAAACCAAGGTTCACATCAAACACAATAAATGTGGGTTTGATGTCCCTCTAACTGTCGTATCTTTCAAAACGCTGAGGTGTAAGAATTTCACCCCAGAGGTTTCCTTTAACGTGTCAAATCTACTGACAAGAGGGTGCCGCAGTTTAACATCCTTAAATAATATCAGACCAAACCGGCATTATTCATACTGTACTATCCAGACCAGCTTTCCACCATGCGCTTCATACTGGTTGGTTTCAATGGCATTTAAGGATGTTTAAATCCGACAACCTCGTGCAAGTAAATTTACCGACGAGTTAATGAAACCCTTGAGGGTGAAATTCCAACATCCCGGGGTGTCTATAGCCACAGCTGTTTAAACTTTAAAGGGACGTTTCACCCTTAACATAAACAACTATGCTCACCGATAAACTTCCTCTTGTTTTCCACCATGCCCTATACAGCAATCTCCACACCAGATGGGTTCGTCATTTAACACATAGTTGAACCATTTAATATTTGTATTTCTTCAGGATTCTCATCGAGTTCACCGTGGGTAAGTTAAAAGCTCACTGCGTAGTGGAACCACTCACATACATTTCCATAATATTTTACTGTTATTCAATTCTAACGATATGAAAATATCCACAGCCTGTTTCCAGTCTCCGACCGGGTCAGGAATGGAATGAATGAAGCCCCCATCTAGCGGCGAGGGTATGAACTGTGCCGGCCGCCGAGGCCTGACGCACTCCTCTGGGGCAATGAATAAATGAATGACAGATGAAATGAAATGATAGTGGAGAGTGTTGCTGGAATGAAATTTTGACAGGGAAAACCGGAGTACCCGGAGAAAAACCTGTCTACCTCCGTTTTGTCCAGCACAGATCTCACATGGAGTGACCGGGATTTGAACCACGGACCCAGCGGTGAGAGGCCGGCGCTCTGCCGCCTAAGCCACGGAGGCTCCAATTCTAACGATATATTTGACTTAAAATTGATCACAGCTGTTGCGTCTTCAGGGAAAATGATTAGAAAAGAAGAGTTCTGTGTAGTATTGCCATCTTAATTTATAACTTACACACAGTGAATTCCTTATGTCACAAGAAAACACTGAAGTAAAATACGAGACAACCGAAAACAAAATTTCTTATTCTGAGATTATTACCCCGCTTTTGGGGGAGTGGTGGCGCAGCGAGCATGCGGTTGGCCTCTCATCAAGTTGAACCAGGTTCGATTCTCGGTTAATGCATGTGAGATTTTCGAATTGAAATGCCATGTCATGTGGTTCGGATTCAACGTAAAAAGTAGGGCCCGTGGCTCATGATCTCAAGATTAAAGGTCACGTTAAACTACAAGCTTCTTTCTTTCCTTATCCTGCTTTCAATTTTTGCAAAGTATAAAGTAGACTTGATGAGATCTGGACGTGAGATAAGTCCGTCCGTCCAACTGTCTGTTTGTATTTTTATCTATGTGTATATTTCCAAATGAAGGAACTAAATTGAATAAAATTTGCTACAGAACTTGTACTAGTAAGGGTCACTTCAATCCTATATTCGATATTGTCAACTGTCTGTTTGGCTGTTTATCTATGTGTAGAGTCTACAACGAACCTGCCCGTGAACACTCAGGAGCATTCGAGGTCATTAAAACGCCGAGTAGCGTCGAGACTTTTCTATTTCTAGAAGCAGCTGGACGTAAGGCGAGCCTTTCGGACACAGGTCATCGCGCAATAGCTCTGGGGTTAGCGAGAATTTGCTGGATAGGCCACGAGCATGTATAAAAAAGCTAGCGAAGGAGAGTTGGAGTTGAGTTGACAGCCGAGAGCAGTGAGAAGAGTTGACAGTTCAGTGCAGTTTAGTGAATAGTGACGGACAGCTGTAAATAGTCGTGCACAGTTGTGTAGCGGAGGAGGGAAGCCAGTACGCAAGTGTACGTGAGTATTGGGCCACGGAACGTTGTGTGTGTGAGGGTGCCATCAGAGTGTGCTGGAGACCTTGTGGGCCAATGCGACTACTACAAGTTGGACTCGGAAGAGAGCTGCACGGAATATCACCGAGCGAGACTGCGAACTGTGGACTGTGGGCTTGGAAGCCTGCTGCGTAATAAATGTGAAAATAATTGTGACATAATAAAACCTCGTGATTAGCAACACACACTACCATTTGTGTTTTAATTCAGTCGATGTATCGTATATAAGATGCAAGCCACAAGATTATAAAACTGACTATTTGTCCAATCGCCCACCTTGAAAATTTAGTTTTTTTTAAAATTGGTACCACTAAATTATAATATAAACCAATAACTTCGACGACACTTACCACGGTTGTAGTATCCTATAAGAAGATCTCACTGTGTAAGGTATATCAGAGTTCACTATGTACAATACTGTTTATTATGCCAGAGTGTATTATGCGACTCGGCGGCCAATTCTTGTACTCTTATCAATATAGATTGTAAGGGTGCGAATTACCAACTCAAGGCGCTGTTGTTAATAGCTCACAACCCTAATTCTACGAAATTATACTGCATAAAAGTTCATTTAGTTAAAGAGAAAGTAGGCTTTAGGTTCTTTACTAAATATCTTGCTCTTAGTTTTCCTACAAAGAACTGAATGGTTACAGTTTGACGAAAGAACGATTTAATTCCCACTGGATGGTACTTTGTCTCCATCAAGAGATATAAATTTGCAAGACACTATTAGCCCATCCGAAGTGTAAAATTCATGAGGCGTGGAAAATAAGTGTTCACAAATGGCTTAGAATCACGCAGGCATTATAAATCATACCAACAACGCGTATGTGGTAGGAACAATCGGGACAGGGTTATTCGAAGCACGTAGCAATCGTTTCTTTTGGCATGTCGAAGAAGTTTTCTAATCTCGAGCTTTGCGGTCTGTGTCTGGCCTACTAAATTATTTACCGATCTGACAACTTCCTTGGAGATAAGCCTAGCGAGGAGAACGAACCTGTTCCGTAGTCTTCAATCTTTTAGGATAATGGAATGAGGTATGTTAACATTAATTAACATTTTAGAAAATGTTTCTAGTTAGCACAGTAGAAGTTCTGGATTTTATCTTCGAGTCTGTCGGTGACACATTTTCATGGCATTCTCTTTACTGTATTTTATCATTTAATCTGGTAGCACAGCTGAGTGCAATCAAGTCGCACTCAATGACAACAACTGGGAGCTGAAAGTTTGGAAAGCTGAGGTTTGGCAGTAATTCTAATCTAGTTCTTACGCCAGCTACTTCCACATTCCCTCTAGGCAAGTCCAGGGTGTATCTAACTTCAAATTTCTAGGCACCTGCCGAAATCCTTGAACTTTGAACAGTTAAGTACTATACTACAGTTATCACAAAGGCACAAGTTATCAGACAAATCCAAGTACGATACATGGTGCTGATGACATCCGTTATTTATTTACCCTTTCACGAATTGATTGTCGGTGGTCGAGTTGGGAACTATTCTTTATTTAAATGTGTCACACGTCAGCCTAATTCGTTGACAGGTACAGTTGCGCGAGTAGGATACGACTCAGCTCCAGTAGCCTCAGTCATCGTTCAACTGTCCGTGGTTATATGAGGCCCTTGACGCTTATCTTTCCGTTCACAATTTACAATATAAATTTTAAGACAGATAGCGCGTGCAATGCTGCTTGACTTATGTGCAGACTGCACTCCGTCATCACTGTGTCCTCCGCTTCACCCTGCTACAACAAATGCTGGCAGCCACGCTCAATGGCAATCAAATCTTGAATGGGTGATACTGTATTTTTTTCAGCGCACTGTTTGAAATGAAGGCCATCAGTCACAGCATTCATCTCTTTACAATAGTTAGCAGTTAATTGCCTTAAATTATGGCAAGGTACAGAACGGATCACTACGAAAGCTCAGAGATTCTACTTCTTAAAACCCAAATAGGGTCTAGATATATATACGAACTCAAAAAGATCAAGTCGATTTTATACGCCAAGTACGTCGCAATCTATGATGGCATATCCACATCGAAGAGCATCACCCAAACACGAGGGGTCCTGCAAGGAGACCCGATGAGCCCAGCCCTCTTTAACGTGATGACTTCAGATATCGGACAGACCATAGGCACAAGAAACGTTAAACTGCTAATGTACGCAGATGACATGGCCATCCTCTCCAAGAGTCAAGATGACCTACAGGCAGTCATGGAGAACATTAAGGTATGGGCAACAGAAAACTCCATGGAAATAAACAGTGCGAAGACAAAGGCAATGAAACTCAGAAGGGGAGGCAGGCTATCTAAGAGGGACCACTTCATGTGTGGGAAAGAAAACATAGAAATTGTACCCAGCTTCAAATACCTAGGTGTTACACTACAAACAACTGGAACCACCTTCTGTCTGCATACACAAGAGAGAGTGACGGCTGCAACGAAAGCAACTTACGACATCCCTAAGCTCCAGAAGCTATTCCTTCCAACCGCGATCGCGCTGTTCAAACTGGAAGTTGCTCCGTCTGCAACGTACGGAATACAAATAACATGGCCCTACCTGACGGCAAACAACCTTAGGAAAATTGAAAGCATTAAAGCCAGATTCGTAAAACGAGCCCTCTCGATCTCTAAATTCACAAGGAACACTTACGCGTATACAATAGCACGAGAGTCATTCTTCATAGAGGACATAAAACTCTGTTTCGGATTACCGGAAACACACGCATACAAAACAGTCATCAAGGAAAGACAGAACAAAGCCAACGATGTCCCAGAGCAAATAATGGACACAGAAGCGATGAAAACAGAAGCCTGGAAGGGACCAAACGATGAGCTCCGCCATCTATACACAAGATTCGCCGTCCATGGGTTCCATGGGAAGATATGTCGAACCAAAACATACCACGAACCGGAGAACGACTGCGTCTGTGAATTATGCAACAAACCATGCCCCAAGTATCACTTACTGAAATGTGGAAACAGAACCCAGCCGCTAAACACGCTAACAATAGACTGGTGAAAAACAGAAGTAAATATGTAAACAAATGTTTGTAAATTAATGTACACATTGTGTTTAATAAATTATTTTAAATATATATATATTGGCGTCTGGCATTATGGGTCCTGAGAGTATTCAAACAACTCAATAATTTTATTAATCTTCTACCCCTTAGTTAGAATGTTAGTTAATTATTGTTGTTGTTTTAAGGTGCGGAACAGCGAGGTCATATGCCCCTTTAGTTAGAAAACTGTATCGACGTGTAAGTGTTCAGTTAACGTTATCGTGTTGGAAGCCACTGTTAGTTTTGCTTTAGTAAATAAAATGTAAATGATTCTCAGCCGGTCAACACGATTGTATGGATGTTGCTCCCTAAACCTGAAAGAAAATACATGTATTAATTAATCTCGTGAAATTTCTTTCAGATTTAGGGAACAAGAATTTGGGTACAGTTGTGTTCACCGACTGAAATGATGCTGAGCTTCTATGCCCAAGATCGCAGGTTCAAATACGGCCGAAGTAGTCGGATTTTTTAAGAGCGTTAAAATTCCCTCGGTATGCCTTCCTTCGGAGGGGAAGTAAAGCCGGCGGTCCCATGTCATAGATTTATGGCATGTTAAAGAACCTTACACTAATTACACCTGTGTGAATCTAAATTATAGGTTAAACATTTGACAAACGCTCTTAGTTTCCGACGTTCGTCGCCAGAGCCGACTGCGGTGGTATCTGGTAACTAAGCTCTGAACTAGTAGTCGTTGACGGTGGCGTTTGGCGGCGAAAGTAGGAACTGCTTGAAAAATTCAATATCTGCAGTCCTTACTTGAATTGAAAACAGATAACACACACTAATTCAGTCATCACAATTAACGCCGGTTATCAGACAGATTCTACACACACCCAAAGTTCACGGGGCTACATGGCCGCGTTGTCGCAGCCCCTAAACCGATGAACTATCCAACCGACTGATGTGTATTTAAATTTTCATTTTCGTGTATTAATGGTATTGTATGCAGGTGGGTTAGTGTGACAATATTGTTATCATCGCCCAATTTATTGAGCATATTAATGTTTTGACTGACTGAAGAGCTATTATGTTATTAGATAACAATGACATCACTGAAGAAATGAACTCTAGCATTTTATATTAATCACAATATTATTAACAGTCTTCCTAGCTAGCTGCGTGGCTCAGCGGTTGCAGGTTCGTATGCTGGCGCAGTCAGATGGCATTTGAGGGTGCGCAAATGCGAGGGAGCCGTGTCAGTAGATTTACTGACACGTTAAAGATCCCTTTCATGGCAAATTCCGGCCCCCCGGCGTATCTAAGAGCCAGAGTAGTTAAAAGGGACGTAAAACCAATAACATTATATTATTAACAGTCTTCCATTTTGCTGGTAAAATATGCTTAGTACCGATATTTTTGTATTGGTCATTTGCTGGTCAAGGAAGGGATCCAAGTTAATTTCAGACTGAAGCGAGTTACAAGAAGGAATCGCCATTAATTTAATTGTTTGCTGCTTCATTTAGTCTGGAAATGTTAAGACCAAGCGACCTTCTGTTACACATATGTAATACGCAGCTTGCATACGGCAATAAAAGCTAGAATAAGTACAGCATATAAATAAGAACTATTTGTTCATAATTTTCTAACAATGCAAATATTAAGCAATAATTCAAATACGTATTTTTAAAATACAAAATCTTGAGCTATATCTTTTCAGCATGCAATACATAATAACAACATTGTGGAAAGTAAATCGAAGTAACAAAAAGAAAGTAGGCTACCAAATAAATGATACCGCACACAGTTAAATATGTTGATATCAAAATAACAAAATTAATAATTATTTCGATTCGTCTGTGTTAGTTTCAGTTAGACTAAAGGAAAGGAAGGAAGCTTTCAGTTTTACGTGACTGTTAATTAATCCTGCGATCATGAGACACGGTACCTCCTTTTTACGTGGAATCCAAACCACAGGACATGGCATTACACTTAGAAAATCTAACATGCATTGACCACGCCCCCCTTCAGTTTGACTACCATGAAACATTTCAGCTTACATTTTGTTCTTTAAGGACCCAGACAAACAAACGAACGCCTGGTAATGTGTAAATCATCGGAGTTCACCAAAATCCACGTCACAGATTAGGTACACTCCTCGGTGAATAACGAAAGGCCCATGAAAGGCTAAAGAAATGGCTAAAGACTAAACGAACTGTTGAATACGCTTCTTAAATTGTGATCATATGTTCGTGTTATATTCTCATTTATTTTACCAATACCTATCAAGTTTTAGCAGTGGTCTCCCAGGCATTCCTACCCTTATTCCTGTCTCTACAGGGTCCGAAATGGTATGAGATAAGTTTTCCCCGTGGTTGATAGATTTTACGACCAGATGTTCTTCCTAGCGCCGATTTCATCACAGAAATTAATGAGAGATAAATGAAGCTGGAAGAAAGAGTTGGAAGGAAGCTTCTGTGGTCTATTAAAATAGATCGTCCCAACATTTGCCTGGAGTTGAACACGAGAAGCCACGGAAAACTATTACAAGGATGACTTATTATTTATTTATTTATTTATTTATTCATTTATTTAATTAATTTAATGTATGGCTTTTAGTGCCAGGAGTGTCCGAGGACATGTTCGGCTCGCCAGAGGCTGTAGCTGCTTCAATGCAGGCAACCATGGGGTGAGATACAAGCTCCGTTCAATTTCAAGTACTTCCAACTTTCGCTGCCAGATGTCACTGACACCTAGTGGTGAACGTTGGAACTTTGATAGAGCATTTCCGCTAATTAAACTTGTGTGAAGCTAAAGTTGCAGGTTCTTTTACATGCCATAAATCTATGGCATGGGACCGCCGGCTTTACTTCCCCTCCGCTCTTAAGAAATCCGATGACTTCGGCCGGGTCTGAACCCGCGATCATGGGCATAGAAGCTCAGCATGCTACCAACTACGCCACCGAAGGATGACTGAATAGAATTAGAAATCACTGGACTTCCGAATCTATAGATAACCTGGTAATAAATATTATCAAGTAGAGTGTTCCTTTAACGTTCATGAATTCACAGAGGCGATGACTGAAGGCCTTGTTCTTAATATCCTTAAAGATAAGCTGATTTACATTCACATCTGCAACAGTTTGAAATCTCAGGAAATGAAGTATCATACCGGATCTGCCAGCAACGCTGATTCGCCCAGCGAATTGTGTGGAATCGTTGCACGATAGATCAGAGTTGTTATTGGCCACAATCGCTCCGGAGACTCCACCGGTCATCTGCGCCCCAGCGGAACCTGCTGGTACTCCACACAGCCAGCTGAAACATAAACACACAGCATTAATAGAAATCACAGATACACGGTAACATTACATGCAGAGGCAGAATTACAACAGGCTGGAAGGAATATGCGTAAAAAAAAACGAAATATCCAAAACTCCAATTAATTGATAGAATATACAGAGTCAACAACATTAATAAATAATGTATTTTACGGTAATAATTAATATGCAGTGGGCTGCTATAGTTTAACCAATTCAATGCCGCCTTTCTTAAACATTCCTAAGCTCCCAAGTCAGTGTGTTCTCAGCAAATGTATGTATTTTTATAAGAGCTTTTCAATTTTCACGAAATAAACAAAAAATTAAATGATTTTACGCACATAAAGCATTATTTTACAGCCTGAGAATACAGAACACAGTGATATTTGTCGAATTACAGAGCCTTGAACTACTGTAACGAGCTTCTTTTCTGTCATTTTTCCACTATTTGGTCTCACGTTTTGCGCCACCAGCCATACAGTATGTGGTAATCATCATAGTGTAGAATTACGAAAGCAGTAAAAATGATTGGTAGTAAATGTTAATTCAAATTTGACATCCATTTTCTCAGAACTGAATCTTATGGACTTCGTTCGCTTTAACTCTCAACCCTCCATTATATCGCCATTAAAGAGTGAAAAAAGAAAGCCTCAAAATTGTGTGTGAAACTGGTATGTCTTACACGTGGACATAACTTGAACATGATGCTCTTGATTCAAATGACTCATACACCCCGTATTAATGCGGGTTTGTCATGATAAGCTCATCACATAATACTTTTCCACCAGTGGCAACTTGATAAGTTATTGCACAATATCTATACAGTTATGAGTTTGACGACGTTTTAAAAGTATTATTCGTTTTATTTTATAGTCACAATGTTCGATATAAAGGAGTATTTGTGAGCCAACATCGAACGAGTCGGAGTGACGTGGATTTATCTCACTCTTCAAATATCCAACTTCCTTGGCCAGAAATTGAATCCGACTTGTTGAGGTCATAATTCATATGTTCAGCAACTGATTCACAACACTAACGCAGCGTTAACAACCCGTCAGTAGATGCCTCGTTAACTTTAACATCGGAATTAAATTCGTTGGCGTTTCAACAGCATATTCTCCAATTGGCATTAGAAAACGAATCGTTATGTTTAAGGGCTGTACACAATTCATTGAAATATGATAATTGTGGCGGTATTTTGGTTTAAACAAGCAGGCTGTGAACTGCAAAAAGCTTAACTCCTTGGTTATAAACAAACATGGATGATGAGGAAAAGAGGAAAAGGAGCTGGGTACTGAATTTTCCTTTGGTTAAAAGAAACGTACAAATCGTCGAGAATAAGAGGACTGATGCTGTGACGTCTAGGTAGGCCTAGTCTTTTATTAAATTAACTGCATTTGCTATACCGTAATGCATCACACATAAATAAACAAGAAGTTCCGTACGAACTAAAGAGCCTACTTTTCTTAAAATTTAAGATTCATGCCAATGATTAATCTAAATGGATCTATCTAGAATAATGACGAAATTAAGTTGGTAATATCGAAATTTCTAATTGGTTCGAAATACTGTATATTTGGCAGAACGTAGCCTAATCGAGAACAACAGTTGGCAGCCCTGGTGACTGAATATATTCTTAGTTCCATCTCTTAAGGTACAGAATACAAAATTTGGTTGAAGTCCAATGGCTAGCATGGACGTTACATGCAGTTAAACATTGGATCTAACAGCGCGTGTAAAATCATGTTGGCAACAATGACATACATATATTGGTCAGAAATAATCTGATCTATTGTTGGGTCATTTTTGAATGAAATCCATTAGTTAGTATAGAAGTTACATGCATTTTAAAATTGGTCCTATCAGCAGGCTTAGAATCATGTTGGCAGCACTGACGTATATTAGTTACTCCAAATTAATCTAGAATGTCAGGTACTATACCTGTGCACAGTTTAAAGCTGTCGGCTTGCATACTTTCTGATATATGGGTATTTGGATATAAAAAAATTGAGAGCATTTATTAACAGTTGGCAGCGTTGGTGGATCTTAAGAATACGCTCAGTCATATCTGTTTATGTAAACATACCACATACGAAATTTGGTTGAAATCCAATTGACAGTGTAGAAGTTATATGCATTTAAAATTTGAAACTATCAGCAGGATTATAATCATTTTGGCAACACTGCCGTATATTAGTTACTCCAAATTAATCTAGAATATCAGGTACTATACCTGTGCACAGTTTAAAGCTGTCGGCTTGCATACTTTCTGATATATGGGTATTTGGATTTAAAAATTTGAGAGCATTTTATTAACAGTTGGCAACCCTGGTGGATCTTAAGAATACGCTCAGTCATATCTGTTTATGTAAACATTCCACATAAGAAATTTGGTTGAAATCCAATTGACAGTGTAGAAGTTATATGCATTTAAAATTTGGACCTATCAGCAGGCTTATAATCATTTTGGCAACACTGTCATGTATGGACTCCTGGAAATTAAACTACAATATTACTATCTATACGTGTGCCAATTTTGAAATATCTCCCACTCATACCTTCCAAGATATCCAACAAGGAGTTCAAATTTCAATTGCGATTTTTCAGCAGTTGGTAGCACTGACATAATTTTCAAATATGGCCGTGAGATATTCAGGTATAGATCTTTACTCCTACCAAATTTTGTTTCGATTGCTGCAGCCGTTTAGGAGTTGATAGGGGGGACACACACACAGCCAGACAGACAGACAGACAGACAGACAGAAGGACAGACAGACAGACAGACACACATTTGCCCGATCTCATAAGTCTACTTTTTCCTCATTTTTGCAAAATGTGAAAAGTAGGCTAACAATGGTGCATATCGCACTTGTCAGATAGGAATTCGAGGTTAGGTTCTATCAACTGAAGGACATTTTGTCACAGAAGGTTCTGACAAGAGAAATCTCATAGTAAATTCTGTGTCATCGCAATCATCAAAGTAATTCCTCCGTTCTTTATAAATTGAGATCGACAAATATCTAGGATGTCTTCAAGAACATCGTCATCGTTGAGAATAATGTATAATGCACGCTCCATTTTGGATTGAAAAACCACGTAATTCAACCGTCAGCCGTTAATTGTATGTCGACACAGCAATTAGATTTAATGGCTTGTTAGGGATTCTAATGGATTGTTTTAGTTTGGTGAACCACAACATTTCTGTCATCGTTCGTTAACGTCCTTTAATGGTATGCCAACGTTTTAGCGTTCTATAGTGAACCCGGTCATAAGTAACACATTCTCACTCTATAGTATTTTACTGCTGTGATCTAGATGAAGGTTTGAAGATATCGTTGTTTACTCTCATTTCTCTTTCTCCTATGCTAGCACAGACAAATATAATAATAGTATGGCACACATCCAGAGTGGCAACAGATATTGCAAAGCTATAGAAAATATTGCATGATTTATGCTTTAAAACTATCATTAACTTGTTGAATGTAAACCCATCTCTTTTGGGTACATTCGTGTTGACCGACTGAAAAGCACTAAACTCTTGTTTACTAACAAGGGAAGTCTTCGCGCTACTACACTCCGATCGGGTTGAAATTCAGGAGACAAATAGCTGAGGAAATGTACAACACGGGACAGGAAACCGCATCGGCTCAAATTAATATGCTATGTCATATTTATAACGTTAAAGTTATGACAATGATACGCGTGCCGCACCGAGAATGGTGAGCAGTAAGCCAGTGAGGCTGTAACAGGTCTGGCACACGCTCGCTGTTTAAAGGCGAGACGGAATGATACAAGCGCGTGGCTTTCAATGTTGATGTACCTTTTTTGTTGTAATATGCAGGACGTGTTACCTATGATAAACACAATGGATGACATAGTAGCAGGGTTGCTGCCGTAATTTGTTCATTATCCGAGATATATTACCTAGGTATTATTATATACAATTACAGAAATGAAATGCAACCGATACCTAATAATAAGTACAGTACTTTACACAATTAACGAGTATCACCTGTTTATCATGTCTTGTTTGTTTCAATCAATGTAGGCCTACGTATCACAAAGGTGAATGTCATGAACAAGGTGGTCAATACATAGATTTGTTTTACACCAGCCACACGTGAGTATGGCAGTATTTGTACACTGGCCACAAATATCCAGGGAAGGACTTTTAAAACAAAAAACAGGGTTCGGAAAGTTGGACGGTCGTTCATCTACAAAGCCAGCCTTAAACCAGCTATATGTCCACATGCTTTGAAAGCGTGGGGATGACAATTGGTTGTGTGTAAACGACTGAACTTTCAAGATGTTGTTACGTAGGTGAATATTGAACTCTAGACCATGTAACAGCACACTATCGTAGAAAGTTCGTATGGAATTATTCCATATTCGAAATCCAAATACATCCAGGGGTTGAATTAAACATGTGGTTCCTTTTGGTACAATCTTGACATCAATGTCCTTGTCATTTGGTTTGGCTGCTAGTATAGCATCTTCTGTTTGTCCAGTCCATGAATCTAAAACCAGTACACTAAAATCGGGGACTAACGGAAAATATACATTTCGGAGCCACTCTTGAAATAAATGTTGAGTTAATTTACCCTACTTGGAAGCAAGTACATATAAATTAGGTGCAGTAAACAAGGTGTCCTTAACTCTTGGTCCAAAGACTCCGTTCTTTTCCTGTAATACCACAAGTAGAACGGGAAGCAGACGACCATACGCGGAGATTATTGGTTGGACGGTGTAACTATGCGTTAACGAATTTAGGGATTGTGCTTCAGCAAATATACTCTTGTCACCTTTGCTGCGAAGTGTTCGTCCAGAGTGAAATTCCATGTTGAACCCACTTTGGTCCGTACTAAAGACACACATTGGACTATAGGTTTCAATGGCTTCCGCAACATCTCCAACAAAGGTTGTCGCACTTGCAAGTAGGTCAGCATGATTTGTTGTATAATTATGTGACACGAATTTTGTCACTTTTCTTGACACAATACGGCAAGATCTTTTAAAATGGGAGAGCCAAACTTTCGATGCACGAAAGGTTTCATCAGCTACTCGCCGTGCTGCCGCAAGAGCCCATTTCCGGATATCACTGTCATGAACAACCTTTCTTCCTTCTCTGGCGCATTGAAACTGTTTAGCGGTTGCATCGAAAATTAATTTCAGTTTTTCTTTTTTCGTACCTCCGCGCTCAACATGTTTCTCCCATATATAAAGGTCATTACGGCACTTCAACTTCTTATAGCGGCGATGCACAGTTTGGAACTTCCGTTGTTTACCTCCTTGATTACGCCAAAACTCAATAGCGGCTTTCTTATATTGCACACTTACATCACTATTGTCTCCCGCAGGTTCATCGTGCTCCCTGTCGTATTCTGCATCGTTGTCGGGGTCAAGCATAACCAAGCTATCTTCCGTTTTAACGGAAAAACTTGGGTCATCTATACGGTTTGCCATGAGGCCTGTAACGAAGACGTCAAATTAGCCCCCAAAACATGGACCGAATTAATAACCAATAAAGTACATGTTCTAAACCTATTCTTGGATGTAGCTTACTTACGCTGCAATTCACAGGCCAAATCTACCTCTGCAGCTGTAACCATAGTGGGTGTCTTTACGCACTCTGAAAAACAATTGTTCAGGCACAGAACAACGTTCCATGGGTTGATGTTTTTTTATGTCCTCACAGACAGACATGGTTTCTGTAACAATACCTTATGATTGTAGTTTCAAACTTTGTTAATATTACAGTGGATATACAAATTGTCAGCTGCATGTTCAAAGTTACCTGTCATTCTGCTTGGTAGCCGATTGTGTCACACGTTCTGTCTGGAGCCCCATTGACATGGCAAAGCAGACTGTCTAGTCAACAACTCGTTTACGGTGTCTGCTTCGTTCCTTGTGCCGCGCTCTTACTAGCGTGCGCCCGATGTGCGGACGTTTCATACAATACAAAATAATGGTATTGAATATTAATTTGAGCCGATGCGGTTTCCTGTCCTGTTTGGTACATTTCCTCAGCTACTCGTTTACTGAGTTTCATCCCGATCGGAGTGTAGTAGCGCGAAGACTTCCCTTGTAAGGCAACACTGAAAATATGGCTTCAAACACCACAATGTTAATGTAAGCCTTTAACAGCATTAGTTAGATGTGTATTGGAAAGCAGGGCAACAGCTTAATGCTATTTCTCTTTGATGCGATTAATTTACTTTCTCACTCTCTCGAACGTCCATTGTGTTAATAATGAACACTTTAATGAGTTGTTTACAAATTAATTGCCAAATAAACGCCACGGACGACGACAGCGCTTGCTTACACATCCTGCTCTACCTATCTTCCCACTCTGCATTAATTAACGATTTGTATCTAGCTGTAACACGAGCTTGCGAAGTCATTAGAAATCCAAATACACAGTCACAGTATTTACCCTATAGAGCAAACTTCCTTAATGAGTCAGTGCTAGAGTCTCCGTTCTATAATCCCATAAGCGATGGTTTGAATCTTGGTCGAGGATTTTTGAATGGCGGCAAAACTCCACGGCACTTAGAGTCGTAAGATGTCGACTCGTGAAAGAACTCTTGTGTTAAATTTGGTTTACCCCTACAGTTTTTATCCTCGACCTTTCCTTCCATAACAAAGTTTGCTATTCCTGGATGTCTTAGCATGTGTCCTATCAACTTTGCTTTTCTCTTCATTAGTTCATTAGCATTAACCAGAAACATCTCTCCTCTCCCACTTGTCTTCATTTGTTACTCTATCTAAGCAACTAATATTCATCATTCGCCTGTAACACTTCAATTCATACGATTCTATTCTCCTCTTTCCTGCTGCACCAACAGTCCAAGTTTCACTTATTTAGAGTAGCGCGCTCCAGACAAAGGCTTTTAAAATGAATTCCTGATACTTATATCTATATTTGATGTCAACAATTTTCTTTTCTGTAGAAATGCTTTCCTTGCCTGAACCATCCTACTCTTTATATCGTCTTTGCTTCGTCCATTTTGCTTCCTAAGTAGCAGAAGTAACCTACTTCCTTTAGCTTTTCACCTGCCAATTTTAGTCTTCTGATTTCTTTCGGCTGCATTCCATTATCTTTTTTTACGTTTATTGATTTTCATCATGAATTCTTTCCTCAAGACGGAGTTCATTTAAAAACTCATAAACAATCTCTGGTGAATCGGCTAGGATAGCAATATTATCAGAAAATCTCAGTGTTGAAATTATTTCTCGTTTAATCTTTACTCCCACTTTGTATTTCTCTCTAATTGCCTTCATTGCTTGTTCAGTGTACTGATTGATAAGTATGGGTGATTTTCAGCCTTACCTTACACCTCTCTGAATACCAGCTTTTCTCTCATGGCCTTCGGCTCGAATAACTGTCGTCTGTTTTTTGTAGGGATTGTAGATCACCCTCCTATCCCTGTACTGTATTCCAAACCTTTCCAATATTTCAAGCAACTTACTCCATTCAACGTTATCAAAAGTCTTTTCTAAGTCTACAAATACCATGAACTTTCTCTTAATTTTCCTTATTCTACATTCCAAGATCAGCCTAAGACTTTGTACAGCTTCACTTGTTCCTACGTCTCTCCTGAAACCCCCTCGTGGTCGTAATTTGATTTAGTGCTAATGAGTCTATAGTCTCCTGACCAAAAGCCCTCCTGGACAAATCCGATTACATTATCTGGATATTAATAACATCGTAGTTTGTTGAGGAATCAAAGTAACTTCGTAGCTTGTTAATCACCTACTGGACCGTCATGTCTGTAATTTAAAACGTTTGCTTGAAAC
Source organism: Meconema thalassinum (assembly GCA_946902985.2). Taxonomy (NCBI): domain Eukaryota; kingdom Metazoa; phylum Arthropoda; class Insecta; order Orthoptera; family Tettigoniidae; genus Meconema; species Meconema thalassinum. Next base: position 1,762,738,123 of record OX336388.2, read on the forward strand.
AAAAGTGTCAGTAACAGGTGGCGTACCCTCACTCACAGCCCACGCTAATGAATATTCGCTCCCTTTGAAACACAGGAAATTTTACTGTAGGAGTATCGTTTTCCTTGTAGAGGATTAAGAGTTCAACTCTTTATTTACGGGCCAGAATATGGCCGCCCTTAAAGACCGGGCACACATTGACGCGCAGGAGGCGTAGGCAGGGCAGCTCAGTTTCTGTGACTCCATCTTCCGAGGGGGTCCACCTCGTTGCGTAGTAGCACTCTTGGTTGTCGACGTGCCAAGAAATGTAATTCTGATCTGAGAGCTGGAATGGGGTACACTCAGACTCGAGAGGCAAATATAAGAAGAGACGGGTTCGACTCCCACCCCAGTCATCCTAGATGTGTTTTCCGTGGTTTCCCCGCTTCTACTCCAGACAAATGACAGGGTGGTTGCTAAATTAAAGCCATGGCCGCCTCATTCCCAATCCTTATCTGAATTACAACTACACATACTAATACACAATAACACAGGTTTTCAGACAAATTACACACACCTAAGTGCACAGGGTTACATGACCATGATGTCGCTAAGCCCCTAAATGAATCAACAAAATCAACGTTTTCTTGTGACAAGCTCTCCGGATACATAGCAGAGTGTTTGTGCGTGTATTGAATAAATTGAATAATGGAGTCATTTGAAAATAAATTAATTGAATTAGTTCGTAGCCACACAATGATGTACGATACCAGCCATTCCCAATACATTGAAATAACTCTGCCCCACTTGGGCGACCATTTGTAATATGCCCCCCTCTCAATACTTCTATGTATACGGGGTGCGTGGGGGTTAAACACCTGTACGATAATACCAACAGCAATATACTACTCCTAAGTGACCCAATAAATAAAACCCTTCAGCTTCTGGTAAAATCGATAATATATTGTTATACCAGACATAAAACACACATTTCGCAGGATCCTCCTCGTACAGAATAATTGCACTCCCTATCGTATTTACACAGATACACATATGACATGATATAGATGACCCTCAGGAATAAAGTTGACTGGTACTTACAGATGTTGGCTCCAGTAGTGATGACCTATCTCTACTAATTCTGGGGTAATTTGTTCCCAAAGAATTAGTCCTATTACTCGCAGCACAATTAATTTTGTTTCACACGCCGTTTCTACTGTGATGATGAATATTATGTTCGTTACTTTTGTAACGAGCATACAACGATTTAATTTGCATCGTGGATCTAGTCTCATCCAAATGCTTGGAATCCGTTTTGGATCGTCGCATAAACTCCGCTTGTGAATTTAATAATGCTTGGCATATTTGACGAGCATTCCTGTACGAATAAATTGCCGCTATAGTTGAAATGCAGATTTACAGATCTCAGCTCACAATACTTAGTGCTGTTCGAAGTAAGTAATCTTGGCGATATACTTAAGACTAGGCTCATCATTCAATCAAGAACTTATAGCCAGCAACTTGGTTTTTGTACCAAACACGACTTGTGTTATACTGTAATGTCTCTGCCTCAACACACAAAACCAAAAGACAAGTCCTACTGACTAATACTTTCCGCTCAAACGCGGTCTGAAAACTGAGTCGACCGCACCGTGGTCCAAAAATGAGTCTACCTCCTCCCGCGCAGTTCCAAAATTGAGACTACTCCACACGGAGTCCAAAATAAGAGTCCACACCACACCGCGGTCCTAAATTGAGTGTCCTCACTAGCTTACACAAAATCTAAGTACCGTCATCATCCCCCTCCACAATCACTGGTTTACCTCGGTTGATCCATGGACTCCAACTAACCCCATCGCCTGATTCTCAACATCACCAAATATGGAACACAGTCCATCGTCCTCGCTCATACTTAGATGCCAAGTCTCGCCCCTGACTCACCCTAACTGGCGCTCGGGTTTTACCCCGGGTTAGAGCACCAATTCGTACTTCCTTGTTCGTGTACATTTTCCTGTTACAAATCCTTTAGATTATTCCAATGTTAAACTATTACAACTTCCCTAGATTTGGATCCTGCTAAATTACAATACTTATACGCTAGACAAATTACATGTAAATGAAGCACGTCATAACATACATTCTGATAGATAATTATAAGACATAAAATGACCTCAAATAAAAATATACACATCACATTAATAAAATCCGTAACTCCTCAGAACACGGGTTCAGTTCCTTGTAACCGGAGCGGTTACAATTCCACTCCATGGAATTCCCTTGACGATATGAATGGGGACTCCATCACAAAACCACATAAATGCACAAATGACCCTAAAACAAAATATACACTATAGACAACATACACACTTGACCCTTCAAATATAAAATAACCCTCAATACATTTCATTTTCTTGATGTCATGATTCTACATATCTTTCTTTCAAAAGTCTTTGTATTCTCCTAAAAACTACCTCACACCGACTTTACCCAAGTGTCCTAAAACTAACTCATACGGAAATTCCTCACGTGTCCTTTACTTTGCAATGTCAAACATGACCGATATGGCACAGAGCCATGTTGCACACGCCGAAATACTTGCTACAATGCATTTACATAATTGCTCTGCTTTGTTTCACTTGGTTAATGGTGGCCTCTTCGTAATTACTTGCAGTGTACTTGTGTAATACACCACAATGTCGGCTAAATCTACCTCAGAGGATCTGCCCTACCATTACATGCTAATATATTTCTTAAGGTTATAGACATTGTATGACCCTACAATGGTACTGCCCCCGTAAATTGAATTATTCAGGGACAAAATGAGAGTATTTTCCGTCCCCATTATAAAATTTAACTAGCAAATATAATTTCTGGAAGTGTGACACAAGAGGGTCGTGTTACAAGCTCGACGCTGTGGGAGAGCCCGATCACGTGATAGATTGCACAATGGACGCTTCTAGAAGGCTATATTTAACATAGCAACAGTGAGTTTGGAAATTAATATTATAAATATTGTTATAAATTTTGCTATTGGATCCCAGCCCAGAGCCAATGAGGAGAGGTCTTATTGAAGACGGGATCAACTTTAATTACACAACGTGATGAAATTATGCATTTAGGCCCTTAGAAGAAGATTTTCTTATTTGGTAATGAAGAGAATATTAAGAGAAATTAAGTCGGATACTTTAAAAACCACAGATCGGTTAATCTACGCAGTAATAAGCATTAGTAATCTACGCGCTAAAATTATGGTGGGAGATTGATATGGCCGCCAAAAATACGACTTGGAGGGGGAGATCCAAGGATCGAGGTTCTTATTCCAGCAGACTTTGAAGAGTGAGGAAGTGATTTTACTGGGTTAACGGAGATCCCAAAGCTTAGTCCGAGTGCGACGATTGTCGACTTGTGAAGACGCGAGGATAGCTAGGTGGAGCGTTAGAGATCACCGCACTTCCATTCTGTGCGAAGTTGCGAGGAGCATAGTAGTGATTATATCTTGTATAATATTGAGATTGGAAGTTAAATAAGTGAACATTTCTCAAGAACAGGTCGCCTACTATATAGTGTGAAAAGTCGAGCGCTTAAATATTCACCGTTTCGACAATATCAGCCTGTCTAGTTACATTTCCAAATGTGTTGGAAACAGAGCTGAAGATCATTATAAATTGCAACGTGAAGTTGGCAAACGCAGTTCAAGTGAACAGTGGCGGAGAACTTTTAGTATTGGCGCAACACATAAACATTAACAGTATGACTATAATTATTCTTCAAACATTATCATTCAACTTAATTAATATTGTTGATATGATGAACTCAACAGTCACGCGCCAGAAACATATTGAATAGCAGAAGTGAAGATACAACAATGGAGCTTCGTTAGACAACGTATTCTTGATTACAGACGTAGTGTACAGTCCATCTTGTGCATTTTCGTCAGTCTACGAATACTAATATAACATCAATTATCAATGGAAACATTTCATTCACTATTTATATGAATATTTCCATAATTATATTCCAATGATGAAGCCGAAACATATTTACGACGGAGAATGGAGACTTTACAGAAGAGATTTGTCAAGATGCTAGAAAATGTAGCCCAGCAACCCAGAAGAATTTGCCAGAAGGATGTCGTTAGAGCCCAGTCGAATGTTGGTGAATTCCAGAGAGAAACGTTTCTTATCTCTGAGGTCGCAGATCCAAGGTTCGAATGCAGATCCATATCAGTGTCTTGTACTGAGGAAACATCTAAATTATTGTGGCAATACTTACATTGATCTTCAAGTTTTCGTCTAAATAAGGTATTAGTGTATCTCAATTGTTATATAGAGATTGATTAGTGACATTCTGAGCAGCAATCTTATTCCATATGTTCGGCGATTTTATTACATATTTCTTTGTTTCCGCATTTCATGTATTTCAGTGCTTTTATGTATTTTACACTTCAGATGTGTGTTGAGATTTTTATACGTCAAGATTATTTAGAAGATGATTGCATTTCATCTATTTTTCAATTCTATTCTACGGATCAGTTGTGGAACTGACATTGAAAATTTTGTTTGAGGATCCATGTTGCCTCATTGGAGACTAGTCGTTTCGACTCTCGAATTTTAATAATTTCATTTAACCAAGTATTCTGACATTGTGTCATAGCTTCAAATTAAATTCTTATTCAATTTAATTTGAGCACTTAAATGTAACAATATATTACTTCAAGAAAAGAAGAAACATCGAATGATATTGTTATATCATTATTGTACATAAACTATCGACGATCTAAGAAATAATATGTAATAAAATCGCCGAACATATGGAATAAGATTGCTGCTCAGAATGTCACTAATCAAGCTCTATATAACAATTGAGATACACTAATACCTTATTTAGACGAAAACTTGATAAGACCAAAGTCTTTATTCCTATGAACATTCTTGGTGTAGAGTGGAAAAACATTACTACATTGACAAACCTTTCTTATTATCTGTAAAGCTAAGAGCTTTGTTCTTTTAATATGTTAGAGGAATTACCTTTCGATAGAAGATTATTCAAATCTTTGGCTAGGAATTCAAAGCTATTTTATCCCGGTCAGGATTGAATTCTATCTGACACTATAAATAACATGTGTGTTATTTTATCCTATTTGTGTAACATCAAGTGATTTTGTCGACATGATATTACAACGATAAACAATTTATAGCTAGACAAGTGAGATGAAACAGGAGTATTAATCTTATTACATGTATTTGCGACAGACGAGTTAACAGTTAATTATCTTGTTGTGGAGTTAACTTTAGGAGGTTAATCACGACTGTCTAATATCGTTCATTACAATTGGAAGTTTCGTTTGAAGAACTTACGTATGTATAATTGTAGTCCAGTAATCATGTGCAATGATACTGAGGGTCATGCCAGTATTTGAGAGAAATTCCTACATAAGATATGTTAATAACAATTAATCCCTTTTGATTATTGTTTAACATAGTAGATGATAATTGTTTATGCCATATATATTGTTATATGAGGTTTTGTAGAGCTATGGAGTGCTCAGGCGCGGGAATTCCGTATTTTAGGAAGTCAAAGTATTGTTGTTCTTTGATTAAAAGGCATGTATCATGATAAGAGCCGTTGTATACAAGTAGTCCAGTTCTTGTGAATTAACGATTTAGCTGTGTTAACAGGAGGGTTTCAGTGGAAAAGCAACACGAGAAAGATTGTCTACTCACGTCTATAATACTATTATTAAATTTTTATTAAACCCGAATTTATGTAATTACGTACAGCTTACCTTAATCAGTCGACTGTATTATACCGATATTGTAATGAAACCTATATAAGACGAGGTGTACGCAGTATATTGAAACTACAGAACGTTAAAGAAAGAGTGGTTATGTGAAAAACCAGTGAATATACTTAGTTAAGAATTATATTGTAACCGAGAAGTTAGAATCTCGAAAGTGTCACGTTAGCAACACTAGATAATGGATATTATTATAAACATATTACATATAAAGCATTTTTGTGGAAATGATTTAATTAGTTAAACAATTTAATAGGATTTATCAATCAATTTTTTTGGAAGAGGGTGTGTTTATGAGCGGATGTTTTGGGAATGAATGATTGTTTATAGTTAAGAGCATATGTGGAACCGTATTGGTCTAGAACAATCCAGAGTGCGAATGAAAGAATGTATAATTTTTTTTAGAATGATTGGTTAAGAAACATGGCAGTTATATGAACTTTTTAAGATCTAAATGTTAATTTTTACGTGTTTTATAAATGCACACATGCAGTCTCTGTGGGCTGGCAAGCATGATTCACCGTTAGCTCTGGGGAGCGATGACATAATATCTAAGCAGGTGTAGACTCACAGCCTTCTGTTTATTGTATAAACCAGTTTCGAGTACGGCATGGTGCCGATAATTCATTGACGAAACCAAGTTTCTGCACGTGCTTTCTACAACGCACTTTTTTGAATGAAACCATGTGTATGGAATGCCATTCAGAGGCTTCACTAAACGTTTTTATTTCTACGCAGTGTGGGCTTAGAACCAGCCAAGATTTATACTCATAATTTTTAATACAGCATTGTAGTAAGATGTAGAATTGAAAGGAGGTGTGAATGAGTACGTGTTTTAATTTTAATGTTAATTGTTAAATTAATTTGTTGTTATTTTGTTTATAGTAGATTAGTTTACCTTTCTGTTAATAAATTTGTTCAGATTGTTTTCCATTCTTGTTGGAGTGATTCATTTTAAATATAAGGAGCAGAGTAATGTGGATATAGTGTAGACGAAGCTGAAGACCCAGTCCCCGAGGTAAGTAAAGGTGAGTGCCCCGTGTAGTTGGTTGTTGATCCACAATATTCTTGTAACTGCTGTCTGTAAATCTCTAAAGAACATGTTGGAAGCGATTTCTAATGATGTATATGCCGGAGCAATGAGAAATAGGCAATCCAGCGGGGGCAATGGATATTCCAACAGGATCCTTTCCGGATTATCGGGTACAGTACCTGTGTGGTCTGTTAGGCTATTCGCACACTCGCCAATACGCTTAGTAACTACGAAGGGTCCCTTATATAATTCAAAAAACTTGGACATTTCCTTGTCAACAGCGGAAGAAGGACAGGGCACTCTGAGCAAGACCTGGTCATCAATATTTAAAAAATCAAACTTCACTCTCTTTTGCTGGCGCCTACGTTTATTTCCTGCTTTCTCTAAATTAAACCTTGCCAGCCGGATGCTAATATCCCTGTCTATCTCCTCTCCCGTTTCCAAACCTAACATTCTTTCAATCACATTGGTAGGCTTCCTACCAAATTGCAGCTCATTAGGGGTTCATTTCGTGCTCTCATGCCGCGTATTATTGAACCATTGTTCAATATCTCCTAGTTTGGAGAACCATGCATTATGGCGATCGCTTACATAAGTACGGAATACTCTCCCAAGATCTCTCATAATTCTTTCGGACATATTTCCTTGCGGGTATCTTATAGAAGAGAAAATATGCTCGACACCCAATTCACCTAACTTGGTATTCCAGATTTTCGAGGTGAACTGGCAGCCGTGGTCAGTCAATACTCTGATGGGCTTCCCGAACTCAGGTATGTATTTGTCGACCATTTGTAGGGCGCAACCCTTCCCAGTCGCTTTCCTCAGGGGATACAGTTTGACAAACTTACTATAAGAGTCAACAATCACAAGGATATACTGATATCCGTACCGAGATTTGACTAAAGGCCCATACAAATCACAACATAGTAAATCCCGCGGATTTTCATTGATTACCGCCTGACGAGGTCCCTGCAAATATCTCGTCGGGGCTTTACAACGTTGACAAGAATCACAACTCGCAAGAACTTTCCTGATATTCCTTCCCATGTTACGCCAAATAAAATGCTGCTGAACAGTGAAAAGAACTTTAGCTGCTCCAAAGTGCCCCAAAGCTTTATGGTGATACCAAATCATAGCATCCTGCAAAGAACTAGGTACGCATACCTTCCACTCACCTAGGTGACATGACCTCGCCAATAAGCCGCACTCTAGCTTATAGGTGAACTTACCCACCTGAAGTCTAGCTCCAGCCTCCTTCTCCCTCAACTCCCCCAAGATCTGAGCCATGCTCTCGTCTTTTTCTTGCTCTGCCAACATATTTCGGAGATTACCAATCTCCTCCACACAATCTGTCGTCTTCGTGACACATAAAACAACACCCTGTTGAATGTTCACCACCCGGTGATCATCATCACCTATGTTCCTGCTCAGGAAGGCAGCTACGATATTTTCCTTACCCTTGATGTGTGTAACCTCTATATTGTACTCACTAATTGCCAAGATCCATCTCGACATCCTGTTCGAGGTCAACTTGCACGACCCCATAAATGCCAGAGCATTATGGTCTGTGAGCACCTTAAGCTTGCTCCCCAAAACATAGCTTCGAAACATACCAAGCGAGTACACAATAGCTAAAAGCTCAATCTCCGTTATAGTTTAACGCTTCTCAGCCGTACTCAAACCCCTACTAGCTAATGAGACTATTCCTAAATTTCCTTCGTCATCAAACTGGCACAGCACCCCTGAAATCCCTAACATACTGGCATCAGTCATAAGGACGTTAGGACAATCTAATCTAGGGTATTTCAATATAACTGAATCCACGAAACCTCTCTTCAATTCTGCGAAAGCTGCCTCGTGCTCATGGTTCCACACCCATCTAGCACCCTGCTTCAACAGTTCCCTAAAAGGTTCAACCAGATTGGAATACCTAACGACAAATCTCCTAAAATAGTTAAAAACCCCCCAACATGCTCCGAAGTTGCTTGGCGTTACGTGGTGTAGCGGTGTTGTTTATTTTCTCTAAACGCGATTGTTCAGGAAAAATCCCTTGAGTAGTGATTGTGTGCCCCAGAAAAGTAATCTGTTGTGTTGCAAACGAAGACTTACTGAGTTTCACTGTAAAAAAAAACCCCTCTCTTAACTTTCTCAAAACTATGTCCACGTGTCTTATGTGATCCTCTTTAGTGTGAGATGCATTAATGAGATCGTCAATGTACATTGTAACAAAATCATGTGCGTCCCTCCCTAATACTAAATTTAAAGCCCTAATCAATGCTGAACTACTAGTTTTGCATCCAAATGGCACCACACAATGCTGAAAAAGACCACTCTTATAGCTGAAAGCCGTTAACTTCCTATCTTCCATTCTTAAAGGGACTTGCCAAAAGCTGGTGCTCAGATCCATGGTTGAAAACCACTTCCTACCAGTAAATTTCTGAACTAGGTCTTCAATACACTCAGGCCTCTGGGTGTCTCCTGCCAATCTCAAATTTAATTGACGAGCGTCAATACATAATCTAACTGAACCATCGCTCTTACCAACAACTACAAGTGGGTTAGAATACGTACTAGTGGAAGGCTCTATAATACCCTGGTCTAACATACGATTTATCTCGTCCTCCACAGCGGAAGCATACCTGAAAGGAATGGCATACCTGGGTCCTGAAAAAGGTGAACTATCCACTAGCTCGAATTGATGGGTATACACGTGCGTTAATCCAGGCTTATCACTAAATACCTCTTTGTTACTCAATAACACTTCCAATAAATCTTCCTTGCTCTCATCACACAACTTACTCTTGTCCACGGCTCCCGAAGTGGATCACCTCGATGTTCCTCTACCGAAATATGGCACACAGCATCCAGCTGTACCTCCTCGTCAGATACTCCTATTGACATCCCCTCCAGACCCTTACTAATGCACGCACCATCCCTCTCCTCAACTAATTCGCACCTCATCTTAATTTCCTGACCACTAAAGCCTTTCTCCAGACATACAACTCCGCTGACAAAATCCAGAACTACCTTATGTTTATTTAACCAGTCATTACCAAGCACCACCTCATAAATTAAATTTGGTATGACCAAACAACACTGATTACTGACTTTACCTTCTAACTTAATAGGCAACAATATCAGCTTACTGATCTTCTGGCTTTTACTTCCTACAGCAGTAATAATATGTTAAGTCTTAACAGGTATCTCTTCCAACTCATGACCACCCCTAATAATTTCTTCATAAGCCACCTTGCTTATGCATGACCTTTCACTTCCAGAGTCTACCAGAGCCCTCATTTCTCTCCCTAAAATGTCTACTTCAATGACCGAAGAAAATCCCTCACTCTTGCCTTCTACTTTTAACTCTTCTTGGTCAGATAATAAATCCTCCTTCGTCATAGGCGTGAAACTCATCTTCTCCTCCTGAATCACACACTGCCTAACATATCTACCTTCGGGCTGTCTACCTGACCTACTTACACAACCCGCTGAGAGTTTAAATCACTCGTGGTCGCTACCTGAAGTGTCTCCTGTCCCCTCCTAGATGCATTCGTTCCCTGAACTGTCCCCTCCTGTTGGCCCCTCTGAACATTTTCCCGCCTTTGGAAATTATCTCTCCTCTGATAATTATCCCCTTGTCTATTATTTTCTGCCCTCCAGTTATTGATCTCCTCCCTCCTTCTATTTGAATTGTCACCTCTGCCAGGCTGATTAAACCTATTCCTATTCTGATTAGGTTGATGCTCATTCTGTCTATTCTCATTCTTCACCTCCGTCCTGTTCATTTGCTGAAGGCCTAGATTGTCGAAACTAGTTAATAACTCTTCAAACTCCTCGATACTTTTCACATTCTGCATTTAGCTAGCTTGCTGTATCCTACTGGGAAAATGTTTAAGCATCAGCCTAACAATATCTATGTCTGAGGTGACCCCATCTAAGTTTTTCCACACCAATACATGAGCTAGAAAATATTCTGTGAGGGATACCCCGTCGCGCTCCCTGAATTTTCCAAACATGGTTTTCCCTATCCCTGGCTTGAATTGCTTCTCCTCAAAATTTGGCCTTAAATTTCCCTTTAAAATCTTCTAAATTCTTCATGTTTGGCCTATAAATCTCGAACCAAGATTTTACATCCCCCTTGAACGAGTGTGACAGGATTCCCATTACCGTTTCCCAATCGATTAATTCCACGTCTAAATCTTTTATAAACTTCTTTTCTACGGATTTCAAATATTCCATTGGATTGAATTGCCGCGAATTAAACTGTGGAAGACCCAGATCCCTATTGGAACAACCAAGTGACATTGCTCCTCTGAGACTCATCGGTCGGTCTGTCGCCTCTCTTCTCACTTTTATTAACTCTTCCTTAAGTTTTTCATTATTTTCCGCCAATGTCACCTGTTCTCCCTTAAGTTTCTCGATCTCCCCCAATTTATTTTCTACGGCTCCTACTCTAAGTAAATATTCCTTAGACTCATCCCTTACGGTATTGCAAACCTCTGTACACGCTCCGCTCAATCGCTTTTCTATAAGTTCCCCGTTAACAATAATTTCATTCCCGACTTCCCCCATTTCCCGCTTTTGCTTTTCCTGATGGCCTTCCATCCCTGCTAACCTACTCTTCACGCTATCCTGTTTTCTGTCTATTTCCTTTCTAAGAACATCTTCTCTATCATCTATTTTACTACTCTAGGTTTCCCAATCTACTGCTCATGACTGATTTGTGCTCCTGTACTTCCTTACTTAATTCCTGTATTCTATTATTCGTTGCCTCTGCCTATTTCTTCACTGCCTCATCTACATACAATTTCACCGATTCCACCTGTTTACCTACAGACTCTTTCACATCTCCTATTTCCTTACTTAAAGATTCCCCTTGCGTCTTAATAGACTCACTCATAGACTCTTTTACTGACTCTATTTTCTGGTCCATAGACTCTCTGACTTCACCCATTTACTTACTTAAAGATTCCCCTTGCGTCTTAATAGACTCACTCATAGACTCTTTGACCTCACCTATTTCCTTACTTACAACTCCTATTTTCTGACTTAATGATTCTTCCATTTTCTTTCCTTGCTGTTCCATAGACTCCTTCATAGCCACAAGCATTTTGAGCATCCTATCGTTCACATCCCCTCCATTATCATTACTTTTAGTACCCTCCTGTATAGCGACCTGGCTTTGCTCGGAATTAATAGATTCCCCGGATGATGTCTCTATTAAGCCTTCACCCTTCCCGCTCTTGTCCACGTCCATACCCAAGTTCTTTCCTGCCATCTTAACGTTAACTTTACTAATAGCTCTATTTCTCAATTCCGAACATTCCTCTGATGTAAATTCAAACAAGAAATGTGGATCAAAATCGCAAAAGAGCTCTTATTACATCTGACATCGAAGGCCTTCCGAACATTCTTGCCAAATGCCGAGAGTGTACAAGCACCTTGATCAGCAACCACTTCAAATTGTGAATAAATTTAAATGTCTGGGTATCACATTGCAAACTCATGGACTCATATACACGGCACACAATAAAGACAAGGTAATGGCGGCTATGACAGCAATGTATGATATCAATCACCTGCAGATGATTTCCCTTTGGAGATTCTTCTCAACATGCAACTTAAAAGATATTGAAAAGAAGAAAGCAGCATTCATGAAGCAGACACTCTGCTTCTCAAAATACACACTGTCGCGGCTTGTCTACGAACTATCTAAAGAAACTATGATAATAGAATATGCAAATGCTACTTGCGCCCACGGCGGCCTATTAAGAGGTAGTCAGAAAAGGCATAGCCAAGAAAAAAAAGTCCTCTCGGCACGCCGGAAGGCGGAGGTAGATTTCACCGGACAAACTTGGGGATAGGCGAAAATAGGCAGAATATGCAGATTTTCGTAGAAGGATCAGACCTCATTTAATGCGAGAAGGTATTTTATAATTGGAGCTTAATTAACTTTGTTTTTCGTCATTTTATGCTTATTTTAAACATTTTATTGTCTTATGGGAACGGTAACCTTCTTGTCATTTGGGGTCCATTTTTATACTTGTGGTCACACTGTCCTTATGCTAGGTTTCGACACTGATGTGCAACTATGTAACGGTCTGTTACTTCTTCACGCAAAATTATATCTACCGCAGAGATTTTGGTTGGTTCCTCAGTTTAGGGGCTGCGACAACGCGGTCATGTAACCCCGTGTACTTTGGGATGGCTGTATTAGTCTGTAATTCAGGTAAGGACTGCAGACGGTCAATTTCAAGCAGTAGTTACAGTAGTTACCAGGTACTACCGTCAACGACACCTAGCTGTGAACTTGGCTACTAGATGCCACCGCAACCAGCAACTCGCAACGAACGTTGGAACTTCCCCTCCAAAGGAAAGCATACTGAGGGATTTTTGGCGCTCTTAGAAAATCCGACGACTTCGGCCGGCTTTGAACTCGCGACCTTGGTCATAAACATTCAGCATGCTACCAGTTACGTCACCGAAGCCGCTTCACACTTAGATGGAAATCTGAATCTGATCTCGTGCAAGTGCGTTATCTTGGCAACGTCTGATGGCTCATCCCTCATCAATTTAGTAGTGTTGCCATGGCAACCACTGATAGGTCTTGGCATTTTCTTATAATTCCGAAATTATTTTTCTCATCCCTTGGCATAATGGTGGGTTATATCAAAAATTCTTTCAGACAAAAGTTTTAGGTAATTATTATGGGAATATTGTCCATTTTGTACGGTTTTGATATTGTGCCTATTAAGAGAGATATGATTAATGTTTCCCGAAAAACCCACTTTTTCCCACCCCTTTGGTCAATGGTTGGTGCTATAAAAAAAACTCTTCAAACATACATTTTTGGGCTTTATCCGACACATAGTATGAATGTTGAACGGATTCGATATTTCACATATTAAGAGAGTTATAGCAATATTTCACTTTTTCGAAAAAAAAAAGCCCCCCATTTTCACCCCCCCACCGACCGATTTAGCCCAGTAACGAACTCGACCGAGATTTTATAGGTATACGTATTCGGTAAAAAATTCAAAGTGATTGGTACAAAATTACGGCAGTTATCGTGTCCACAATAAACTGATATACATATACATACATAAATTATATATAACTTTTGAACTGACGGTGGTTTTGGGGCCTGGGGATGTGAAACGCGAAGATATGTCGAAATTTTCCGGAAGTCGAAACATGGTACCCATTGCAATAGTTAGCTTTCTAACGAAATCTACCTCTGGTTGGTTCCTCAGTTTAGGGGCTGCGACAACGCGGTCATCTAACCCCGTGTACTTTGGGTGAGTGTAGAATCTGTCTGATACACGGTGTGAATTGTAATGGCTGTATTAGTCTTAATTCATGTAAGTACTGCAGACGGTCAATTTCAAGCAGTAGTTCCTAATGTTGCTACCAGGTACAACCGTCAACGACACCTAGCTGTGAACTTGGCTACTAGATGCCACCCCAACCATCAACTCGCAACGAACGTTGGAACTTCCCCTCCAAAGGAAAGCATACTGAGGGATTCAAGTGCTCTTAGAAAATCCGACGACTTCGGCCGGCTTTGAAACCGCGACATTGGGCATAGACATTCAGCATGCTACCAGTTACGTCACCGAAGCCGCTTCCCACTTTATCAGGCGGCTTTGGTGGCGTAGTCGGTATCATGCTGAGCTTCTATGCCCAAGATACCGGGTTCAAACCCGGCCGAAGCCGTCGGATTTTTTAAGAGCGTTAAATATCCCTCAGTATGCCTTCCTTCGGAGGGGAAGTAAAGCCGGCGGTCCCATGTCATAGATTTATGGCATGTTAAAGATCCTTCCACTAATTGCACCTGTGTGAAGCTAAATTGGATAGGTTAAGAATGTATACAACGCTCTTAGGTTTCTATGTTCGTTGCCAAGAGCCGACTGCGGCGGCGTCTAGTAGCTCAGTTCTGAACTTGGCCTCGCAGTCGTTGACAGTGGCGCTTGGCGGCAAAAGTAGGAACTATCTGAAAAATTGTTAGTTGCAGTACTTAAATTAACAAACAGATAACACACACTAATACAGTCATCACAATTAACACCGGTTATCAGACAGATTCTACACACACCCAAAGTACACGGGGCTACATGACCGCGTTGTCGCAGCCCCTAAACTTAAGAACCAACCAACCAACCACTTAATCAGATGGAAATACTGAATCTGATCTCGTGCAAGTGCGTTGTCATGGCAACGTCTGATGGTCCATGCCTCATCAATTTAGTAGTGTTGCCATGGCAACCACTGATAGCTCTTGGCATTTTCTTATAATTCCGAAATCATTTTTCTCGTCCCTTGGCGTAATGGTGGGTCATATCAAAAATTCTTTCAGACAAAAGTTTTAGGTAATTATTAGGGGAATATTGTCCATTTTGTACGGTTTTGATATTGTGCCTATTAAGAGAGATATGATTAATGTTTCCCGAAAAACCCACTTTTTTCCACCCCTTTGGTCAATGGTTGGTGCTATCAAAAATCTTATTTGACATAAATTTTTGGCACTTATCCGACACATATTATGAACTTTGAATGGATTCGATATTGCACGTATTAAGAGAGTTATAGCGAAATTTCACTTTTTCGAAAAAAGCCCCCCATTTTCACCCCCTTCGACCGATTTAGCCCAGTAACGAACTCGACCGAGATTTTATAGGTATACATCTTCGGTAAAAAATTCGAAGTAATTGGTGCAAAATTACGGCAGTTATCGTGTCCACAAGAAACTGATATACATATATATATACATATATATATACATAAATTATATATAAACTTTTGAACTGACGGTGGTTTTGGGGTCTGGGGGATGTGAAACGCGAAGATATGTCGAAATTTTCCGGAAGTCGAAACATGGGACCCATTGCAATAGTTAGCTTTCTAATGAAATCTACCTAAAATTGGTCTCCAATGATGCCATGATCACGACGGACTGGAAAGAAGCAAACTATCAGCTCAGACACCTTGTTACCGGATAGGCAGTGCATGGTTTCCATCACAAGTGTTGTAGGACCGCATTTGTCGTATGTGTGGGAAAAACTGTGAGCTATCACGTGAAAGTTTATAATCAAGGTAACTAGAATACTACAGCACTTAAACCCGGAGATACAATTTGAAACATCCATAATTTTGTAGTGTGGAGAAAATATAATTGGTATTATATTTAGCTTACAGTCTTTTAAATAGTGTCTTGAATAATGTAATCATACATTTCATAGTCGAATATTACACCACGACACTGTCAAGTATATATTATTAGCCTATTTTCAATTTTGAAAAAATAGGCTTATGAGATCACCTTTTGTCCGTGTGTGTGTGTGTGTGTGTGTCCCTAATAAATTCTCACGGCTGGAGCAATTTCAATGAAACTCGGTAAGTTCATAGCACTATTCCCGGCGACCTCGACCGTTCCCTTCAAATTTTGTTACGTCTCACAAATCCAACATGGCGGCTGTGCGAAATATTTCACTAGCATTCAATATCTCCGAAACTATTACCGATATCGCCCTGAAATTGTGTACGGTGATAAAGGGCACTATTAGAAGTTCACCTATGAGACTTTCAAAACCAACATGGCGGTCAAGCGAAGTTGAGACTTTTAAATAGACTTTGCTCGCGATTTAACCCTCCAAACGTAATGAAACTTGGTACAGCAAATGTCTATACACATTGAAATGCACTGGAGTCTAATTTAGTTCAATTGTTTACATAACCTCCAAATGGCGGCTGTGCGAAATATTTCACTGACATTCTATATCTCCGAAACTATTACAGATATCACCCTGAAATTTTGTACGGTGATAAAGGGTACTGATACAAGTATACCTATGTATATTTCTTAACCTGTAAAGTACAAAACGAACATGGCGACCAAGCGAATTGGAAATATTTTAATAGACTTTTCTCGTGATTTATCACTCTGAGCGCAGTGAAATGTGGTACAGTAAATGATTTTGCAGATTGTAATGCACTGCCATCTAATTTAATTAAATTGTTTACATAACCTCAAGATGGCGGCTGTGCGAAATTTTAAAATTAAGCTTTTATTTGTTGTGTCGTAATCATGCGATCGAACTGAAAGTTTGAATAATGAAACTAGGCAATAATTGTCCTTGAATGGTACATTACTCTATGGCCTATACATATAACAATCCTAAATGGCGAGCTTCCGAAATATTTCGACGGTTCTCAATATCTATGAATCTTTTACAGCAACCAAACTGAATTTTTTTATGTTCATAGATACTATGAACATATGTTCACCTATAGGACTTTCAGTAACCTGGTGAGCACAAATCCAACATGGCGGCGACGCGAAGTTGAAATATTTAAATGGACGTTTCTCGCGAATTAACAATCCACGTGCCGTGAAACGTTGCACGTTAAATGCTTATACAAATGTTGATCCACTGGCAATTAATTTATTTCAATTGTTTGCATAATCACAAGATGGCTATTGGGCGTAATTTTAAAATCTCGTTTTTACTTCTTGTGTTCTAATCATGCGATTGAAGTTTGAATACCACACGTACACAATAATCTTAATGTAATAGTACAAAAATAAAAATACAACCTGGCGACTATCTGAAATATTTAGACGGTTCTCAATATCTACGAATCTGTTACAGCAATTAAACTGACATTTTGCATGTTGATTGAGGCAATTAACATGAGCAGGATATATGAAAATAGGCTGTATAGTTCTTCGCGGAACTACTTGTTTTTTCTCTGAGAACACGCACGCTGGACAGATTGTAGCTGCTCCAATAAGAATGAAGATCATCGCGTGAGACCGAGGTAGCTACATTGACCGGTAGATGGTAGCAAATACTAGAAGAGAAAACTATGGTAGCCTGCTTCATGAGACTGCCTTGTATTATCAAACATCCTCCTATTTGTATCACTGTGGTGTCTAAGTCAATTTGTGTACACCTAATTGTAGTGAGACTAAAATTTGGAAAGAACAGGAGGAGAGTACGAGTGCCATACTAACACGATGAACCCGCAAAGTACCGGTTCATGTGATATTTTTTCATAACAATGCATTTTCATGCATCGCCTTAGAACGTACCCACTGACCAGCCATGCTGTTGCTACATGCTAACATTCTTTAGAGTTATAAAAGGTTGATCATTTGACTATGCAGAAAACCATTTTCATATAATCTGAGGCTTAATTATGACACTTCTATTTTCTACGAAGCTCAGATATTCTCATGTTGTAATTCTGTATCATTGAAACATTCTTTAGAATGGCATTTCTACTTTTGGTAAGGTATTAACATCGCAGATACGCGAACCGGAACCAACCAGTCGCTGCACGACTAGTGTATTCGCTAGTTCTCGCAGCGCAGGACAGAGCTCCTAGCACATGTGTTTGGTTTTCCATTCAGATTGGATGTGTTTGTGAAGTCCGTCTTAAAGACGAGGAAATAGTATATCATTTGAGTGAATATTACAGCCAGAGAAGGCTTGTGCTACGATAATTGTGAATTTTGGAAAAGTGATTATAATCGTGCAACGTGGAACACCATATTTTCAACCACGTGTTGTGGAAATTTCAACATCGTCAAGTGACGAGAAAATATGTCAATTACTGTGAATTTATAATGAATCCAGTGACTTATTCTAACACTCACTACTTCGAATATTGCTATCATCGCAAGAGCGATTAATTTCTGTAACATACAACTTCGATGCCACGTGATTTGTGGGCTATTAAAATCTGTGATAGTGAAGCAGATAACAGTGCATGGCCAATTTATAAATCATCTGCGCCGTGTAAAAGCAGTGAAGTAGTTACCATAATAAAGCTAGCTTCAGTGCAACTGTGCTACGCCCATTTTCCGTATATTCAAGTGGTTACTTCATATTTGAACATGTCACTTCGTGATAACCACGTGTACGATGATCTTTATTACGCATCATCTGTGGAGATGAACTGCTAAACTTCATGATGTGAAGGAGAGGACCGGAGAACTACAGCCGATGACAGGAGAACCTTGACTTTAGCATCCGCTAAGCCAAGGAACATGATGACTTTGGAGAGGAGTCTGGTCATATCATCACGTCAACGACGAGGACGAATGAAGGCCATGGGAATGGATAGAGCTCATGTGGAGGCCCAGATTGGACAACCCTTGTCCGGAGACCAAGGCCTTATTTTATCCCTCAGGTCGTTGGAACGACTGAGATGTAGACATCCTTTCTTGTGAGTCCGAATAATCTATTCCTTGTGAGGTTATTTTGTGGTGTAGCTTAGTGTAGTTTATTGTAGTTCATTGTAGAACCAGCCGAACTCCTTTGACAAGCCATAGGTAGGTTTTGTACTGTTAGAATTAATCCTTGTAGTTCACTTTCAGTGATTTGTTAGTCACCCGTTGTGATTGAATCTTTTTCGATCACGGTGCATTCTGATGGACATCGCTTAGATGTTAGTTCTACCCCTGCTAAGCGTGACTGTAGTCTTTGTTACTACGTTTTGTCCAACACTAGGTGGGTGATTTTGTGTATAGTTATTTGGGATGACGATCAGACGTCATGGCCAGTGTTATTTTGTTAACACCCCCTTCCTTGTAAATGTTGTCACGCCACTGATTTAGTTAGAATAGTTCGTATCAGTAGGTAGTCGACTGAAACTACCAGTTTTGTAATTCAATGTCATTTTCATTTTGATGTGCTGTGAAGCCATCCAGTTCAAGTTGTGAACACATTCAGGGTGTTACATTTTGTGTGCAATCTAGCATCGAACCCTGTAATGAATGCCGTATCACTGGCAAACTTAGCAATAGTAAGGTCTGCGCCCTTATGATGTTTATTTTGTGTCAGGTGTTTCGACACAGTTATTATTTTGGTTATAGTTAGACAAAGCAGTTATGGAGTGACATATCTGCAGATTTCAAAGCAGTTCAGAACAAGTGGTATATCTGTATTTTTCTTTTATTTGACTTTTATGAACATGCCACGTCTTTGTGTATAGTTTGGAGGCGTGATTTTAAGCTTGATGCTTATGCTACTTTATATTATATTTGGGACCAGATAACAAGGCCAGTTTTCTAATAGACGTTCTGCGAGAAAGCTGCCTGCCTTCAGTGTTGCTTCATTTTAAACTGTCTGTGTAGATGACTGTGAGTAGCGAGCCTAGCTCAAGTCATGGACAGGTGATAACAGTTCCCAGCATGCAATGTACTAGAGCACCACTCATTCAGTGAGACATACTTTTTCAGACTTTTTGACAATGCTTATAGCATTACTAACCATTTGTTGATGTGTCTCATATGTAGGTTAATGTGTAGGCCACCATTTTGTAATAATCAGATGTTTTGCTACTTTGATCTGACTAGCATGAGCCATGTGTTTACATCGCTATTGGAGCGACTACTTTTCTTCTGCATTGAGAATGATTACACTTTATGTTATGGTTTATTTGTTGAGATTAAGAGGCTAGATGAGGCACCTGTGTAGAGGCTATATTTATGTATGTCCAGACTTCGATTCTGTTGACTGTGTTATTGTAGGGAGGTAACTGATGTTCATTCCAGACCGACCCAGAGGTAAATTAAGTGAGCCGAGAGCCACTAATAACCTGGGTTATTGTTATGTCCGAGCGGGAGAGCTCGTTGATGGTATTTTATAGCAGAGATTGATCTCGCACGAGACTGCTACTGCTGATCCCAAGGTATTCAGGATTGTCAGCCTATTCGCCATAAACCAACGATAATCTAAACCGACATTCTAATAATCAAACACGTCAGTATTATAAACTGATGATAACTAATTGTTTATAGCATTTAACCTTGATTTTCTTGCATTTTGGACCTGCTGTCTGACACTTGCTTTGTGCACACTTCTTTTGTGGAAGTAATCTAGGACAGATGACACTAATTTTTATCGACGGAGTGCTTGCTCAACCTTTAGTCAGTAGCTGGTGGAGCGCGAGCCTCATTCAATGTTAGACGTAGTTCTTACTACGCATTTGCCACCGTAAATGACATGCACGTAGATGACACTGGTTTGCAAAGAGTAACCCAGGGCGAAGGCAGGAATAATATTGATTGTGATCTTGTTGTTACTTATTTAAGTGTATGATAACCCCATGTTTACCTTTCTTAGCTTGTAAGAGGGCATTTAATGTTTTTCTTTTTGACGGCTTGTCATGTAGATTTGTATGAATTGTTTTGATTTACGGACGTCATCGCCGTTAGGAGTTAGCTAGATTATTTAACACTAAATATAAATTAGGAAATGGTACCATCCTAATTTAAATTTGTTATTGCTACCCTGTTAAATGCAAATTCCGTTATTACCTTATTTTGTAACTTGACTTAGAGATTATTGCCGTACCATTTTCCTAGCGTTCCTGTTGTTGTTTTACTTTGTCAAATAGATCTTTCGCAAGGGTTTATAGTAGTTTACAGGTAGGGTCCTGATCTTTTATTTTTATTTATTAGTTTGCGGATTAGCCGATAGAAACCCTCCCAACTAGGCTAGGTGTCTGAATATTTTGAATAAATATTTCTACAAGTCTTACTTAAGCCTGGAAGTTTATTTTTCAGTCTAGCGTTTGGAGGTGTATTTTCTTGGGCTGTCTATGACCTTTATAGCAACCATGTTACCATGGATCCCCTGGATCATGGAATCTCGTGCCGCTATGGCCTATAAGAAATTCACCTGATCCCCATGGCACATGGGTTCGACAGGTGAGGTGTTAGGGATGTCATTTCCGTTGTTGGCAACCCTGATAGCTCCTATGACGGGGACATATACTCTACTCTCTTTCTTTGGCGCCCAACCGGTTGCGCCGATGTAGACATGGTGACCTTCTGCTCCATTCTCTTTTTTATGAGGATCTTATTGTGATTAAAGTTAAATTGACTGGACTGGGATGAACTTAGGAAGTCATACTGCAGATCAATTAACCGCATGGCATTCCTGCGTGATTTAATTCCATGGGGCGAGGCTTTGTAATATGGATAATTGAAGGATAGGTTTTTCTTTGTGGATGCCTCATCCTAAGTAAATGTAATACTTTGCTTTGCTTGTTGTTGTTAATGTAAATGTAGAAGCACTTAGTTCGCATACTCCAGCAGTACTTGTGATATTTATTCAAGAGAAAGCAGGCTGTTCTACACCGCAAAAGTAACTACTCATAGCTGTAAGTTTTCTGGAATGCTCCTTCCGTTCTCTCATATATTCTTGTGTCATGGATGAGGAGACGATTCGTCGTGTGATGGGGGAGATGTTGGCTCTTGTTAACACCAACCTCCAACAGATTAGAACTGATTTTGGTGATATCCGAGGTGACTTAGGAACTGTAAGTGGAAATGTTGAACAAGTCCTGGGTGACTTGGGTGTGAATACTTAGACTGTTAATGATGTTAGGACTGATCTTGAAACGAATACCCAAACTGTTAATAACGTTAGGGCTGATCTTGAAACGAATACTCAGTCTATTAATAATGTTAGGACAGATATAACGAATGTTAGGGCTGATCTAACTCAGGTCAGGGCTGACATAGATGCTCATAGGGAAGAGGCTAGGAATAACCTTACAGCAGGTTTAGCCGCAGTTTGAGTTGATGACTTGCGACACCAGCAGAATGCAAATAATCGAATAGATCATTTGACCGATCAAATGAACCGAGCGAGGGAAGATGTTCAGACTAGGTTAGGCGAACACACCACTCAGATTAAGGCAACTATAAATAGAGTTCAGATCGACATGAGGGCTGATTTGGATCACATCAGAGAAGAGTTTGGTAATCGACTCACAAACGTCGAGGGATTTATCGACAATGTCAAGAGGGATATCGCTGCAGTCAATGTAGGATTAACCTTGATGAGAGGAGCAGCATACGCCGTAAACGCTAATGTGAAAGCTATCGCTGACGACATAGTTGAATTCAGGGAAACACTAGCGACGAATACGAAGAACGTTACTAAGTTAACGGACACCGTGGGAGAGCTACGCGAAACCATGCACACTTATAGGGCAGAAACGAGAGTTGACATCTCATTGTTAAGGGGAGATTTTAATGAACATAAACATGTTATAGAAGCTCAAGTAGCTCGTGTTCGAGACGAAGTAAGGGAACTTCGCGGGGACGTCACAGAGATTAAGGAGGACGTTTACCAGGTCAAAGATGACGTGTCCAAATTCGAAACGGAAGTAGAATCCATGAAGGAAAGGTTAGAAGAAGTTGCAGTGACCGAGCATCTTCAACTTAGCTACAACCTTAGGACAACGATTCGAGAGGTCGACACAAACCTCAAAGGGAAAACCGACAGGGTCGAGTTGCAATTAAACGATCTTGGAAGTAAAATTGAGGCAAAGACTATTCCAGGCCTCGAAATTATTGAAATACGTTTAGATAAGTTGGAAGCTCAACCGAGAGAGACTCGAACTTCCACACTGTCAACTGAGACGTAGAATACACCAGGACCACAATTCGTACAATCGACATCGTCCTGTATTCCACCGAGCGCACCACATGAAACACAACCATTCAGATTCGCAAATACCATGCATAATGAAACATCACCATTCACGAAGTCATACTTCGGTGATAACGCCAACATAACTACTCAATCAACGCTGAATTACGCTGCAAATCCGTTTAGACCTACAAATGTACAGCAAAATCAAGCAACTGATATGCCGACAAATGCTTATGCTAATCCATTCAGACCAGCACAATCTCAGCATAATCAGGGTAATGTGATGATCATACGATCAAGAGAAGAGCAACCAGCTCGATTCTCAGGTACTGGTAGCGGCATCTCGCCAGTCGAATTTTTGACGAATGTAGAGAGTTATCTACGTGACACTATGGTGACACCGGAAAGAGAGCTCAGGGTCATAGAGCGTCTTCTTGAAGGTCAAGCTAGTACTTGGTTCAGGGCCTTCAAATACTCTTTTACTGGATACAAGGATTTTAGAGAAGCCTTGTTGCGTACTTATTGGTCGAGCGACATACAGCAGAGTATCAGAGCTGAGAAGTACACTCGCCGATACAGCTCAAATACGCCTACACGCAATGCAAATTATTTTGCAACCCTGCTGGCGAAACTTAGATGTCTTCAATTCCCACTATCAGAGCAGGATTTAGTGAATACTATCGTTTGGCAATATCCAGCCGATGTCCAACGAGTATTAATTGCTGCGGGAGCAACAACCTTCCAGCAATGTGACAAAATTCTGAGGCGATTGGACGCAAATACTGAACAATTTGCAAACCACCGTCCAACCAAAGGAGAGACACGCCACGTGAACTTGACTACTGTGTATAAAGTTAGTCAGACGCCACAGCAAACTCAGACTCAGAATGAGAATAGAGGAAATTACAATCCCAATCAACGCAACTGGAATAATACTCCATACGCGAGAGAGAGACGACAAGGTGACAATAGGGGATATTGGAACCGACGTTTCAACCAAGGGACGAGCGACAACCGTCGTCACGACAATGACCGTCGTGGGACAGGAGAAAATCAGAGAGGAAGAAGAAGTATTCGTCGAGACTATCGTTATAGCGGAGGCTATCGACTCAATCGAGATCCTAAGTGGAGGGCCGATCGAGACCGGCGAGGACGTGCACATGAGAGTCGAGAATACATCCGACAACTCCACAATCAACAAGAAGAGGTGGACCTGAACCGTACACCGAGGGATGCACGTGAAATTCCAGAGGAAGATATTGAGCATGACCAGCCCAGTACTTCCCAGGGGAAAAAAAACGCCGAAAACGAAGTAGATTCTGACCTGATTGTTCACAGAGTAACAGCTACTATCTTACTCTGGGAACCAATCCAGAAAGATCTTTTGGACGAGAGACGATCGACGAACCACGACTACGAATTAACACGTCTTCCCAAAATAACGGCTACTTTGAACGAATGTCTAGTGACCATTCTCAATGATACAGGGGCTATGATAAGTGTCATTTCTTCTGATTGCCATGCCCGATTGAAAGCAAACTCTGAGGTGACAGAGCTGCCAGTTTCTGCAGTAGAGTCAGAGGAGTTATACCTGACCGTGTTGTAACGTGCAAAATCCAGATTTTGTGCTCTTTAAAGATTTCGTGCCACGTGTACTTGCAACAATTTTTTAGTCATGAAGGAACTGCATCATGACGCCATTTAGGCACAGACTTCATACGCAAATACGACTGAATCATTGATATGGGACGTAATACTGTGGAATTTAAGCCGAACGAGCACATTCAGATGAATTTAGTGGAGGATGATCCGGAAATTGACTCCGAAGTCAACATAGTTGAAGAGTTGAATGACAAGCGAAATGGTAAGACACAAGACGCCGAGGAAGAGGCAGAGCAATTATCAGCACCCGTACAGGAGAAATTAGAGGCACTTCTGACTGAATTTAAGGATATTTTTGATACCACACCTGGTGAGATACTGGATTATGAGTACGACCTGATTGTACTAGATGATTCTCCATTCCAGAAGAAGGTTTACCCTATCGCGGAGAAACACCGAGATTAAGCTGCTAGGAAGATCCATGAGATGGAAGCAGCCGGTTTTATCAAGAGAGCACCAACTTCATATGTGAATCCTATAACGCCTGTGGTTAAGGTGGATGGAAGTCTAAGGCTTTGTTTAGATGCCAGAGCTTTGAATGAACGCTTAGCTCCAGAGCACGACAGACCACCGAAGATCAGAGATCTCCTATGAAAATTTAAGGGAAAACGAGTATTTTCATCGCTAGACTTGGTACAATCCTACTATCATATTAGATTGTCCGAGCATACTCAGAAGTATACGGGGTTCTTGTTTGACCAGACCAGGTATGTTTCCCGAAAACTGCCTTTTGGATTGAAACATGCCGGAGCTTCATTAATTAGAGCACTCGATGCGAAGTTATTTCCTGAAGTGAAGAGGAAAGTCATATGCTACGTGGATGACATCATAATAGCTTCAGAGACGGAAGAGGAACATTTAGCCACCTTACGCCTTGTATTTGATAATCTTCGACAGGCTAATTTCAAGGTGAAATTCGACAAGTGTCGATTTTTCCAGAATGAAGTTAAATTTGTGGGACACATAATCAACGGAGATGGATATAGACCGAATCCGGCGAAGATCAGAACCATCGCAGCATTTCCGACACCGACCCGTGCCAAACATGTGAGGCAGTTTTTGGGGATTCTCCAATTTTTGCTGCTCATTGCGAGAAGTATTCCGAAACTGTTGCACCACTGCAGGGTCTACTTAAGAAGAATTGCCGATGGGAATGGGACGAAGTGTGAGATAGCTTTTCAGAAGACTAAACAGATGCTTGTAAACTCAATCCAGTTGGAATATCCAGACTACTCCCGGAATTTCATCTTGGAGACTGACGCATCTGCCATTGGAATCGGCTGCAATCTTATTGCAGGAAGACGATGAGAAGATACGTCACTACATCGCTTTCTTAAGCAGACGTTTGAGAGCCCATGAAACTCACTATTTTACCACGGAGATCGAAGCACTTGCAATTGTCTATGCATTGGAATACTGGCAGAAACTTCTGTTAGGCCAGAAGATTATAGTGAGGACCGACCATCATGCGCTAACCTTCATATTACGAACAAGACAGGCAAGCGACTGGATTACACGTTGGACACTGTTTCTTCAACAGTTTGATCTAGAGATGGTTTATCGTCCTGCCAGAGAGAATGTGTTGGCCGATATTCTCAACCGGAATCCTGAAGCCACCGTGAATGCCATTGACGTCGAGGGAGAATGCGAAGAACACCTTCGCCGACTTCGTCATTTACCAGAAGGGCAACGACGTGAGGAGGAACTGAAGAATATCATTCATTTTCTGGAAAACCGAATGGACGCCCAGGATGTCAATTATGCTCAGACAGCTGCTATATCCGATGCTTACGTGATCTACCATTGTGTTCAAGAACCACTGAACAATGGAAGCTATGTGATTGAAGATCTTCAAACTGGAGAGCGCATTGGAACCTTCAACGCAGCTAATCTAAAAAAATATCACCAAGCTTGATCGTGGATTGGAGACAAATAAAAATGCATTCCTTCATTTTTATTTGAAACGACGGAGAGGCAGATGAACCCGTTAAGTACTGGCTCATGTGATATTTTTTTCATTGCAATGCATTTTTATGCATCACCTTAGAACGTACCCACTGACCAGCCATGCTGTTTCTACTTGCTAACATTCTTTGGAGTTATAAATGGTTGATCTTTTGACTATGCAGAAAACCATTTTCATATAATCTGAGGCTTAATTATGACACTTCTATTTTCTACGAAGCTCAGATATTCTCATGTTGTAATTCTGTATCATTGAAACATTCTTCAGAATGGCATTTCTACTTTTGGTAAAGTATTAACATCGCAGATACGCGAACCGGAACCAACCAGTCGGTGCACGACTAGTGTATTCGCAAGTTCTCGCAGCGCAGGACAGAGCTCCTAGCACATGTGTTTAGTTTTCCATCCAGATTGGATGTGTTTGTGAAGTCCGTCTTAAAGACGAGGAAATAGTCCGCCTGGAAGGCGAGGAAGGTAATCGTTGTGCATCGCATATTATTCTGCTATGAACTGTATATCATTTGAGTGAATATTACAGCCTGAGAACGCTTTTGCCATGATAATTGTGAATTTTGGAATAGTGATTATAACCGTGCAACGTGGAACACCATATTTTCAACCACGTGTTGTGGAAATTTCAACATCGTCAAGTGACGAGAAAATATGTCAATTACTGTGAATTTATAATGAATCCAGTGACTTATTCTAACACTCACTACTTCGAATATTGCTATCATCGCAAGAGCGATTAATTTCTGTAACATACAACTTCGATGCCACGTGATTTGTGGGCTATTAAAATCTGTGATAGTGAAGCAGATAACAGTGCATGGCCAATTTATAAATCATCTGCGCCGTGTAAAAGCAGTGAAGTTGTTACCATATTAAAGCTAGCTTCAGTGCAACTGTACTACGCCCATTTTCCGTATTTTCAAGTGGTTGCTTCATATTTAAACATGTCACTTCCTGATAACCACGTGTACGACGATTTTTATTACGCATTATCTTCTGTGGAGATGAACTGCTAAACTTCATGATGTGAAGGAGAGGACCAGAGAACTACAGCCGATGACAGGAGAACCATGTCTTTAGCATCCGATAAGCCAAGGAACATGACGACTTTGGAGAGGAGTCTGGTCATATCATCACGACAACGACGAGGACGAATGAAGGCCATGGAAATGGATAGAGCCCATGTGGAGGCCCAGATTGGACAACCCTTGTCCGGAGACCAAGGCCTTATTGTATCCCTCAGGTCGTTGGAACGACTGATATATAGACATCCTTTCTTGTGAGTCCGAATAATCTATTCCTTGTGAGGTTATTTTGTGGTGTAGCTTAGTGTAGTTTATTGTAGTTCATTGTAGAACCAGCCGAACTCCTTTGACAAGCCATAGGTAGGTTTTGTACTGTTAGAATTAATCCTTGTAGTTCACTTTCAGTGATTTGTTAGTCACCCGTTGTGATTGAATCTTTTTCGATCACGGTGCATTCTGATGGACATCGCTAAGATGTTAGTTATACCCCTGCTAAGCGTGACTGTAGTCTTTGTTACTACGTTTCGTCCAACCCTAGGTGGGTGATTTTGTATAGTTATTTGGGATGACGATCAGACGTCATGGCCAGTGCCATTTTTATAACACCCCCTTTCTTGTAAATGTTGTCACGCCACTGATTTAGTTAGAACAGTTCGTATCAGTAGGTAGTCGACTGAAACTACCAGTTTTGTAATTCAATGTCATTTTCATTTTGAAGTGCTATGAAACCATCCAGTTCAAGTTGTGAACACATTCAGGTTGTTACATTTTGTATGCAATCTAGCATCGAAGCCTGTAATGAATGCCGTATCATTGGCAAACTTAGCAATTGTAAGATTTGCGCCCTTATGATGTTTATTTTGTGTCAGGTGTTCCGACACAGTTATTATTTTGGTTATAGTTAGACAAAGCAGTTATGGAGTGACATATCTGCAGATTTCAGAGAAGTTCAGAACAAGTGGAATATCTGTATTTTTCTTTTATTTGACTTTTATGAATATGCCACGTCTTTGTGTATACAGTAGTTTTGAGGCGTGATTAAGCCTGATGCTTATGCTACTTTATATTATATTTGGGACCATATAACAAGGCCAGTTTTCTAATAGACTTTCTGTGAAAAAGCTGCCTGCCTTCAGTGTTGTTTCATTTTAAACTGTCTGTGTATATGACTGTGAGTAGCGAGCCTAGCTCAAGTCATGGACAGGTGGTAACAGTTCCCAGCATGCAATGTACTAGAACACCACTCATTCAGTGAGACATACTTTTTCAGACCTTTTGACAATGCTTATAGCATTACTAACCATTTGTTGTTGTGTCTCATATGTAGGTCAATATCCAGGCCACCATTTTGTAATAATCAGATGTTTTGCTACTTTCATCTGACTAGAAGAGCCGTGTGTTTACATCGCTATTGGAGCGACTACTTTTCTTCTCCCTTTGAGAATGTTTACACGTTATGATAAGGTTTATTTGTTGAGATTAAGGGGCTAGATGAGGCACCTGTGTAGAGGCTATATTTATGTGTGTCCAGACTTCGATTCTGTTGACTGTGTTATTGTGGGGAGGTAACTGATGTTCATTCCATACCGACCCAGAGGTTAATTAAGTGAGCCGAGAGCCACTAATAACCTGTGTTATTGATGTGTCCGAGCGGGAGAGCTCGTTGATGGTTTTTTATAGCAGAGATTGATCTCGCACGAGACTGCTACTGCTGATCCCAAGGTATTCAGGATTGTCAGCCTATTCGCCATAAACCAACGATAATCTAAACCGTCTTTCTAATAATCAAACACGTCATTATTATAAACTGATGATAACTAATTGTTTATAGCATTTAACCTTGATTTTCTGCATTTTGGACCTGCTGGCTGACACTTGCTTTGTGCACACTTCTTTTGTGGAAGTAATCTAGGACAGATGACACTAATTTTTATTGATGGAGTGCTTGCTCAACCTTTAGTCAGTAGTTGGTGGAGTGCGAGCCTCATGCAATGTTAGACGTAGTTTTTACTACGCATTTGCCACCGTAAATGACATGCACGTAGATGACACTGCTTTACAAAGAGTAACCCAGGGCGAAGGCAGGAATAATATTGATTGTGATCTTGTTACTTATTTAAGTGTATGATAACCCCATGTTACCTTCCTTAGCTTGTAAGAGGGCATTTAATATTTTTCTTTTTGGCGGCTTGTCATGTAGATTTGTATTAATTGTTTTGCTTTACGGACGTCATCGCCGTATTTTTTTAAATTAATTGTTAGGAGTTAGCTAGATTATTTAACACTAAACGTAAATGAGGAAATGGTACCATCCTAACTTATATTTGCTATTGTTACCCTGTTAAATGTAAATTCCGTTATTAGCTTATTTTGTAACTTGACTTAGAGATTATTGCCGTACCATTTTCCAAGTGTTCCTTAAGTTGTTTTACTTTGTCAAATAGATCTTTCGCGAGGGTTTATAGTAGTTTACAGGTAGGGTCCTGATCTTTTATTTTTGTTTATTTATTAGCATGCGGATTAGCCGATAGAAACCCTCCGAACTAGGCTAGGTGTCTGAATATTTTGAATAAATATTTCTACAAGTTTTACTTATGCCGGGAAGTTTATTTCTCAGTCTAGCTTTTGGAGGTGTATTTTCTTTGGCTGTCTATGACCTTTTTAGCGACCATGTTACCACGGATCCCGTGGATCATGGAATCTCGTGCCGCTATGGCCTATAAGAAATTCACCTGATCCTCATGGCACATGGGCCCGACAGTTGAGGTGTTAGGGATGTCATGTCGGTTGTTGGCAACCCTGATAGCTCCTCTGACGGGCACAATATGTCTTGAGTCATGGTGACGTACTTCAGGGTCTATCGGTTATTTTATCCAAACATCAGTCTCCACAAATAATAATTATATTTCATGAAGCCAATCGCCAGTTTGATACATAATCGAGTTGATTCTGAACAGAATGACATGAGCCTATCATTACAAAAGGTAAAACATCTGCTCCAACCAGTCAGATAGACCTGTTCCATTCACATCATGGTCTTCCTATTCAAATAGGCCTAAGCCCTCGACTTCAGCTATCAAAGTCTCTCAGAAAGACATACAGCCGGTGCCGAGAGCTGATGGAAAGGAAGGCATATGCTGTAGATGAAGAGGAACGACAGCTATTCTGATAAGTTCACCTCACAAGGAAGAATTAACTTCTTCTATGAAAAGCGGGAAGACTCCCGAAAGGAAATATCACAAGAAGCCACAATCTACTAAAGCCGTATAACACCTCATTAGAAGAGGAAGGAGAAAATGTAACACACCATGCATTTATTGTAATATTCTAATTTTAAGTCTTAGAGGGCTGAGTCAAGTCCTGAGTGTAATAAACTTAAAAGGGCTTATGAACAGTGCGCCGGGATTGCTGATCAAGATGAACCGTATAAATGTGATTTTTGAACATGAGGTGAATTTCAATCTTTGTGCAATGAGTTTCTATTTTTTTATGTTCACTATAATCTAGTACCCTGTTTTATCCAACTCGTCTAATAACGCGGTAATTTACACAAATTTTTAAAAGGATCTATGGTTAGGTTTTTTCTTTTTTTTTTCATGACCATTTGTAAGTACAGTAAACAGGTTAGACAGTGGACATTAAAAACTTAACAGATCAGTACACGAAGTTCAGGAGAATTGCCTCTTTGCTTATTAAGTACGGTAGCCTGTTTTGACCGACTCATCTCTAATCAGAAAAGTTTACGCACCCAATAAATACACGGAGAAGATGGTTGTGTTGTCCCCATTATTCACATTGAATAACAATAATAAAAATAGTCCCACTGTAAAAGATATTATGTGCTGCAATGGTTGTCGACAGTCATAGCATACATCTAGGCATTTCCTGGCGACGGAGCACAAACAATGACATGATGTAGTTGTATAAAGATTTGAAGCCATTCCCTCAAGGTTTCCTATACAAACTGTCATTTGTAGCTCTTCAGTCGTTCAACACGAATTTTCCCAATGATTGGGCGGTGTACAAAGTATAAATATGCAAATACACTCCTGGAAAAATTGCATGTATAAATTGCCACATTTAATAGTGTTAATTAACTAATACGTGTCTTATTTTCCAGGAGTGTATTTACATATTTGTACTTTGTACCCCCCTCATCCATTGGGCAAAATCGTATTCACCGAATAAAGAGCTACAAATGACATGGTGCAGTTACTAAAATCTAGCATCAGGAGTTGGCTGATAAGTTGGAACTTGTAAAAGGAATTCTTCTTCTTCTTCGTCTTTTCCCGTTCATGCGGGGTCGACGTTTATGACAAGTCGTTTCCATTTTCCTCGGTCCCAAATAGTGTTTTCTGTTAACTGCTTCTCCCGGTGATCATCATGCACGCAGTCCATCCATCTTCTTCTAGGCCTGCCTCTTTCCCTTTTGCCTTCCACCTCCAGACCAAGCACTCGCCTTCCTACATAACTCTCATCCCTGCGCTTAAAGTGGCCATACCAGAGCAAGCGTCTTTCTTGCACCTTTTTTGATATTTCAATCACTTTTACGCTGCCTCGTATGAAGGTGTTTTTGATGTGATCGTTCCTTGTAACACCACACATCCATCTTAACATCTTCATTTCAGCTACTTCCAGTCGCTTGCACTGTGACTGCACTGTTGGCCAAGTTTCTGCTCCGTATAGCATTGCAGGTCTCACTGCACATTTATAGGCTTTACCATTTACTTGGATATTCAGTCTCCTGTCACAGAGAATACCAGATAACCTTCTCCAGTTTAACCTGGCAGCCTGAATTCGGTGGGTAATTTCCAGACCTAGATTGCCATCGTTAGATACAGTGGATCCCAGATACTTGAAACTGTCCCTTGCCTGTAGCTGGCTACCATCCATCTGAATAGTTTCATTTCCAGTTCCTCCAAGGCACAGGTATTCGATCTTATTCCTACTGATTTTAAGGCCTCTGTCCTCTATGGCTCTTCTCCAGCATTCCAGTTTATATTCAAGCTCTTCCCTGTGTGTGCTACATAAGACAATATCATTTGCAAATAGCATACACCAAGGAGCTGGTTCTCTAAAGTTTTCAGAGAAGACATCCATTATTAGATCAAAAATATAGGGGCTTAGTGCAGATCCTTGGTGAAGACCTACTTGAACCGGTATAGTATCTGACAATCCTACACTGCTTCTAATTCGTGTCCTTGCTCCACGGTACATATCCTGAACAATGCGCACATACTTCTCCGGTACTCCCATGCATCTCATGCATCTCCATACCTCCTGACGGGGCACTCGATCATACGCTTTCTCTAGGTCTATGGACACCACATATAGTTCTTTTCTCTTCTCCCTGTGCTTTTCCATGACCTGCCTAAGTTCAAAAATAGCATCTGTTGTTCCCTTTCCCGGCATAAATCCAAACTGTTCATCTCCTATTGTCATCTCCACCCGAAGCCTACTTTCAATAACTTTCTCCCAGATCTTCATTGTGTGCGACATGAGTTTTATTCCTCTGTAATTTGCACAATCCTGAATGTCACCTTTCTCCTTATAAATGGGAATTATGGTACTCTCCCGCCATTCCCTGGGCATTACTTCCTCTTGAAGTACCTGTTGGAATAGATTCCACAACATATCTATGCCCTCTCCATCCAGACATTTCCAAGCCTCCACTGGAATTTCATCGGGGCCGGTTGCTTTTCCACATTTCATTTTCCTAATAGCAGTTACAACCTCTTCCCTGCATATGCCAGTTTTTACGTTGTGATTTGGGATACCATCCTCAAACACAAGCCAGGCATTTTCCTCATTTAGCAACTTTTCAAAATATTCCTCCCATCTCTTCATCTTGAATTACAATTCCTTGTTCACTTTTCATCTGCCTGATGTGTGTGAGATCTTTTGAAGCCCTGTCTCGTGCCTTAGCGATTCTGAAAAGCTTGGCCTCCCCTTCTGTGGTCTCTAGTTCTTCATGGACTTCCCTCCATGCAGCTGTCTTTGCTTTCCCTACTGCTCTTTTCACAGCTTTATTTGCCTTTCTGTAGTGTTCTCTATCTTCGTCATTTCCAGACTCATCCCATTTCTTTTTTGCCTGTCGTTTTGCCTTGATGGCATCCTGAACCACATCATTCCACCACCATATTTCTTTATCCAGGGGAGCACCTTTCCCAGACGTCTTCCCCAAAACTTCTACACCTGCTTTCCTGATTGCTTCTGCATTTACTGTCCACCATATCTAAACTCCTTCCACTGGCCGTGTTCCTTGCAACACCTTTTCCTTGAATTCACTTCTCAAAATAGGATCTTTCAATTTCCACCATTTAATTCTTGGAGTAATTTTCCTTGCTGTTCTTTTCTTAATGCCCGTGAATTCATAATCACTAACTAGCACTCTGTGTTGTGGTGTAACATGTTCCCCCACAATAACTTTACAATTCCTAACCTCCTTCAAATGCATTCTTCTGCACAAAAGGAAATCAATTTGGCTCTCTCTTCCTCCACTTTTGTAGGTCACCAGATGCCTTTCGTTTTTCTTGAAGAAGGTGTTACATATTGCTAGATCTAATGCCAAGGCAAAACTTAGCACTCTCTCACCCTCCTCATTTCTCGTGCCAAATCCCCAGCCTCCATGCACTCTCCTCACTACTTCCCCTTCCACACTGGCGCCAACATGTCCATTTAGATCTCCACCCAGAAATACCCTTTCATCTGCTGATATACTAGAAAGTTCCTGCTCCAGGTCCCTCCAAAAACCATATTTTTCTTCCTCCTCACAGCCAACTTGAAGAGCATAGGCACTTACAATGGTAAACCCTTCCCCAAGGCACAGCTTCACACTCATCAAGCGATCACGTCTTCTGTTTACACTGACTAGAGAGGGGATCAAATCGTTAGCCAGGATAATTCCAACACCATTCCTTCCCGCTCTGTTTGCTCCACTGTACAACCATTTAAAGCCACTTCCAAGCTCTCTTATTTTATTACCCTTCCACCTAGTTTCTTGGACACACAGAATTCCAATTTTTCTTCTCATCATTAGGTCCACAACCTCTCTTCCTTTCCCAGTCATCGATCCAACATTCAGGGTTCCAATTCTAATCTGGACTTGCTTCTTCAGCCGAGCCCGCCCATGACTCGGTAGCCTTTGCTCATTTCTCACAAGGGGCAGGCGGGACCCTTGCGCGTCGCTTCCGGGGAACGCCCTAGCAGTTTCCGAGGCTAAATTTACAGAACTTGTCATATTTGTACGGTTTTGGCAGTTTGTTTTACAGCCGGATGCCCTTCCTGACGCTAACCCTTTACTAATTTCTGGGATAACAGAGAATAAAGCTATCTACAATAAAACAAGTATTAAAAACCATACATATAAAAATTGTAAGTAATAATAAAAGTTAGGGATCGACAGCTACTTTACGGTGGACGCATAGAAGCTTACGCTATTTAATCGGTGAGTATGCATGCGATGAATCCGATAATGACAATAGCTTAGGCTATAATTGTAACTGCTGGATTGATGTGGATATTGCGAACATAAACTTATATTTTTGTCCATTGAATTATTATTATTATTATTATTATTATATATATATTGAACCCTTATTGATCTTCGATAAATAAGTATTCATATTTATTATTATTATTACTACGGCCCAGGCAGCACATAAGGAAGTCGACTTGGATATTAGGGAGGCCAGCATTTCGTAATGGTTGCAACAGAAGCTGAGTTGGTAGCTATTCCTGGGGACGGCCAGAATTAGTCGAGTTCAAGGCCAAATTGTGCAACTACTGTACCAAAATTGGAGACATAAAGGAAGATCACGAGGTCCTCTCAACGAACATACGATTGAATCAGCCAATCGCAAGAGACCAAGCCGTGACCACGAGGTGGACGGCGTCAGTAGTAAAAAGCGCGCGGAAGTGTGTATCTAAGGAACCGCCGAACGGATTAATCTCCGCTCGAGTAATTTGAGACGTTGGATTTATTTGGAGAAGAATGACACTAGCCCCATCTTTGTGAGACAAAAACTCTGGAAGTTTTTATCCGACTCCGCCCCACTCCACCGCCCTTGTCAGTTTCTCATAAATAGTCTGGCCTGACGCCAATCTAAGTCTTATTGTGTGGAGCCTTCAGAGGCATACTCCACGCCAGTTTGAAGTGTGATTTTGACGCTCGAATTTATCTAAGTCTTATTGTGTGGAGCCTTCAGAGGCATACTCCACGCCAGTTTGAAGTGTGATTTTGACGCTCGAATTTATCTAAGTCTTATTGTGTGGAGCCTTCAGAGGCATACTCCACGCCAGTTTGAAGTGTGATTTTGACGCTCGAATTTATCGAAGTACTATTCTTGTGGAGCCTTCAGAGGTATACTCCACGCCAGTTCGAAATGTGATTTTTACGCTCTAAAATCAGTGAAGCTAATTTATTTTCTGAGCTCTGGGAAGCTAAAGTCGCAGCGTTTGCAATATCGAATTTTATAAGCTATAATACATTTTGTTCTAAAATCAACTAAGTTGTGTGATCTAAATATTTCACGCCAGCGCGTGATAAACTGTAACATTCTTTTAAAGACGACGAGTTCAACTTTAAGGGGGAAGTATCGTATCACCCTCATTAGCGCTTACCAGAACCGAAGTCCATAAGACGGGACGGAAATACCGGACGAGATAGCGACTGCGAGTGCAGCCAGGATTTTGAACTTGTTAACGAGCCAGTGGCGCGGACTCGAGATGTATATTTTATGTATAAATTGTGTGTATTGTATGTGTTTTTATAGTGCGTATGTGCGATATAATTAGGGCCAGTCTTCGCTATTAATCGCATTAGGACAATTGTGGGTGAACTGAGTAGCCTGCAAGCGATTATAGATAGGCAAATATTTAACATTGAACTTTTCTGCCAAGGAGTCGAGACCAAGATGATCAGCACGTGGTTTGAAGTTGGGATGAGCTTCAAGAAATCAACGCAGACGACTACTATGGAGTGCTAAATTGTCCATAGGGCAATGGGTTGAGGAGGATGTCCTTAGTCCTACATGCAGAAGCGGTGATGTACTAAAATTGGATTATTTCAATTATGTAGTTAGATTTGGCCGGGGAACTTTGTAAATAGTCATGTTTTTCTTTCTTGTTTTATAGCTGTTTTTCTTGTACCGACACTATATGTTTAAATGTCCGTTGGCGCGTGGCCAATGTGTTTGTTGATATTTTGATTTTTTTTCTTGAGTCATGCGTAATGTACGCGGCGTGCGTGCGTGATTTTATCCTTGCAATTGCGGAACCCGTTACATTCGATAAATGGTGCTTTATTAACGTTAATATTTTGAAATAGGAATGGGAGGAAATGATTGTAAAACATTTTGCTGAACAGGTTATTATTCATGTTAGGGTAGCCGAGTGCACCAACTTAAAAGTAATTATAGAACACCTTCGTTCTAATTTTGATAGATTTTTCTTGAGTCCTTTTCAGGTGACTAGTCACGGCATAGAACGATGGCGCCAGCATGTGGATATTATTTGTGTCTTTATTTCAGGGTCTGTCAAAACCCATACGTGTGGTTAAGTGTGTGTTGATGTGTCTAGTGTGTGTTGAGTCTACGTGAGGAGGGGGTAGTTGTCCTACCGCCCTTATATATTTTTGCTGCTGTTGTATTTTTTAGATGGAAAGACAGAGTGTTCTTGGGAGACTGCTGATTCTTGTCCATATGTTTTTCTGACACACACGTATTATTGTGCTTTAGGGGCACATTTCTTCGAGGTTCGACCCCATGTTCTGGGAGGTCGAGGTTATTGACACGTGGGTTGACAGACATGCAGAGTTCCACAAACCGCCCGTTTTGCCTGTGACTTATTTTGATAGGCAGTCCTATTTGTCCGACTGAACCCTGTAAGCTTTCATGTAGCAAACCTGTTCATTGTGATGGCTAATTTTAGGCCATAATTAATTGGGGAGTTCGCCATGTGTGTAACGGATTGTTGTACCTTGTATGGATAAGAATATTGTGATTAACGTAAATGTTGGCTGTTTGCCTATTGCTTTGTTGATGACTCGATTTCATGTAATTTTGTTTGTCACACCCGTGTGGTGTAGTGGTAGAGTATTTGTAAATTTTGACAGCGGTCATTGGAGTATTTTTTCTATTGGTCACGTGTTAATGTACTTGTGTTGATTTGTGCGAGAAGTCCTAAGTTTTTAGGCAGTAAATGTTGCTACGGCAATTTAAGTCCAATTTCACACGGAAATTTTGTGTTTGTTTATAGTAGATTTAGGAAGTGTCGGTTTAATTTAAGTATTGTAGTTGTGTTCCCTTGTGTCGGTCTAGCTCTAGGAAATGCGGATTCGTTGTTTGAAGGGTCATTCTGGATGATAACGAATCACGCATTCAAAGTACACATCGTGGTGCATGTAGAACGGCGTACGCACTTATATGGTCATTTTTTTGTATCGTTTTATTTAAGGACACTTGGTCCAGGTAATTAATCTCTCCAGAGATATCGCCTAAGTTTTTGGCATTTTTTTATTAAGCGGGAGTCAAGTGGGAGTTTTTGTTGCTAATTGTTTATGTAAATATGGTGATTTGTTATTAAATTCAGTTGTTTTAACCCTGGCTTCACTCTTTCCTGCATGTTATTTTGTTATATGTTACCCTGCAAGTTAATGAAGCGCCCTGACAGCAACTTACGAATATGACCTGTTACGCCCCGAATCTGAGTCTCATATGCTTCTTTGCAAGGGTTCAATATATATATATATATATATATATTTAGAATTTGGCCAATTATAGACCGCTTTGAACCTAAGACTACGGTACATTGTTTCGTTTTTTCTTTTCTTCCCAAAACTTCTTCATACGTTAGCTGATGGCCTGCCTCTGTTCCGCTGATAACACTCTCCGTGTTTGATGTGGAACTTGCAGAATCGAAAAATCTGCAGTAGTGATCAGTCGCCGGAATTCCACCCTATTAGAAATGATGTTGTTTGTGATCTTCAGTTTTTGCAGATCACACCGTATCTCTTCCAGCCATCTAGTGGTGTTTTTTAATTTGGAGATGTAGTCAAAAATTTTCTTAGTTAGCCTGCTGCTATCCATTCTATGAAGGTGACCATAAAATCGTAGTCTCCGTCTTTTAATTGAGTCTGTAATTTTTTCCACATTACGGTAAAGGTCTTCATTTTTTCTCTTCATCCAAATATTTTTATTCTTTTGGGGACCCAAAATTTTCCTCAGTATTTTCCTTTCTTTCTTTTCCAGTTCCTCTTGTTCACCTCTTTTGTTCAACGTTAAACATTCTGATCCGTATAATACCTCTGGTTTAATTACAGTTGTGTAGTGCCTGATTTTTGCCTGGAATGAAATTGATCGTTTGTTGTATCTATGTTGGGTGAGTTTATAGGCATTTTCCATCTTTCTTAATCTCTCCTTGCAGGATGTGTTATCAAGTCCATTTGACTGGATCCATTCTCCCAAATATTTAAATTTATCAACTCTTTGAATCTGTCCATGTTGAGTTGTTAGATATTTTTCTCCATTGTGTCTGTGTTCAATATATTTGGTTTTTTCATATGAAATCTGAAGACCAGTTTTTATTGCTATTTCATGTAGGGTTTCAACCATTATTTGTGCTTGAAATCTGTTTTCTGAAATGATTGCTATGTCATCAGCAAAGGCAAGACATTTCACCTCAAATCTTCCCTTTCCTTGCCCCAAATGGACCCCTTCAATGTTTCTTTCGCATAATTTAAGTTCCCATTCCTTCATGATTTTGTTTAATATCAAATTAAATAGAAGTGGTGAAAGCCCATCACCTTGTCTAACTCCGGTTTTGATTTGGAAGGGTTCTGAAATGTCGTTTAGAAATTTAACTCTTGAGGTTGTATTTGTTAGTGTTTGTTCAACCAGTTGTCTGGTATTTTTATCTATCCCTAATTCTGCTAGCGTTAGGAATACAGACTGTCTGTCTATTGAATCATAAGCCTTTCTGAAATCAATGAAAGATACAACTGTGTTGAGGTTACGTATTGTTCTGATTCTAAGGATTGTTTTGAGATTGAAAATTTGCTCTGGACAAGATC
The DNA here is from genome assembly GCA_946902985.2 of Meconema thalassinum. NCBI lineage: Eukaryota > Metazoa > Arthropoda > Insecta > Orthoptera > Tettigoniidae > Meconema > Meconema thalassinum. The sequence continues at coordinate 1,762,778,102 of OX336388.2, forward strand.
TCCCTTTTCTAAATCCGGCTTGGTATTCGCCGATAGTATGTTCTGCTTGTTCTTCCAGATTGTGTAGCAATGCTTTAGAAAGAACTTTGTATGCGATTGGCTGTAAGGAAATACCTCTATAATTGTTGGGGTTTGTCTTATCTCCTTTCTTGTGCAAAGGATGGATTATTGCCTGTTTCCAATCATTTGGAATTGTTCCTTTTTCCCAACATTCCTTGATAACTTTGTGTAAAGCTTCAGCTGCAAATTTACCACCGAGTTTCAACATTTCAGTTAGTATCCCATCCTCACCAGGTGCCTTATTATTTTTAAGATTGTCAATATATTGTTCTATTTGTTGGACAGTTGGTGGTTCTGACGGAAGGTTCTCTTTTTGTGGTGATGTAAACTGTAGTCTTTCTAAAGGTTCTTCGCAATTAAGAAGTTCCTCAAAGTATTTAGCTAGTAACTCGCAGCTGTCTTTATTATTAGTGACCAGTCTACCAGTTGAATCCTTGAAATGGAGGTTCATTGGTTTGTATCCTTGGATCTCCTCTCGAAATACTTTGTAGAATTGTCTGGTGTTGTTCTTTTTAAAATCTATATCTATCTCTTCCAATCGCTTCTTATCATAATTACGTTTCTCTATCCTGATGATTTTGGATGTTAGCTTTCTGATCTCTACAAAATTAATCCAGTCATCTTCTCGTTTCCTGGAATTCCATAACTGCCAAGCCGCTAATCTACGTTCGAACGCTGCATTATTATTATTATTATTATTATTTTTATTATTATTATTATTATTGTTATTATTATCATCATATACATAGGCCTACGGTAAGATACATTGCTGGTACATCATAACATAACTATACAGGGAATGGCTTCAAATCTTTACACAACTGCATCATCGTATCACCAATATCAGCCAGAGTGTGTTTTTGAAATCATTGACTACAAAATGTATTGGGACCGAACTATTCTGACTGAGCAATCGGTATCACACAACAGGCCGGATTTGGTGGTTGTCAGCAATAAAATTAAGAATCACCGTGATTGATGTTGTGATCCCCAACAAGAAGAATCTACAATAGAAGCACATTGAAAATATAAGAAAATATTGTGAGTTGGTCGGCCCAATCAAGAGAACGGGTTAATACCATACCTGCCATTGTCTCACGTACATGCATGATCCCAAGTACGTTGCTCCAAGCCCAGAAATAACCAGATCTGAATACTCAACTGTACAAACTACTGCAGAAATCATAAGTTCTCTTAACAACCCGAATCGCCCGGAAGTTCATGGGTAGGAATTTCGACTTTTCAGCTAAGAACTGGCTGTTTCAGTAACTATACTTTGGTTCCTTGAAGCCTGTATAGTTATGTTATGATGTACCAGCAATGTATCTTACCGTAGGCCTATGTATATGATGATAATAATAACAATAATAATAATAATAAGTGTTTTACACTCATGCTGCGGATGTGGATAATAAATCTTGAATGTGAACTATTCTTGAAAGTGTATGATATTTTCTAGTTCATTTACTAAGGAAATTGTATCAGAGAGTGCTCTTGAAAACAATGACTACAAGTAGTAGTATTGGGACCGAAGTAGTAAACATTATCAAAGCGTCTGCATATTGTATGCTACAAATATTAACCCTATGCATATTAAAATACTATCCCTTCTGTAATGTAAACCAATGTAGCTGATCACTGAAGTAATCTGATTTCTAACATGCATATCGAATAGTTTTGGTGTATCAACGTGAAACGAACTAGTTGTTCAGCAGACACATTAATGCATGCAGTTTTGCAGGGAAGTTTTGTTGTGCAATCAGGTTCACAAATATTATACAAGGAAGGAATATAATTGCACTGGTCCCATGAGTGGTTGTGGACAGTGATCGGCCATTGCTTAATTTCAGACTGTCACTGAATGCTATACACGTCGCTGCTACGATAGGGACTATACTTAACAGCTAAAATGTATCTGTTAAGACCTAGCGGCAACCTCCATCGATTACAGTAACGGTAAGCATTTCATGGTTATTCCCATGACCCATAACGTTACATGAGGGTCTGCCATGTAATCACCCTAAAATGTAATAAACTGTAATCCATACCGAATTCATGGGTTTTGAATGCCAAGGGGAAAGGAAAGTCCTGAAAATGAAATTAGAATAGCTAAATTTTCGTTCTACCCAATAAGACTTACTTATTTGAATGCGCATTAAAATCCATCTTCATGGCTGCAGAAATGAGCCAATGAGGCTTTTGACTGTTAGATCGTGTACATGAATTTTGGCCTAAAGATCCAATTTCTAGAGTTCAGCTCAACAGCTCACGAGTTGATATAGTGGCAACTTAAGCCATGCCTTCTTGCCTAAAGAGGAGAATGTGGTGTGACGTTAGTTCAGTGGTAAAGCATAGGCGGTGAATGTCCAAGCCTATGGGTCTATAATTCCATCTAATATCTGGTTTTCATGTCCACAAATCTTAATCGAATTTCTGTACTAATTGAAATGTAACATTATACCTCGAGCAGCGGTAGCAGTCGAAGACACCCAGGAAGGCCTGTCGGAACTTGCGGTTCATGAAGCAGTAGGTGATGGGGTTGCAGCAGGAGCTGATGTAGGCCAGTAGTTGCACCAGGGAGATGCCTGTGCTCCCTACGTGCTTGTATACCGCCTCTGGACTGAACAGGTACCAAGTGTTGAGCATGTGCAGGGGTGCCCAACACACGAAGAACTCGGCCACCACCACGAACAACATGCGGATCACCTGTTCTCAAACATAAAACAACATGAGAGTTTATGAAATTGAGCAATAATTCGATCATCTGAACAGGATGATAGATCTATTGAAAGCACATTTCATCAATTTATTTATATTATTTGACACTTTATCTTGACGAAACTCAGTCGTTGACTCTCAGATAGTGAATTATAGGATCTTAATGAAAATGAAATCAGCGCTTAGCATACACAATGTGTGCAAAAATTCCAGTCAGTGGTGCTTGTAGTCTTAAGGGATGGAACATCGAGGGCATTTGCCCCTGAAAAATGTAGGTACAGTAGTGTGCCTGACTATGAGATTCCAAGAAACCAACACTGAGGTACACTGAATAGCAGAAAGAGACCATGGCTATGGAACGAACTCTTTTGCAGCAATGTACGTTTCCTTCAGGGAGCCGAAGCTAATTCGATATGGGTTGGAGACCACGGAGCCCCAAAGTAAAACAGCCATTGATTGGACTTCTTTGATCCAGCTCCTAATCGTTCATGTCCACAATCCTTGGTCATCTCTTGTTTTCTTTTGATCCCAAAGGCATAAGTGTTCCCGAGTCCTAAGGTGTATTCCTCTCACATTCATTAGGTCATTTATTTACTTCTGATAAAGTATTTGTTTGGGATGACAGACCTTTCTTTTTTTCTTCCCCTCGTCATGGGCTCATGACTAATGATTTCTGGAGGGTTTCTAAAGTTGGGTCCATTCTTCTTTCCTTTTCCATAAAAACTTGAGGAAAGACCCTGTCCTCTTCCATTTGCCTTACTTCTTTCTTAGTCACTCATCTCGTATTCGTCCATTGTTTTCTCTCTTCCACGTTTTCCTCTATCGTTTATTGTATTGTATTTCAAGTATATAAGCTATCAAATAATAATAATAATAATAATAATTGTTACGTGCATTGCCCGTTCCAACGTTTTTAAAATCCATCTTCCCTGTATTCTGGTGTTCCTTGACATTTTGAAACGACCGCCTGGTGACTTGATTCCGTTTGTGAACACGAGATGGCAGCTACTGTCGGACTTCGGCGCTGCTAGCCGTAGTTCCTTCTTCTTCACCACTAGAGTGTGTTAGTGGTGCCTTATAAACTAATCCTATTCGTGTCATGTTTGAAGGCTATTTTTTTCCTACGTCATGAAACAAAGGACTGTGTATTCATGATACCGCCAAATTAATTACTTAATAATCACATTGTTGACTGATGTGTCAAGCCTTGATTGGACAATAACTATTTACATGAATGCAGTTCGGTAACTGACGTGTGATTCTCCGCCATTTTTTGTGAGTTGATTGTCTGTCGTCTAAGAAGCAACTAGCCAGCTGGTGTGACAGAGTATCTCTTCGTGGGCTAGGGGGCATTGGCCCCTAGCTTTTACAAAATATGGATATACGATGGAAGGGAATTGCCTGTGCTCTTCAGGCTATTATTTCATCGTTTCGCAGTGAAGAAGAAATTCGGATTGTAATCGCATCTCGATGCAGACCAGTGCTTGTGACCCAAACGAAGCATGTGCTGGGTGGGCCATTTTCAGGCAAAATAGTGCCGTATTACGTTATTTGGTTTGTGTGTGAATTATTTTATTTTTATTGTGTCTCCACTGTGAAGTTTTAAGGTACGTTATTAATTTTTTATTTATTTTATTATGGGAGCTCCAATATTGGCCTTGCATGTATGTTGTGATGCTGTGTTTTGTATCGCCTGGTAGGCCTAATTTTTTATTTATGTTTTAATAATGTTAACAGATATATATTAATTTTGTTATTTTTCTTCGTACCTTCTGGAGACACATTTCTAGTTTATTTTACGGTTTAAATTATTATTTATTTTCCTTTGGCAATCTTGGGATTGGTATATTATTTATCTGATTTACGACCCGATGCTCCAGCCTCATGTTAATAGTTTTTAGACGTAATTGTTTTCCTCCGTTCATTTCTTTCTGCTGATTTTAAAATTTAATTTTGCTAAATTGTTTGCCGTAATTCGATCGGACATGCGGTCTCCTGTTTTTGTGGCCATGTTTGTTTTTGTTTTGCCGAAATGCATCCTGGTCTTGAGGGCAGCCTCTTGGCGCCGTCCACGAAACTCAAACGTGTTGTGGTGTTAGCTTAATATGCTTTTGTTAATCTTGTTGGTTTAACCTTATGTTTTTGGTGAATGTTCTTGTGTTTTTCTTAGTCACGAATATCGGGAATTTCTTAATTGATCATATTTTATTTTATTTATTTAATTAAATTTTTTTTGTTTTATGACGTGGCCTGGATCTCTGCATGTCGGATCGGTATTGCGTTCCCTTGTAAATTATCAAGCCCGTTCTCATTTTATTATGCCTGTATTTTCTTTTTTTAATCTTTGGGCTTTAACATTTTAACATTAATTTAATTCTTTTCCTTTTGTTTGCTTTGCAAGCAAGCATGTTAAGCGGTCTCTTGCCTTCTTTGTAAATTATGCTGGTTGATGCATGTTCTGTTTTCTGGTGGAGGGGTTCCTTAAATTTTAACAATTAAATTTTTCTTTTAAATTTTTAAGCAACTGTTGTGGCATTATTTCGTCGGCGACAATTCCATTAGTTATTGGGGGGTGTCTGTAGAATAGCCTGTGCGCTGTCACCTTGTCCACCTTCCTTCCACCCCTTTGGGTGTTTTTCTGTTGGGGCATGTCTTCTGGAGGTGATTTTGCTGAAGCGAGGCGGACCTCTGAATAAAAGGTAAGTTGGCCCATCCACCCTGGCCATCCACGGGTCAATAATAATAATAATAATAATAATAATAATAATAGTTAGTTGTTGTTGTAAAGGGTGGAACAGCAAGGTCATCTGCCCATAATAATAATAATAATAATAATAATAATATCAATAAAATTTCCTAATCTAGTCTCCATTTCTAGCTCCTTAAAGTGCTGACCTAACATGTGAACCCGAGGAGGTTATGCTGACTGGAATCGAACGTGGTTCTCAGAGACTGTGATCTCAGTAAATAAGGTTCCACCAGGGAACGAACCCGAAGTCTGTGGAGGGAGTTTCATTGTAAAAACCCCTAGAGAGAAGTGTATATTAAATCACTGGTGTGATTTCAGTTGCAGTGACATTATTTATTAAAATAATGCAGGGAAATGGAGCAGAATACAGTACTATTAGACTACTTGGTGTAGGCTATATGGGGCTTGGAGCACTGCAAGTGCAGAGTTGACATTTTACAAATAGGCCCAGAATTGTGGGAGGTGTTCAGTGGAGTCAAGTCAATCATTCCGACCTCATTCTGTCGTCTGGAAGAGGGTGAGGGCCTGAATAATGACCCAGTTCTTCCCCGACGGAGAATGGATTTGAGAATGGTGGGGAGAGATCACAAGGAAAATCATTGATTACTCGTGATTGGAGTAACGAAATTACATGGGAGTTGCCCACAGGTGAATCTTTAGACAGGAGGCTATTTTTAGAGCCTTTAATCTGCGAAATTGACGCATATTTAATGAAGTGCGGAAGGACCGTAGGACTATCGTTGTTCGCGGCGGGATTTGAGGATGGTGCCAGGGAATCCCCGGGAGATAGCGTGCCCACGCTATGGAGAAAGGAATTAATATTAATTAATTGGCCGAGCGATTCTTCAGCACGCAGTCAGTTCTGGGATCAGAGAAGAAAAAGGAACCCAATGAACATGGTTTCGAGACCAGAATCATGCTGGGAGAGGAGCCGAGATCGCGCGGGAAGATTTCGCTCTACTTTCTGTGTGAAACCAATATAAGGAGGCCGACCCTTAGCAGAGCATTCAGTCTTAAGCCAGTCTTAGACAGTTGGAGCCAGTCTCACCCCAGTTTGCCACAGTTTGTCAAGAGAGTCGCAGACAGTCGTCATGGCGGAACATATGTTGGTCCGACTCATGAAAGGACGCGCGAACAAAGAGTTCTACATTTGAGTGAAGCATTTAATAAGCTTTTATTAATAATAATCGCGCTGCAGGTATACTCAGCAGTACGAGCAATGGCGTGTTCACGTAGGAAGCATCGTGTAAGATGAGTGGCAGAACTATTGTAAATAATAATAATAATTTGTGTAAAGTTATGGACAGTGTTAAGCGCAATGTATCAAATATCGACTGATCATTCATGTCTAATTACGCTGGAATGCGCTGGGAGAAACTTTACGAAGCATTTGGTAATGTTTTAAGAATACCAAATAATAACGCTCAGGACGGAAGTTAGCATATTTATGCAACGCAGGAAGCTTACCGTAGGAGTATGTATAAAAACTGTTGGTGAATTCCGAGGGCAGGTAAACCAGACTTTCAATCAGGAGTTGGTAGGAGCACGGGAGATGCCGTCGACACCTGCAATTTTGATATCTTTGCTAGGGAATTTCAAGCAATGAAAAGTGTACAAAGTGACGTGTGGTTACGTATAAAGCATATGTAAAATATCTTTTCAAGTAGTGGTTTAATAAGTGTTATAAAGTGTCACATGTTTGGAAGCAATAGCTTCATTATAGAAATGCAAAGTGCCGTATGGTTAACGAAAAATATGTGTCATAAAATGTGTGTATTCAAGATAAAAATGTCGCGTTAAACCTGCATATGGCGGGCGACTTGGAAGGATATGTTTGGTTGAAGCCACCATGAGGAGCCTAGAGATATGTGAGTACCCCACAAATTATGGTTAATTAGAGAATATGGGCCACTGCATGTTATGTGATTTCAGTAAAGATGCCAGTAAGAATCAGATTAGGAGGTAGACCCTCCAGGTTTAATCATTATTGTATTGATTTTTATAGAGTTGAGATGTTAATGTGCATCAATAAGTGGAGTAATCATTACCACTATTAATTAAGATGGCAATCAGTTATGTAAATGTTACGAGCACAGTTGTTCGAGTTTTGAGATGATTGGTTGTGTCGGATTTTGGTAAATTATGTCAGAAATATAATAATAATAAATATGGAATGATTTGGTAATTTATGTCAGTGAGAATAATAATAATAAGGATTATGAATATCAAAGGTATTAATGAACGCATCAGGAAATTGTTGTAAACAGGAAATAGTTACGCTATTTGCAAGACTTATCGATCCAAGCAGTAAGATTATACAGTAAGATTACATTACGGGATTAAAGAAAGAGTTTGATATCAGAATATATTGTATTAATGGGAATATAATTATGCCAGGAATGGAAGTGCTTTTAGTGAATTGAATTTGCAGCTTATGTGAGAAGCTTATAGAGTAATTGATAGATTTCTCTTAATATTATAGGACGAAGTCGTAACATTAGGTAAAGGAGCCAGGTGGTCTATTCTACGTATGAAATCTCCTATGCCGGGGGCATAAGCGGAGATATACTTTGTGCCAGAGTGTTTAGTGTTGGACCCTAACTCTGATGATGGATGAAATGTTCCGGATTGAAATCCCATGTAGGTGCGAGGCAAACGATGGACACCTCGACACTATGATTTCCCGAGAACTTATTGTTGAGTGATTCGGCTTGTTGAAGCGAACCTCAAATCTCGGCAGCTTGGACTGGCCGCATAATTTATTTAAGACACCGGTTACCTACTAGACCAATGTTTTACGAACCTCGTACCTTCATGTTGAAATGGGCCTAGTTTGGTGCCAGTTATTAGTATCCTCGGGGTAGGAATAAATATAAAGCTCATTCACTACCTGTGTGCATAATATTCAGTTAAAATCCATTGAGATATGTGTGTCATTGGGAGCACAGTACTGTCTTGTAAAATCTTATACTGCTTTGGAAATAAGCCTTCAGACGTAAAGCGAGGGTCGAGTTAATGTTGGAACCCCCTTCCACACTCCTATTGTATGCCGACCGCTCGGGTAGAGGGTCTGGACGGTCAAGGCGGACCGTAGAAGCAAGTTTGAAAGGAACAGATTTTAGACCCTGTTAATGACTTGAAGTGAAATATTGTTATGTTGAGTAATGAAGCCATGTGGTTTAAGAACACATTGATAATTATATATTATCCTGATGGTTCATGATTTTAGCTATCTAACGAATGGTTAGACGTTGCATTTATACTGTCACTGACAACTTTTTCAGAAGTTGGTTACCAGATTCCACATGCTACGCGCGCAAGGTAGTTTGATTGTACCATCCGACACAACAATAACATAACGTTTTTTATATGAAATCACAAAACGGCATGCAGTGGAACTATATAAAACATGGAGTAGGGGTAGCTTACATAAATATGGAGTTGCACGTAGTTTGCTGTGCAACACCAGAATAGGCTAATGCATGTGAAGCATTTGGTGGGAAAAGAAAGATCAAAACACACACGGTACACATAATTGTCAAATTAAGAAGGTTTAATGAATCAGTAATTTTGTGAAATTAAAGAAGTCACATTGTATGACAGTAGAATCAATGTACAGTTTGTTTCTGAAGTTGTACGTGCATTAGCGCACTATAAGATCCTTGTGAAGTGCACATAAGGGTAAAGGTTTGTGGTATGATATGATTTTATTATGATTATATTGTGTTCATATTGGTGGATTGTGGAAAGTAATTTTTGTTTGCTTTTGTTTTATGGTTATGGGGATTGTTTTATTTGTTAAAAGCCATGATTTTATTTACTGAATTAAAGTTTTAGAATAGAGTTGTGCCTTATCATTGTAGAGTTGATACCTTTTAGCCTCAAATCCAAAGTATGCAACTGCTCAGTGGGAGGACGGTACACCCTCGAGTCCTGAAGCTAGCTGGAGGCAGAAGCATATTTTCCATCGAGATTACTCACATGGGTACACATGATCAATATAAAATTAATAGTTTGCTATTATTGGTCATTCGAATGAAACTTTAAATCATTTCCGAGACGTGGAGGATACATTGTAAGGAATATAGGGATCAAATTCAAGGCCTCAGGGCAGGTGTGCATCCAACAACACACTGTTCGTCCTACACGAGTGTCTGCATGGATACGGTGACAGAGCAGACTATTAACATCAAGTTCTAAGTTAAACTAGATAAAACATACGAAACTATGCGGAACTATGGAACAGTGTCAATTCATTGGTCACATTCTCCTCTGTTATTCAAGCACACGGTCTCACGACAATGCCTGGTAATCACACTGATTCATCCTCCGTGTTACACTGCTTTTTCGAAATTGGATAGTCTTCATCGCTGGGTAACTCTCCACTTCTGTAAATAACCACTAATAATTCTTTAATTATATTTCCTATTTCGCCTGTGCGCTCATGATGTTTTTATATGAAAAAATTAAGCTTTAACAATGCAATTCTAAAATTAATGTGATATAGGTTACACATGCATACCAATGCAGAAAACCACCAACAACTTTGCACCTAGACGTCGGCAAGTGAAACGCTCAAAGAAGTAGGATACGTCTGCTACTTAGAAAGTAAAATATCCAATGATGGACGAAGCAAAGAGGATATATAAAGAAGTTTGACTTAGGCAAAGAAGGCATTTCTCCAGAACAGAAATCTGTGGACGTAAACTATAGATTTAGGTATTAGGAAGTCAGTTTTGAAAGCCTTTGTATGGAGCATGGTACTCTATGGAAGTGAAACTTGGGCTGTTGGTGCAGCTGAAAAGAGGAGAATAGAATCATTTAAAATGTGGTGTTACAGGATAATGATGAATGATGATGAGTAACAAATGAAGAGGTTTTAAGACGAATGGGAGAGAAGAGATGTTTTTAGTGACTGATAATGAAGAGAAGAGGTAGGTTGATAGGATACATACTAAGATACCCAGGAATAGCCACCTCAATTATGGGAGAAAGGGTCGCTAACAAGAACTGTCGGGGTGGACCAAGGTTATAATACATTTTAAACAGAATGCCTCAGATGTAGGGTGTGGTAGGTATGTAGAGCTGAAACGATTAGCTCAGGACAGGGAGGGATGGAGCGCTGCATCAAACCAGACTGAAGATTCAAACACACTGGCATCGGTAGCACAACTAGAGACAGCTGAATGATGCAATGCGCATTCAAAATGCAATATTTTGTCATAGAAAATAAATGGTTTAATATGTTACATGAGTGGTAGCCGGCGACGCTACTTTGCTGCTTCATAATTCAATACCCCTTCCATTAGCCGGTCAAAACACTCCTCACATTCTGAAATATTGGATGATGAAAATACAGGCTCAGGCAGGGATTTAGTGTTATCTGAGTAGTTGCATTTTAAAATAATGAAATATTGAATACACCAAATGTGTAATGCGGATAGTGATTCAGTATTTTTTAAAGAATGCGTGTTTTCAATGAGAGTGATTTTCTATAGAATTTCTTTGTTTGTAATATAAATGTCCGCTGCTATTTATGCTAAAAGAAGAAGCATGATGTCAATTACGTAGAAGCTTCCTATACAGGTTGGAAGGAATTTACTACACTACATTCTACATACAGTGTAATGGTGTAGCGGTTGTGAGTCTACCCCTCTCCAAAGAAGTTCCGGGTTAGATTCCCGGCTCCGCTAGTAATTTTAGAAATTGACGTGATGACTACAACGGCATATATTCAGCCTCGTGAAGACAATTGAGTAGCCGTCTAATCAGAGAGGTAGGGCCTGGTCAAAAATGCCAAGATAAACAGCCGAGGGTACATATTGTGACTATCCCAGGCACCAGGAAACACACACTGTGTCCAATAAACACAAAGTAATTTAGAGCAACGAATATTCCTCTTTCTCTTCGGGCCAGATACATAAATTGATCACAGATCGGCTCAAATATTAAGGCTTCCATGGATTGACTTTATTTTCAATCACTAATACATCTGAGCAAGCAATTTCTAATTACATGACTTCTTGGATGGCTGGTTCCTCAGTTTAGGGGCTGCGATAACGCGGTCATGTAGCCCCGTGTATGTTGGGTCTGTGTAGAATCTGACTGATAACTGGTGTCAATTGTGATGGCTGTATTAGAGTGTGATGTCTATATTTCAGGAAAGGACTAGAGATGATCAATTTTAAGTAGTTCCTACTTTTGCTACCAAATGCTACAGGCAACGACACTTAGCTGTGAACTTGGCTACTAGATGCCACCGCAACCTGTACCTGGTGACGAACGTTGGAAACAAAATAGAGTGTTAATCAAATATAAACTACAAATTTCTTTTACATGCCATAAATCTATGACATGGCCTTAAGTTAGGAACCAACCCAGCGTTTGCCTGGAGAGATGGCTGAGGTGGGATTGAACCCACCTCTTCTCAGTTTTCCTCACAAGGTTCAGTGTACCCCATTCCAGCCCTCAAACGAGAATGAAATTTCTTGGGAGAGCCGGGAATTGAACCCGGAATGCCAGAGACAAGCACGCTAGCCCGTACAACACGAGGTTGATGTTAATTATAATGATAATATATAACATATCAAACACATAATTGTCACCTCAATTTTAGTATTTAGATTTTATTAGACTTACTGTAGTATGTTAGGTTAAGAATGACATGTGTGCATTCTATGTAATAAGTTGCATTATATGTGGTTGAGTTTAGGAAAGGGCCATGAGCCCTAACTTTGCCACTATACAGGCATCAATAATAATAATAATAATAACCAACTCCAAGCCCAAGCAGCAAAAGCAGGCTTCCAGATCTCGTTTGAGAAAACGGAGTTTATAACTAACAACAAGCTGGCCGCCAGAGAGTTAAATGTAGACCATGGAATAATCAAGTGGACCGATAAGTTTAAGTACTAAGGTGAGTGGATAACACCAAACAATTCTGAGAAAGAAGCATTCACATCAAGGATCAACAAGATGGAAGTGGCATTCCAACTAACTAGGAATGTTTATAATAAACGATCAGTGTCCCTCAGTGTCAAGCTTAGGCATTTGTTCAGTTATTCGTACAGAAGTCCTTTATGCGCAGAATGCCTTGCATCGAACAGGAAATGTTTGATTGAAAAGGTAGAGGTTAAAGAAAGAAAAAAGATACGAGCCTTAGAGTAGTCGCATATGATGTGTAACATCTAACATGATATCCTACTCGTATACTACACAGCTTGGACATTCTTAAAATGTTAATTTACACTCCATTTTCATACTGGTACTATGATGAATGTATAGATTGAATTGGAGATATGCTATTGTCACATTTGTGACGCAGCGGTCAAGCTGTTAGTCTCTCACCAAGGTAGAGCGGGTTTGATTCCCGGTCAATACATGTGAGATTTTAGAATTGAAATGCCATGTCCTGTGGTTCGCATTCCACGTAAAAGGGAGGTACCGTGGTTCATGATCATGAGATTAACGGACACGCAAAACTACAAGCTTCCTTCCTTCCTTTTACATTGATAATTCATAATAACAAAGTGACACACAACGTCGACAGTACTCTCAAATACTGTGAGCACATTCCTCAGTAAGTATAACATTCATTATTCTCAAGGCTCTCATACAGTTCGTCCTAAACAATCAAAACATGGCTTCCTACAATCATGAAATGACCTAGTCTCACATATGATGAAAATACAGCTTTTATTCCACTCATATAACACCATTCTATTATGCAATTAATATTTGACTACTCACCCACAGCTTGACAATAATGCCGCTTACTTAAATGGCATTTGTCGTCTTTGTCCTACCCCATGTGATATTCAACCTTGAACGTGAAGCTTCATAAACTGCTCAATGACAAATGAAAGTCGGTGAAACATTTGCCACTGTGCTCGTCAAACCAGTGCCTGCTAAATGCACTGCCTACTGTATTGCCATAACATTCTCGCGCTACAGAGCACACACTGCCTTGTTTCCAATACACACATTTTCAATTGTACATCCAGCTGGCAGTGCGTCTTCACTTCCGTCCGATCCACTTCCACCCGATTCACTTCCGTCCCCAATTTTCAAAATCACTCCCACAAAACCATCCAGCAACCGAGCGGAAAGATGTTACACATCAAAAATCCTAAGAAATCAGGGAAAATGGAGAGTTCAGGACACGGCACAACAACGAACTTACCTAAGTGTGGAAAGGATAACAGACATCATCTGGAAAAGGAGGATCAGGTTCTATGGCCACATAACATGCATGAACTCTCAAAGACTGACGAACCGCATATTTTCCTACTCCGTAAACAAGGAAACGAAGGGACCTTGGTTCACCAAGATTAAACGAGATCTTCTTGAAGTAGGGATCACGTTTGAAGGCATCCAGGAACGTGCTGCTCCTCAGAGAAAACTTGGAACACACCAGCGATTCTCGTAAAAGCCAAAACTGAAAACAGGAAAGAAGTGGTCTGATGAAGGAAAGGAGGCTCACACAAAATTCATGCGGAAATACTGGGTTATAACAAAAGCTCCGGGATAGAAGTGGTTGAATTAACATGGTGCATAGTTGGCCAAATCGAATAATAATAATAATAATAATAATAATAATAATAATAATAATAATGAATAACAAAACCCTGTGTGTAACCCTAATTAGAATGGAAGAAAATGTTCAGTTCGTCGCCCAGAGTTGTGTCTACCATGGAGATTGACCCTGCCTATTTAGTAACCTTTATAATATGTCTAATAAAATGTATCTTGAACTAATCAGGAAAGGGACTTTTTGACCTCTCTGTATTACCTTCTTTTTGGCCTCTATACTCTTGTCCATGTAGTTGGAGCGTATGGCGTGCCGGCTGAAAGTGTATGGGCTGGGCGCTTCTTCACATGTAGAATAGCTGTCTGGTCCGTCTTTGGAGCTGGCGTCCATGTTGCCGGCACTACCTCCGATGAGTCGTGAGCTCTCTGGTGGAGGAAGAGTCGACTGGCTGTTGGCTGAGTGCTGGTAGCTGGCACTGCGCTGGGTACTGCCTGATGGCAAACGAACCTGAGGACACACACACACATTAGGATGATTCACTCACATGACAAGGGGCGTGATCGAAACACTACCCTCAAATCGTGATAAAATTCAGGCAAGAGATTGTGTAATGGCACCTGAACCAAGGATATCCTGCCCGGTGAAGCACTGATTAATGCCTTCATCTCTGATTTTGATGATACGCTCGTCATGACAGCGCTATTCGCTTCGGAAACAGGAGTTCTCCCTTCCTAATGTATACACGATCAGATAAAATTAACGCATTTTGTGAGAGAGGAACTGTTCGGAAAGTTATGTCTTCCTCACTGCATTTGCACGAGAGAAGTGAAAGACAATAAAAGGGCATATCCACAATTGATTAGTTTTCCAAATACAGTATCTCCGGCTGATGACAATCACACCAAAGGTTGTTGATAATTCATTTTAGGGGCTTGGGACATTTAGGTCATCAGCCCCGTGTACTTGGGTGTGTGCTTCAATTGTCTGATAACCTGTGTTGACTATGCAGACGAGTTCAAATTATTAGAATTAAAATAAAATATCGTAAATTCATTAACTATTGGTAACCTAAATTAAGATTGCAACCTTTTTAAATTTAATTTTAATCACCGATTAGGGTGTAATTTCTAAAATTTGAGTGTTTTAATATTTTAAATCAAAGGAGTTCTCTTTACGCCAATCTTTTGTCAAAAATGATCAATATTTTTGGTGGCCAGTTAATAATTCAATTTAGGATATCCTGTAACAAGGAAACTAATGAACCTCAATGTGTGTTGAGAGAATCAACTCCATTAAGAAACAGCGAGAATGTTCTGTTCAGGAGATGCATTAATATACACCACGTCGCGTCGTAGTATAAACATTCTGGGCTGTCACCTCCGAGGTTCGGGTTCAATTTCCGGCTACGTCAAGAAATTTAATTCTGGTTTGAGGGCTGGAACGGGGTACACTCAGCCTCGTGAGACAGAACTGGGAATAGGTGGGTTCCATTTCCACCTCAACCATCCTCGAAGTAGTTTTCTGTGGTTTTCCACTTCTGAAATGAAAATCCACAGCCTGCTTCCAGTCGACCGTCCGGGTCAGGGATGGAATGAAAGAAGCCCCCATCTAGCGGCGAGGATATTAACTGTGCCGGCTGCCGAAGCCTGTCGCACTCCCCTGGGGCAATGATTAAATGAATGACAGATGAAATGAAATTACAGTGTAGAGTGTTGCTGGAATGAAATTGGTGACAGGGAAAACCGGAGTACCCGGAGAAAGCCTGTCTGCCTCTGCTTTGTCCAGCACAAATCTCACATGGAGTGACCCGGATTTGAACCACGGACCCATTGGTGAGAGGCTGGCGTGTTGCCGCCTAAGCCTCGGAGTCTTAGGTTTCCCACTTCTATTCCAGGTAAATGCCGGGATGGTACCTAACGAAAGGCCACGACCGCTTCCTACCCAAAACCTATCTAGAATGCAAATATATACCGGGCATCACAATGACACAGGTTATCAGACAACTTCTACACATACCCAAGTACACGGGGCTACATGGCCAGGTGTCTTAAAGCCCATAAAAGAATCAACGACAACAACAAATTCCAAGTTTTGCATTCATCCAACTCATACCAAGTTCTTATATTAAGGATAGAATATATCATTCTGCATTTCTGTAGTATTGGAATGAGCCAATAAAAATATCAATGCCGCATTCATTTTTTAATAATTATACTATTGTGTGTTCAGTCTGGGTTCAGTCCGCAAGTCTCTGGGTATGAACTAGGTACCGCAATGATTCCCCATTGACAGATTATATTCTGGCATATTCTACATCTATATTTATCATCCAAAAATCAGCTCTTGATCTCATGATCACGGGTTCGATACCCAAACGAGGAATTCGTATTTTTAAAGGGTGTAAGAAACAATGGCATGCAGAGTCGTACGATGTCAGTTCGTCCTCTCGTATGACATTTATTGATTACAAGAAAAAATGGTTTAAATATCATCTACAGACAAGACTCCGTGATAAACAACTCCAATTTGAAATAATAGACCTCATAGAATAACCGATTTGACTGACAATAAAACCAAGACTGCTTTACAACATAAAAGTACTAGTTGGCACTGCATGAAAATGTCAAAATCTGTTAAATAATACAAATTTATAGTACAGGATATTTGATAAACTGTTCCTATTAATAGCCTTTATTAAAGCTCAAATACATGTTCAACTATTTTCTAAAATACTTTTGTAATGACCTCTATTGCTTATTCAAAATTGGATTTTTAAAATTGCTTCGCCTGTACTTTTACGGTTTACCCAGCATACGGTTAAAGGCTCACGGTCGGCATGTCCGAGACGCAATTCAGAAAAGCCGAGGTGAACAGGGAAACTCCAAACACATATACTCTTCTCTGAAGCCTTAACTCGACTCGACCTGACAGTTTGATGCTGGCCGAACCTAGCTCCGTAGCTAGTAATTTAAATTTCCACTGAATGGGGATTCTTGGAAGAAATGAAAACGTAAAAGAACTTATAGTGGGCGATGTATTAAAGATAGATATATGCTGTTGCGGACATTTTTGTAGAACTTTTCATGCTGAACTCATAGTATATAGATATTCTTAATAGGGGCAGATTACCTCGTTGGTCCTCCCCTTAAAACAACAATAACTAACTAACTATTCTTAACAGTTTACCCAGCGTAAGCTTTTCTTTGGGACGATTAACTGAAATCGTTACTGATCGGCTTTCTTTGGTCATAAATGAACGTTTTTCTGCAGAAACCATCCTCGAGAAATCCTTTACAGAATGGTGAAAACGGCATCTAAATCCATCCTGTGGTTCTCGATATCACCCGTAACATCCAAGAATCAGGGTCTTTGTTTTATATTATGTAGAGATATTTTCATATATAACGTATTTAGTGTATCAGTATGTTATAGTAATGTGACCCATTCTGATGATGACCCAAATGAAGGGTTCAAAACATGTATCAATAAATATGAGGTATTAACAGGTGTCTCTCTGTATAAACAATCAATATCAACTACTGGTCACCCAATAGAGTTCTGGATTGCCTGTTAAGTGTCAGTGTAGGCGGGAAGTCAAAGGACAGTAGATAATCCAAATGCCTCCAACTTCAGTTCGCTGAGGCTATACATATAAAAATAAAACATTATAAAAATAATATTCCAACAGTCGCCATCTCGGTCTAGCTAGACTTTTCTTACTCTCCATATTTCTGCCCATAATAACCCCTTTTTAAATAGTTATTTTTAACAGCATGTTCCATTACAATGAGAGTAATACTACATGATATGTTTACAAAATATTTACAATATAATAACATATGAAACTGTTCAACTACTTGACATTTTTTTCTAATTCTATTAAATTAAAATATAAAATTAATTCTTTTACATGATGCTTCGTTAGCTTAGTTTTTTCAAACGTCCATTTCCCATGTTTTTTAATCATATTGTCCTTAAACATCTGCCTTTCTTTTTCTAGTTTCACGCATGTAAATAACAAATATTCAACTGTTTGTTCTTCATTGCCTCACGCACACAATGGACTGTCTTTTATTTTGAAACGAAAGAAATACGAATTTATCTTGCCATGTCCTGTTAAGAAAGTAGTTACATTGCTAGTTAATGGGAAGTTTATTTTTAACCTATCCTTGACACTAGGTATGAATGATTTTGTCACTGCACCATTTAAAGTATTCTTCCATTCGTTTTCCCACTTGTTTATAGTCTCTGCTTGCAGTTCACTTAACACAATGCTTGCTAGTTTACGGTTATAACTAACAATTAGATATATATCTTCTGCTGCTTGTTTTGCTAGATTATCCGCAGTTTCGTTACCAGCATGTCCATTGTGTGCCTTAATCCAGGTTTAATGAATTATCCAGTTTTGAGTTTCTAATTTTCTAGTTTGTTCCCTAATTAATGTTATCAGGTTGTGCTTGATGGCAGGATTTTCAAGTGAATGTAAAGTTATTTGGCTGTCTGGGTGAAGTACTGCTGTTTTCTGGTGATTGGGTAGCTGGTCTTCTGTTTCTAAGTACTCAAGTGCTTTTAAAATCACTAATTGTTCTGCTTGATTGTTCGAACAGTAATAAATATATTTCAACTGATGCACTAGCTCTTTGTCGATGTACAGTATATAGCTATCCCAGCCCCAACTCCAGTGTCACTTTTACTGCCATCAGTGTATATCTCGAGTTTGTAATTCATATTTTCTTGCTTTCGTTTTATGGTGTATATATCTGCAGGATGTGGCCACATCGAGTAGTGCATTGGGTGGTCGACTGTTGTTTCCTTCTGGTTTCCTTTTTTGATTTCGTAGAAGGTTACTTTTGAAGTTCTAATATTATAGGGGTATATTTGGTTAGAACACAAAGTACTTCAGTTGATGTGGTTCGGAATGCCTTTGCTATTTTAATGTTAATTAATCTCTGTATTCGTTTAAGTTTCACTGCAGTATGTTTGTTGATGCCTTCTATCCAGACCGGAGCACCGTATGATATAATTGGTAAAATAGCACCTTTGTAAATGATTCTCATTACATCGTAGCTCAGTCCCCAGTTTAATTTTGCTGATTTAGCCAATGCATGAATCAGATTAGTACATTTTTGTGTTACTTGCTCGATATGTTCGTGGAATTTTAACTTTTTTTTTATCAATAACTAGCTGTACCCGGCATGCGTTGCAATGCCAATCAAAGAAAGTGTTGGCGTTGTAACTTTGTTTGAAGTGCTTATGGATTCGCAATATTTTTTTCTTTTTCCGTTAACCACCTCTAAACTATTGTAAAATTGATTTACTATCTCAAAAAAATCATGGGAGCAGGCTCAACAACACACCAAAGTTTCATCGCAATGAAATGAATGCTATATGAAAGCACACGGGACTTCGTTGAAATGATTCGAGTGCCGTCACCCATTTGTTGAATATACTCGTACGCTACTTATTGTAAAACGGATTTACTAAGTCGAAAACCTTCCCTGGCGTATACACAACAACTCATGAGAGTTTCATCGCAATCGGATGAATGGCATATGAACGCATACGGGATTTTGTTTAAAACGATTCGCGCGCCGTCACTCATTTGTTGAATCTACTTGTGCGCCACCCATTGAAAAACTGATTTACTAATTCATACACTTTCGCAGGACCGTACTCAACTCACCAAAGTTTTATCATAATCGGATGAATGGTATACGAACGCATACGGGACTTGGTTGAAACAATTCACGCGCTGTCGCTCATTAATTGAATCTACTCGTGCGCTAAGCCTCCGTGGCTTAGGCGGCAGCACGCTGGCCTCTCACCGCTGGGTCCGTGGTTCAAATCCCGGTCACTCCATGTGAGATCTGTGCTGGACAAAACGGAGGCAGACAGGTTTTTCTCCGGGTACTCCGGTTTTCCCTGTCAAAATTTCATTCCAGCAACACTCTCCACTATCATTTCATTTCATCTGTCATTCATTTAATCATTGCCCCAGAGGAGTGCGTCAGGCCTCGGCAGCCGGCACAATTCATATCCTCGCCGCTAGATGGGGGCTTCATTCATTCCATTCCTGACCCGGTCGGAGACTGGAAACAGGCTGTGGATTTTCATTTTCGTGCGCTACCAATTGCAAAATGGATTTACTAAATCAGAAATCTTTGCGGGAGTGGAAACAACATTTCTTCAAATTTCATTGCAATCGAATGAATGGTATATGAAAGCATACGATTCTTTTTTAAACGATACACGCGCCGTTACTCATTTGTTGAATCTACTCGTGCGCTACACATTGTAAAAAATGATTTACTAAGTCCGAAACCTTTCCTGGAATGTGCACAACAATTCACCAAAGTTTCATAGCAATCGGATGAATGGCATATGAACGCATACGGTACTTTGTATAAACGATTCGCGTGCCGTCGCTCATTTGTTGAATCTACTTGTGAGATACCTATTGTAAAGTGGATTTACTAAGCCTGAAACATTCCCTGGAGTGTACACAACAACTCACCCAAGTTTAGTCGCCATTGGACGAATGGTATGTGAACGCATACGGGACTATGTTGAAACACTTCGTAGCGGCTTCGGTGGCGTAGTCGGTAGCATGCTGAACTGCTGTGCCCAAGATAGCGGGTTCTAACCCGGCCGAAGTCGTCGGATTTTTTAAGAGCGTTAAAAATCCTTCAGTATGCCTTCCTTCGGAGGGGAAGTAAAGCCGGCGATCCCATGTCATAGATTTGTGGCATGTATAAGATCCATTCACAGACTATACTTGTGTAAAGAAAAATGTGTTAGGTTAGATTACGTCAGAACGCTCAATCAATGTTCCAACGTTCACCACTAGGTATCATTGATATCTGGTGGCGAAAGTTGGAACTACTTGAAATTGAACGGAACTTGTAGCTCACCCTTTAGGGTATCCGCTGGAAGCAGCTACAGACTCTGGCGAGCCGAACATGTCCTCGGACACTCCAGCCATACGATAAATAAATAAAAATAGCTCATTTGTTTAATCTACTTGTGCGAAACCTATTGTAAAGTGGATTTACTAACTCAGAAACCTTCCCTGAAGTGTACACAACATCTCACCCAAGTCTCATCGCTAACAGACGAATAGTATATGAACGCATACGGGACCTTGTTGAAACGCTTCTCGCGACGTCGCTCATTTGTTGAATCTACTCGTGCGCTACCTATTATAACATGGATTTACTAAGCCAGAAACCTTGCCTATAGTGTACACAATCTCTCACCCAAGTTTCATCGCTATCGGACGAATGGTATTGTGCCCGTTTAGACCGGAGTCCGCACGACCACATATGCATTTTACCAATAATCAGTCAGCACGAGAGTCGAAATATCCCGGAGCGCCAGATGGGTTAAAGCTAATCGCAAAAACGACATCAAATGAAAAAAAATGCTTTACTGATTTTTGGCTCAATGCAACAATAAGGATAGAAGGAGATTCAACTGGGCATAACACATCATGTAAAATTATCTCATTTTATTTTGAATTTAAAATTGACTGCAAAAATGCTCAAAGTAGCATCACTCACGTGTGGCGACCCACACTCCTATTTACATAATGTACAGAAATTTTCCAAACACATTTGACAATTAGCTTTGGAAACACAAGTCTGATTATTAGTCCTGTAGACTGTGTTCCAAAATTATATTCATTCATGATTAAATCCAGTTCAAATTTAATTGTCTTTACTGGAAATATCGTAGTTCACTGTTTGAATTTTTACATAATATTAACAATCGTAGAATAAATGTTCATAGAATTTGTAACTTTCACTTATTTTCCAGTTTCAAAAATATATTGTCAAAAAATATTATTATTTCTGAATCAACACAAATTATTTACACATATTAATAACATCTGAAAAGTATTTGACCTTGAGCATAGCATCGAAGAACTGTGCGAAGCACAACAAAAATTAATTGTTCTTCCGACATTAAACATTTCGAGAAGTGACTCGATTATAAACTTCAAGTTCCTAACAAAATATATGATTTCTGAATCATCAACTTGATCAATAAATTGTTGAACCATTCAACTATTCAATTTTCCACTTGGAATCATTATTATGAAAAATATTTATATTCATGGCCATTTTAGTAATTTTCACAACTTGCAATTCTTCGACAGAATGCGGAAATAAGAATTATAGCTTCATAATAAATTCGTTTAGTACATGGCACTAGGATTGAAAACATCCTTCAAATTATTCGTGGTTATAGAATTATTTTTAATTGGCAGTGGCCCATTCTATTATTTTCATAAGAACACAATATTACAACAACGGCAAAGGTCTTCCTCTGAAGAAGAATAAACTACTATCATGACAAATCCGGGTTCTAGCAAAATCAAAGTCTTAATGGAATCCGTAAACAAGGTTGAAATAAGAACTGATGGTTTTTAAGAAATAACCTTCGGGTCATTCATACGACGAAATGTGTAGTTCCAATACTCCTATAAACCTGAGCCATCGAACCTGCTATTTGATTGATGCTCGAAAAAACCTCCTCATTCCTGCGACTTAAACATGCGCACCTGGGAATGGCATTTCAACTACTCCACACACATAAATTTTCTTCCCAAAATGTATACAATAAATCAAGCCTCTGCTTGTTATCAACACTGGAAGATTAATAAACTCACAAGTTTATTTTATTTTACCATTCAGTTCAACCCGTGAATTTACCATACTTATGAAAATCTTTATTTCACTTTCGAGTGTATTTACGTCATGATTTTATATAAATACAAAAATATCCTATTTGATACAAATATCATTTGCTTCCCGTTTCATGCCTCTCCGTGTTATCTGAAAAATATACTTTGCTCATTGCAAATATCAACTGTTCAACCAGAACTGAAATGTTGGTTGAATGCGGGCTTGCGCTAACCACTCTCCTTCGGAAAATCTCCTGTTCCAAACTAGAAATGATTAAACTACTTCATAGGCTGTCTCTCAATAAATGTGATTATTAGAAAATATAATATCCAAGAATTATTTAGAAAAGTTATACAAATTATTATTATTATTATTATTAGTGGATTATTATTATTATTAGTTATATTATTTTAAATATATTTAATTATTATTCCATTATGTGAGAATCCACATGTTCGAATCTTCGAATATGGAAAAAATATCCATTCCTCAACAAAAATAATTATTAACTTTTACAGTTACATCGGCTGATTACCGTGATTTCCCAAAAATATGAAATATTCAAATAAATGCTTGATATGCTCGGTCATCGATCCTAAATTGTTCTGAGTGCTGAAAATACTCAGAATAACTCTAATATGTCTTGCGTAAATCATTGCAAGATTTAAATACGAAGAAAAATAAATGTGTTGGTCATCTGCCGAAAAATAGTTTGTTCCAATTAGCTAGGCATAATATAATTCAAATGTGGCTTACATTTCTTGATGGTCTTGAAGCTTAGCGAACCTGGTCTGTACCCGATTTATCCATAAACATGCCCTATCGGACAAGCACGTATAATCCTTGTATCGGCCGCCATTATATACCCACAATCCGTCTAACAAGACATAGTGGTAATATCTCTTGACGTTTGAAGTAACTGTTGATCCATTTTAATATTGGCTTCTGTTAAAGCCATAACAGTTTGCTTAAATGGGGTCAGATCTAAGTGATCCATTCTCAGATATGTCAGTTGTAACATAACTCACGGTAATCTTTTCAGTACAAGAAAACACTGACAGTCTAACCAATCAACGGCTGTTCTGAAGATCGTTCCCTGGGCATGGCTTCACACCATCTACCATGCGCGAAGCAACATGTAGTTTCCCTGCGTTGGCTAATGAACACCACCGTGATTGACTGGTCTTCAATGTACTGATAGATCGGAGTGGTTATCAAGTTACAAATATGAAAACTGACTGAAATGGATTTTAATATCCAAATATTAGGTTATTACTGGTCTGTGACAAAGTACTAATTCTAGACAAAGTCTAGAATATGTCCATGTGAAAATAAAAATATTTCACCAGTGTCTGTAGAAAATAACTATCACCTTAGTGATCCTCCCTGCCGGAAACTTACTAAGTTCCACCCGTAGCGCAGCACTTTTGTGACTATCACAACTTTGAAAATAACTTCCGCGTAGATCCGGCAACCATGTGCCTTGGCTCAGCGTAGTGGCACCTTGCTAGGCAAGTGCTTGTGTCGAAGTGAGCTATTGATGCCTGAGCCGGCCGGCTTTTATTCAAAACTGTCAGGGTCACGCGTCATCACGCTGAAATATGGAAATCCTCATATCTCTGGTATCCCTGGTCCGATTTACTTGATACTAAGTGCATTCTCTTTCATTTGGCCGTGCCAGTAATCTGATCCAAGTCTCAAGTCTCTACTCCATGGCTAACTATTTAATCAATAAATAGCCTCGACCTCTGCTATTACTCGCTACGTCACTTGACATGCTCTTAGCGGTATATTCTTTCCAATTGCTTCGATAAGCAATATAGCGCGATATTCAAATATCTCAACTTTCAAAAGCAGCTGTAGCCTTTCCCTTGATATCTAGGTGTCTGAATTTTGTAATACCCATTCCTAGAGTTGGGCACATCCACCTCACACCTAGCAAAAAATAAAAATTGAAAAATATTTATTTTTTCTATCTACACATTAAATCATCTGGTTCTTGAATAGTAAATCTTCAAATTTGATAATGCATTATAAGTTCCCACGATGTTACCAGTTGGTGTATTGGCGACTTCATAGCTTCCATTGTTGTTTACTTCCACAATACGATAGGGTCCAGCGTAAAGGCTTGCAAATTTCGAGTACACTCGATTTTGCACGTCAGAGGGTGTAGGTCTTTTCACTAAAACAAGAGTTCCTACGCGCAAGGGTCTGCGAAAACGCTTTCCTCTCACTCTGCGCTCTCTTTTCTCAGCTTGGCTCCTCAACTTGTCCAAAGCTAGAGTTTCCCTCATCTGACGACTTGGTTCAATCTCAGGTGGAATAGAGATGATTCGATCCCATAATCTTGTTGGTTTAATTCCATGATGAAGCAACATGGGAATCTGTCCATCACTCTCATTAATTGTAGAGTTGATGGATTCGGATGCTAAAGAGAGAACATCCATCCATTTCCAATGCTCATTTGGACAATAGAGGCGGCAAAATTTCGCTATTTCAGCCATCACGCGTTCTGCTGGATTGCTTTCAGGATGTCTAATAGAACAAAACAATTGTCTAATCCCAAGATTATTCATGACGGTTCGAAATTCTAAAGATGTAAATTGGGGTCCACGATCTGATAAAAGGAATTCCGGTTTGCCTGCTTCCGGAATCACGTTATCTCTAATTCTCTTCACACAATATTTTGCGTTTGCCTTCTGAATTGGATGTAACATAGTGTATTTGCTGAATACATCCATGGTCACCAGAATATATCGGTTACCTCTTTTAGACTTTGGGAGAGGACCATATAAATCAGTCGCGAAGATTTCACAAGGCTTAGAAGGAATAATAGGCCTTGGTAATTCTCTCAGTAATCTAGAATTATGTTTACTCCTTTGGCATAAGTCGCATTCTCGAATAGTGTTTCTGACAGTTTGTCGCATTCGCTCCCACGAAAATTTCTCTTGAATCATGTTGACTGTCTTATCTACTCCAGCATGACCTACGATTCGATGTGCCATCCAGATAATGGGTTTTTGCATTCGTGGAGGTATCACTATTCTCAGCTTCGTATGGTCAGGATCTGCAAACTTGTAGATTAAACCATCCAACATCATAAAATCTCTTGAAATTCTTTCAGTTTCCACAAAATCATCATCATTTGGATCCATCTCTCCCTGTAGAAAACGAAAAATGTTTCTAAAA
Source organism: Meconema thalassinum (assembly GCA_946902985.2). NCBI lineage: Eukaryota > Metazoa > Arthropoda > Insecta > Orthoptera > Tettigoniidae > Meconema > Meconema thalassinum. The sequence goes on from OX336388.2 coordinate 1,762,804,035, forward strand.
CGTCGGTCTCTCCTCTGGGATAAATGCAACAATCTTAACCTTCTCAAGGTATCCTCATCCTCTTGCGTCAGGTTAACTTGAAAAACCTTAGATGTAGACTCCACTGCTCTACTCAATAAATCAGCTCCCACGTTCAACTTTCCAGGAGTGTGTTCAATAACTAGGTTGAATTGTTGAATAAAAAGTGACCATCTAGTTATCCTATCACTGGCAAAGTTTGTTCTCAAGATAAACTCCAATGCATGGTGATCAGTCCTCACAATTACTGAATGTCCAATTAACATTTTCTTCCACGACTCCAACGCGAATATTACAGCAAGTGCTTCTAACTCCGTGGTGTAATAATTCCTTTCTGATGGACGAAGTTTCCTGTTAATGAACGCCAAGTAACGTCTCTTGTGGTCGTCATCTTCTTGAAGAAGAATAGCTCCAATCCCTACGGTGGATGCATCAGATTCTATGATGAAATTCTTGGTAAAGTCAGGATACTCCAATTTCACACTGTTTACCAATAACCTCTTGGCATCTTGAAATGATTGTTCACAATCTTCATTCCATTTCCATTTGTTTCCTTTCTTTAATAATTCCTGCAGTGGCGCAACCGTCTTGGTGAAGTTTGGACTATGCCCTGCAAAGAATTGGCATGTCCCGAGAAAACTGCGGACATTCTTCACTCTAGTAGGTCTAGGGAAATTTGCAATCGCCTGTATCTTCGTCTCATTGGGACGGTATCCTTCACCATCCAAAATGTGACCCAAAAATTTTATTTCCTTCCGAAAGAACTGACATTTTCGAAGGTTTACTTTAAAGTTCGCTTTTCTCAAATCTGCGAATAACATCTGAAGATGTAGCAAATGTTCCTCCTTAGTCTCGGATGCAATTAGGATATCATCTATGTAACGAATTGCTATCTCCTTTACTTCAGGACTCAAATTTTGTTCCAGTGCTCTGATCAAAACAGATCCAGATGTTTTGACTCCAAATGGTAGACGGCGGAATACATATGTCTGCTGGTCAAACATAAATCCTGTAAACTTCTTGGAATCTTCACTAAGCCTAATGTGATGGTAGGAAAAAGTGAGATCAATATTAGAGAACCAGACCTTGCCTTGGAATTTCCTTAACAGTTCCCTAATGATTGGTGGTCTGTCATACTCTGGCAGTAATCTTGAATTCAAATTTCGCGCGTCTAAACATAGTCTCAGACTTCCATCTTGCTTAGACACTACTGCTAATGGATTGACATAAGATGTAGTGTACTTTTCAATCACATTGTTACTTTCCATCTCTTTGATAAGCACTTTCACCCTCTCTCGATGCTTTTCCGCTACCGGATACAATTTAGCATGGAAAGGTGCATCATCATTTACACGAATACGATATTCAAAATCTTTAATTTCACCAGGTTTAATATCAAAGATATCGTGATACTCTTCCAAAATTTTCCCTAGCTCTGGGGACTCCTCCTCAGTGTAGACTTCTCTTCCTTCAGCTTCATGAAAAATCAGAGACCATTGAGCATCTCCCTCGATGTCTTCCTCTTCTTTTCCCTCGAAGTTAATCTCTTCGGTATTCTTGAATCTGATCGTCTCTGTCTTCATGTCTATCACTGCTTGATATTTCTGAATGAAATCCGCTCCCAATATCATGTCAAAAGCCATGTCCTTTATTACTACAAACACATGTCGGAAATCATGTCCTCCAATAGTAATACATAAGTATAATTGTGTTTTACACAGAGATATTTTGTTGGGTATTATTCCTTGGATTTTAATTCCTGATACTGGAATCTCCTCTAAATTCTCATTGAGTTTCCACAGAATATAAAGCTTCTCACTCACAAGGCAAAGCATAGCCCCAGTATCAATCAATGTATCGACAGGCATACCGAATACTTCGCATGATATGATTGGCATTCTAATTCTTGTACCCATTTCTTTCCGTTCGTCATTCTGTTGAATTAAGTCATCATCCTCTGCTTGCCATTTAATAATTCTGGAAGTGAAAGTGTTCAAAATTCTATCTTCTACTGTGAATTCGAAGTTTTTTTTCGTTTCCATTCCCCCGGGATTGTTGTGTTCCCGATGGACCTGGTTCATTGTGCTTCTGTTCCAAAAACTGCAAGTTATCTTGGTGTCTTGCTTCTAAGTTCTTCCTCGTCTCCTTATTGAACTCTTCATTGGACTGACGAGTATTCAAATTCCCTCTGTAATTGTAGTTGTTTCTACCGTAGTATCTTCTTTCCTGGTACCTTCCTTGATTATCCCTGGGTCTTCTCCATCGAGTATTATATCGATTTCCACCATCCGGTCTTGCATAAGGCTTGTAACTGTATCTGTTACTGTACTGATTCCATCCTCTTTTGTCGGGATCTTCCCTCGGCGTTTTCTCTTCTCGCCCCTCTCGAATCTCTCGAGGTGTTTGAGAATAACTGTCGGCCATAACAGCGTACACAGCGTTGTTATTCTTTCCTCCCTTCTGATGGAAGAATTGAGCGTTCGTATGATCCTGCTTTTGTAATACCTCGTCAAATTGCTCCATATTATAGATGTCAGCAGCGATCAAAGTCCTTTGGACGTCTGCTGGAAACTGACGTATTAATGCAGTAATTAATTCGTTATCTGGCATCGGCGGATCTAAATGTTGCAGTTTAGAAAGCTGTCCAGAAAAGTACGTAGAGTATCGAGTAGGTTGTGACGTCGAGAATCTCTTAGAATATAATTCTGCTCTGACTTGCTGTTGGGTTTCCGGGGACCAAAACCTTTTTAATAACCCACGAGAAAACTCCTCAAAAGTGGTTAGAGTGGATCTAAATGCTCTGAACCAAAGAAGTGCAGGACCTTCCAAAAACTTCCCTATCACTCGGATCTGTCTTTCTTTAGGGATCTTGGAATCTTTCAGGTAATCACCTGCTTCTCTCAAAAATTCCACGGGTGTCACAGATTCTCGCCCCGAAAATTTAGAAGGCTTATCCTCTACATTCTTGAATGCAGTTATGGGGTTGGATTGAAATACTGTCCTGACCTCATCCTGTCTTTGACTATCAGTTTCTCTAGCTGCTCCTAGATTTATCTGTATCTGTTCCTTTCCCCTTACACTTGGCATTTTCAACAGATGGTCAGACTGTTTCTCGTCCTTAATTTGGGTTTTCATAGCCTCACGTTCCTTATGGTTTTCTTCTGCCATTTTCTTAATTGCTTCGGTTTCCTCACAATTCTCCTTGACATCAGTGGATATCTGGTTCATAACAGCCTCGTGACTTTTCAATGACCCTGTCATATCTGATATGTCCTTCTGAGTTGCTTGGATATCTTTGGAAATTTCTTGAATATGGGATGACAAAGATTCCCTAATCTCCTTGATTCCCTCTTGGTTCTCCAGCTTGAGTGTGTCTTTAATTTCATTGACAACTGTGGTTTTAATTTCAGTTTGCAATTCATTAATCACACCTTCTCTTATTTCTCCCATTACAAGTTCTTTGAATTGTTTTGGCAACCGTTGAACAACTAGAATTCCCATCTCATTACTCTCTTTCTTCACTCTGACTTCTAGGTTGATCATGTCTTCACCAACTTTCCTAAGACCATGTTCTATCCTATCAGCTAAGCTTTGGGATCTAAGATCGGCATCGCGAAATTTATCGTCCATTAAACTTGCGTTAGTGGCTAATGAAGTTTCGAGCTCATGTGTTTTTTCGCATAATATAGTCATATTACTCTCAAGTGATATTTTCAAAATTTACTATTTAAATTTTCTTTCAAGTTATCTTTTAACCTGCTCTCTAACAAATCAGAATTTTCCTTGAGTTTATCCTCTAAATTTTCTTTCAAGTTACCTTTTAAAGAATCAGAATTTTCTTTAAGTTTATCATTCAAATTTTCTTTAAGTTTATTTTCTAAAAAATCAGAATTTTCTTTAAGTTTATTTTCTAAAGAATCAGAATTTTCTTTAAGTTTATCGTTTAAACTTTCTTTAAGTTTATCAGAATTTTCTTTAAGTTTCCTTTCCAAGGCCTCAGTATTTTCTTTCATAATGGCTGCTACACGCAGTCCAGCTTCTTTTGAACTCTCCTCCAAACTCCTCATCATCCTCATCATTTCTTCCATAATTTTCAATTATTATTCAAACCTTAGGGGTATACAATGTTGGCAAACACAAGCTTATAACTAGAACAAGAAATATGAATAGCTAATTGGAACACTCTAATAAAATGAGATTTGTCCTAATGTCGACGTGATGGAAAAACAAAATTCTCTACTTTTACGAATTACATTTACCACAATATCACAAGAAAATATGCAAGTTCTCAAATATCCTCCACCTGGATTCTAAAAATGCGTATGTCCAGTCATCGAACGTTTACTACTGAAATTACTTGACGCCCTAATGGTTAAGCCATTATCAAAAATAATCAAACCCATTCTAATTATTAATCCAGTTAAATTTTTAATTTTCCCCACTAATTGGGTTTCCTACTAATTTATTCATCCAAACCAGACATCTCTCAACTCCCAAAATATTTATAGAAAAATTATCATAATTTAAATCGGCATGCGATTGACCGTGTCTAACTCGAGACCCACGTTCGAAGCCATTTCTCTCTCTATCTTATTTTATGTGCCCGTTTAGACCGGAGTCCGCACGACCACATATGCATTTTACCAATAATCAGTCAGCACGAGAGTCGAAATATCCCGGAGCGCCAGATGGGCTAAAGCTAATCGCAAAAACGACATCAAATGAAAAAAATGCTTTACTGATTTTTGGCTCAATGCAACAATAAGGATAGAAGGAGATTCAACTGGGCATAACACATCATGTAAAATTATCTCATTTTGTTTTGAATTTAAAATTGACTGCAAAAATGCTCAAAGTAGCATCACTCACGTGTGGCGACCCACACTCCTATTAACATAATGTACAGAAATTTTCCAAACACATTTGACAATTAGCTTTGGAAACACAAGTCTGATTATTAGTCCTGTAGACTGTGTTCCAAAATTATATTCATTCATGATTAAATCCAGTTCAAATTTAATTGTCTTTACTGGAAATATCGTAGTTCACTGTTTGAATTTTTACATAATATTAACAATCGTAGAATAAATGTTCATAGAATTTGTAACTTTCACTTATTTTCCAGTTTCAAAAATATATTGTCAAAAAATATTATTATTTCTGAATCAACACAAATTATTTACACATATTAATAACATCTGAAAAGTATTTGACCTTGAGCATAGCTCGAAGAACTGTGCGAAGCACAACAAAAATTAATTGTTCTTCCGACATTAAACATTTCGAGAAATGACTCGATTATAAACTTCAAGTTCCTAACAAAATATATGATTTCTGAATCATCAACTTGATCAATAAATTGTTGAACCATTCAACTATTCAATTTTCCACTTGGAATCATTATTATGAAAAATATTTATATTCATGGCCATTTTAGTAATTTTCACAACTTGCAATTCTTCGACAGAATGCGGAAATAAGAATTATAGCTTCATAATAAATTCGTTTAGTACATGGCACTAGGATTGAAAACATCCTTCAAATTATTCGTGGTTATAGAATTATTTTTAATTGGCAGTGGCCCATTCTATTATTTTCATAAGAACACAATATTACAACAACGGCAAAGGTCTTCCTCTGAAGAAGAATAAACTACTATCATGACAAATCCGGGTTCTAGCAAAATCAAAGTCTTAATGGAATCCGTAAACAAGGTTGAAATAAGAACTGATGGTTTTTAAGAAATAACCTTCGGGTCATTCATACGACGAAATGTGTAGTTCCAATACTCCTATAAACCTGAGCCATCGAACCTGCTATTTGATTGATGCTCGAAAAAACCTCCTCATTCCTGCGACTTAAACATGCGCACCTGGGAATGGCATTTCAACTACTCCACACACATAAATTTTCTTCCCAAAATGTATACAATAAATCAAGCCTCTGCTTGTTATCAACACTGGAAGATTAATAAACTCACAAGTTTATTTTATTTTACCATTCAGTTCAACCCGTGAATTTACCATACTTATGAAAATCTTTATTTCACTTTCGAGTGTATTTACGTCATGATTTTATATAAATACAAAAATATCCTATTTGATACAAATATCATTTGCTTCCCGTTTCATGCCTCTCCGTGTTATCTGAAAAATATACTTTGCTCATTGCAAATATCAACTGTTCAACCAGAACTGAAATGTTGGTTGAATGCGGGCTTGCGCTAACCACTCTCCTTCGGAAAATCTCCTGTTCCAAACTAGAAATGATTAAACTACTTCATAGGCTCTCTCTCAATAAATGTGATTATTAGAAAATATAATATCAAAGAATTATTTAGAAAAGTTATAAAAATTATTATTATTATTATTAGTGGATTATTATTATTATTTATATTATTTTAAATATATTTAATTATTATTCCATTATGTGAGAATCCACATGTTCGAATCTTCGAATATGGAAAAAATATCCATTCCACAACAAAAATAATTATTAACTTTTACAGTTACATCGGCAGATTACCGTGATTTCCCAAAAATATGAAATATTCAAATAAATGCTCGATATGCTCGGTCATCGATCCTAAATTGTTCTGAGTGCTGGAAATACTCAGAATAACTCTAATATGTCTTGCGTAAATCATTGCAAGATTTAATTACGAAGAAAGATAAATGTGTTGGTCATCTGCCGAAAAATAGTTTGTTCCAATTAGCTAGGCATAATATAATTCAAATGTGGCTTACATTTCTTGATGGTCTTGAAGCGTAGCGAACCTGGTCTGTACCAGATTTATCCATAAACATGCCCTATCGGACAAGCACGTATAATCCTTGTATCGGCCGCCATTATATACCCACAATCCGTCTAACAAGACATAGTGGTAATATCTCTTGACGTTAGAAGTAACTGTTGATCCATTTTAATATTGGCTTCTGTTAAAGCCATAACAGTTTGCTTAAATGGGGTCAGATCTAAGTGATCTATTCTCAGATATGTCAGTTGTAACATAACTCACGGTAATCTTTTCAGTACAAGAAAACACTGACAGTCTAACCAATCAACGGCTGTTCTGAAGATCGTTCCCTGGGCATGGCTTCACACCATCTACCATGTGCGAAGCAACATGTAGTTTCCCTGCGTTGGCTAATGAACACCACCGTGATTGACTGGTCTTCAATGTACTGATAGATCGGAGTGGTTATCAAGTTACAAATATGAAAACTGACTGAAATGGATTTAAATATCCAAATATTAGGTTATTACTGGTCTGTGACAAAGTACTAATTCTAGACAAAGTCTAGCATATGTCCATGTGAAAATAAAAATATTTCACCAGTGTCTGTAGAAAATAACTATCACCTTAGTGATCCTCCCTGCCGGAAACTTACTAAGTTCCACCCGTAGCGCAGCACTTTTGTGACTATCACAACTTTGAAAATAACTTCCGCGTAGATCCGGCAACCATGTGCCTTGGCTCAGCGTAGTGGCACCTTGCTAGGCAAGTGCTTGTGTCGAAGTGAGCTATTGATGCCTGAGCCGGCCGGCTTTTATTCAAAACTGTCAGGGTCACGCGTCATCACGCTGAAATATGGAAATCCTCATATCTCTGGTATCCCTGGTCCGATTTACTTCATACTAAGTGCATTCTCTTTCATTTGGCCGTGCCAGTAATCTGATCCAAGTATCAAGTCTCTACTCCATGGCTAACTATTTAATCAATAAATAGCCTTGACCTCTGCTATTACTCGCTACGTCACTTGACATGCTATTAGCGGTATATTCTTTCCAATTGCTTCGAGATGCAATATAGCGCGATATTCAAATATCTCAACTTTCAAAAGCGGCTGTAGCCTTTCCCTTGATATCTAGGTGTCTGAATCTCTGAATACCCATTCCTAGAGTTGGGCACAGTATGTGAACGCATACTGGACTTTGTTGAAACTTTTCGTCCGTAGTCGCTCATTTGTTGAATCTACTCGTGCGATACCTATTGTTAAGTGGATTTACTAAGCCAGAAACCTTACCTGAAGTGTACAGAACATCTCACCCAAGTTTCATCGCAATGGGATGAATGGTATGTGAACGAATGTGGGACTTTTCTTGAAACAAACGCACGCCATTTTGTTGAAGCTATTCGCGCGCCATCTATTGTAAATTGGATTTACTACGCCTATAACTTTTCCTGGACTGTGCACAACAACTCACCAAAATTTGATCGCAATCGGATGAATTGTGTATGAACGCATCGCCGTTAAGCATTTGTTTAAACTACTCGCGCGGCATCTATTGTGGAATGTATTAACTATGCCTATGATCATCCCGAAAGTGTGTACAACAGCTCACCAAAATTTGATCGCAATAGGATGAATGGTAGGCTTCTGTTGTTCAGAAAGATATTCAAATTTGGTGCTTCCTGTATTATTTTCCTTGTTATAACTAGTAACTTTGATTTCTGCTCGTTGAATGTGATTTTGTGATTCTTGGCACATCTTTCCACCGTATACAAGTCGATATTTGCATAGTTTTGTAACTCAAGGATATTTCTTCCTCTGACGATCATGAGAAAATCATCCGCGAAGGCCAGTACCTTAGTTTGTTTGCCGTATTTGATATTCAAAAGTGAATTATATTGGATGTTCCAAAATCCTGGTCCACAGCCTTTGCTGATAATTCGTTGAATTGATACACTATTGGCAGTTAATGTGGCAGTTCTTCCGTTAAAGTAGCTTTTAGATAGCTCGTAAATATTTCTGTGGCATCTAACTTCTCTGAGTGACGTAAGTATACTCGGCCACCATGCTGCGTCAAAGGCTCCCTTTACATCCAAACTGATAAGAGCTGTATAGTATCCTTTATTTAAATTATCTTGTACGGTTTCCTTTAATGACATTACTGCATCTACAGTACGAGTTTGTGGTGTAAATCCAAACTGATGCTGATTCATTAGGTTATTACTATTGAACCCATGTGCCATAGGGTCCAATGAGGGCGAATCCATGCATTTGGGGAAGAAATGAAAGAAACGTACAGTTTCTAATGTAACTTAAAGAAAGATCCAGCTAGGATGCTAGCCTAAGGTTGTGCAACCAACGAGGACCAGGTGTTCGAGAGGATGAGATCACCCCTCTTGACATTCAGAAGGGAGCGTGTCATGAGTATTAATAACCGAGTGGAATGTTCCCAAGATTAAACAAGGAAGCCGGACTCGGAAATCGACCTTACGTTGCTGGAAAATGACAACACCGCTTATGCGCCAGAAGAGGAATAATTAAATTTAACCCGTTTACGAGTATAAAAATGAGTAAACAAGTACAGTACGGTGAATCATTTTGAATGAGAGATTTTTCAGTAAAGAAGAACCCTTTAATAATTGCACAGGAGAAAACTGCAAACGCAAGTGTACGTCATCGGGGAAGTACCAAGGCTGGTGTAGAGGGGAGAGTACAAAAGAAATGCAACACCCACACAATTGAGGACGAGAAATTAATTAATATCTCCGAATTGCACGATCGATTCTTAGGTGCAATGAGATTATTTGACATTGAGAAGACGAGCTTTCGGAAGGTATAATTTTTATAATTGTGCAACCATTATTTTAGAAGTTGGCCACAGAAAGGGCTAGAGTCTTATTTTTTTGTAGTGAAATAGTATAAAGCTTCGGGCTTCAACAAGCCAATCATGCAGTTCTAAACAGCCCGTGAGGGGCGTAAGGCTACATCACAGCACATGCAGTTTCAAACGGCCTGAGGGCACGTCACTGTGCTACATCACACACCGAATGCAGTTCCGAACAGCCCGAGGGGGTGTTACTACGCATCAGTACAAGCCGGTCCAAATAGCCCAGGGGGGCGTTGCTACGCATCAGTATTCAGACAGCCGTGTGGGGCGTCACTCTGCGTCACATCGAAGACAGTTTACCAGTTCTCCTTGAAGGGAGAAACGCTGTGTTACACCGCAGAAGTAATATCCGATAGCCATAGGCGTCGCGGTATTAACAACTTGCTTGCCTCCATAAGGAGTGGTAAAGAAGAAATTTAAAGTATCGCCGTGTTGAAAGAGTAGGAAAATCCTAGTTACAGGATTTAGGCCCGACTGTATACAAGTTATATTGAAAAGTTCGTAAGATATAGTCAGAGCAGGCTGCGAACGTCGGACTTAAGGCGATAGGTCGTTAAATAGACGAACGAATATATCATAACGTACGGAAGTACCGTAACAGAAAGATATACTGTTATCTAAATTAAAGAACCCAAAAAGGGAAGAACAGAATAAGGTTCGGAACGTATTTCAGAAACGTAGGAGTGCCAGAACCGATCAAATAAAGAAGAACAGAGACTATAAACATTATCTCCAGAAAGCAGGCGAACTATTCTAAAAGTACTAGACTCGAGAAGTATTAGCTGCTATAAACTAAATCCATAGGTCATCGAGAGGTTATTGAGGAGACCTCGATCCGAATAGACTTTCGCTAGGATCGATAAACCAGATCTATAAAGAAGCCGTTCAAGCTAGATAAATAGCCGGTCATCCAGAATAGGAGTAGAAGAATTAGGATTCCAGGGAACAGTAGATGTTTCGAGACTTTCGTATTCTGCAGGATAGGAAGCCGACATTGAATAAATTTCACCCTTGGAAACGGGAAATTAAGAGGTCACGTGTGATAGGCTAAGAAATACGGCCTAGTGATCAAGAATTGTGAAGTGTAAATGTATCAAGATTGTGTGTTAAATTAGTATTTTTTAGTGTTTATTGTGTGTTATAAAGGGACACACCAGTGAATAAAAATGTCGTCAATATTAAGTGTCTTAAATATGTGTCAAGAAGTGTTTGTACATAAGATGAATTTCTATATTATGGAGTAAAATTTCAAAGTGGGCCCGAAATGAAACACCGCACAAGAATAAAGATCATGGGACGATCTTAAAAACATGTGAGTACTGAATTTCATTCTAATTTGGTGTCAGGAAGTGGTTGTGTACATATCCACCGGAGTTTTTGAGTAAAAGGGATGTGTTTTAATAAATAAATACTGAATAAATAAGAACGCGGTCTGAACAATAATAGAAATTTGAGAAATTATAAATAATTATGTAAAGAATAAATCCCGTAGAGGAAATATGTGAATAAAATGTTAATGTATTTAACGAATGTCATAAGAGCAAGCGAAATATCAGTAATTATCAGGAAAGATAGTTAAATAAAGTAAAGTTGAGATATGAAAGAAATAGCTTTTGAGCTTGTGTAAAGAAAAAAGATAATAATAATAACTAAGTATGGAAATATTAAATAAAGATCAAATAAATTGATGTGAACATAAGAGCGTTAAAGCCTTAACATATGTGTAAGACATGATGTTCAATGGAATATTTTAAAAGGGAGCGATTTATTGGCAACGAAAAAGATTAATATAAGAATTAAAAATAATGTGAATTGTTACTAATGAGATTTATCAGTTCTTGGGAAGACATTTCGGCTTAAAATAATGTATAGCGCAAAGGAGCGCAAATAATATTAAAATGTCACGCTAGGAACGCGTAAAGGTTAAAGTACTTGGTAAATTACTTATGGAGGGTAGTTGATTGCAGTGAATTGATAATTGTATAAGTCCTCTATTTGTGACAAGGGTCACGAGGCCATGTGTGTATTACTTAAAAGGGAGCTAATGTATGGTATTATTGAGCGTATGTCATGTAGGCCACGGCCGACTTTAAATCGCGTCTTGTATAAGTCCTCTATAAGGGAATGGTTCCCGAGGCATGTGAAGAGATTCGAACTCAGAATCCTCTTATGGTAAAAGCCCCTTAATTCTTCGTCGTCGTATGTGTATTAATCTTCCCAATCAATGAGGACCCTCTTATAATTAATAAATGCCAAGGTTACGAAAGTGGTCTATGAACCAAAGAATATTTGTTTGTATGAATACGGTACAGTAAAAGCCCGGTCTCTCCCCAGGACTGAGTATAATGTGAAGGTTTGTTTTGAAAGCCTTGAAAAGGAGCTGCTAACATGGGTTAGACAGAGAGTCGCCCAGTCACCCTCCTTGTCATAAATCGCGCCCGAGTATATGGCCTGGCTCTCTTAGAGCGAGGGTGGGCAGAAACCGTCTCGTAAGATGTTGTAAAAGACACCGTGAGTGTTTAAAGTTATTAACGACCCGGGCGTTGAACCGAGGTCCTTGTAGATTGATATTTCCGCTTGCCTGTTCAGATCGTAGTTTCTTATGTGATAATGGTCTTATAAGACATAAGAGATAAATAACAATCCCTATTGTAATGTGGTACGGAAGTAGGATTCCACGAGTTAATTGAAGGCAACTAGGTTTCGGGAGTAACTATAGTTTTTTGACTGTGTCAAGTATCTTCATACTCTGGAGTACACATGAAATTTCCTGATTACCTTAATATATTTGTGAAAATAAAGAGAGATGATAACAGCTGAATGTGTGAACATGCCCAAAATATTGAGTTAGATAATTAACGTAAAATTTTAAATGTAATTATACATTTGTTTTGAGGATTAAGAAAATATAAAAGTAGACTTTGAGGTGTATAAAGAGTGACACCATTATTATGTAAAGCATGGAGCCAAAAGAGCTCGGAGTTATATAAAACTTACAGTTGATGCTTTATGGAAGTAAGACTAAGTAGGAATTGTTGGTTTATGTGGAAACCATATGTTTTAATACAATATTTGTTTTATTATATTTGTGATTCCTTGTTCATTTGGAACAAGTAGATGATTATGGGTCAGTAATTTAATTGTTAAACCGTTTTCCAACGTGGGGCCTGTATGATTTTATCATACACCTAATTATATATTCGATCATGGCGCCCAGTACGCAGGGATGAGTTTTCCTAGGGAAAACCCAAGTTTTTCTCGAAAAATCAAAATTTTCATTTTTTGAAAAAAAAATGGTTTTTTGAAATTTTGAATTTTAAATACTTCCATAAAGGTTTATGAAAATGAATAAATGTATCAAAAGGGTACGTTGTAGTAAATACCCGTACCAAAGTAAAGTTTTAAAGAAATTGGGACACAATGAGTCAGAGTATCATCTCTCAAGCATGTACTGGTGTGGTGGCATTAATGGCCCACTGTATTCTAATATGATGTTGTTAAGTGAAGAGAGGCGGAGGCTCTCAGAAGATGTAAGGGCCGAGGGTCCAGATAAAGGTAAAATTACAGGTGATAAAGGGTACCCAAGTAAAGAAATTGTAAAGGTTTCTGTAGAAAGCATGCGTGCACCTGGAGACATAGTTGCACGAAGAGAAGGTAACATGTCTGCAGACAAAAGGGTAAATGTTGAGCCTTTAGAGCTCCAAATGGAAAAAGAAAATTGTACACCGATTCCAAGGGAAAATGTAATTAATACCGAGGATGATAAGAGTAAAGATAATTCGAAGTCTCACGTAGTAACGCAGGTTCAGGTAGGCTCAGAAAACGAAGGGAAAAAGAACGATAATCTCCGTGTTCAGGATCAGGAAAAGGTAGAAATGGCGACCTGGAAAGAAGTAGAAGGATTCTTGGATATAATTAGGGAAATAGAGAATGAGCACAGAAAAATGAGGAACGAACTTTGGGGGTTAAAATATCGCGAATTAAGAATAAAAGAAGGAATTGAGGAACAAAGAGATAGGATCTCTGAGGAAATTGAGAAGATAGACAAACTCTGTAAGAGGGCATGTATTAATGGGTATAAAATATCCAAACAGGAATCGGAAGAAATATACAAAGAAATCCCTAATGTGAAGGAGTCTTTAAGAGAAACGAAGAAGGCATTTGCGGAACGTATGGTGAAAGAAGGAAAAATAGAATTAGCTCCGTGGAAACAGATAATTATACTCACTAGGGAAGTAAGTGATATAATGGATCAACTATGGGAAATAAGAGATAAATGGGGGCCGATTCAGCGTAATACCGATTATAAAGAGTACGACCGGAAGAAATATATTCAGGAACAAAGGGATTATTTACATAAAGAAGAATGGGAGAAGATGCGATGCTTCAAAATGAGCATGTATGATGAAAATGGAATAATAACTATTCAGGAGTTAGCTGAATTGAGGAAAGTCAAGATTCCAGAATATACAGAGATATTAGAGGCTGCTCAAAAGAAATATGACGAATACATATTAGCGGAGGACCTCAAAGCAAAAGAAATGGCTATCCCAGTCATAAATGAAACAGTTGTCCAGACGGAAGTTGAAAAACAAGCTAAAATTGAAGAAGAAAAAGAAGTCACGGTGCCAGAGGAGCCCAAAATTAATATTAAAGAAGAAAAACAAGAAGTAGAAATTATAATGATTCCAGTGGAAACCGAGGAAACTTTGGAGATCCTTCCAGAGAAACCAATGGAAATTCAGGAAGAAATCGTAACTCCAGAACAGGAGGACAGCCGAAATGAAAACGAGCTGCAAACTGAAGAGAATCATTTGTATGAAGAGGTGGAGCTGGAAGATCAAGATATAATTTCGGAACATGAGATAATAAAAGAATTGATAGTTGAAGAAATGGAAATAATAATTCCTGAAGAAACAGAGAAATTAGATGAAACAAAAATAGAAAATATCAACGAAGCACCGATGGAAACAGAGGTTCAAGATTTCACAGAAAGTGAAAAAGAAACCCCAAAAGAAATGCAGGACAAGGAAAATAGAAGGGCATTAAAGGAAGAAGAGGAAAAATTGAAAGCCCAGATCCTCGAATTAATGATCAAATGTCAAGATTGCCAAAGAAAGACTAGAGAAATGGAGAAAGATGCCAATAAGAGCCAAGAAAACCTAAAGGAAAAAGATGAGATTGTTGGGAACAATGAAAAAATGAGAGGAGACGTCTCTGAAGAAAATCAAGACAGAGGAAGACCGAAATTGGTAGTTGGTGTACCAGGAAATGGATACCCCATGGAAACAATGAAAGGAGGAGGAATAACATACGATGCCTTGGAGGAAGAGGATGCCCAGGCATATTTCAGCTGGAAGCTCCGTAAAAAGAAAGGGAGTGATAAAAAGAAGAGAAAGAAAGGAGATCTGAAGGACCTAAAGAACTGGAAGAGTCGAAAAAAGAAATACTCTTTGGAAATGCCATCTCGATACGAGGTGAAGGAAAAGGATTATTCCATCATAAGCCGACGGGTTATGCCATTTGCAACCGTCGATGAATAAAGGGAATAATAATATGTGTTTGAAATACCATCTCCAAGAGACATGAGGAAGGGGGAAGAAAACCAGAAAGAGTCAGGTGAGGTTAGACTGAGCTCTTAAAAATCAAATGAAGTGTAACAGACTTGAAGTCTGAGAACTGTAATGAATTAAGTTACGGGTAAAGCTAATTGCACCCGCAAGGTAATTAACAGAAGGTCATTAGGTTGATAATATGTAATGAATAGAGAACAGACCGACTAGAAGTCCGTCTTGAGAAAAGAAGAAAGGAAGCCAACTGTTTGACTCGAGTTTGGAGAAGCATGCACCAGACGAGGGTAGAGGTTGTAAACCACCGAACGTGACAAGAAATTTATGACCCTGAGTGTAGACGTCCACTAGGGGAATGAATGAATGAATGGAACCTTTTAAAGACCAAACCTAAACACAGACCAGAGAGGAAGGGAACTTTAAAGAAATAATTGATTTTATTGAAGAAGAAAAATTTCAATGTAATAAAGGAGAAAGAAAGGGTAGAGACAGAGCATACCCAACCT
Source organism: Meconema thalassinum (assembly GCA_946902985.2). Taxonomy (NCBI): domain Eukaryota; kingdom Metazoa; phylum Arthropoda; class Insecta; order Orthoptera; family Tettigoniidae; genus Meconema; species Meconema thalassinum. The sequence goes on from OX336388.2 coordinate 1,762,819,750, forward strand.
ACACAATTAGTGAAAGGAACTTTAAGGAAATAAAACAACAGTAAATACGGACGACGTTATGATGGATTCGACGAATAAAGAAAGATAAAATTAATTAAAATAAATTTCCTCAAAAATTTTTCGAAAATTTATTTATCCTAAGGAAGGGTGAGATGAACCCATGTGCCATAGGGTCCAATGAGGGCGAATCCATGCATTTGGGGAAGAAATGAAAGAAACGTACAGTTTCTAATGTAACTTAAAGAAAGATCCAGCTAGGATGCTAGCCTAAGGTTGTGCAACCAACGAGGACCAGGTGTTCGAGAGGATGAGATCACCCCTCTTGACATTCAGAAGGGAGCGAGTCATGAGTATTAATAACCGAGTGGAATGTTCCCAAGATTAAACAAGGAAGCCGGACTCGGAAATCGACCTTACGTTGCTGGAAAATGACAACACCGCTTATGCGCCAGAAGAGGAATAATTAAATTTAACCCGTTTACGAGTATAAAAATGAGTAAACAAGTACAGTACGGTGAATCATTTTGAATGAGAGATTTTTCAGTAAAGAAGAACCCTTTAATAATTGCACAGGAGAAAACTGCAAACGCAAGTGTACGTCATCGGGGAAGTACCAAGGCTGGTGTAGAGGGGAGAGTACAAAAGAAATGCAACACCCACACAATTGAGGACGAGAAATTAATTAATATCTCCGAATTGCACGATCGATTCTTAGGTGCAATGAGATTATTTGACATTGAGAAGACGAGCTTTCGGAAGGTATAATTTTTATAATTGTGCAACCATTATTTTAGAAGTTGGCCACAGAAAGGGCTAGGGTCTTATTTTTTTGTAGTGAAATAGTATAAAGCTTCGGGCTTCAACAAGCCAATCATGCAGTTCTAAACAGCCCGTGAGGGGCGTAAGGCTACATCACAGCACATGCAGTTTCAAACGGCCTGAGGGCACGTCACTGTGCTACATCACACACCGAATGCAGTTCCGAACAGCCCGAGGGGGTGTTACTACGCATCAGTACAAGCCGGTCCAAATAGCCCAGGGGGGCGTTGCTACGCATCAGTATTCAGACAGCCGTGTGGGGCGTCACTCTGCGTCACATCGAAGACAGTTTACCAGTTCTCCTTGAAGGGAGAAACGCTGTGTTACACCGCAGAAGTAATATCCGATAGCCATAGGCGTCGCGGTATTAACAACTTGCTTGCCTCCATAAGGAGTGGTAAAGAAGAAATTTAAAGTATCGCCGTGTTGAAAGAGTAGGAAAATCCTAGTTACAGGATTTAGGCCCGACTGTATACAAGTTATATTGAAAAGTTCGTAAGATATAGTCAGAGCAGGCTGCGAACGTCGGACTTAAGGCGATAGGTCGTTAAATAGACGAACGAATATATCATAACGTACGGAAGTACCGTAACAGAAAGATAAACTGTTATCTAAATTAAAGAACCCAAAAAGGGAAGAACAGAATAAGGTTCGGAACGTATTTCAGAAACGTAGGAGTGTCAGAACCGATCAAATAAAGAAGAACAGAGACTATAAACATTATCACCAGAAAGCAGGCGAACTATTCTAAAAGTACTAGACTCGAGAAGTATTAGCTGCTATAAACTAAATCCATAGGTCATCGAGAGGTTATTGAGGAGACCTCGATCCGAATAGACTTTCGCTAGGATCGATAAACCAGATCTATAAAGAAGCCGTTCAAGCTAGATAAATAGCCGGTCATCCAGAATAGGAGTAGAAGAATTAGGGTTCCAGGGAACAGTAGATGTTTCGAGACTTTCGTATTCTGCAGGATAGGAAGCCGACATTGAATAAATTTCACCCTTGGAAACGGGAAATTAAGAGGTCACGTGTGATAGGCTAAGAAATACGGCCTAGTGATCAAGAATTGTGAAGTGTAAATGTATCAAGATTGTGTGTTAAATTAGTATTTTTTAGTGTTTATTGTGTGTTATAAAGGGACACACCAGTGAATAAAAATGTCGTCAATATTAAGTGTCTTAAATATGTGTCAAGAAGTGTTTGTACATAAGATGAATTTCTATATTATGGAGTAAAATTTCAAAGTGGGCCCAAAATGAAACACCGCACAAGAATAAAGATCATGGGACGATCTTAAAAACATGTGAGTACTGAATTTCATTCTATTTTGGTGTCAGGAAATGGTTGTGTACATATCCACCGGAGTTTTTGAGTAAAAGGGATGTGTTTTAATAAATAAATACTGAATAAATAAGAACGCGGTCTGAACAATAATAGAAATTTGAGAAATTATAAATAATTATGTAAAGAATAAATCCCGTAGAGGAAATATGTGAATAAAATGTTAATGTATTTAACGAATGTCATAAGAGCAAGCGAAATATCAGTAATTATCAGGAAAGATAGTTAAATAAAGTAAAGTTGAGATATGAAAGAAATAGCTTTTGAGCTTGTGTAAAGAAAAAAGATAATAATAATAACTAAGTGTGGAAATATTAAATAAAGATCAAATAAATTGATGTGAACATAAGAGCGTTAAAGCCTTAACATATGTGTAAGACATGATGTTCAATGGAATATTTTAAAAGGGAGCGATTTATCGGCAACGAAAAAGATTAATATAAGAATTAAAAATAATGTGAATTGTTACTAATGAGATTTATCAGTTCTTGGGAAGACATTTCGGCTTAAAATAATGTATAGCGCAAAGGAGCGCAAATAATATTAAAATGTCACGCTAGGAACGCGTAAAGGTTAAAGTACTTGGTAAATTACTTATGGAGGGTAGTTGATTGCAGTGAATTGATAATTGTATAAGTCCTCTATTTGTGACAAGGGTCACGAGGCCATGTGTGTATTATTTAAAAGGGAGCTAATGTATGGTATTATTGAGCGTATGTCATGTAGGCCACGGCCGACTTTAAATCGCGTCTTGTATAAGTCCTCTATAAGGGAATGGTTCCCGAGGCATGTGAAGAGATTCGAACTCAGAATCCTCTTATGGTAAAAGCCCCTTAATTCTTCGTCGTCGTATGTGTATTAATCTTCCCAATCAATGAGGACCCTCTTATCTATCTATATATATAAAGCACAAAGTTTGTCTGTCTGTCTGTCTGTCTCTCTGTCTGTTATGTATACAAATCTACACCGTTTCACCGATCTGAACCAAAATTTGTATACTTACCCTTTGGAACCCTGCGGGTAACCCTGTCAACTTTAAATTTCGGACAGACCACCCCTTTCCCTGCATTTAGGCCCTTTTGCTAAAATCTACACCGTTTCACCGATCTGAACCAAAATTTGTATACTTACCCTTTGGAACCCTGCGGGTAACACTGTCCACTTAACATTTTGGACAGACCACCCCAATCCCTGCATTTAGGCCCTTTTGTCCAAATCTACACTGTTTCACCGATCAGAACCAAAATTCGTATTCTTACCCTTTGGTACTCTGCGAGTAACACTATCTGCTTGAAATTGCGAACAGACCACTCCAATCCCTGCATTTAGGCCCTTTGGCACAAATCTACATCGTTTCACCGATCTGAACCAAAATTTGTACACCTACCCTTTGGAACACTGTGAGTAACACTGTCTGCTTGAAATTGCGGACAGACCACTCCATTCCCTGCATTTAGGCCCTTTTGCCCAAATCTACACCGCTTCACCGTTCTAAACCAAAATTAGCATATTTACCCTTTGGAACACTGCGACTAACACTGTCTGCTTGAAATTGCGGAGAGGCTACTCCATCCCCTGGATTTATGCCCTTAGGCACAAATCTACACCGTTTCACCGATCTGAACCAAAATTTGTATACTTAACCTTTGGAACCCAGCGGGTAACCCTGTCCGCTTGAAATTTTGGACAGACCACCCTATGCCCTGCATTTAGGCCCTTTTTCACAAATCTACACCGTTTCACCGATCTGAACCAAATTTTGTAAACTTACCCTTTGGAACCCTGCGAGTAACACTGTCCACTTACAATTTCGGACAGACCACCCCATTCCCTGCATTTTGGCCCTTTGGTCCAAATCTACACCGTCTCACCGATCAGAATCAAAATTCGTATTCTTACCCTTTGGTACCCTGCGAGTAACACTGTCTACTTGAAATTGCGGACAGATCACTCCATTCGCCGCATTTAGGCCCTTTGGCCCAAATCTACACCGTTTCACCGATCTCAACCAACATTTGTATACTTACCCTTTGGAACCCTGCGAGTAACACTGCCCACTTAAAATTTCGGACAGACCACTCCATTCCCTGCATTTAGGCCCTTTGGTCCAAATCTACACCGTTTCACCGATTTGAACCAAAATGTGTATACTTACCCTTTGGAACCCTGCGAGTAACACTGTCCACATACAAATTCGGACAGACCACCCCATTCCCTGCATATAGGTCCTTTGGCACAAATCTACACCGTTTCACCGATTAGAACTAACATTCGGATACTTACCCTTTGGTACCCTACGAGAAATACTGTCTGCTTGAAATTGCCGACAGACCACTCCATTCCCTGCATTTAGGCCCTTTGGCCCAAATCTACAACGTTTCACTGATCTCAACCAAAATTTGTATATTTAAGTTACCCTTTGGAACACTGCGACTAACACTGTTGGCTTGAAATTGCGCAGAGCCACTCCCAACCCCTGCATTTAGGCCGTTTGGCACAAATCTGCACCGTTTCGTCGATCTGACTCAAATTTTATAATCTTACCCTTTGGAACCCGACATGTAACACTCTTCACTTTAAATTTCGGACAGACCACACTATTCCCTGCTTTTTGGCTCTTTGGCACAAAACTACACCGTTTCACCGATCTCAAATAATTACCCTTTGGAACTCGACGAGTAACACGGTCCACTCGAAATTTCGGACAGACCACTCCATTCCCCGCATTTAGGCCCTTTGGCACAAATCTACATTGTTCACCGATCGAAAACAAAACGTGTATACTTACCCTTTGGAACCCGATGTGTAACACTGTCCACTTGAAATTTCGGACAGACCACTCCATTCCCTGCATTTAGGCCCTTTGGCACATATCTACATCGTTTCACCGATCTCAACCTAAATTTGTATACTTACCCTTTGCAACCCGACGTGTAACACTGTCCACTTGAAACTTTGGACAGACCACTCCATTCCCTGCATTTAGGCCCTTTGGCAAAAATCTATCCTGTTTCACCGATCTGAACCAAATTTTACCTACTTACCCTTTGGAACCCGACGTGTAACACTATCTAAATGAAATTTCGGATAGACCATTCCATTTACTGCATTTAGGTTCTTTGGCAAAAATCAACATACATTCACCCATCTAAACCAATCTTTATGTAAGTTACTTACCCTTTGCAACCCGACGAGTAACACTGTCTGCTTGAACTTTCGGACAGAGCACCCATTTCCCTGCATTTAGGCTCTTTGGGACAAATCTACACCGTTTCACTGATCTGAACCAAATTGTTTATAATTACCCTTTGGAACCCGACGAGTAGCACTGTCAACATGAAATTTCGGACAGACCAATCTATTCCCTGCATTTAGGCCCTTTGGCACAAATCTACACGGTTTCACCGATCTGAACCAAATTTGGAACCCGATGAGTAACACTGTCCACTTGAAATTTCTGACATACCACTCCATTTCCCTGCATTTAGCTCAGGAATCCCTCGGGGTTGCCAGCTTTCTAACTCACCAGCCATGAGCCCTTGAGGGTGTACCAGAAGTGGTTGGGCTACACACACCCTGCCTCTTTGAGGGCCTTGAGCAGAAGACAGGAGATATTATGAAAAGGAAAAGAAGGCAGACCCCTCGAAGAATGAGGGCATCAGGAAAGATGAGACAACGGCCAATTAAGACGGGAAATTGAAAAACTCCCTAGCCCTCGGATACCCTAATACAGTCGGAGTCGGAAGAGAACAAGAGTTGACGAAGGAAGGCCGACAGGAAAGAGAAGTGAAAGGAGCCCAGCATCAGGAAGTAGAAGCGATGCCAGACTCAGCTGGGATCCCTTGGTCGCCAACCCACGTTCCAAAAGTTGTGAGACCCGGGGGGGGGGGGCAGTTGTGAGAATAGCTTACTGATTCATCGCGAGGTGACTTGAGAGGACTTTCCAGAGCCCACCGTGTTATCTGCTGTCTATGCTGATGCCAACACAGGGCCGTTGCTCAAGCCACTGTGGTGTTGCGAGTGAGTGATTCCCCGGCCAATCTAAATACGGCGGGGGAACCCCGAATTTGTGTCATCATATTTCGTCATCATCTGCGATCATCTCAGGTTCATGCACCTTGGACCCATATTCTTTGCCGAGCAGAACACCATAAGCTCTTTCACTAGACGCTTCGAGTACAGGCCTAAGCCAGAAAATGAGGTTGAGACTTTGGAAGACATCGAAGCTAGACATCTGAATTACCTATATCAGTTTTAAAATTACGCCATGTTCGTTTAGTAGTAATTTTTGCATTACCTTATTATTGTCATCTTAAGTGCAAATGACCTAGATATTACGCGCATCATACCACTAATTACCGCCGCATAAAGTCTTTCTCGACTGTGATTTTTAAAATATTTATTTTTATTACAGTACATTGTGTACATTATTAGTTGAAGTGTCAATTCAATATAGGTAGTAGTTTCCCATCATCCTCATCATAAGGGAAAATGACCTAGATGTTACGCCCATTACACCATTGATCACCACACACAATAAGTCATCCTCGCCTGTGAATTTTGAAATATGTATTTCCATTACGGTAGTTTGTAAGTTTGACGTGTCAATTCAACAGTAGTTTTCATTATCATCCTGATCAAAAGGGCAAATGACCTAGATATTACGCCCTCATTGTCTTTGGGGGCAAATGACCTAGATTTTAAATCCATTATATTTCTAAGGATACTTTGAGACATTATCATCATTCCACCGGGCGAAGCCGGGTACTACTGCTAGTAATTAATAAATGCCAAGGTTACGAAAGTGGTCTATGAACCAAAGAATATTTGTTTGTATGAATACGGTACAGTAAAAGCCCGGTCTCTCCCCAGGACTGAGTATAATGTGAAGGTTTGATTTGAAAGCCTTGAAAAGGAGCTGCTAACATGGGTTAGACAGAGAGTCGCCCAGTCACCCTCCTTGTCATAAATCGCGCCCGAGTATATGGCCTGGCTCTCTTAGAGCGAGGGTGGGCAGAAACCGTCTCGTAAGATGTTGTAAAGACACCGTGAGTGTTTAAAGTTATTAACGACCCGGGCGTTGAACCGAGGTCCTGGTAGATTGATATTTCCGCTTGCCTGTTCAGATCGTAGTTTCTTATGTGATAATGGTCTTATAAGACATAAGAGATAAATAACAATCCCTATTGTAATGTGGTACGGAAGTAGGATTCCACGAGTTAATTGAAGGCAACTAGGTTTCGGGAGTAACTATAGTTTTTTGACTGTGTCAAGTATCTTCATACTCTGGAGTACACATGAAATTTCCTGATTACCTTAATATATTTGTGAAAATAAAGAGAGATGATAACAGCTGAATGTGTGAACATGCCCAAAATATTGAGTTAGATAATTAACGTAAAATTTTAAATGTAATTATACATTTGTTTTGAGGATTAAGAAAATATAAAAGTAGACTTTGAGGTGTATAAAGAGTGACACCATTATTATGTAAAGCATGGAGCCAAAAGAGCTCGGAGTTATATAAAACTTACAGTTGATGCTTTATGGAAGTAAGACTAAGTAGGAATTGTTGGTTTATGTGGAAACCATATGTTTTAATACAATATTTGTTTTATTATATTTGTGATTCCTTGTTCATTTGGAACAAGTAGATGATTATGGGTCAGTAATTAAATTGTTAAAGTGTTTGTAGCGCCATTAATTTTATTAATTAAATGTGTTAAAAATAGGATTTGATTTTGTTGTTATTTTTTCAAGTGTATCCTCTAATTAATCCAAAATATGTGAGTCACAGAGTGGGGGAACTTACCGCTGCCCCGAAAATTCCGAATTGAGCTACGCTGGTATACTGTGATTGGCATATTTCTTGCTAAAAGGGCACACTATATAATTATATGGTGTATTATTCTACTTATTAATAGCTTTTCTAGCACCTTATCCGCTACATTCAAGAGGCTGATAGGTCGAAATTTTGATACATCATCACTAGTTTCTTTTCCTGGCTTTAATATTGGTACAATGCTTGCATGTTTCCACCTTCGTGGAAAACATCCTGTTCTAAGACATCCGTATTATATTGCTGTTAAAAAAATTGGGCAGTAAATTAAATGCCAGACGAAAAATTTGTACAGTAATTCCATTTTATCCTGTCGCTTTGTTCGCATCCATTGAGTTGATTACATTTCGAATTTCTTCTTTCGTAAATGGCCTATCATTAGGTGTGTTAAGTGGTTTATCTGCCTCTTTTCTTGTTTTCATGTGGTGATCATTATCAACACTTTCTTCGTCTATAGGAGCGAACGATTCCATCATTAACTTCATAGTTTCTTCCAAATCTTTAATGTAAATACCGTTAGGTTTACGAAGAGTGGTAATCGTAAGATTTGACTTCATCTTGCCAAATACAATTTTATAAACTGCATTCCATGAATTAGACGATTCGGTTGAAGTACAGTAATTTTTCCATGACTCATATTTTGCTTTTTTGATAGCGTTCTCATACACTCTTTTGCATTCTTTGTAACTGACTTTCCTATTTTCCCTAAGGTTTCCGTCATTTTGTGTTCTTTGATATTTGCGTCTGAGTGCGGAGACTTTTTTTCTCAATATGGAAAAGACAACGTGGAGAAGACTCATTGTAGGGGCAGACCAGTCGCTTGACTGAAAAACATGATGATGATAATGATGATGGTTAGTTCTTGTGACCACCATGGAACTGATTTATGTTCAAAGGGTTTGGATTTGGCATTCAGTTTTGAATGTTTTCCTGCATGCTTTACTAATTGCAGTTTCAAATGCATTTACCATCTTCTCCATGTCAATTTCCGATGTCACAATATCTCTTCTACGATTTTTTTCTTGAAATCAACATATTGGTCTGCTTTAATAATATATCTAGTTCCTTGAAAATTGTACACTGTATTACTGTAATTCTGTTTCAGACTATATTGTAATCAATATGTCATCAGAAAAGCTTTCTTCATCGGAACAGTTCCAATTATGCATCCACATTAACAGGTTCTGATTAATAATTGTCAGGTCGATATTTCTAGACCCGGTGCTTGACTCAAACGTTGTAATTTTAGCGTTGTTGTTCATCAAATGTAAGCTATTACCTAATATGAATTCTTCAAGCAATTTCCCTCTATTATTTGTTAGTTTATCATGCCATGTTTTGGATCTTGCATTACTATCCATGGCCGATATTAGTCCTTTTCCTTTTGTTAGTTTAGCAATTGCCTCGAGTTTATGCAGATCCCTGTTTATGTCATTGTCAATATCTATGTAGATGCTTGCAACTATAAATTTCAATTTTCCATGAGAAAACTCAATTACCACAATGTCTTCCTCTGACAGCTGATTTATTTGAAGAGCAGCAATTTGCTGACTACAGACTACAATTGCAGATCTCTTTACACCATTTCCTGAGGTATAAATTCGATGTCTTTTAGATATTCCAGAGAGTTTGTTTTGAAATACATAAGGTTCTTGTATGAAAACAATGTCTATATCTAGTTGTACGAGGGCAGATCAAAAAAATAAGTTGCACTTCCCAGTTATGGACATTTATTACACCACATATACAACAGCAACACGCCTATAACGACATACAATGGAACGTCACTTTTCCACATAGTTTAGTTAGTTATTGTTGTTTTAAGGGGCGGAACTACGAGGTCATCTGCCCCTTCCACATAGTTTCCAAGGGACTCCAAACATTTCTGCGAACGCACAACCAACTTGTCGATGCCGGATGCATAGAAAGTTCCTCCAGCGTTCTGCAACCACACGGAGACAGCGGCCATCACCTCCTCATTGGTCTGGGAATGTCTACCACCGTTCTGTCTAATGATCGCATTCTCACTGTTGACATTTGTACGGGTCCTGGACGTTGCGGGCCTGCCCTCGCGATATTTTCGGTGATATCCGTGCGTCCGGCTTCGAATTGCTGACACCACTTTACGATCCCTTGCCGGGAAATGGCCCGCTCCCAGCACTAATTTCACGATGAATCTTCATGCAATTCTTCCTTTTGGTCCATAGGAATCGGATTGTCGCACGCACCTCATATTTGGAGTGAACGTCCAGTCGACGCACCATTGCTTTTGGCCGCTATTCACACCATACAAGACGAGACACCACAGCGACCTGCCTAACATATGTGTGGGCACTGTCTGTCCCTTTCTCCGCTGTACCCACGTTTGCGACACACAGCGCGCTGTTGCAACGCGTTAGTGCAACTAACGTTTTGATCCACCTTCGTATGATCAGCTGGTCAAGGTTGTAGGTCGCCGCCTTGCAGTGCTTCAAGTTAATTTGTACATTATTGATTGTTATATCACTGGTATGGTTGGCTCTGACAGTTTCTTTGTAGTTTCGAGTTGCCATTCTAATAGTCAATGTTTTGTTTGTATTTTCTAATAGCAAAATTTAGGCAAGGACAGTTTCTGTCTATGGCTGTGTGATTTCCATTTATTTGATCATCCTTGTGAAACTTGTTCCTCTGTAAGCAGTTGATACATTTCATTTCATAATCGTTAGTTCGGCAATCCTTTACGCTATGACTTCCAGCGCACTTTAAACAAGTATCTTCTCCTCTGCAGTCACGCGCTCTGTGATTGTATCGACAACATTTGAAGCAACGCGTCACTCTTACGTAATCTTCGGCATAGCAGATGACCCATCCAATTTTTAATCTCATATGCAACACCAACTTCCTTATCTGTGAATTTACTTCAACTACCAGATTACGATATTTCGTCTTTGCTGTAAAAATAAATTGAGGTTTCATATCACCATACTTTAAATCTAATTCTGAGTTTTGTGACGTAATGATTTCCTCCGCATTATCTAATGTAACTTCTTCGGGAATGTTATATATAATCAAGTTGGGATTCCTTAGTTTGGGAACTGTTGTTTCCAGCTGTTGGCAACACTTCTCACTGATAGCAGCATTACGTTTCTCCACTTCCTGTTTCTACTATAATTCTTCCGTCCCTCATAGTTTTCATACCATTAGCACCCACTTTTATGCTTGTGGGATTAATACTAGACTTGAGTACACGCTTTATATCTTCCCCTGTTTGACTGGTTTTGGATTGGACCATCAGTTTAAATTGCTTTCCTTTTATATCTTCATTTGTCACCACCGCTGAATACAGTTTTCGCGAGGTACCGCTAGCTGCCGCTGTATGTCCGGTCCCATCATGCAGATGTTGTCACCAGATGGCAGCACCTGTCTCACAGAAGGCCTTGGATTTTTCTTACGCAATTTTGCTATCTCATCTTGAAGTTTCTTAACCTCATTTCCTAGGTCATTATTTTCTGCTTTCACTGATAGAATTTCACTTTCCTGTGCATCTCTACTCGTGCATAGGCTTTCCATAATATATGGCTCCACCTCTAGGTTAACTTTTAAGGTAAATAAACAATATTTTGTTCTGCGATACATAATAAAACAATCCTCTTTTTTGCTACTCCGCTCTTTCATGGCAGCGACTGAGTAATGCTGCACGTATCAGTAAGTTGTGCTGCATAACAACCCAGGCGATATCGATCTTTGTTCTTTAGCTTCCCACATCAGCGTAAGAGTTTCGTTCAGAATGTTTTATAAATCAGGAATGTAATACAGACTGCAGTTCAGACATAAGAAGTTACCTTCGAAAATGCTCGCCTAAACAAAATATATACTGTATATTTATTTTCCAACCATATACTGGTAAGAAAACTCAATTAGTAATAATGATACTAGACCAGCGATGCCCGTTCCATTATTCAGCCATGTCGCCTGAAATCATAAAACGTACCTTCACTCACTCGGCTACGTTGACGTCTACCCACTAGTGGTAGGGATCTACAAATATTGGCATCTTCGTTCGACATTTTAGTTCTTTGGAGTGTTTCGTTCTATTGGAAGTTGTCATCTCTTCTCTTCTTCCCTAGTTCAATTACATATATGACATGACTTGCTTGGCCTGCGATCATGAGATCAATAATTGGACATTCTACAACTTATCCACTGAGGAAGCTTGCTTTGAAGTATCGGTGCAGAAAAGGACACCTTAACACATCCGTAGACAATACTGGAAGGTTTTAGTACCATCAGTACGCCTGCAGTGAGACGTGGGAGATCTGGTAAGCGAATAGAAGCGAGGAAAACTTCAATTTTCATCAAGTGGTCAGAGTTCACGAAAGAGCCAAAATGGTGTTATAAAGCTGCTGACGGCAATATTTTATGGGAGCGAAACCCTCTCGCAGTGTCGACGCCATTGAACTGAACTTCCTTAAACAATGTAGACACGAAATCATATACCAATTTTAAACATTATTTTGCCGTTTAATCGCATACTAAATCAAGTACTTCCATGGAGAACTAACATAACCTATGTTCATAAACTTTGCGGTCCTTATCATCTCAATACTCTCACTTCAAATGTGCGTGTGTGTCCCTAATAAAATCTGAACAACTGGAACGATTATAATGTATGTTTGTCTACCCGTTATTATTTCCATTTCCAACGGCGTCGGGGATGAGATGCGATGGAAGTCAATGTGGCGGATGGTTTTTACAGCCGGATGCCCTTCATGACGCCAACCTCATGAGAGGAATTAATGAGAGCTGAAATGAATGAAGATGGGTAAGGATGTGGAAGGAAGCGGCCGTGGCCTGTCAGAAGGTACCGTCACAACATTTGCCTGGAGTCTAAAAATGGGAAACCACGGAAAACCATTTCAAGGACGGGCGACGGTGGGGCTTGAACCCACGTCTACCGAGGCCACGGAGAGCCTTGCCCATGGCCTAGCGCTGCGCATTAGCGAGCGTAGCTACTCCTGTCTGTCCTGGAACGATTACAATAGAACTCTGTAATCTCCGAAACTGCTACCGATATCACCCTAACATGTTGTATGGTGAACTGATAGATAATACTAAGCTAAGTTCACCCATTGGACTTTTAAAAACCTGTTATGCACAAAACCAACATGGCGGCCAAGAAAATTAAAATAGTTAAATAGAATTTTCTCACGATTTAATCATCCGAGAGCAGTGAAACTTGGTACAGTAAATGATTACACAATATTTAATCTTCAGCTATTTAATTTAATTCAATTCTGTCCATAAACTCAAGATGACAGCAGTGCGAGATGTTGAAATGAAGTTTATGTTCGACCCTCACTATTACGTGTCATAAAACGGTGTCATAATGATGGTCATTATAACACTTATTTTCATTATGATACAGTTTCTCCAGCCAATCAGAGCTCGTTCATTGACCAATTAGGTAACGATACCTTCGCGCATGCGCTCAAAATCCAACATGTCGGACATAAACACAACATCGAACTATAATAAATTACCGACATGGAATACGCACCGACCATATGTTCGCGTAAATAAACTGGCGATTATGAAACAAGAAATAGCACTGTACCTTAAAATCGCCAACACTAATTTCTACACAGCGCATTCAAACGACTCCGGTGACAATATTACTGAGGGACGGCAGATGTAAACATATGGCTTGCGTATGGCATTGCAAGCACACAGCGCATGCGTCGGCCGTTCAAAGATCTTGAAAGACAGAGAGATGTCTCGCGCTCGCTCTCCGATAACAAAATTCTTGTGGCTGACTCTCAACAGATATTTAGGAATATTTATGTTAAAACATATAATAAAATTATAATTATCGTCGAACATAAACAGTCGTATGCAACTCGCCTATAATGGTAATTAAGACATTCGTATGGAAATTATAAAACTCGCATACGCTCGTTTTATAAAAAATACTCGTGTCTTAATTATAGCCATTATAGGCTCGTTGCATAATGTACTATTTTATGTTTGGGTCCTAATCATGATATCGATATGAACGTTTGAATCATGTACCAACGAAATAATCTTCATCTACTGGTACATAACTCTATGGCCTACATATAGAACAATCCAACATGGCGATCATCCAAAAAAATTCACCAGCTCACAATATCTACGAATCTATTACAGAAATCAAACTGAATTTTTGTATGTTCATAGAGGCCATTAAAATAAATTCCTTAACCTGATGAGCACAAAACCAACATGGCGGTGAAACAAAATTTAAATATTTAAATTGATTTCTTTTCTCGTGATTTAACTGTCCGAGCGCTGTGAAACATAGCACGGTATATCTTCATACGAGGCTTAATATATTGGCATCTAATTTAATTATTTTTCAGACAACTTAAAAATGGTGGCTGTGCAAAATGTTTAAATCATATTTTTAGCATATTTTCATTTATGAAAAATAGACTTTGAGACAACTTTCTTCCGTGTGTGTGTTTGTGTGTGTTTTGAGCTAGCTGGACCATTTTTTCAAATATCATTTGTGAATTTGTTAATGTACATAGCTCAATCGGACATTTACATCCTGTTTCCTTCAGGACCAGTCACTTCCAATGTGTGTGTCCCCTAATAACTTCTAAACGGCTGAAGCGATTTCAATTAAACTCGGCAAGGTCATAGTACTACCTTCGCCGACCCTGACCGTGCCCTTCAATTTTTTTACGTCTTACTAATCTAACATGGCGGCTGTGCGAAATATTTCACCAGCATTCTATATCTCCGAAACTATTACTGATATCACCCTGAAATTTTGTTCGGTAATAAAGGTCACTACTAAATGTTCACCTATATCACTTTCAAAACCTGTTAATTACAGAACGAACATGGTGGCCAAGCGAATTTGAAACATGTAAATAGACTTATCTCGCGATTTAACCATCCGAACGCAGTGAAACTTGCTACAGCAAACGACTATACAAATCGCAATGCACTGACTTTTAATTTAGTTCAATTGTTTACATAATCTCAAGATGGCGGCTGTGCGATATTTTAAAATTAAGTTTTTATTTATTGTCTTCTAATCATGCGATCGAAATCAACGTTTGAATAATGAACGAACACAATAATATTCACCGTACATAACTCTTTGGTCTACATACATAAACATCCAACATGGCGAGCATCCGAAGTATTTAGATGGTTCTCATTATCTATTAATCTATGACAGCAATCAAACAGAAATTTTGTATGTGTATTGTACCCGATACCTAGTTGAGGCTATCGGCTACGCCAGCTGACATTGAGCCGTAGTTGAGATTTATGGGAAAAATTGTAAAGATAGCGCTCAGATCGAGTCGAGAGGAATGTTAGGAAATGACGTAGAACGCCAAGGATTAAGAAGGCACTGCCAGTCAAGCAGATGGAATTATGGGAGGAATATTGCAGTTTTATTAAGATCTATATGGAACAGTGTATTTAATCATCTCAGAAGAGAAGAAATGTCAAGCATTATATATGGTAATAACTTGAAGAAAGACAGATAACCCCTTAAGTTATTGTATAACTTAATAGCCGAGATGATGGTGGTCGAGATTATACTTGTGACGCATGACCACAGAAGGTGGGGGAGCATCACGTGACAGCGCCAGGTAGGAGCTGGTCAACACAGTCTAGAGACAGCAGTCGAGTTGAGTCAGCAGGGCTGAGTAGAACACATGCGCAGAGAGTACGGCAAAGTTGAGCGGTGCACAGCACTTGTTACGTGGAGTGAAAGCGACAGTATTACTTCACCAAGCAGAGAGCGGAAGTAGGTCAGTGAGTCAAGGCAAGCAACCCACGGTAGGCGGCATGAGGACCGGTTACGAGGCAAGCTGTACAAGCCGTGTAAGCAGGAGAAAAGCCGGGGTTTAGAACAGCATTATAATACGAGATTAAGAACTTTATTTCGAGCTGCATTTTGTAACGCAGAACAGTACAGCAAAGCGGTGTGGCGAGGCCGGCTTTAAGCGTAGATCATTCTGGAACAGTGCAGTAGAACCGAGCGTGCTAGTTCCTACTTTTATACGCAGGCAACATTAAAGAAGCTGAACTTCATTTCAACATTCAGTTACAACATTGAGTTGGGACTTGTATTCAGTAACAGAATTGTGCAGGCAGATAGTTATAATATACTGCAATCGTGAACTTCAAATGAACTTAGATATTCAAATGACATTACGACTATGCATTTCATAACTGAACATGTAGAGCGACCATGGGGTCAAACCAACATTAACGCTTTTAAGGCAAACGAAATGTTACAAATATATGCACTTATGAACATTGGCACGTGCATTAATACAATTCTTTTTCATGAATTATCATAAAATATCGAGTACGAACACAGCTACAGGGTGTTTCAAAAACTTATACACTCTCATAAATAAAATTTATTTTCTGCAAGTGAGACTTAACCGCTGTGGAGATTGAACTTTTAACAAGCAAAGCGAACATTGTATGGGACAGTGGCGTAACATTGAAGAAGAATATGGGGTACGCTGCTTTTATGAACTTTTACGTAAGAATTTGGACAGTGTCCGCTATGGATAACATGCAGTTCATCATGTCGGAGTAAACGAAGACAGAGACGCGATGGCACCACGGAGCGATGGATTCGGTTCCTGAAGAAGAGGAGGTCTAACAGCTGATTCACTTGGGATATGAAGGCAATCGTTATTGCGTGGGTGATACGATATTCCCGTCGATCTTTCGAGAAATTTATTACACACGAGAATAATCGACGATCTTTGAAATATAACAGCTGATATGAGAAGGTACTGTAAGAGTTATGACTTTCTGATATGATTTTTCCATGAACACTGGGCATACTTGTATATTATTTCTAGTAGGAGTTCTACGATTATTTAGACATGGCTTAGACATTATTTGCTCCAAATTTTGCTGGAATATGGCGTTACCATATGATATGGCAGGCACCATTATACGAAGTTCTCACAATTGGTTGGCTTTATTAAGCAGATGTTTGGTCTTTTAGACATTTTCCAGTAAGGATAGTTTTCTTGGATAGTTATTTTTTTGTGGCGAGTATTTCGAACTCGTGATCTGCAATTGGATTATTTAAATTACTTCGTCAGTTCATTGCATACTAGCGAGTGTGTATTATTCATCAGTAGGGATTTTTTCCATTGGATTGTTTGGAGATATTAAGATGTTATTCACTCAAGTGAATGAATATCGCTTTTATGTGACAACTAGAGACTTGTTGATTCCAATCTGGTACATTCACTCATTAGACGACGAGATGGGGCCTTTCGCTTTAGGCGATTGCGTGGTGGTACACATCTTTACCCATCGCTCAGGGCATTATCATGATAGACAACGGGGCAAGGCCTTTCGTATTTATACGATTGTGTGGTGGTACTCATCTTTACTTGCCATTGAGGAACTCATTTTTATCATCCGAGTGTACTTGAGATTGTAAGAGGATCAAACAAGAAACTACTAGTCACATATCAGTCGAATTTTGTTAAATAAATTAAAAATAAATGTCAGCAGGGTTACATTTTGTAATTCTTGTTTGCCAATCCAATATTTTGTTGCTTTACTCTTTTGAGAGTACTTTCAATTTAACAGCTGATACAGCTGATGCTTTTGATAATTTTTATGATTGAGTTTAATACCTTTGAGAAGGATTTAAAGTAATTGAATCTTGTAAGATGAATCATTAATGGTCAGATTTATTTTAAGGCAGATCAGTATTGCATATTTTGATGTGAGAGATTATAGCACATTGGTGTTTTTCTGTGAAGTGAATTATGAGAATTTTAAGAGAATGTATGCTATTTGAAAGCAGATCTTGAATTTGATTACGATTACTAAGGTAATATTTTTCCTAATTGTTTAAGAAGTTGTCTAGATGTGATCAGATTAATTACAGTTATTGGAGATTGTGTGCGTTGATAATTTGAAGCCAGTTATATGTTTTTGTAGATCATGCAACGTGATTAAGTGAAGTTTGTGATAGGCATTTTGTGGAAGTTGCCAAGTGGAAGTTGCAATATTGCTAATGTATTTTGAAGCAGACGTGAGGTTGTCGAACCCAGTCTAGCATAATTTTGAGATTCATGCTGTGCGCTGAATATTTATGGAGTTTTTTGGAATAATTGTGGTATTCAAATGTGATATTTGATAAAGTGAGAATATATAATGTAGTTGTGAATAGTGAGATCCAACGTGATTTTGTGAAGGCAATAATAATTTTTGGCATGATAATTAATAGGAGATATAACTTGGAAGTGATAAAACTGTAAGACAAAGTTCTATAACCCTTATTAAACAATTTGTTAGGAAATTAAACAAATAAATAATGTTGATAATGCAAGATTTTCTGATAATAATAATTAATGAAATAATAATCTGAAATTTAAGCATATTAATGATCTGACCGGATGAAATAAAAATCAGAATGACTAGATGAAATAATAAAAATCTAAATAACCAGATGAATAAAATTTAAATAAGTTGATAAATTAAATTTTGGAATAAATCAATGAATTAAATAAATGGATGAATTAAAGGTTGAATAAATAAGCTGATTTAAATAAATTAATAGATGATTAAATAGATGATGAATAACTGAATAATTTAATTTAATTTAATATCGTATGGCCTCGGGTGCCTGGTGCAAGCTTTGTAATTTGACACCCAGAGGGTAGCTTGCATGTCGAATTCCATTGCTCCTTGATGAAAGTCAAGGAGGTTAGATAATAGATATCTAAGCTCCTTGAACATTATAGCACTTTCTAGTAGAGAAATTAGGAACTTTGTGTTGGCGGAAACTCCCGAGATTAATTTTTCCATTATGAACTCGGCCTACTGAATTCAAATGGGTTCTTTGACATGCCAACATCGTATGACATGCGTATCGTATTTTTGCCGCCTTTCAAAAATCACTTACCACGGCCAGGGGCGAACCTGCAATCTTGGGGTTAGTAGACCGACACGCTATCCACTCACCCACCGTGGCAAGCTAATAACTGAATTAAAAGGTGATAATTAATTAAAGAAGCTGATGATTAATACATTTAAATGGATTTAAATAAATTTAATTGAGAGATTTGATTTGAATGATTTGAAGAATTGCAATTTGAATTAAACAATTTATATTGATGATTTAAGATGATTTAATCTGAAGGAGATGATGAAATGAGAGTGTGTGAATAATTAGAAAGTATAATGAAGTGATGATTATAATATTCATTTAAATGATTTGATGATAATGAATTATTATTCTGACTTGAATATATTGAATTTTGAGATGAGAACTAAAGTGAGAAATATTTAATTTTGATGATGATGATGATTATAACCAATGAGTAATGGATTTTCTGTGATTCACAAACAAGCAATTATTAATGACAGTGTAAATAGTGTAAATTAATTATTCAATGTTTAGGAGCAATTTACTAACATATTCAGCATTTGAATAATGCCATGCAAGCCATAAATTATGTGATATTTAAATATGTGATTAGAATATATGTGTTTAGACAGATTAATTAATATTTTTACATCCACATTCATGATGTTAATTTAAAGAGAAGTTAGGTCTCAGTTATCACGAATGTCAGTGACGTAAAGACATAGTGCTACGGTGATCCTGAGAACCCAAGAGAACTTTAGAAATTTTTCCTATTTTATGTGGATTAAATACAATTTGAGTAGAATAGAGATGGTTCGATTTTCTGGACAATGAAAATTTAACGTTGGCATTCGACCATGCTCTCAGGTAGGATGAGTGTTTAATATGTCTGTCTGACTATCAAAGTTGAATAAATTTGTTTTTATCTTAGTTGTGATCTGATGATGATGTGCTTTTCCTATTTCTTTCCTTGTTTTAATTAAGGCTTAACCAGGAAGGATGTGGTTTGCTAGGGATTCAGTTGATGGCGCCCATTTATATTTGTAATTTTTATTAAATTTAAACCAGTAACGACCCTGGAGATACTTTATCTCGTGTTACCCTCTGCTTTTGTGATTTTTCAACTGAATTTCCGACACATTCCTTATTTGACTAGATGTTCATTTAACTCCGCTCTGTCCTGGAAATCCAGGAATGCGATGTAATAGCAGATGGGTCATCGCATCCCCAGGACGAACGGGTACAGTATAGAGACTATAAATATAAGTTCACCTATGGGAAGTTCAATAACCTGATGAGCACAATTCCAACATGGCGGCGGTGGGAAAGTTAAATATTCAAATTGACGTTTCTCGCGATTTAACCATACGAGCGCATTGAAACTTGGTACGGCAAATGCTTGTATACATTTTAATCCACTGTCATCTAATTGATTTAAAGTATTTTCATAACAACAAGATGGCGGCGGAGCGAAATTTTAAAGTCTCGTTTTTATTTCTTGTGTCCTAATCATGCGATTGAAGTTTGAATAAAACACCTACCCAAAAATTTTAATGTAATAGTACATACCTCTGAGGCTTGTGTGCAAAAATCCAACATGGTGACCATCCGAAATATTTAGACGGTTCTCAATATCTACGAATCTATTACAGCAGTCGAACTGAAATTTGTTATATTGATAGAGGCAATTAACATAAGTGGTATATATGAAAAAAGGCTTGTTGTTGCTTGAATTCTTTTCAAGTGATTGAAGAGAAAATTCATATGATGTGCTATTATAATAATCATAATTCTGTAGCTTCTCTTACTCTTCAAAAATCTTAAAAGCCGTGCATTTGGCGTTCCTTAAAATAAACTCCCGTGACTCGTTATAGAAAGATACCATCTCGCTGGTGAAATCTTAATCACCGATACTGAAAGTTATACAGTATTGTAGCACATAATTTCTCAATGTAATGGTGTTGGTGGAAACATTGGTCGTGTACCGAAAGGTGTTTACTGTAGTTCATCACATGGAATTATTTTTAACAGGCGGGAGAATTTTTAATGGAAAAGACCAGTAGGATTTATGTAAATAGGCTATTTACTTATCCACGGAGCTACTTGTATTGTTGTAAACATGATGGAAGCTGAAAATATTGCTCTCTTTTATTTTCATGTAGTGAATTCCAACATGACGGAAAACCCGGTAGAAAGACGCAAGTTCCTTACACAGAGTTTACCACCTTCAAAACAAATCAACACTGAAACCAGGTCAACAATGCCAATACGAATGACTTATTTGACGGACATTAAAAATTCAAAGATAATAGTACATCAAAATCAACGGAATTTAAGCATTACACCTATGGATGTGGCATAATAATCCTAATTCTCGCATGCGAAACGTCGCACAGAGAGTAGCCTATATTATTATTTGTGTTAGCATCACTCTGAAACTTGTTTGTACTTATTGTACCATGTACTGCAATTGCGGCTAACTGCGTTTAAGAAACACCACATTCATATTTCAATATGGAAATTATGGACATTTTGCCATATTGGATCAAGCTTGTATCAAGCAATGATGACAACTTTACTTCACCGCAATCCCCTGTAGCGAGGTTAGACGACTGTCTGGCCGAAATTTACTGATGTACTAAAATTGGCGATACAAAAGCTATTGGTCTCTACTTGGTTAGACGACGGTCTGGACGAAACCATTGGTCGCTACTAGGTCGCACAACGATCTGGACGAAACCATTGATCGCTACTAGGTTAGACGACTATCTGGACGAAACCATTGGTCGCTACTAGGTTAGACGACTGTCCGGACGAAGCCATTGGTCGCTACTAGGTTAGTCGAATGTCTGGACGAAATAATTGGTCACTACTGGGTTAGACGACTGTCTGGACGAAACCATTGGTCACTACTAGGTTAGATGACTGTCTGGACGTAACCATTGATCACTACTAGGTTAGACGACTGTCTTGACGAAACCATTGGTTGCTTCTAGGTTAGACGACTGTTTGGACGAAACCATTGGTCGCTACTAAGTTAGACAACGGTCTGGATGAAACCATTGGCCGTTACTAGGTTAGACGACTGTCTGGACGAAATCATTGGTTGCTACTAGGTTATACGACTGTATGGACGGAATCATTGGTCGCTACTAGGTTAGACGGCTGTTTGGACGAAATAATTGGTCGCTACTAGGTTAGACGACTGTCTGAACGAAACCATTGGTCGCTACTAGGTTAGACAACAGTCTGGATGAAACCATTGGTCGCTATTGGGTTAGACGACTGTCTGGATGAAACCAGCTACATGGTTAGACGACGGTCAGGACTAAGCCATTGGTCGCTACTATTTTAGACGACTGTCTGGACGAAACCATTCGTCGCTACTAGGTTAGACGACTGTCTGAACGAAACCATTGGTCGCTTCTAGGTTAGACAACGGTCTGTACGAAACCATTGGTCGCTACTAGGTTAGACGACTGTCTGGACGAAACCATTGGTCGCTACTAGGTTAGACGACTGTCTGAACGAAACCATTGGTCGCTACTAGGTTAGACGACTGTCTGAACGAAACCATTGGTCGCTACTAGGTTAGACGACTGTCTGAACGAAACCAATGGTCGCTACTAGGTTAGACAACGGTCTGGACGAAACCATTAGTCGCTACTAGGTTAGACGACTGTCTGAACGAAACCATTGGTCGCTACTAGGTTAGACGACTGTCTGGACGAGACCAGCTACATGGTTAGACGACGGTCTGGACGAAACCATTGATCACCACTTGGTTAAATGGAACTGGACGAAAATGAGTGATTGTACCACAAGCAAGGGGTCTGGGGCGTATGCCCCAGATTATGTTTGCGTTTTTATATAAAGCCTTATTCCTCGTTCACCATTGCATTTCCATATTTTGAACTAAGCGACAAAACAATCGCCAAACAATAATGTTGGCACTGCTGAAAAATTTCAATAACACCCTCTAGCGATAAAATGTTCAACTCCTGTATATTACTCACATTACATATTCCTATAGAAAAAAAATCCGGATTTTCATGGCACGAGCCACGGTACACTGCACGAGTTCCAATCGAATTATCTCACTTCGCGTGAAGAAATAGAACTTATTCGAAATGAATGTATAATATATAAAGTCATAAATATCTCCGGGATGTAAAAGATCAAATGCAGTGCTGACTACTGTATATTTGAGATTTTAAATCCCCCACCAATGAGGCGTCTATGCTAAATAATTGCAGCTTAGTTTCTTTGGACGGGTGGGGATGCAGATGACTTGGCAGTTCCACTCCTCAAAACAACAATAAAATGTTAATCGGTTTTACTATAATCATAATAATAATAGCCCAATAATAATAATTATAATGTTATTGGTATACCGAACCCTTAAATATAATGCATATTAAGTCTTCAAATATTTTATTTCTTCACCTCTGATATAGTCCAGTTGAGGAAACTGATGGTCATATTTTGTAATAGTAGTCTGTCTGGGTGAACAAAGTATCTTGTCACTGTCGCCAGCTATAACAACGGCCAGGCTAAATTTTACCAATTCTAAGAAAGGGGGAAGGCAGATGCGAGATGAAAGTCCGTTGCTTATTTCAAACGAGAGGTCAGTTGATTTTCCTTGTCTTGAAGAGGAAAGAGAGAGAGAGCGCCGAGTCCAAGTAAGGACAGAGCTAATGACCGACGTCATATAGTGGGAGGAGTCAACCAGCTAAGTGTTTCAAATTATTTGAATGAACAACCAATAACATCATGGTGATATTTTTCGGCAGGAAGGATATTTGCCCACGAATTCAAGAAATGTGTGTCGCCACGATGCGAATTTTTTCACGCGAGTGTCATTCGAAAGTGCTAATGTTTACGAGTTGATTGAGATGTGTCCGAAGTCTGTGTGACAATTATTAAGAATTATTGCGGAGCGATGTTCCCCTTCCACCAAGTTTTGTGAGAAAACATATAAATACGACGGTCTGTGAACAGACGCTACACTTGATATTGTGAAGCCACGTTTGATTTATAAATCTGACACGTTTATAGGGTGAAACTCTGTCCGAGGACGAGGCACTCTGGCACTTATACATTTTGCGAGTCCGATGGTAGCACTTAGGATTTGCAAGTTTAAATGTGTTGTGTGTCGCGCATCATATGTTGTGATAATTACTGTGTATTTAGGGAAAGTCTTCGGTACTGCATCGAACTGTATAAGTGAATTAAGTAGCTTATTACGCAGTCTAGCTAGTCACCTAATTATAATAATAATAATAACATTTTCCTACAGCAAGATGTTCGCCCACGAGATGGAAGATCTGGACAGTGTTATTTCGTCTGCCATGATGATTAGTATGATGGGTCAAGTCATCGGATGGACGATGGCGGGGTTGTCGTCAAGGCACAGGGCAAAGGAGAAAGTGCTGAGTACATAATTCAATTTACTTAAATTTTGGACGGGGCGGCATCACGCGCAATGTTGGGAAATTTGTTTGTAAATAATTTTTGATTTGCTGTGTTTTAAATGTAAATTCTTTTCCCTGACATAATTATTTTTCTTAGCATCACGTGACAATTTGTTGTAAATATTAGATTTGTGTTTTCTTTTGGCTTTTGCAATTCGCTTGTTTTATTAGAGTGCCTGTTCTCATGTCGCCTTGCGCGCATGAGGGCATGGGACTAGTGAGATTATTTACGGCTGAAATGTTGTTGTGTTTGGTGCAACGTTCAGGTCATTAGTCTTGTTTTTGTAATCTATTCTTGGTCTGAAGTACGAGAGGGGGTCATTTGGTCAAGCCTTATGAGGTGTGTGTGCTATGTATGAAGTCTTCGATAGTGAGCAGGTATGGACGTGAGATCCAGTACCCTTGCTACTATATTTTCCAGCTTACGTGACCTGTGGGGCGTATTTGCTAATGCTTGAATCTTGATATCCCAAGGGGGGATTTTCAAGAATATGATGGTATTGATTTATTATATCTCGCGATCTCAGGGAGCCAAGTGAGGCTAACTTCGAGAATCCAGGCCAGAGGCTTGGTATTTTTGTCTGCACACACTAAAAGCACAGTTAGGGAGAGCTTGAGCGACCCCAGTACTCAGATCTGAAATGTTGATAAGCAGTAGCGCGCGTGCTTTGCATTCTTCGTTGATAAATTAGTTAAATGTCTTGCCTGATAAATTATAATATTTTGAATTAAGTGGGAAGCTATTCATGCCATTAATCTAACTATTTTCCGACCGTATTTATCGAATTGTAATATTTTGTTTATTCGCCTGCTAAGGCATGTTCTTATTTTTGCGGTTGTTGCTTGGCTAGTTTCCGGCCAAGATTTTATAAATGTCACTTTAAGGTTGCAGACGACAAACCATATGTTCTTGCATGTAACGTGATTGCCTTGTGTTATTTTGTAGAGCTGTAAGACCGCTTAGTTGGGATGCTGATAATTGTAAATATACAATTCGTGTATTATTGATTGTTTATAAAAGGGTTAGACTATGTCAGTTTGTTTATTTTAGTATTAGCCATTTCGTGTGTATTCCCATAATTGTCGTGATTTCCAACCCACAGAACGGGAATTCATGACTTAATAGAATGGTCGAACGGGAATGAATTCTCGTCTAGTACTCATTTACTTTAGTTGTCCCACAGCGCACACAACACATAAACATGTTTCTTTGTATTTTGTATTTTTTATTTTATTCAGTGTAAATGTCTCTTGAGGTGACATTTCGGTTCACCTTGTGCTTTACAGCTGTCTAAGCTGATGTGTTTTGATTTAGTTATTTTTGAGGATTGACGTTTTGAGTCTGTCATTTGTTTTGATGGCTAACACGGTTTGACGGCACTCTGGTGACAAGTATGTGCGGGAATTTCCGAATCCTTGGCTGATTTGTTTACATAGTGTCGGATACCTGGAAGTCGCATATGGGCTACTGGGTTACTTGCATGCCACTTGAGGCAGGCACATGACTCATGGTTACACATAAGGGTGGAATTAATTTATTGTCTTGCCAGATAATTCTGAATGAAATTGTTATTTGTTTTAACCTATCATGTAAATTATTTGTAATTATAAGTTCACCTATGAATCCTGGAAAATGTAAGAAGCTCGTTTCTACTCATACTACTTTTTATGGACCGATCATGACCCCGAATCTAATTCTTGTGTAGTGCTTCTTTTTCTAAGGGTACAATACGTCCCTTTTAAATACTGCTAAGGGGTGGATGACCTCGTAGTTCCACCCCATTAAACAACAATAGGTAACATAAATAACTAATTACTGCTACATTTAAGAACGTGGGTGTGCCGGAATTTTGCCTCGAAGGGGATCTTAAACGTGCCAGTAAATCTACTGACACGGCTCCCTCGCAATTAAACACTCTCAAATGCCAACTGTCTGTGACCAGGATTCAATCCTGCAACTTTCAGTTTTATTGTACTCCTGTATTTAGAATAATGCTTTGATGCACCATTTCAATGAAATTTAAAGTAGTATAAAATAAGGATTGAATCTAAATAAGAACATTATTCTCACTGCATTTCCGCGTTTAACGCCCTGTGTGTTTAATCTCCTAATGCTATGTATTCTCGCAGGGTGGGCGATGATTGAATGCAGTGAGCTCTCAGCTGCAATCTACTTTGTTCTGAGAACGAACATACTTCTTACAGAATAAACTGTTCCAACATTGCTGAAGTTTTGTATCGACTTCCTTGTGTGCTACTGAAAGCTTTAGGCTATCTTTGTTATGTGCTGGTTATATGAACTAGCAATCCACCCCGGTTTCGCCTGGTATTTTTAACGGTTTAACTAGCGTAAGCTTAAAAGGCGTATTTTTAGACTATTTTCAATTTTGAAAAAACAAAAATAGTCTTATGAGATCACCTATTGTCCGTGTGTGTGTGCGTGTGTGTGTGTTTGTGTGTGTGAGGTGTGTGTGTGTCCCTAATAAAATCTAAACGGCTGGAGCGATTTCAGTGAAACTCGGTAAGTTCATAGCACTATTCCCGGCGACCTCGACCGTGCCCTTCAAGTGTTGTTACGTCTCACCAATCCAACATGGCGGCTGTGCGAAATATTTCACTAGCATTCAATATCTCCGAAACTATTACCGATATCACCCTGAAATTGTGTACGGTGATAAAGGGCACTACTAGAAGTTCACCTATGAGACGTTCAAAAACCTGGTGACTACAAAACCATCATGGCGGTCAAGCGAATTTGAGACTTTTAAATAGACTTTTCTCGTGATTTAACTTTCCAAACGTAATGAAACTTGGTACAGCAAATTTTTATACACATTGCAATGCACTAGAGTCTAATTTAGTTCAATTGTTTACATAACCTCAAAATGGCGGCTTTGCGAAATATTTCACTGACATTCTATATCTCCGAAACTTCTTTCCAATGTGAATACAACTTAAACCAGACTTTCAGTTTTCATTGTAGAAAAAGATATTGTAATTTGATGATAATAGTTGATGTTAAAGGGCCTAACATGGAGGCTATAGGCCTCTTAATTCTTTGGGATGAAAATGAAGAATGATGATAAAATGAACACTAGAACTAAAAATAACTACAACTTACAACCAAATTACGGATTAGGAGAACAAAAGGACAAAAAGGAAGGAATAAGGGAAATAAAATGCGGGTAAATGAAATGCTCTCAACCCTCAAAAAATGAGAATTGACGGATTTGGTAAGGTGTGCCATGAAAGGCAGATAGGAAGAGAAATAGGAGAGAGACCACCCCAGAATCACTGGAAAAAGGGAAAAAAACAGATCCAGCTCAGGAATTCTCCCAAACTCAACAGCCGTGAGCCCTTGAGGGTGTAGCACCTCCAGTGGTGGGGCTACACACACCCTGCCTCCTTTATGACCTCGTGCAGAAGGGAGCAGATATGGTGAAAAGATGCACCGTACGGTTGATTCCGTAGTTAATTGGATATCATCGTAGGTATCACAGGCAAATAAGTCCCTATCATGTGCGTTACTAGCATTGGTCAAGTACTAACCCGGAATTTGCCTGGACAGTGTAGAAAAACCACACTCAGGATAGGTTCGAACCTACGAAGTCTGGACTTGCTACAGCTGCCCTCGCAACCGTGGTGCGCGATTAAACGATCACAACTACGGTGCGGGACTCTCAAAATGACGACTTCACACAACAGACGAAGGAGTCTTTGTGTCCGGAACAAAGTTATCGCCGGAAATCACGTAACACAATCATCTCACCTAACTCTGTCTCACGTAAACTCGGGAAATGAAAGCTCACCTCCTGTGGGGGAGCAAGAGTTGTGTTGAATGCGACATCTACCATCGGTACTTGCAACTGGTTATGTAATGCCATTGTAGATATATTTTGTTCTCTTTGATAATAGCTCTAAACTGCCTGTTCATTTAACACAAGACCAGACATGTTGCAGCACTATTTTCACTGCCAGCTGGATCGCATCCCTCCTGGCTGCTTTAAACTGCCTGCCGATTCAACACACAGACGCGTTCAGGATGTTTTCACAGTAGCGCTTCATTCGTATTCACGTCTTTTTCCAGAACTAGCACTGACGTTATTTCATTTCTTACTACCGTCTATTTGAGTCGTTGGACTTTGCTACACCCATAAAATATTAAACAATAGACAAATCATTTTCTAAATGAAACATTGTGTTAACCTGAAGTAAGTTATCGCATTTATTAAATTGATATTCATTCAATGTCATTTAAATTAGAATTGCATAATGATTTGAATATATTTGTAATCTGAGTTACATTTATAATTATTATATTTGTTTTTTCCATTGCTTTATTTTTAGACACCATATACTTTGAGCTAACCTCTTTGCTTTCCACTACGAAGCGTTACTTGAAGCCGTTTGATTAGAATGGCTTATGGATCTTTAAGCATACAGTCTCTTGATTAATTATACACGGATTGGTGAAGTATTGATATTCCATGTCTGCCATTTCAAGCTTTTGACCTATCTTACGAAATACTTTAGGGGCTAAAGAAGAAGCCCAATGTGTTCTCAAACAATGCATCTCATTTGACATTATACTGGGATTATACGTTGCTGCATTGCACAGACCAAGGATCATGTATTATGGGGCGCGCACTGGTCGGTGGGTTGGTGGGATCCGGGTCTCGAGCGCGGTTTGTGGTGGAAGCCGGTGGAAACCATGCACCGCTGGTCTATTTATTTAACTTCTCATCTGACAGTGTTTGTGATATTATGATGTATTTATTCCAAATGCACTTTCGTGCGCAATTATACTATTAATTAATTTACTTTAACGAAATGAGATAGATTAGTTTGTTCCTCTGTTTAGGGGCTGCGACATCGCGGTCATGCAGCCCCGTGTACATTGGATGTGTGTAGAATCTGCCTGATAACCGGTGTTAATTGTGATGGCTGTATTATTGTGTGTTATATGTAATTCAGGTAAGGACTACAGACAGTTTTAAGTAGTTCCTACTTTTTCTACCAAATGCTACCGTCAACGACACCTAGCTGCAAACTTGGCTGATAGATACTCCCGCAAAATAGATACTCCCGCAACCAGACGGAGACCGTTGGAACATAATAGCGTTAATCAAATTTTACTTTCACACGAGTGTAGTTAGTGGAACGTTCTTTTACATCACATAAATCTATGTCGTATGACATGGGCCCACCGGCTTTACTTCCCCTCCGAAGGAAGGCATACTGAGGGTTTTTTAATGCTCTTCAAAACTCCGATGACTTCGACCGGGTTTGAACCCGCGACCTTGGGCATAGAAGCTCAGCATGCTACCAAATACGCCACCAAAGCCACCCAATAGGAGATACTAGGCATGTAAATACAGCAATACGATTCCCTTATATGCAGCTATAATAGACTACACACTGCGTTATGTACATGAATAAGCCGTTGCTCATTAATCACACCATTTGTGCGGGGTTATAAATCGCAAGCATATTTGACTCCAGAATGATGACGTTATATTCCTAATATTGAATAATTTAAATAGTGTTTCCTTTCAAAATGGTAGATGCAACAATTTAAAAATGAAAGAGATCTATGTGATCAAGACGTCTAAATTACACCCATTACAAAAATAAAAAATAAAG
Organism: Meconema thalassinum; assembly: GCA_946902985.2. Lineage (NCBI taxonomy): Eukaryota > Metazoa > Arthropoda > Insecta > Orthoptera > Tettigoniidae > Meconema > Meconema thalassinum. The sequence goes on from OX336388.2 coordinate 1,762,849,772, forward strand.
ACTATCAGGAATGTACTGTAATTGTGAGAATAGGTCCTTGAGAATTGTGCATATACAGCCCTTTTTGTTATTGATGCATTCTCTACTACGTTATTGTACTCCACAGTACCTTTCGCCTAGATTTACAGTGAGTTAATATTACACTTGATTAACTTCAGAGTCCAGAAGAACTATGTTTTAAACTCACTTAGGGGCAAAATGAATATACCATGCGTAATATATTGGCATGTATCTTTCTATAATATGTAAATACACCTCTCGGGCAACACCGGGTAAAATAGCTAGTATTTTATATAAGTTAACTCCCAATTTCTTTTAAATCCTCAACTACATTAAAAATAACAAGAAGTTCCGTGAAGAACCAAAGCCTAATTTCATATTTATGCTAATTGCCTCCATCAACATATAAAATTTCAGTTTGATTGCTGTAATAGATTCATAGATATTGAGAACCGTCTAATATTTGGGATGGTCACCATGTTGGATTTTTATATGTAGGTCTTAGGGTTATGTACTGTTACAGTACATTAATATTATTGTGTACGTTTAGTATTCAAACTTCAATCGCATGATTAGAACACAAGAAATAACAAGTAGTTCCGTGAAGAACTAAATAGCCTATTTTCATATATCCTAATAATATTAATTGCCTCCATCAACATACAAATTGTCAGTTTGATTGATAGATTCGTAGACATTGAGAACCGTCTAAATATTTTGGATGGTCACCATGGATTTTTAGCCTATTTTCAATTTCGAAAAAATAGGCCTATGAGCTCACCTTTTGTCCGTGTGTGTGTGTGTGTGTCCTTAATAACTTCTAAACGGCTGGAGCGATTTCAATGAACCTCGGACAGTTCATAGCACTGTAGCACTGTTCAGGACGACCCCGACCGTGCCCTCCAAATTTTGTTACGTCTCACCAATCCAACATGGCAGCTGTGCGAAATATTTCACCAGCATTCAATATCTCCGAGAATATTCCCGATATCATCCTGGACTTTTTTTTGTGGTGATAAAGGGTACTACTAGAAGTTCACGTATGTGATTTTTTAAAAACTGGTAACTACAAAACCAACATGGTGGCCACGCGAATTTGCGGCTTTTAAATAGACGTTTCCCGCGATTTAACCAACCAAACGCTATAAAACTTGGTACACATTGTAATGCACCGACATCTAACTTCGTTCAATTGTTTACATAACCACAAGATGGCGGATGTGCAAAATATTTTACTGGCATTCTATATCTCTGAAACTGTTAGCGGTATCACCCTGATATTTTGTACGGAGATAAAGGGCACTACTGGAAGTTCATCTATAAACTTTCAAAAACCGGTTAGTTACAAAACGAACATGGTGGCCAAGCGAATTTGAAAATTTTAAATCGACCTTACTCGCGACTTAATGTTCCAAACGCAATGAAATCTGGTACATGAAATGTTTATACACATTGTAATGCTCTGGTATCTAATTTCAATTGTTTACATAACCTCAAGATGGCGGCTTTGCGAATTTTAAAATTAAGTTTTTATTTCTTGTGTCGTAATCATGCGATCGAAATGAAAGTTTGAATAATGAAACTACGCAATAATTTTCCTTTAATGGTACATGACTCTATGGCCTATACATTTAACAATCCAACATGGCGACCATCCGAAATATTTAGACGGCTATGTATATCTGCGAATCTATTATCGCAATCAAACTGAATTTTTTATGTTCATAGGGGCTATGAATTTAAGTTCACCTATAGGACTTTAAATAACCTGGTTATCACAAATCCAACATGGTGGCGATGCGAAGTTTAAATATTCACATGGACGTTTCTCGCAATTTAGCCATCCGAGTGCAGTGAAACTTGGTACAGTAAATCTTTATACGAATGTTAATCCAATGGCATCTAATTTATTTCAATTGTTTCCATAACCACAAGATGGCAGCTCTGCGAAATTTTAAAATCTCCTTGTTACTTCTTGTGTCCTAATCATGCGATTGAAGTTTGAAGCTACACGTACACAATGATCTTCGTGTAACAGTAAATAACTCTTGGACCTACATATATAAAATCCAACATGGCGACCATACGAAATATTTAGTCGGTTCTCAATACCTACGAATCTATTACGGCAATCAAACTGAAATTTTGTATGTTGATAGTGGCAGTTAACATAAGTAGGATATATGAAAATAGGCTGTATAGTTCTTCACGGAACTACTTGTATAATATAGGCCTTAGATTGATGTACTATTACATTAAGATTATTGTGTAGGTATTTTATTCAAACTTCAATCGCATGATTAGGACACAAGAAATAAAAACGGGATTTTAAAATTTCGCTCAGCTGCCATCTTGTGGTTATGAAAATAATTTAAATGAACTAGATGCCAGTCAATTAAAATTTGTATAAGCATATACAGTATCAAGTTTCACTGCGCTCGGATGGTTAAAACGTAAGAAAGGTCCATTTGTATATTTAAATTTCGCGTCCCCGCCATGTTGGATTTGTAATCGCCAAGTTATTGAACGTCCCATAGGTGAACGTATGCTTATAACCTCTATACACTTACAAATTTTCAGTTTGATTGCTGTAGTAGATTAATAGATATTGAGAACCGTTGAAATATTTCGGACGGTCGCCATGTTAGAATTTTATATATATATGTTGCGATAGAGTTATGTACTATTAGATGATGATTATTGTGTACGTTCATTATGCAAATGTTGATTTTGATCCCATGATTAGAACACAAGAAATAAAACTTAATTTTCGAAATTCGCACAGCCGTCATCTTGAGGTTACGTAAACAATTGAACTAAATTAGATACCAGTGCATTACAATGTGTATAAACATTTGCTGTGCCAAGTTTCATTGGGTTCGGATCATTAAATCGCGGGAAAAGTCTATTTAAAACTTTCAAATTCGCTTGGCCGCCATGTTTGTTTTGTAGTTAACCTGTTTTTGAAAGTATCATATATGAACTTCTAGTAGTGTCCTTTATCTTCGTACACAATTTCATGGTGATACCGGTAATAATTTCAGAGTGCCGGTGAAATATTTCGCACAGCCGCCATCTTGAGGTTATGTAAACAATTGAACGAAGTTAGATGTCGGTGTATTACAATGTGTATAAAATATTCTGTACCAAGTTTCATTGCGTTTGGTTGGTTAAATCGCGAGAAACGTCTATTTAAAAGTCGCAAATTCGCTTGGCTACCATGTTGGTTTTTTAGTTACCAGGTTTTCAAAAGTTACATAGATGAATTTCTAGTAGTTCTCTTTATCACCGTACAAAATTCCAGGGTGATATCGGTAATAGTTTCGGAGATATTGAATGCTGGTGAAATATTTTGCACAGCCGCCATGTTGGATTGGTGAGTCGTAGTGAAATTTGAAGGGCACGGTCGGGGTCGCCCGGAATAGTGCTATGAACTTACCGAGTTTCATTGAAATCGCACGAGCAGTTTAGAAGTTATTAGTGGGGGCACACAGAAATCCTCACACGCACGCACACACACACACACACACACACAGACAGACACACGGACAAAAGGTGGTCTCATAGGCGTATTTTTTTTCATAAATGAAAATAGGCTAAAATGAGATCTTAAAATTTCGCATAGCTGGCATCTTGTGGTTATGGAAACAATTGAAATAAATTAGATGCCAGTGGATTAACATTTGTATAAGCATTTACTGTACCAAGTTTCACTGCACACGGATGGTTAAATTGCGAGATACGTCCATTTAAATATTTATACTTCGCTAAGCCGCCATGTTGGATATGTAATCACCAGGATATTGAAAGTCCTATAGGTGAACGTATGTCCTAGCCCCTATGAACATAAAAAAAATCAGTTTGATTGCTGTAATAGATTTGTAGATATTGTGAGCCGTCTATATATTTTGGATGGTCGCCATGTTGGATTTTTATATGTATAGGCCATAGAGTTAAGTACCATTAAAGGAAAATCATTGCGTAGGTTCATTATTCAAACTTTCATTTCGATCGCATGATTACGATACATGAAATAAAAACGTAATTTAAAAATTCACACAGCCGCCATTTGATGTTATGTAAACTATAGAACTCAACTTTATGCCATTGCATTACAATGTGGATAAACATTTGTTGTATCAAGTTTCATTGCGTTTGGATGGTTAAATCGCGACAAAAGCCTAATTAAACTTTCAACTTCGCTTAGCCGCCATGTTGGTTTTGTAGTTAACAGGTTTTTGAATATCTCATGGATGACCTTCTAGTAGTGCTCTTTATCTCCGTATAAAATATCAGGGTGATATCAGTAATAGTTTCGGAGATAAAGAATGCCGGTGAAATATTTCCCACAGCCGCCATCATGAGGTTATGTAAACAATTGAACGAAATTAGATGTCAGTGCATTACAATATGTACAAACATATACTGTACCAAGTTTCATTGCGTTTGGTTGGTTAAATCGCGAGAAACGTCTATTTAAAAGTCGCAAATTCGCTTGGCCGCCTTGTTGGGTTTGTAGTTACCAGGTTTTGGAAAGTCTCATAGGTGAACTTCTAATAGGTCCCGTTATCACCGTACAAACATTCAGGGTGATATCGGTAATAATTTCGGAGATATTGAATGCTGGTGAAATATTTTTCACACCCGCCATGTTGGATTGGTAAGACGTAAAAAAATTTGAATGGCGCGGTCGGGGTCGGCTAAAAATAGTGCTATGACCATACAAAGTTTCATTGAAATCGCTCCAGCCGTTTAGACGTTATTAGCGGGGGACACATACACATCCACACATTTGCACACACACACGGACAAAAGGTGATCTCATAAGCCTATTAGCCTACTTTCGATTTTTGCAAAAAATGAAAGTAGACTTATGAGATCAACACAGGGCGAAAAAAGTGTGTCTGTCTGTGTGTGTGTATGTGTGTGTGTGAGTCTGTGTGTGTGTATGTGTGTGTGTGAGTCTGTGTGTGTGTGTGTGAGTGTGTGTACTCTGAATGTCTGTCCCCCCCTATCAATTCGAACACGGTGAATGCGAATTGAACGAAATTTGGTACAAAGGTAGCACTAGCAAAGGACACCTCAGTGTCATGTTTTATATCGCCGCCATCTTTACTAAAACTGAATGGCGGCCACTCAAACGTTCAAAACGTAAAATCAAATAACGACTAACCAAATCATCCAATCTCTACCAAATTTGGTAACAACATACCTTCGTATAGGATGCGTCTTGTGACCAAACTACAAGGTCGTCCGCCATACCATTTCAGGATGGCGGCCGTGCGAATTATGCAAACTTTATAATCCATATCATGGGACCCACCAGTTCCGATTATCGAGCCGAGAATCGTTTTAACTGTTCTAAAGGAAGAGGCACGTACGAAATTAAAAGTTTATTTTGTAATACTATAGTGCAGACGTGATTTTAAAAAGCTCAGCTGATTCATTAATAAGACAAGATGGCAGCGGATATATTGTGCCTGACTTATATTTCACTAATTTGAGTATTGAATGCAATATAGCGTACTGATAAAAAATAAATAAACTTTGTATGAAATGCTTTATATATAAATAATATACTCCAGTGATGAAATCGTTTAGTATAAATCATTATTTGCTAACAAGTTCTATGTAAGTCATTTTAAATAGAACGATATTCGTTGACACAATTAGCTCAGTGGTAGAGCGATAGCCTGTCGCTCAGATTCCTATGGTTCAAACCCGATCAGAGCTAGTTTTATTGCTTGAAATGTTATATGTTTATTGTTTTGTAATGACTCAGATGTTTTAAAATTAAGCGTTATATTGTGCAAATTATGGTGTAAAATATATATTTAATTAAAACATAATTCGCCAGCAGATTTACTCGAGACATCTAGCTGCCAAAAAGGTAACTTCCAGATTTTATTGAAAAGTTTCTTATTCTGGCCGCTAGAATGCACTCGCTCTGTTAGGATTATATTATCGAAAATATCCACATAGTTTGTATACACACGTCTCTGTAGGGTCATGGAAAGATTTGTTAATTCAATTAGGGTTGTGAAAGCCATGCACAACAAGACGTGTAAAGACATGCCTCAACTCAAAGTTGGATGTTGCCCACGGCAGGTCGTAATAATAATAATAATAATGTTATTGGTTTTACATCCCTTTTAACTACTGCTGCTTTTAGAGACACCGGGGTGCCGGAATTTTGGCCCGAAGGGGATCTTTAACGTGCCAGTAAATGTACTGACACGGCTCCCTCGCATTTGTGCACCCTCAAATGCCAGCTGACTGCGCCAGGATACGAACCTGCAACCTAGGGCCCAGCAAGCGAGAACGTTACCGCTGAGCCACGCCGCCAGTCCGGTCGATTATGTCTCCAGATCCATAACATTCTTGATATACTTCTTATCTTTCTTTCTTTCTTCAATGATGGTAGCAGTTTTTATCTAGGTCGTGGCGTTTGGTAGAGGTAAATCGTTTCTAAGGTCTTCAACAAAGAATAGTTCTATTATACTCTTTGATAATAACAACGAGTTATAACTATACTCATACATTTAGGAGAAAGTAGGCTATATGTTCTTTACTGAACATCTTGTTTTTTTCATAAAATGAAAATAGGCCAAAAATGACTGTCGAAAGTCTTGTTCAGACTTCGCTCCCTACCTACTCAATACAAAAATTGAACAGAGATAAAATTCAAAATTTAAACCAACAAGTTGAGGATGAACGAGGTCAGAGGTAAACAACTTGTCGCTGTTGATTCATTTGAGGGATTTAGTACATCATATCATTAGCTCTATTTTCTTGAAGGAGCTGATGACCTAGTAGTTCTACTCTCTTTAAACACCAGTCACCATCACCACCTACATACTTGTAAGTGTGAAGAATTTGTATGATAACCTGTTTGGTTGTGGGGATTTTGTTAATAGGTTTACTTCCAACTGAGATGAAAGTGCCCGAAGCTTAATGTTAGATACCATCGTAGCATTTGTTTCGAGTTGATCTGAGATGCCAATGAAAACCTCTGTTAGAACGGCGGCAAGCACTGAGATTCTCAGATCTCTTCACAATGCTTCTAACCCTCACACCAGGTTTCAAATCCTCTATGGCAGAGCCGGGAATCAAATCCTAGCTGTCTGGTCAGGAAGCTATTCTACAGGGTCTTTCATATAAAGTAAGAACGCCAAGCGGCGGGTTTGTTATCCACTAGTGTGGTGGCCTTGACCGAGCTTGTAGCGAGCCGTGGCCCCCTGCTTTAAGCGTGTGTACAATCCTCTATGAAATATTACCTTATAAAAGTTGCTGGAAGTGAGGTCCTTCCTGGATTATACAGGCATTGTATCTGGTAACCACATTTTGGCTGACGCGAGTGAGTCAGCCACTGCATTTTTTCTGATTTTTTATTTTGTGTTTTTTATTGAGCACTGAACCAGTAGTGTCAAAGTTATTTGCAATTACGTGAATCTGTGCTAGTGAAGGTGGCACTTCATCAGGAAATTGCTGAACAAATGCATCACGTACGCGCCGAGCCGAATCTTAATTAAAATAAATTTTACATACAAAAATACGATGTTGCAATGATAACTGTCTCACCGTGTTAGCAGCTGTGGTTCAGACTGGCGACTGACAACACCTGCACGCTTATTGCAAGGTCAAGTTTGTACAATACTACAGCAGGGGGCCGTGGCGCGTCACAAGCTCCGCGGCTTCAGCAGCGAATGACAAAACTGCCTCACGCCGTTCTTACTTTATATGAAAGACCCTACGTACAGTACCACAACACCATCGAAAGGTAAAATGTATGTCAACTACGGCGTATGGGTGCTTTTAACACTAGTCCACGAGCATTGTCGTAAATACGGCAATAATTCCAAACAGCACTCTTTGGAGCAGAAACATTAAAGTTAATGCGAAAAGGTGACATAAACACAATCATGCTCATGGAAAGAAGATTGGTTCGATGCATCCTTGGCCCAAGGGAAACAGAAACAAATTATAACAGACCACGACCTAACAAGGAAATATACACCCATGTGGAGAACATAATTCACACCATGCGCAAACGACGAATGTCATTTTTTGGGGGGCATTTAAATAGAATGAATAATGACAGGCTAACAAAACAAATTTTTAATAAAATTTTAAACTTAAAGTTCAACCAACGTGGTTTACACAGATCTTAAGGAACCCGACATTGAAATTTGCAGATACATATAATAGGAATTTATTTCGGGACAAAATTCAAACTGTGATCTTCAGGGAGGAACAAGAAAGACAACGAAAGCAGCCTCGGAACATTGAACAGCTCCGAAAACAGAGGTCAGAGAGGATGAAGCGAATGTGGGCAGAGTAAAAAAAAGAAATGTGGCAAGATTCGAAGTATTGATTTCACGTGCTCTGTAATAGTGCTATTCAATAAAATAAATAATAAATAATACGAAACAAAGTTGCAAAACGTCTTGCAAAGCTGCGAAGAGGCTCTTGCCGGGGAAGCATACTGTGCAAGAAGACAAGAAGGCGAGCGAGGAAAAAGCAGTAACTTATTTCGAAAACTGTGCTAATGTAATTGATTACGTCGAAATCGCATGGTTGGGCTTACCGGCCATAACACAGTTCGACTGGCTTCTCGGCACAAGGGTACAAGCTTCCGAACAAGCTGGTGCTAGCAGGGACGTTATCGTTGAATCGTCTGAAGAATGGGAAGAGGGGGAGGGGGGATGGATGGATGTGGAGAGACTGCCGTTCTTATGTGTGAAGAAAACATAAAAAAATAATCGGTCTAACACAAGGCTAAGCATCTCTAGGAAAAGAAAAACGAAAACAAGATAAATTCGGTAACTCCGGGGTTCGCGATTTATGCCCATTGTAGCCAGGCAACGAACACCGTCTTTTCAGACTTTTTAGGCTTTTTACAGTGAATAATTAATTTTGTCATCGCTGATAATTATCTGCGTGTATTTGTCTGCATATTGGCATGGAAGCAGATCATATTTCGTCAAAATTCGGATTTTTGAACTAAGAAAAATCGCAAAAAGAAACAAGATGTTCAGTAAAGAACATATAGCCTACTTTCTCCTAAATGCATGGGTATTGTTATAACTCTTTGTCCTTTTCAAGGAGTATGATTGAATGTTGGTTGTAGTAGCTTGTTGAAATACAACGTGCTATTGACGTCCGAAACGGGGGAGGAGCTTACGGTCAGCTGTTTGCAATATGGCGGCGATATAGTGACGTGAAGTAATTGGGTATGCGTTTGTTATGGCTTCTAATTTATGATGGCAAAATACTACATATTTCCTTTCATTGATAGAAATACTTTTATAATCAATTTAAATGCAGTGCCTAATTACTACCAGTTAAAAATATCACCCACATGTAGATAGTTAATTTACTGTCTGCTGTTACATATATGAAGCCTGTACTTGGGAGCCTAGCGGTATCTATCTTTTTATTAATTTCACAATATATATATCTCACATAACACAAAGGACGACTCCCTGATAATAAATTGAATCAAGCAACCCTGAATTTGCATTAATGTTTTGGGTTCAAAGAAGCGTTACTTGGGATGCTCAAATCATACTTCAATATTGCAAATATTGACCTACATACTTGCTGTTCAAAGGCAAGAATGTTAATTTATTAATCTCTTGCCACAGGCAAGTTAAAATGGAGACATCCTCTTTATCAATATATTTAATTAAATATTTAAAATACAGATATTTAACAAAGCTGGAGTCTCCATTTGAACTTGTCATAAGCAAACGGAACAGATCAAAAACTACACTATAAGCCAAACCTAATTCACTCCTCAGCTCGACATTAACCATAATACCAATTAAAAACTATACAAAACATACTCTCCTTACTGTTGTACAACTTTCAAACCAACTATTCACACTCAAAACTGTAAAACCCTGAAATGGGAACTAATTAAAGTTAGAATAGCCTAGGCCGATCCGGTCTCCTGCTACATTACCGCATACTGTATGTATACTTAACATCACTATAACTTCAAAATTACGGCTAAGTGACCTATCTGCCTGAGTAGTATAGGTGTTGCTGGCCTGCCTAGGATGATGGGTCACTAAACCGGTACTTAAAACTAAGATTTTACATTTTAATTAACTAAATTCAACAGTAGGGAGATCATAGCCAAAAACACAATTTAAGCAAATCCTACTTCAATGACCTACTTACTTGCTGTGCAAAGGCAAGAATATAAATTCTCTGGCAAATTAAGGCTAGGAACAGCATTTTTCTTAAGTTTTCTAACCATTCGGCTATTGTCAATCGGAAGAACCCGTAAAATAAGTTTACGAAGAGCGGATTACATTCTTTGTACGGCACAGAAGTAATAGGCAATAAGTTTATCAGTATTTTTGATGTAGCTAAATCCATGTGAATACAAATTAGAGACAATAACTATCAATAATCAACAGTACCGGTGGAAAGAAGTCGTCTTCACAAAAATGCAGACTGCACACTGTCATGTAACATGTAACACGTTTTCCAATTGACAGCGCCGAAGCCCATCTTTCTCTCTGAACTTTTTGTACAGGAAAGTAGTGAAGATATTTCGCAGCCGTTTTATACGATTTGCAACCGTATACAGAGCAGTACCTCCTCGAATTTGACAAATGTCTTTCTGTTTCCATCACGACGTCAATGCTTCACCATCTAAATAAATCTCACCAGTCACAATGTTACAGCTTCAACATTCTGCCGCGTGGCTGCGCCATCCAACTTTTCTGACGTCAATAGGGATATTAAACATGAATATGAGGTGCCCTTTGCTAGTGCTACCTCTGTAAAAAAAAAACATTCAATTTGGTTTCACCGTGTTTGAATTGATCCGGGGAATGGATTTGCACACATACATGGCCGCTATTTGCAAACTATTGGGCTGATGACCTTGTAGTCAGTCATAAGTTGCTTTCCCAAAAAAGGCATGTTGTTGCAAAATCCGGTAGAGATCAAATTATTAGGATGGTTGAAATTTGATTTAAGCTTTTAACATTTGGGTGGCCGTCATTCCGTTTCCGTCAAGATGGCGGCGATATAAAACATGACACTGAGGTGCGTTTTGCTAGTGCTACCTCTGTACCAAATTTCGTTCAATTCGGTTTCACCGTGTTTGAATTGATAGGGGGAATCGATTTGCACACATACTTGGCCACCATCTGCAAACTATTGGGCTGATGATCTAGCAGTTTGGTCAGAATATGCTTCCCACATAAAGATTTGTTGTTGCAAAATTTGGTAGAGACTAGATTATTAGGTTGGTCGTAATTACATTTTAGCCTTTAACATTTGGGTGGCCGCGATTACGTTTCCGTCAAGATGGCGGTGATATAAAACATGACACTGAGGTGGCCTTTTATAGTGCTACCTCTGTACCAAATTTTGTTCCATTCGGTTTCACCGTGTTCGAATTAATAGGGGGAATCGATTTTCACACAAAGATGGCCGCCATCCGCAAACTGTTACGCTGATGACCTATTACTTTGGTCAAAGGATGCTCCCCCCATAAAGGTATGTTGTTGCAAAATTTGGTAGAGATCGGATGATTAGGTTAGTCGTAATTTGATTTAAGCTTTGAACATTTGTGTGGCCACCATTACGTTTCCGTCAAGATGGCGGCGATATAACACATGACACTGGGGTGCCCTTTTCTAGTACTACCTCTGTACCAAATTTCGTTCCATTCGGTATCACCGTGTTCGAATTAATAGGGGCAATCGATTTTCACACAAAGATGGCCGCCATCCGCAAATTATTAGGCTGATGACCTATTAGTTTTGTCAAAGGATGCTGCCCCCATAAAGGTATGTTGTTGCCAAATTTGGTAGAGATCGGATGATTAGGTTAGTCGTAATTTGATTTAAGCTTTGAATATTTGTATGGCCGCCATTACGTTTCCGTCAAGATGGCGGCGATATAAAACATGACACTGAGGTGTCCTTTGCTAGTGCTACCTTTGTACCAAATTTTGTTCAATTTGCGCTCACCGTGTTCGAATTGATAGGGGGGGGGGACAGACATTCAGAGTACACACACTCACACACACACACACACACACACACACACACAGACTCACACACACACATACACACACACAGACAGACACACTTTTTTCGCCCTGTAGTGATCTCATAAGTCTACTTTCATTCTTTGCAAAAATCGAAAGTAGGTTAAAAATAGGATTCTTTTTACAGTGCACCAATTTTTTTTTTCCAGGGTACCAAAAAATATTAATCTGCATACAAATAAATATTAATACGCCGAAAACAACCAGATTCTGACCACTCTTTCGCGATTTATAAGCGTTCTAGGAAAAATCCAGGTTTCTCCAGGTTTCACCAGGATATTTCAGGTATCCCATCAAGGAGGCCGTGGGACTTTTATGATTATCATATTTAAAGGTACTTACAACAATTTTTTTATATCCGGACTTGGTATTCTAAATTTCCGGGTTAAACTCTAATTGTACTGGTCTAATAACGATTTTATCGAAAATGGTGAAAGCTCCAGACACGTTTTTAAGCAAGTTATAATCCTCTTGCCAAGATATTTTAAGCGTGTATTGTATGAAGTAATTACTCTGAGTTGTGCTGATTCATTTATGTGCTTTGTAACATCATGGTCGCGTAGCCCCGTGTACTTGGGTTTGTGTGTGAAATCTGTCCAACCTGTGCCATTGTGATGGCAATACTTGTGTGAGTATTTGTGATTGGTTTTTGGATTTTGATAGGAGGATGCAAAGACCTTAACTCTGGCACTATCCCAGCATTTTAAATGGAGTAAAGGTGAGAAACCACGTAAAACCACTTCTAAGCCAGCAGATGTGGGAACCGTTCCCAACTCTTCTCACTTTTGCCACACGAGGCTAAGTGCCCTACGTTCCAGGCTTCAGAACGGAATAATTAAATTTATTGGTAGAGATGAGAATCGAACGTGGGCCTCCGCGGTGACAGTCAAGAATGCTACCTCGAGATAGTGAGCGACCGAGTGTGCGATTTAATAGTGTTTCCTATACCGCAATTATTTCCTGATGGCACAAGCGTACGCAACGCTTTTCGTACGCGGGTGAGTCTATGTGCTGCAGCGTTAAGAGGGGAGGAACGTTCACTTCGCTCGTTGCTACGGAAATGTTCACATCTGCTCACTGTAACTGTATTGCACGTTAGTGTCTCCCAGGAGCACAGCAGCAGTGACACCCTCCACTACCTTACCTGTCCTCCTTTCCCCTCTCCACTCTCAGGGTCGCGCATGTTTTGCGCCATCAGGTAGTGATCGGGTCCAAGCTCTGTGAACTTGCGGGGTTAGGTGACGTGGGAGGCGGGAAGAGAAGGGCCTGTCAACAGCTCGCCGTGTTATCTGGAATTCCTGTCCATTCCAATATTGCTAACATAGGGCCGTTGCTTATACTGTACCAGTGTGATGTTGCAAATGAGTGCGTGAGTGTATTTAGTTCTGTTACTAAGCACGGACCGGGAACCCCTCACATGTCTCCTCATCGTCCGCAATCCATATTCATCTCAGGTTCACAGAGCTGGGACTCAAGCAGTATTAATTCCAGTCTACTTCCGATCACAGTTTCGCATTTGAGAACCACTGTCAACACACCGTAGGTTGGTTGGTTCCTTAGATTAGGGGCTGCAACATCGCGGTCATGTAGCCCCGTGTACTTTGGGTGTGTGTAGAATCTGTCTGATAACCGGTGTTAATTGTGATGACTGTATTAGTGTGTGTTATGTGTTTTTAATTCAACTAAGGACTGCAGACGATAATTTCAATTAGTTGCTACTTTCGCTACCAAAAGCTACCGTCCACGACACCTAGCTGTGAACTTGTCTACTAGTAGATGTCATCGAAACCAGCGCCTGGTGCCGAACGTTGGAACTTAGGAGCATTAATCAAAACCTAACCTACAAATTTTGCTTCACACAAGTTTAGTTAGTGGAAGGTTCTTTTACATGCCATAAATCTGTGACATGGGCCCGCCGGCTTTACTTCCCCTCCGAAGGAAGGCATAGATCTACTGAGGTATTTTTAACGCTCTTAAAAATCCGATGACTTCGACCGGGTTTGAATCCGCGATCTTGGGCATAGAAGCTCAGTATGGTACCAACTACGCCACCAAAGTCACCCAACTCACTCAGTCAAGGGCTAGTCATCGTTGTTGCAACGCGTGCAGCACACGAAGAAACGTTGTCGTGTTTAAAGTTGGCACAACCTAAATTAAATGGATTACATTACATATTCTAGGGAGACTAGGGTAGATACCTGCACCATGCCCTTGAGCAACCAGAGCTTCACCGCCGCGGCTCCGTGCTTGTTCGCGTTCCTGTCTTGCACTGCAGTGGTGTTGAGGGGGCCCGTCACCAGCTGCTGTCGACTGCTCGTGATGTGGCGCTGGGTCAGCAGAGTGTTCGTAGGGGTGGTGGACGTGCTCACATTGTTGTTGATCAGCAGCCCTTCATTCACTGTGGCTGAACTCCCCGTGCGCTCCACTGGAACATAAGAGAAATAGCTCGTGCAATACTTGTGCATGCAGGGGGTGGTGAACACATTGTTGTTGTCTACCATAGCTGTGCTCTCCGTGCAATCCACTCACACAAAAAGTGACAACCTGTAAACCATTTTAACAGTACGGTAGCTGTAATAAAAGAGATGACATTAAAGAATAATGAAACCAAATTATTTGCGAATACTTTTGGATATTATCCCCTGCAACAATGGCCAATTTAGGTATGTCTGTGGAAAAACACAGATCTCGCACTATTTTTTCAAAGTTTTATATATTATTACTATTATTATTATTATTATTATTAAAAGCTATGCCTAAAACACAATTTATTTACCATAATTAGAAACAAAGTTTCATAGATTATAAACACATAAATACATTTTCATTTTAGACTGTTTTGTCTTTTCTGCGTCCAGTCCAGACTGCAAACTTCTGTCTGCGAACAAGTCACCTCCATGATCGCCTATTAGCAATTAGCACTATGATATTCTCTACTTCTCCTATGTCTGAAAACGTTCAACATTGAATCTAACCTTCTAGGTCCACCTCTGCTTCTCTTGCCCTCTATAGCCGAGCTCATTAAACTCTTAGGTAAACTCTCTCACCCCATTCTCTTCACATAATCCCACCATCTGAGTCAACTTAGCCTTTATCTCTTCATTACGAGTACCTTCCTCCCATTGCTGCCACCTATTAGTCGCGGCAATCATTCGTTTTACACTCATATCATTTACGTATGAGATTTGCTGAAACTAATCAGTTCTTATGAGCATATTAAGGCTTTCACGGCCCGGATTATATGAATAATTCATGTTTTTTTGGGCTAATGCCGTGTGTATTTAGATTAGAACCATACGTTTCGGAGAAACCTTGCCTCCTTCTTCAACGGAAATCAAACAATGTGGCCAAAGAAAGTATATCAATGAGATTACAAAAATTACAAAAATATAGATAAATTACTCGCGCGTTCTACCATGTTCCATACAGTAATTTCTGGCAGCTGCTCGCTGGTGACGAACTGAGGAATTTATCTATATTTTTTGTAATTTTTGTAATCTCATTGATATACTTTCTTTGGCCACATTGTTTGATTTCCATTGAAAAAGGAGGCAAGGTTTCTCGGAAACGTATGGTTTTAATCTAAATACACACGGCATTAGCCCAAAAAACAACAAATTATTTATATAATCAGTTCTTACTTCGATACAGCAAGGTCAGTCTAAATACTGAGCGATGTAGAGAGTTTCGTCGCTACACTAACTTCATTCTTGCAGAATACTGTAGATCGCAACAGAGAACTTTCTTAAATGGGTTTTCTGCACCCAAGTACCCGCATTTAAAATGGTCCACCTGCTCTAATTTACTTGTATTTCTTCCCAGTCAACTTCTTTTTCGGAAAGTTCATTTGCATACTATATTTCCTACATTTCTGTTCAAGTTCTAACATGTTAGCTTGTAAGCTTTCGACAGAGTCTGTCATTATAACCAGGTCATCAGCATAAGCCTGACTGTTTATCTGGAATCAGATACGTACTGTCATTAAATGCTGTTCAGAATGTATAATGGCTAAGCTTGTTTTGTGTACCAATGCAGAAGTTAGCAAACATTGATTTGTGAATCAGTGATGTCAGCAAACTGGCAGGTGCATGTTCTCACCATCTATGAGAGCATCCAGAGTAGACTAGTCTTCTACAGCAATATGACTCTTCTAAGCTGGACGTATGGAGGGAATTGGTTTCCATTAACAGTTAACAGCTTTTAGGACGCGTCACAAGTTCCCTCTAGCACAGCCTTGTGTGTGTCGACTCTCCTTTTTCACTTCTCCGTGGGTTGCGGATTGTATTCTAAGTCACGTCACGTGACGTACAGGAGCTTCATCCATGGAATAGTTCTCACTTCTGCAACTGCACACCACATACACCCTGAAGCTAAAGTGAGTTTCTCATGTAGGCTTCTACTCCTGCAGCAGACTGAGCAAGGATATATATTTCCAATCGCAGATATAAAACTGACAGAATGATAGATGTCTTATTGATACAAATGCAGATTTCACTCTGATTTGATCCCTCAAAAAAGGCATGCTGTTCAAATCCTCATCACCAATGCAAATTTAACTCTGACCATTCGCTTAAAATTACACGATGTTGAAATCCTCACGCGAGTAGTTTCCAATGCAAATTTAATTCTGATCACTGATTTAAACTTTATAGGATGTTGTAACTGAACAGTTCGAAAACAAAATTATTAGTTGTCTGGAAATAAAATGAAGAAATATCAACAAACAGCAAGTTAAATGATGCCACCGTACTAAAAGTCAATCAATTCTGTTACTGGGGAAAGCATTATCACACGCGACAATAGGTGCACCACAGAAATCAAGAGGAGGATTAGCTAAACAGGCTTTCAGTAACGAGAAACATCATCTGACATACAACAAGATGTTCAGGAAAGAGCATATAGCCTAAATGTATGGGTATAGATATAACTCTTTGTCCTTATCACCTCCTATTTTCTTCCTATTCGAAGTGCACAATGCACACAATAGTATGAGAGCAGCGGATATGAGCAGCAGCGTTCAAACCATAGTTTATAATTTACACAGCATTTTAGAATTTTATCTGAAAACACTCGAAACAACGTAGGAATTCAGTACGGTATATTGACACCGACTACTTACAATAATTGACACTGAATCAAAACTTCGTTTGTCTAAACGTATCACTGGGAGAAACACATTAATAAACCTACTAAACAGCTAATTTTTAATTGCGAATATCCTTGGGGGCAAGTGCGCTTTATCGGCAAAAAGAGGAAATGTTTCAATTACACCGTATGCTTGGTTTCACTAACTGGGAATGCCAAGGCCGGTATAGAGCGCAGCTCGCATCTAGTAGGCCATGGTTAGCACACGCATAGTTCAACTGGTTGCTAGTAGATGTCACTCGTGCAGATCCGGTGGCGAACTTTGTTTTAATTAAATATATATTTTCCATTGCAAAATGCACAATATAGCGCTCAATGTTATAATGTCTCAGTACTTAAGAAACAATAAATATAAAAATAAATCAAGCAAAAATATACAACTGTGATAGGTTTTGAACCCTGGCCGACCGGGTGAAAGACCAAAGCACTAACAACAGAGCCAAATGTCTCCACCGAAGTTTCACGTTATCAATCGATTCACATACAACGTCTTAGCAAATAATGACTTGGACTGAACGATTTCTTCACTGAATTATATATTCATTACTATCTGAAGTACCCGTGCTTCGCTACTGGTCACAAATTAATTGAAATGTGAAGGTGACAGTTCAAACAGGGGATAGGCGAGGTGCTGCGCGGAGGGAGAGATAGGATGGAACATTTTGTGCAGCTACACCGCTTGGCATTGACCTTGTTTTATAGCACAGAATTAGGTTTTACTCGCTAACAGTTGGAGATACACGAAATTGATAAGGACTTCTGATAGAAATTTAAATTTTAAACCTAGTATATGCCATCGAAAGTTTGCTATTTCTTATCATTCTCTTTTTTATTTGAAATTGAAGTGTGAATGTCTGAAACCAAAGAGTGTAATGACGTCACTTAAATGGTCGCCATCATTAAATAGTGCAAAGTATTGACATCAAAAGTAGCCTATATATTAACCAGGTAAATCAGCTACTTCCATGTAAAATTTCATGTAAATCGGACCAGTGGTTCTGTGGTGATCGAGTAATACACCGACACACAGACACATACCATCTCACTTTTATATATTAGTACTAGCTGACCCTGCAGACGTTGTCCTGCCAATCAAAAAAAGTGTTGTAACTTAGTTTCTTGAAGTGCTTTCAGATACAAAATATTGTTTTCAATTTTTGTTAACTGCCTCTAAACTATCGTAAAATGGATTAACTAATTTAGAAACATTCGTGGGAGCGTGCACAACAACTCACCAATGTTTCATCGCAATCAAATGAATGGCATATGAACGCATACGGAATTTTGTTGAAACGATTCGTGCGCTGTCATTCACTTGTTGAATCTACTCGTGCGCTACTACTGAGAAATGGATTTACTAAGTTAGAAACCTTCACGAAAGTGTACACAACAACTCATCAAAGTTTCATCGTAATGGATGAATGGTATATGAACGCATACGGGATTTTGTTGAAACGCTTCACGCTTAATCACTCGTCTGTTGCATCTACTCGTGCGTTACCTATTGTAAAATGGATTTACTAAGTCGAAAACCTATCTTGGCGTGTACACAACAACTCATCAATGATTCTTCGCAATGTGATGAAAGGTATATGAACGCATGCGGGACTTTATTTAAACGATTCGTGAGCCGTCACTCATTTGTTGAATCGACTCGTACGCCACCTATTATAAAATGGATTTATTAAGCCCGAAACCTTCCCTGGAGTGTACTCAACGATTCACCAAAGTTTCATCGCAATCAGATGAATGGTATATGAACGCATACGGGCTTTCTTGAAACAATTCACGTGCCGTCGCTCATTTGTTCCATCTACTCTTGCGCTACCTATTGTAAAATGCATGTACTAAGTCAGAAACCTTTCCTGGAGTGTAAACAATAATTCACCAACGTTTCATCGCAATCAGACGAATGGTATATGAACGCATACGGGAATTTGTTGAAACGATTCACGCGCCATCACACATTGGTTGAATCTACTCGTGCGCTACCGATTGTAAAATTGATTTACTAAGCTATAAACCTTTCCTGGATTGTACACAACAATTCGCAAAGTTTCATCGCATCGGGTGAATGGTATATGAACGCCTACGGGACTTTTTTGAAACGATTCGCGTGCCGTAGCTCATTTGTTGAATATACACGTGCGCTACCAGTTGAAAAATGCATGTACTAAGCCATAAACCTTCCTTCGAGTGTACACAACATTTCACCCCAGTTTCATCGCTATCGGACGAATGGTATATGAACGCATACGGGACTTGGTTAAAACGCTCCACGCGTCGTCGCTCATTTGCTGAATCTTCTCGTGCGCTACCGATTGTAAAACGGATTTACTAAGCCAGTAGCCTTCCCTGGAGTGTTCACAATATCTCACCCAAGTTTCATCGCTATCGGACGAATGGTATTTGAACGCATACGGGACCTTGATGAAACACTTCGCGCGACGTCGCTCATTTGTTGAACCTACTCGTGCGCTAGCTATTGTAAAATGGATTTCCTATCCCAGAAACCTTCCCCGTAGTGCACTCAAAATCTCATCCATGTTTCATCGCAATCGGATGAATGGTATAAGACGCATACGGGATTTTGTTTAAATGATTCGTGCGCTGTCACTCATTTGTTGAATCTACTCGTGCTCCACCAACTGTGAAATGGATTTACTAAGTTAGAAAGCTTCACGTAAGTGTACACAACGACTCATCAAAGTTTCATCGCAATTGATGAATAGTATATGACCGCATACGGGATTTTGTTGAATCCCTTCGCGCGTCGTCACTCAATTGTTACATCTACAGTGCGCTACCATTATTGTATAATGGATTTTCCCAGTTGAAGACTTCCCCGGCGTGTACACAACAACTCATCAAAGTTACATCGGAATCGGATGAATGGCATATGAGCGCATACGGGATTTTCTTTAAACGATCCGCGTGCCGTCACTCATTTGTTGAATCTACTCATGCGCTACCTATTGTAAAATGAATTTACTAAGCCAGAAACCTTTCCTGGAGTGTACGCAACAATTCACCAAAGTTTCATCGCAATCGGATGAATGGTATATGGACGCATACTGTACTTTGTTGAAACGATTCACGTGCCGTCACTCATTTGTTGAATCTACACGTGCGCTACGTATTGTAAAATGGATTTATTAAGCCAGAAACTTTCCTTAGGGTGTACGCAAGATCTCAACCAAGTCTCATCGTAATCGGACGAATGGTATTTGAACGCATACGGGACCTTGTTGAAACGCTTCGCGTGTGGTCGTTCATTCGTTGAATCTACTCGTGCGCAACCTCCTGTGAAATGGATTTACTAAGTTTGAAACCTTCACGTAAGTGTACACAACAACTCATCAAAGTTTCATCGCAATCGATGAATGGTATATAAACTTATACGGGATTTTGTGGAAACGCTTCACGCGTCGTCACTCATTTGTTGAAACTACTCGTGCGCTCCTATTGTAAAATGGATTTAATTAGCCAGAAGCCTTCCCTGGAGTGTACACAACATCTCACCCAAGTTTCAATGCTATCGGACGAATGGTATTTGAACGCATACCGGACCTTGTTGAAACGCTTCGCGCGTCGTCGCTCAATTGTTGAATCTACTCGTGCGCAACTTGCTGTGAAATGGATTTACTAAGTTAG
Organism: Meconema thalassinum; assembly: GCA_946902985.2. Classification (NCBI taxonomy): domain Eukaryota; kingdom Metazoa; phylum Arthropoda; class Insecta; order Orthoptera; family Tettigoniidae; genus Meconema; species Meconema thalassinum. The sequence goes on from OX336388.2 coordinate 1,762,870,650, forward strand.
AATCCTTCACGTAAGTGTACACAACAACTCATCAAAGTTTCTTCGCAATCGATGAATGGTGAATGGGTTTGGTTGAAACGCTTCGTGCGTCGTCCCTCATTTGTTGAATCTATTCTGCGCTATCTATTGTAAAATGGATTTACTAAGCCAGAAACCTTCCTTGGAGTGCACTCAACATCTCATCCAAGTCTCATCGCAATCGGACCTATGGTATATGAACGCATACGGGACTTTGTTGAAACGCTCTAATGTGCAGAGACAAAGAGAAGAATTCGACATCACTTCCACCTATGGTACAAAACATAACTTTGCGCCCCGGGCGGAGTGTAAGTTATGGCGGTAGTTGTACAGGTTGTGACCAGGTGGCTCTATCGTGCAGAGACAAACCGTTCAAATACATCAGCTTTCACCAAGGCCAAGGCTAGTGGTTTCCTTGACGACTGTTTTTGACTGTATATTGTGGTTCTAAAATTGTGTGTAAATTGTGGTTCTAAAATTGTGTTTATTCCACCTACCGGGTCAGATTGTGAATCTAAACCATACAGGGACCCACCCTAATATACATACCAAATGTCTTCAAAATCGGAGCTGCCGTTTAGGAGGAGTTCAGTTCGACACGTGTCGAAGAATCTATATACACACATCAAAAAAAGTTTTGCATCACCTCGGTTCCCAGATCTCCGGCATATATACGTTGACTGTGTATATTGTATCCAAGATACAGTCCCTTTGACTGTTCATAGATGTCACTAAAACTGCTCAAAGATGTAAACAACCATGCATGAGCAGGGCCTATTAGACGGAGGGGGTACGACAGCCGATCAGTTCCAGTCATTCCACCAGGACGAAGGTACGCTGCTCATGTTGTCTGTAGTTCTACCATGCCTAGAAGGTCAATACCGCAGTTCGATCGCGTCCGCATTGTTACTTTGTGTCAAGAAGGGCTCTCAACAAGGGAAGTTTCCAGGCGTCTCAGAGTGAACCAAAGCGATGTTGTTCGGACATGGAGGAGGTACAGAGATACAGGAACTGTCGATGACAGGCCTCGCTCAGGCCGCCCAAGGGCTACTACTGTAGTGGATGACCGCTACTTACGGATTGCCGCTCGGAGGAACCCTGACAGCAATGCCACCATGTTGAATAATGCGTTTCGTTCAGCCACAGGACGTCGTGTTTCAACTCAAACTGTGCGCAATAGGCTGCATGATGCGCAACTTCACTCCCGACGTCCATGGCGAGGTCCAGCTTTGCAACCCCGACACCATGCAGCGCGGTACAGATGGGCCCAACAACATGCTGAATGGACCCCACGGAATTGGCATCACGTTCTCTTCACCGATGAGTGTCGCATATGCCTTCAACCAGACAATCGTCGGAGACGTGTTTGGAGGCACCCTGGTCAGGCTGAACGTCTTAGACACACTGTCCAGCGAGTGCAGCAAGGTGGTGGTTCCCTGATGTTTTGGGGTGGCATTATGTGGGGCCGACGTACGCCACTGGTGGTCATGGAAGGCTCCGAAACGGCGTTACGATACCTGAATGACATCCTCCGACCCATAGTGCAACCATATCGGCAGAATATTGGAGAGGCATTTGTCTTCATGGACGACAATTCTCGACCTCATCGTGCACATCTTGTGAATGCGTTCCTTCAAGATAACGACATCGCTCGACTACAGTGGCCAGCATGTTCGCCAGACATGAACCCTATCGAACATGCCTGGGATATGTTGAAAAGGGCTGTTTATGGACGTCTTGACCCACCAACCACTCTGAGAGATTTACGCCGAATTGTCGTTGAGGAGTGGGACAATTTGGACCAACAGTGTCTTGATGAACTTGTGGATAGTATGCCACGACGAATACAGGCATGCATCAATGCAAGAGGACGTGCTACTGGGTATTAGAGGTAGTGGTGTGTACTGCAATCTGGACCACAAATGCTGAAAGTCTAGCTGTATGATGGTACAACATGCAATGTGTGGGTCTCATGAGCAATAAAACGAGCTGAAATGTTGTTTGTGTTGATCTCTATTCCCTTTGTATTTAAAGGTTCCGGAACTCTTGGAACCGAGGTGATGCAAAACTTTTTTTGATGTGTGTATATAAAGCTCAAAATTTGTTTGTTTGTCTGTTATGTATACAAATCTACACCGTTTCACCGATCTGAACCATAATTTGTATACTTACCCTTTGGAACCCTACGGGTAACCCTGTCCACTTGAAATTTCGGACAGACCACCCCCTCCCCTACATTTATGCCCTTTTGACACAAATCTCCACCGTTTCACTGATCTGAACCAAAATTTGTATACTTACCCTTTGAAATCCTGCGAGTAACACTGTCGACTTGAAATTTCGGACACACCACCCCCTTCCCTGAATTTAGGCCCTTTTACACAAATCTGCACCGTTTCGCCGATCTGAACCAAACTTTGTATACTTACCCTTTGGAACCCTGCGAGTAACACTGTCTGCTTGAAATTGCGGACAGACCGCTCCATTCCCTGCATTTAGGCCCTTTGGCACAAATCTACACCGTTTCACCGATCTGACCCAAAATTTACATAACTTACTTACCCTTTGGAACCCGTCATGTAACACTGTTCACCTTAAATTTGGGACAGACCACTCTATTCCCTGCGTTTAGGCCCTTTGGCACAAATCTAAACTGTTTCACCCATCTCAACCAAATTGTACATACTTACCCTTTGGTACCCGACGAGTAACACTGTCTACTTGAAATTTCGGACAGACCACATTCCATTACCTGCATTTAGGCCCTTATACCATTCATCCGATTGCGATGAAACTTGGGTGAGTTGTTGTGTGGATTCCAGGGAAGGTTTCTAGCTACAAATTATTTACGTAATACAACAGGAAGTTTTAAATACCACAGTAATCCAATTGCACAATGCCAGTTGTGATGATGATGATGATGATGATGATGATGATGATAATTGTTGTTTTAAGGGGTCTAACATCGAGGTTATCGGCCCATAATGAAGCTAAAACTAACTAAAAAAACTTATGGGCTTGAAGAAGTAACAACAAAAGAAAGGAATAAGGGAAATAAGACAGGAGGAGAGGAAATGCTCTCAACCCTGGATAAATGAGAATTGAGGGACTTGGGAGGAAGGAGAGCCACTAAAGGTAGATAGCAATGGGAAAGAGGAGAGGGTTCACCCCAAAGGCAATGAAAAAATGGGTAAAACCGGACCCAGCTCAGGAATCCCTCGGGGTTGCCAGCTCCCGAACTCACCGGCCATGAGCCATTGTGGGTGTAGCACTATCCAGGGTGCACCAGAAGTAGTGGGGCTACACACACCCTGCGTCCTTGAGGTCCTTGAGCAGAAGACAGGATATATTATGAAAAGAAAAAGAAGGCTGATCCCTCGAAGAATGAAGGTATCAGGAAAGATGAGACAAGGGCCAATTAAGGCGGGAATGTGAAAGACTCCCTAGGCCTCGGATACCCGAATACCGTCGGGGTCGGAAGAGAACAAGATTTGACCAAGGGAGGCCGACAGGAAAGAGAACTGAAAGGAGCATGGCACCAGGAAGTAGAAGCAATGCCGGACTCAGCTGGGTCCCCTGGTCGCCAACCTACGTGCCACAAGTTGTGAGTCCTTGGAGAGGCCAGTTGTGAGAATAGCTTGCTGATTCATCGCGAGGTGTAATCTGCTGTCTATGCTGACGCTAGCACAGGGCCGTTGCCCTAGCCACTTTGGTGTTGCGAAATACTGAGTGACTCCCCGGCCAATGTAAATGGGACGGGAAACCCCGAACGTGTGTCATCATATTTCGTCACCATCTGGGATCCTCTCAGCTTTGTGCAGCTTGGACCCGAGCAGTACGCTGTAAGTTCTTTCACTAGAAGCATCGTGTATAGGCCTAAGCCGGAAAATAAGGTTGAGACTTTGGAAGACATCGATGGTAGATCAGTTTTAAAATTATACCATGTTCGTTTAGTAGTCCTTTTTAGCCTACTTTCGATTTTTGCAAAAAATGAAAGTAGACTCATGAGATCACTACATGGCCAAAAATTGTGTGTCTGTCTGTGTGTGTGTGTGTGTGTGAGTCTGTGTGTGTGTGTGTGTGTGTGTGTGAGTGTGTGTACTCTGAATGTCTGTCCCCCCCTATCAATTCGAACACGGTGAAACCGAATTGAACGAAATTTGGTACAGAGGTAGCACTGGCAACGGGCACCTCAGTGTCATGTTTTATATTGCCGCCATCTTTACCAAAACTTAATGGCGGCCACTCAAATGGTCAAAACGTAATAATGCATTACTACCAAACTAATATTCGGATCTTTACCAAATTTGGTAACAACGTTCCTTCATATGAGGCGCGTCTTGTGCCCAAACTACGATGTCATCAACCGTACCATTTCCGAATGGCGGCCGTGTGAATTATGCAAACTTTATAATCCATAACATGGGACCCACCAGTTCCGACTATCGAACCAAGAATCGTTTAATCTGTTTGAAACGACGTGGCCCGTTTGAAATTAAAAGTTTATATTTTAATATTATAGTCTAGAAGTGATTTTAAAAAGCTGAGTCGTCTCGGTTATTTGACAAGATGGCAGCTGATCTCTCGTTCTGACCTTTATTTTATTAATTTCAGTATGTTGCATGCAATGTAGGCTAGTGGTAACAAATATATGAACTTTCTATGAAATGAACTCGGTTTAAAATATACTCCAGTAAAGAAAACGTTTAGTCCAAGTAATGATTTGCTATAACGTGGTATATGTATTGGTTCCTAACGATTTATTAGAGTGTGCACGATTGGCTGAGTGGTCAGCGCGTTAGTCTTTCATCAGGCTGGCCGTGGTTCAAAATCCTATCAGAGTTGGACTTTTTTTCTTGATTTTTTTAATATTTATTATTTCTTGAGTACTGAGACGTTATAAAATAAAGCATTATATGGTGCATTTTGAAATGGAAAATATATATTTAATTAAAACAACATTCACCACCGGAGTGACATCTGAGAGTTATTACTTGAACTATGTTATTGGTAACCACAGCCTTCTAGCTATGCTCTCTACCGGCCAGTTAGTGAACCCATGTCTACAGTATAATTGCGAAGGTTATTATTTTTGCCGATAGAGGGTACACATCCCCAAGATAAGGCGCGATTATCACGGCCAACGAGAATGACTGGCTCTGGTGAGTTTTCGTGACGTCAGCAATGTAGTTCTGTTGCACCACTGCCTGGTCTTCGTTTTACTGCCGGTGTGGTACCTAGTCATCTTGTCTACATCATTGAACCTGTATAAACGTTGGTATTCATTTATCACTTGTCTTCATAGAAGGTATTGATACAAGTCGTTAGTCGGTGGGTAGTGTATTCCGCAGATCTCTTCTATAAACGAATTAATTTATGTTCCGCCCCTTGAAACAACAATAAGTTATTGATATCTATACTGGGCTGCAAGATTCTTTGATCTAATTATACTAATGTGCATAATTTAACTCACAACGAAGGTCACAGAATCTACAACTCGACTTAATGTAGCCTGTTCGTTGCAGCTATTAAAGACACAACGAACCCTTGAATCCTAGTTCGCGTGGATTTTTGTAAGGAGTAACTTCAACAGGCGTAGTTTTGCAAACCTATACAGTATAATTGATCGTGTTTGAAAACACACAAAACATCTAAACTGCGTCCATTTTATGAAGATTGATATAAAATATTGCATTTCTGCTGCTTATGAATTGCTCTCGACTTAAACGTACAAGCATCATCAAGCAGTACCGGTACATTGCCTACCTCACAGAAGGGTTTGGTTTACGCGCCATGGCCTGTCTTTCTCGTTAGCCGTGCGCGATTACAAATTAGCTGTGTAATAGGTATATTAAATATGTTTCTCCCAGTGTTACGTTAGAGCAACGAAGTTTAAATTATTGTAAGTAGTCGGTGTTAATAAACTGAATACCTAAGTTGTTTGGAGTGTTTACTGATGAAATTGCAAAATGCTGGGGTAAATTATTTGAACGCCACTCCTCAAATCCAGTGTGCCAATTTGCACTTCGAATTGGAAGAAATTAGGAGATGATAAAGACAAAGAGTTATAACTATACCCATACATTTAGGAGAAAGAAGGCTATATGTTCTTTCCTGAACATCTTGTTTAGCCTACTTTCGATTTTTGCAAAAAATGAAAGTACTTATAAGATCAACACAAGGCGAAAAAAGTGTGTCTGTCTGTGTGTGTGTATGTATGTGTGTGTGTGAGTCTGTGTGTGTGTGTATGTGTGTGTGTGAGTCTGTGTGTGTCTGTGTGTGTGTGTGTGTCTGTGTGTGTCTGTGTGTGTGTGTACTCTGAATGTCTGCCCCCCCCCCCTATTAATTCGAACACGGTGAATGCGAATTGAACGAAATTTAGTACAAAGGTAGCACTAGCAAAGGACAACTCAGTGTCATGTTTTATATCGCCGCCATCTTGACGAAAACGTAATGGCGGCCACACAAATGTTCAAAGCTTAAATCAAATTACAACTAACCTAATCATCCGATCTCTACCAAATTCTGCAACAACATACCATTATGGGGGGAGCATCCTTTGACCAAACCAATAGGTCATCAGCGTAATAGTTTGCGGATGGCAGCCATCTTTGTGTGAAAATCGATTCCCCCTATTAATTCGAACACGGTGCAACCGAATGGAACGAAATTTGGTACAGAGGTAGTACTAACAAAAGACACCTCAGTGTCATGTTTTATATCGCCGCCATCTTGACGGAAACGTAATGGCGGCCACACAAATGTTCAAAGCTTAAATCAAATTACGACTAACCTAATCATCCGATCACTACCAAATTTTGCAAAAACATACCTTTATGGGGGGAGCATCCATTGACCTAACTAATAGGTCATCAGCGGAATAGTTTGCGGATGGCGGCCATCTTTGTGTGAAAATCGATTCCCCCTATTAATTCGAACACGGTGCAACAGAATGGAACGAAATTTGGTACATAGGTAGTACTAACAAAAGGCACCTCAGTGTCATGTTTTATATCGCCGCCATCTTGACGGAAACGTAATGGCGGCCACACAAATGTTCAAAGCTTAAATCAAATTACGATTAACTTAATCATCCGATCTCTACCAAATTTTGCAACAACATACCCTTATAGAGGAAGCATTCTTTGACCAAATGAATAGGTCATTAGCCTAATAGTTTGCGGATGGCGGCCATCTTTGTGTGAAAATCAATTCCCCCTATTAATTCAAACACGGTGAAACCGAATGGAACGAAATTTGGTACAGAGGTAGCACTAGCAAAGGGCATCTCAGTGTCATGTTTTATATCGCCGCCATATTGACAGAAACGTAATGGCGGACACACAAATGTTCAAAGCTTAAGTTAAATTACGACTAACATAACCATCCAATCTCTTCCAAACTTTGCAACAATATACCTTTACGGAGGTAGCATCCTTTGACCAATCTAATAGGTTATTAGCCTAATAGTTTGCGGATGGCGGCCATCCTTATGTCAAAATTGATTCCCCCTATTAATTCGAACACGGTGGAACCGGATGGAACGAAATTTGGTACAGAGGTAGCACTAGCAAAGGGCACCTCAGTGTCATGTTTTATATCGCCGCCATCTTCACTGAAACGTAATGGCGACCACACGAATGCTCAAAGCTTAAATCAAATTACGATTAACCTAATCATCCGATCTCTACCAAATTTTGCAACTACATACCTTTATGGAGGGAGCATCCTTTGACCAATCTAATAGGTCATCAGCGTAATAGTTTGCGGATGGCGGCCTTCTTTGTGTGAAAATCGATTCCCCCTATTAATTCGAACACGGTGCAACCGAATGGAACGAAATTTGGTACAGAGGTAGTACTAACAAAAGGCACCTCAGTGTCATGTTTTATATCGCCGCCATCTTGACAGAAACGTAATGGCGGCCACACAAATGTCCAAAGCTTAAGTTAAATTACGACTAACATAACCATCCGATCTCTACCAAACTTTGCAACAACATACCTTTATGGAGGGAGCATCCTTTGACCAATCTATTAGGTTATTAGCCTAATAGTTTGCGGATGGCGGCCATCCTTATGTCAAAATTGATTCCCCCTATTAATTCGAACACGGTGGAACCGGATGGAACGAAATTTGGTACAGAGGTAGCACTAGCAAAGGGCACCTCAGTGTCATGTTTTATATCACCGCCATCTTGACTGAAACGTAATGGCGGCCACACAAATGTTCAAAGCTTAAATCAAATTACGATTAACCTAATCATCCGATCTCTACCAAATTTTGCAACTACAAACCTTCATGGAGGGAGCATCCTTTGACCAATCTAATAGGTCATTCGCCTAATAGTTTGCGGATGGCGGCCATCTTTATGTCAAAATTGATTCCCCCTATTAATTCGAACACGGTGGAATCGAATGGAACGAAATTTGGTACAGAGATAGCACTAGCAAAGGGCATCCTAGTGTCATGATTAATATCGCCGCCATATTGACAGAAACGTGATGGCGGCCACACAAATATTTAAAGCTTAAATCAAATTACGACTAACATAACCATCCGATCTCTACCAAACTTTGCAACAACATACCTTTATGGGGGGAGCATCCTTTGACCAATCTAATAGGTCATTAGCATAATAGTTTGCGGATGGCGGCCATCTTTATGTCAAAATTGATTCCCCCTATTAATTCGAACACGGTGGAACCGTATGAACGAAATTTGGTACAGAGGTAGCACTAGCAAAGGGCACCTCAGTGTCATGTTTTATATCACCGCTATCTTGACGGAAACGTAATCGCGGCCACCCAAATGTTAAAAGCTAAAATGTAATTACGACCAACCTAATAATCTAGTCTCTACCAAATTTTGCAACACCATATCTTTATGTGGGAAACATATTCTGACCAATCTGCAAGAACATCAGCCCAATAGTTTGCAGATGGTGGCCAAGTATGTGTGCAAATCGATTCCCCCTATCAATTCAAACACGGTGAAACCTAATTGAACGAAATTTGGTACAGAGGTAGCACTAGCAAAGGGCACCTCATATTCATGTTTAATATCCCTATAGAACGTTGTATTTCAACAAGCTACTACAACCAACATTCAATCATACTCCTTGAAAAGGACAAAGAGTTATAACAATACCCATGCTTTTAGGAGAAAGTAGGCTATATGTTCTTCACTGAACATCTTGTTTCATTACCTTATTATTATCATAAGTGCAAATGACCTAGATGTAACGCGCATTATACCACTAATCACCACCGCATTAAGTCTTTCTCGGCTGTGATTTTTAAAATCTTTATTTTTATTACAGTACATTGTAAGTTTGAATTGTCAATTCAATAGTAGTTTTCCTTATCATCCTTATCATCAGGGCAAATTACCTAGATGTTACGCCCATTACACCACTAATCACCACACACAATAAGTCTTCCTCGCCTGTGAATTTTGAAGTATTTCTTTCTATTGCGGTAGTTTGTAAGTTTGACGTGTGAATTCAACAGTAGTTTTCATTATCATCCTTACCAAAAGAGCAAATGACCTAGATGTTACGTCCATTATACTACTAAGCAACAACACAGTCTTCCTCGCCTGTCAATTCTGAAATATTTCTTTCTATCACGGTAGTTTGTAAGTTTGAAGTGTCAATTCAACAGTAGTTTTCATTATCATCCTTATCAAAAGGGCAAATGACCTAGATGTTACGCCCATTACACCACTAATCACCACACACAATAAGTTTTCCTCGCCTGTGAATTTTGAAATATTTCTTTCTATTACGGTAGTTTGTAAGTTTGACGTGTGAATTCAACAGTAGTTTTGATTATCATCCTTATCAAAAGAGCAAATGACCTAGATGTTACGTCCAATATACTACTAAGCAATAACACAGTCTTCCTCGCCTGTCAATTCTGAAATATTTCTTTCTATCACGGTAGTTTGTAAGTTTGACGTGTCAATTCAACATTAGTTTTCATTATCATCCTTATCAAAAGGGCAAATGACCTAGATGTTACGTCCATTATACTACTAAGCAACAACACAGTCTTCATCGTCGGTGAATTTTGAAATATTTCTTTCTATCGCGGTAGTTTGTAAGTTTGACGTGTCAATTCAACAGTAGTTTTCCTTATCATCCTTATCATAAGGGCAAATTACCTAGATGTTACGCCCATTACACCACTAATCACCACACACAATAAGTCTTCCTCGCCTGTCAATTCTGAAATATTTCTATCACGGTAGTTTGTAAGTTTGACGTGTGAATTCAACAGTAGTTTTCATTATCATCCTTATCAAAAGTGCAAATGACCTAGATGTTACGTCCATTATACTACTAGGCAACAACACAGTCTTCATCGTCTGTGAATTTTGAAATATTTCTTTCTATCGCGGTAGTTTGTAAGTTTGACGTGTCAATTCAACAGTAGTTTTCATTATCATCCTTATCAAAAGTGCAAATGACCTAGATGTTACGTCCATTATACTACTAAGCAACAACACAGTCTTCATCGCCTGTGAATTTTGAAATATTTCTTTCTATCGCGGTAGTTTGTAAGTTTGACGTGTGAATTCAACAGTAGTTTTCATTATCATCCTTTTTTTTAATTAAAGGGGCGAATGACCTAGATGTTACGTCCATTATACTACTAAGCAACACCAAATAATCTCCCTCGCCTGTGATTTTTAAAATTTGTTTTTCTATTAGTTTGTAAGTTTCATATACCCGTTCAATAGTAGTCGGCTTCATTATCATCCTTAACAAAAGGGCAAATGACCTAGATGTTACACCCATTATACCACTAATCACCACACACAATAAGTCTTCCTCTCCTGTGAATTTTGAAATATTTATTTCTATTACGGTAGTTTGTAAGTTTGACGTGTGAATTCAAAAGTAGTTTTCATTATCAACCTCATAAAATGGGCAAATGACCTAGATGTTACGCCCATCCTACCACTAATCACCACACACAATAAGTCTTCCTCTCCTGTGAATTTTGAGATATTTCTTTCTATTACGGTAGTTTGTAAGTTTGACGTGTGAATTCAACAGTAGTTTTCATTATCATCCTTATCAAAAGGGTAAATGACCTAGATGTTACGTCCATTATACTGCTAAGCAACACCACATAGTCTCCCTCGCCTGTGATTTTATAAATATGTTTTTTATTAGTTTGTAAGTTTGATATACCCGTTCAGTCGTCGTCATCATTATCATCCTTATCAAAAGGGCAAATGACCTAGATGTTACGCCCATTATACTACTAAGCAACACCACATAGTCTTCCTCGCCTGTGATTTTTGAAATAAATTTTTCTATTAGTTTGTAAGTTTGATACACCCGTTCAGTAGTCGTCTTCATTATCATCTTCATTATTAAGGCAAGTGACCCACATATTACGCCCTTTACTATAGTAATAATCACCAACACATATTCTTGCACGAACTATGATTCTTATAAATGACTTTGTATATTAATTTCTAAGTTTCATGTGTTCAATGCAATATTAGTCATTAGGGGCCCATGACCCATAATATGCTCCGTTCATACTACTTTTAAATAACACGACATAAAATCTTCCTTGACTGCGATTTTATAGTAAAAATCACCAACAGCTTTCCACTTCAAATTGTGGTTTCTATTTTTTTAACTATTTCAAAATGCCTCCCAAAAAGCGACAATCTATTGGGAAAATCAGCCAACAAACCAAGAAAGTTAGATTATTAAGGGTTGCTGAAACACCTGAGCAGCGTCAATATCGGCTTGAACAGGACGAAAACAGGCACGCTGAGCTCAGGGCTGTCGAGACACCTCAGCAGCGTCTAGATCGGCTTGAAATCGAATGTACGCGACTTTTCCAAACTAGGCAAACATTTAGGCAGTCTGATTTGAAATTAGAGGCATTTCAGTACGATCACACTTACGATTATGGAATACACCCCAAAGTAACAATGGGAAAAATGGATGTTGTATGTCATCACTGTCTAGCCAAAAAATTCAGATCGGAGGATCTTTTACATGCCATAAATCTATGACAGTAGGGAAAATTATCTAGATGTTACACCCTCATTGTCATAGGGGGTAATTGACCTTGATTTTAAGTCCGTTATTTATCTAAACACCACCTCATAAAGTTTTCTACGAATGAGATGTCACGATTTCCGGGACCACTAACGACATATTTCGACTCGTACTGAAGACAACCAGACGTTATCAATTGAGATACTGTTCCAATGGTTAGGGGCTTGTCATTTCTTCATAAGTTTATCAGAACGAAGTTAGTTTTCTGGGTATATGCAGACACTGTTAATTCAAGGGCCGTAAAATGTGTTTTTGGAGACCTTTTATGGACTCCGTAGTTTTATGTCACACATTGAGAAGCGCAACATATGCTTTGGTCGTCCTTCTATGCTAATTTTTATTTTTCGCTATTTTAGCATGTATTTTGAAAAGTTGTTCCTTATACCCACCCTTCTATGAGAAGTACGTTGAAGAGTTTTCTAAATGATTGGTGTATTGACTCATGGTTACAATACCTAATTTTACGATGCTCCAAGCATGAACATGCACCCGAACATGAATTATAGGTGTACATAAACATAAAGATATATCAACCACAGAGTATCAAACAAAATCATCTTTACGATGAACCCGTTTGTCGACAAAAATATGATTAGTTAAAATGTGCTCTCAAACCAAATTCACCTAACGTGTAGTTCCAGACATGAAAATAATATTGAAAACCTCGTAGACGAAACGCAATATATCTCAAATTAAAACTGACCCTCACCGTTGTTGAAAGTCCCCATCTCCAGGAAGACACCTTTAATAAATTATAAAGGCTCGTGGTGCATGAAAATTCGGGATTTTTAGCCTCCAATGGCCCAAATTCCCAAAAGCTGCAAAAAACACTATTCAAATTCAGGAATTTTTGAAAATAATGTTGCTGTTTGGAGACCTTCTGTACCACATATCGCATATCGCAAGTGTAAGTCACGTGTAAAAATTCTAGGATACCCCTTGACCCCCTTAATAGCATTGGTGAATTTTAAAGTCTATGTTTGATTCCACGATAACCTTATAGTCATTTTAAAACTTTAACAGAAATTTAATAAATTGAGTGGCATTGCTTCTTACAGAAATAGATGGAAAGTTGGATGTTACTTCTTGTGGCACTGTTGTCATGGTTACCGAATTGCATTACTTCATTAGTTTCTTCTTGTTATTCTTCTTCTTTCGGATGGGCAAGATAAGGACCAAGACGTTCAACTTTTCAGCTTGGCGAGGGACTTGATGTTTGCCCAATATTCGCGCATTCTCTGGCTATGTTTTTCCTTCCTCTCTTTGGTCCAGATGATGCCGGTTTTCTTACAGGGTGGTCTGTCCTGAAAACTCTTCTGTTTAAGTATCTTTCTGAGATGTGATCGGCTTCTAATATCACTTTTCATTATCTTCAGTTCTTGGATATCCTTGTTAACTACTGTTAGCGGCGGTGTCAGGCCCTTTCTATTCCCCCAGTAGTTGAGAAGCCGGTTGGTTAGTCTTGTTGGGTTCAACCATGAGACATGTCCATAGAAAGCCAGACGTCTCTTCCTGGCCACATCAGTCATTTTCTCAGTATATCTATATAGCTCCTGGTTTGGTCTTCTTCTGTACTCGTCATCTATTTATTAGTTTATAAAAAAGAGTGCCATATCCCCTCCAGGGACGTAGGCGACATGAATAAGAGCCCTTGACTAAGTTTTGTTTGGGTCTCTTAACTATATAGACAGACAGACAGACAAAAAATATTTTTGCGCGAATCCATTATAAAACAGTCTGAAACGCGTTAATATCGCAAATTTCCGTAGAAATTCAATAAAAACAGACAAACTTTCATTCTTATATATAGAGAGACTAGCAGAAGTACCCGTTCTTCGAACGGTGTTCGGTGTTAACACCCGACATTATCAAATGAGCTACTGTTGCAATGGTTAGTGGTTTGTCATTCCTTCATAAGTTTATCAAAACGAAGTTAGTTTTCTGGGAATATCACACACACTGTTAATTTAAGAGCCTTAAAAATGTGGCTTTATAGACTCCCCAATTTTGGGTCTCACATTGAGAAGCGCAACACACAGTATGCTTTGGTCGTCCTTCTAGGATACTTTTAAATTTCGCCTATTTTAGCAAGTATATTGAGAAGTTTTTCCCTATATCCACCCTTCTACTGTATGAAAATTACGGTGAAGTATTTTATAAATGATTGGTGTATTGACTCAGGTTTACCATACCTAATTTTACGATGCACCAAGCATCCGAATACGAGTTATAGACGTGCATAAAGGTACACAGACAGACAGACAGACATTTCTCTTGTCTACAACATATCACCCAGATATCCAAATATGGGTATATCTATCACACAGTATCAAAAAATCATCTTTACGATGAACCCGTTTGTCGACAAAAAAAAAAAAAAAAGATTAGTTAAAATGTGCTCTCAAACAAAATTCACCTAACGTGTACTCCCTGATGTGAAATAGAATTGAAAGCCTTGTAGACGAAACGCAATACACGTCACATACAAACTGACCCTCTACGTCGTGTTAGGTCCCCATACACAGAAAGACCTCTTTCATAAATTATAAAGGCTTGTGGTGCATGAAAATTCAGGTTATTTAGCCTCAAATGGCCCAAATTCCTAAAAGCCGCAAAAAATGCTGATTCAACTCAGGAATTTTTGAAAATAATGTTGCTGTTTGGATATATAATAGACCTTCTGTACTATATGTCGCACGTGAAAATTGCATGAAAAAATCTAGGTTACCCCTTGACCCCCTTAATTGCATTTTAGCAAGTATTTTGAGAAAGTATTCTACGTTGGTTCCTTGATAACCTTGTAGTCATTTGCAAACTTTTACAGAAATGTAATAAATGGAGTGACATTGCTTCTTACAGAAATAGATGGAAAGTTGGATGCCAGCCCTTGAGATAATGTTGTCATGGTTACCGATTTGCATTCCTTCATTAGTTTGTTAAATTGAATTAAATTAGTTTTCTGGGAATATTACAGAAACTATTGGTTTTAGAGCCTATTAATGTAGTTTTCGAGGACCCTTTAGGGCCCCCGAGTTTTGTTTCTGGCATCGAAGGGCTTTGTCTCGTCGTTGTACGACATAATATAATACTAATACTAATAATAATATAATATAGGGATATGAATATAATAGACCTGCCGTACCACACCCACAGGTGTAAATCGCGTGAAAAATTTCTAGAGTACCCCTTGATCCCCTTAAGCGCATTATGCGTATTGATGAATTTTACGGCTTAATTTGGTTCCTTGATAACCGTCTAGCTGATTGCAAACTTTCACACCAATGTAATTAATGTCATTGCATTGCGTCTTACAGCAACAGATGGTCCTCACAGAATCTGTTGCCATGGTTACCGGCTTGTATTCGTTCATTTGTTTATTAAATGAATTAGTTTTTGGGAATATCTCAAAAACGGTTGGTTTTAGGGCCTTAAAATGAGGTTTTCGGAGATCCTTTAGGGCCTTCGAGTATTGTCTCTCACATTGAGGGGCTGAAAATGAGCTTTGTCTCGTCCTTTTACTCCAATTTCAGCATGTATTTTAAGGGGTAGTCCCCCTTTTATGAGAGGTACGGAGAAGAGTTACATCAATGATTAGTGTCGTGCCTCTGATGGATATCTGTACCAAATTTTACGTTGATACATCCAACCGTTCTCGAGTTATAAGGGAACAAAGTTGTCCACAGACAAACAAACGAACAAACAGACAGACAGACCAAAAAATTATTTTCGCGCGCATCCATCATAAAACAGTCTGAAACGCGTAAATAACTCAAATTTACATAGAAATTCAGAAAAAAAACCAGACAAACTTTCATGTTTATATATGTAGAGATATCCTGCACCGCTCGGTGTTGACCGTGTTTTATTGCATAAATTTCGGTTTTACTCGCTAACCATTGGAGATACACGAAAAGTGATCAGGACCTTTTGGATAGAAAATTAAATGTTAAAGTTCGTGTATGCCATCAAAAGTTTGCTCTTTCTTAGCGTTCTCTTTTTATATGAAATGGAAATATGAAATTTTGAAACCAAAGGGTGTACTGACGTCACAAATGTGGGTTTTACTTGCTAACCGTTGGAAATACAAGAAAAGTGATAAAGACCTTTCGGATAGGAAATTACATTTTCAAACTCGCATGTGCCATCAAAACTTTTGCTATTTCTTAGCGTTCTCTTTTTATTTGATGTGGAAATATGAAATTTTGAAACCAAAGGGTGTAGTGACGTCACTAAAATGGTCACCATTTTTAATAGTGCAAAATATCGAAATCAAGAGTATACTCTATGTAAACCTCGTAAATCAGCTACATCCATGCAAAATTTCATTTAAATCGGACCAGTGGTTCTTGCATTATTGAGTAACACACAGACAGACAGACAGACAGGAAGACAGACACACACCATTTCATTTTTATTATATTAGCACTAGCAGAAGTACCCATTCTTCGAACGGTCTTCGGCATTAATAACCATATGTTATCAATTGAGCTACTGTTGCAATGTTTAGGGGCTTGGAACCTGTTTGTTGGCAAAGTAACATGATTAGTTAAAATGTGCTCTCAAACTAAATTTACCTAACGGGTTCTTCCTGGCGTGAAAATAAAATTGAAAACCTCGTGGACGAATCGCAATAAACGTCACACACGAACTGACCCTAACCGTTTTGTCAAGTGCCCAACTATAGGAAGACCCCTTTTATTAATTATAAAGGCTTGTTGTGCATGAAAATTCATTTTTTAGCCTCCAATGGCCCAAATTCCTAAAATCAGTAAAAAACCATCTACTATTTCAAATCTGGAATTTTTGAAAATAATTTCCCTGTTTGGAGATATAATAGACCTTCTGTACGACATATCGCTCGTGTAAGTCTTGTGAAAAAAATCTAGGGTACTCCTTGAACCCCTTAAGCGCATTGATGAATTTTACAGTTTTAGTTGGTTCCGTGATAACCTTATAGCCATTTGCAACCTTTCACAGAAATATAATAAATGAAGAGGCATTACTTATTGCAGAAATAGATGGAAAGTTGGATGCCACCTTGAGATACTGTTGACACGGTTAGTGGCTTGCATTCCTTCTTTAGTTTATTAAATGAAATTAGTTTTCTGGGAATATCTTAGAAACTGTTGGGTTTAGAGCCTTAAAATAGTTTTCGGGGACCCTTTACGGCTCTTGAGGGGTCCCGAGTTTTGTTTCTGACACCAAGGGTTTGTAAATGAGCTTTGTCTCGTCGTTGGACGCCATAATAATGATAATAATTAAAATAATAGTAATAATAATATAACAATATAGGGATAGGGATATAATAGACCTTCCGTACCATACCCGCACGTGTAAATCGTTTTAAAAAATTCTAGAGTGCCCCTTGACCTCTTAAGCGCATTTTATGTATTGATGAATATTTCAGCTTAATTTGGATCCGTTATAACCTTATTGCCGTTTGCAAACTTTCACAGTAATGTAACAAATGGAATTGCATTGCGCCTTACAGAAATAGATGGACCTCTGAGATTATGTTGCCATTGTTACCTGCATGCATTCCTTCATTAATGTATTAAGTGAAATTAGTTTTTTGGGGAATATCTGTTGGTTTTAGGGCCTTAAAATGTGGTTTTCGGGGTCCTTTTAGGGCCCCCGAGTTTCGTTTCTCACATTGAGGGGCTGAAAATGAGCTTTGTTTCACCCTTCTACGCCTATTTCAGCATGTATTTTAAGGGGGTAGGGCCCCTTTTATGAGAGGTACGGAGAAGAGTTACATCAATGATTAGTGTCGTGCCTCTGAAGGATATCTGTATCAAATTTTACGTTGATCCACTCAGCCGTTCTCGAGTTATAAGGACACAAAAAAATTGTCCACAGACAGACAAACAAACAGACAGACAGACAGATTTTTTTAAATTTTTGCGCGCATCCATCATAAAACAGTCTGAAACGCGCAAATATCGCAAATTCAGAAAAAAACAGACAAACATTCATTTTTATATATATAGAGATGATCCATTTCATACAAAGTTTATATTATTTCAGTAGACTCTATTTGTGTGTTTGAGTCTTCAGTCTTTTGACTGGTTTGATGCAGCTCTCCATGCCTCCCTGTCCTGAGCTAATCGTTTCATCTCTACATAGCTACCACACCCTACATCCGAGGCAATCTGTTTAACATATTCTAACCTTGGTCTACCCCTACAGTTCTTGTCCTCGACCCTTCCTTCCATAACTAAGCTTGCTATTCCTGGGTGTCTTAGTATGTGTCCTACCAACCTATCTCTTCTCTTCATTAGCAGTCGCCAGAAACATCTCTCCTCTCCCACTCGTCTTAATACCTCTTTGTTTGTAACCCTATCTACCCATCTGATCTTCATCATTCTCCTGTAGCACCACATTTCAAATGCTTCAATTCTCCTCTTTTCTGCTGCACCAATAGTCCAAGTTTCACTTCCATAGAGCGCCACGCTCCAGACAAAGGCTTTCAAAAATGACTTCCTAATACCTAAATCTATATTCGATGTCAGCAGATTCCTTTTTTGTAGAAATGCTTTTCTTGCCTGAGCCAACCTACTTTTTATATCCTCTTTGCTTCGTCCATCACTGGTTATTCTGCTTCCTAAGTAACAGAAATCTCCTACTTCCTTGAGCTTTTCACCTGCCAATTTGATCTCCATAGAGGTTTGTGATTTATTCGGCTGCATTCCAGTATTTTTGTTTTACATTTATTAATTTTCATCATGAATTCTTTCCGTAAGACGGAGTCCATACCATTCAAAAACTCATTCAAATCCTCAGGCTTGTTGGCCAAGATGACGATGTCATCAGCAAATCTCAGAGTTGAAATTATTTCTCCTTGAATCTTCACTCCCACTTTAAATTTTTCTCTAATTTCCTTCATTGCTTGTTCAATGTAAAGATTGAAAAGTATGGGTGATAAGTTGCAGCCTTGCCTTACACCTTTCTGAATACCAGCTTCTCTCTCATGTCCTTCAACTCGAATGACTGCTGTCTGGTTTCTGTATAGATTGTATATCACCCTCCTATCCCTGTACTTTATTCCAATCGATTTCAAAATGTCAAACAATTTAGTCCAATCAACGTTATCAAAGGCCTTTTCTAAGTCTACAAA
This sequence comes from Meconema thalassinum, assembly GCA_946902985.2. NCBI lineage: Eukaryota > Metazoa > Arthropoda > Insecta > Orthoptera > Tettigoniidae > Meconema > Meconema thalassinum. The sequence continues at coordinate 1,762,889,879 of OX336388.2, forward strand.
AGCCATGAACGTTCTCTTATCTTTCCTTATTCTACCTTCCAAAATCAGCCTAAGACTTAGTACAGCTTCCCTTGTTCCTACATTTCTCCTGAAACCAAACTGGTCTTCACCCAACTCCGTTTCTATCTGGCTCTCAATCCTCTTGTAAATTATTCTAGACAGGATCTTTGAAGCATGAGTAATCAAGCTGATTGTACGATAATCTTCACATCTGTCAGCTCCCACTTTCTTTGGTATAGGGATGATTTCATTCTTCTTGAAATCAGGGGGTACCTCACCTGTCTCATAAATCCTACACACCAAGTGAAATAACCTGATCAGACCTTCCTCTCCTATGCAGCGTAGCAACTCAATCGGTATATCATCTATGCCTGGTGCTTTGTTCCTGCTTAAGTCTTCCAAAGCTCTATCAAATTCTGATCTCAATATTAAATCTCCTTTCGCATCCTCATCAATTTCCTCCTCCCTTTCCATTACATGATTCTCAATCTCCTTTCCCTTATACAAACTCTCTATGTAAGCTTTCCATCTCTCAACCTTTTCTTCCCTATCTGTTAGAGGCTTTCCATTTGTGTCCTTAATATTACAGCACTTAGTCTTCTTTTCCCCAAAAATATTCTTAATCCTTCGATAAGCTGTGTCTACTTTTCCTAATTTCAGACAATTTTCTATACCAGCACATTTCTCTTTCAACCATTCTTCTTTCGCTTCCTTGCACTTCTTGTTAACCTCATTTCTCAGACGTCTGTATTCTGCTTTCCCCTTTTCATCTCTTACATTCTTGTGCTTCCGCCTTTCATCCATCAATTCGAGTATATCCTGAGTGATCCACGGTTTTCTACCTATTCTTTCTTTCCTACCAATGTTTTCTTCTGCGGATTTTGTTATTTCATTCCTCAAAAGTGCCCATTCGTCTGCAATTGAAGCTTGTTTAGGGTTTTTCATTAGTCCTTCCTGTATACTCTTCTTGAATCTTTCGTTTACATCCTTCTCTTTCAGTCTGTCTATTGCCCACCTTTTTGGCTTTTGACTTTTCTTCAGTTTCTTCAACTTTAATCTGCATTTCATTGCAACCAGATTGTGGTCAGAGTTTATGTCAGCACCAGGATATGTTTTACAATCCAAAATCTGGTTTCGAAACCTCTGCTTGACCATAATGAAGTCGATTTGGTAACGCCCTGTATCTCCTGGTCTCATCCATGTGTATATTCTTCTATTGTGGTTATTGAATAAGGTGTTAGCTATGACCAACTCATGCTCAGTGCAGAATTCTACCAGCCTGCTTCCTCGATCATTCCTTTCACCTAATCCTAAATCTCCTACTATCTTCCCTTCTCTCCCTTTTCCTACCACAGCATTCCAATCTCCCATTACTATAACATTTTCATCACCCTTGATATACCTCAGAATTTCGTCTATTTCTTCGTAGACCTTTTCAACATCCTCATCATCAGCTTGACTGGTAGGCATATAGACTTGTACCACTGTGGTGCAGGTAGGTTTAGTATTTATTTTTGCTACAATAATCCGTTCACTATATTGCTCATAATATTCCACCCGCTGTCCAAGTTTCCTACTCAATATGAGGCCAACCCCTGCTTGGCCATTGTTTGATTTAGTGCTAATGACCCTATAGTCTCCTGACCAAAAGTCCTGTTCTTCCTGCCAGCGCATTTCACTAATCCCAACCAAATCCAACCTCAACCTATCCATTTCCCTTTCTAAGTTTTCTAACCTTCCATTTCCTAGCAACATATTCAAATTAGTGAAATATATGTCAGAACGAGAGATCAGCTGCCATACTGTCCTGTAACCGAGACGCCTTACTTAGCTTTATATAGTTCCTTTGGAGTATAATATTATAATATTAATTTTTAATTTCGAACGGACCACGTCCTTCAGAACAATTTGAACCAATCTTGGTTCGCTAATCGGAACTGGTGGGTTGTAAGTTATGCATTATAAACCTTGCATAATTCACACGACCGCCATCCGGAATGACCTTGTAGTTTAGATGCAAGACTTGTCCCATTTGAAGATATGTTTTCACCAAATACGGTATTTAATTTTATTTTTAGTTTTGACCATTTGAGTGGCCGCCATTAAATTTTGGTAAATATGGCGGCAATATAAAACATGACACTGAGGTGCTCTTTGCTATTGCTACCTCTGTACCAAATTTTGTTCATTTCGGTTTCGTCTTTGAATTGATAGGGAGGGGGGGGGGACAGATATACACACTCACACTCAGACAGACTGGCAACTTTTGGCCCGTGTAGATCTCATAAGTCTACTTTCATATTTTTCAAAAATAGAAAGTTGGCTAAAAACATTAACACTAAAATTAGGAAAGAATTGTCAAAATGTTTATGTGGAATGTTGTTGTAAGGCTGTGAAAGATGGGTTTTAGCAAAACAAGATACAAAACGCCTAGAAGCAATGGAAATGAGGATATGGAGGACGATACTGAACATAAGCTGGATATAGAAAAGTTCATAAAAAAAGGTCCTTAAGGAAGTAGATGAAACAAGGGAGTTGATAAACACTATAGAAAAGAGGAAAACAAAATTATTTGGCCACAAAAACGCCATAATAATTTCCTGAAGATCATGTTGGAAGCAAAGGGTTTGAGGAAGACGGGAAGAGGAAGACCAAGGAAGAAGTATCTGATTTGAAACGTTGAGCAGAGACAAATGTGGTTGCAGCAACACGGCCTTGTCTATAGGATATGATGAGGATGTTGGGTGCCTTCTTTAACTTTTAGCATTGAGTTTTAATATTGTTGTTTCCATTTTACTTCGTTATTTCCATTGTTATTATTATTATTATTATTATTATTATTATTATTATTATTAGCCTAATTCTCACATTTTGCAAAAATGAGGAAAAGTAGTCTTATGAGATCGGGCAAACGTGTGTCTGTCTGTCTGTCTGTCTGTCTGTCCTTCTGTCTGTCTGTCCTTCTGTCTGTCTGGCTGTGTGTGTGTCCCACCCCCCCCCCCCCCCCCTATCAACTCCTAAATGGCTGGAGCAATCAAAACAAAATTTGGTAGGAGTAAAGGTCTATACCCGAATATCTCATGGCCATATTTGAAAATGATGTCAGTGCTACCAACTGCTAAAAAATCGCAATTGAAATTTGAGCTCCATGTTGGATATCTTATAAGGTATGAATGGGAGCTATTTCAAAATTGGCATACGTATAGATAATAATATTGCAGTTTAATTTCCAGGAGGCCATACATCGCTGTGTTGCCAAAATGATTATAAGCCTGCTGATTGGTCCAATTTTTAAAAGCACATAACTTCTACACTATCAATTGGAATTCAACCAAATTTCGTATGTTGTATGCATACATAACCAGATGACTGAGCGTATTCTTAAGACCCACCAGGGCTGCCAAATGTTAATAAATGCTCCTAATTTATTTTATCCAAATACCAATATATCAGAAAGTATGCAAGCCAATAGCTCAAAACTTTGTACACGTATAGTACCTGGCATTCTAGATGCATTTGGAATAACTAATATACGTCAGTGCTGCCAACATGATTCTAAGCCTGCTGATAGGTCCAATTTTAAAATGCATGTAACTTCTATGCTAACTAATGTACCCGATTGTCACCATGTGGACCATGTGTTCGTATCCCAACTAGCTCACGGTCTTTCGAGGTATGGGACGTTCCTGCCCACAATACGACCACATGTTCAGGATTTGAGTCTACCAGGTAACTACTCTACAGGAAATACACAACATTCCTATGAATAAAATATTTACTGGTCTAAAATCATGGCTGTACAACAAATACAAAACAAAGGACAAATTACAATTAATTCCCACAAATAAATAGGGTTATTCTGTGAGCTTTCTCCTTAAAAATAGCGCTACAATGCACTCAAACCTACTTCTAATATCCTGTCAATAATAGTTCAGATTACAAGGTTTTCATAGTGTCCGTCATGTGACACAATTTTATTTAATGGAAGTATCTTAACACAAAAACCACATGTCACATAAACATGAATTTCTAAGACATTATTCCGTCTTCTACGACATTTACTTTAATTATCATTACTTCAATGTTTCCTACATTTATTAGCAAATATTTTGTTGTGTCGTGCGAATCATCTTCCTTCTTTCCATCCCTATGAACGCTCTAGGAAAATGAGTCATGCTTCTTAATCATAAAATAAACATAAACATGGATAGAATATTTATAGTTTCACCATATAACGATTATCTGGGTCTTGTCGGGCTTATTATAGATACAACTGTGTCATGTTCTGGGAAAAACACATACCCGTTTTTCCTAAATTAGCATAAACTGGCAAAATGCACTTTAAAGAAGATGCCTACATTATTTTGGTTCAGCTTTCCCCCTCAGAGGATAACTTCGCCAAATATCATCTGATTTCTATGGTTCAACCACATATGTGAGTTGCCATACACCAATTAATTCCATTTGCATCACTAAAATACTCAAATTTTAATTGCATTATTGAATACCGAGATCTTTCAGTGTTCTATTGTGACTGTAATTGACAAGGGATCGGTCGAGCGACCTCCCTCCCCTCAGCAGGTCATAAAATTAGTTCCAGACAGCTCTCCAAGATGGCTGCCACGGAAATGGTCTACATTTCCTGTCTCTCTCTACCGTCAAGGCCACTCTTGTTTACAATTATATAACAATAAAGATCCGCTAGGCATAGTCCTAAGTAATTGAGTCATTTAATTAATTAACACCTAACTTTACAGTGTATTTGGGCTCAAATGGCTCCTATTAAACATTCATGGCAGGGGTGGAATTCTAATGATAGCATTGCCGTTCTAAGGTGATTACTCTGTGGCTTTTAAGACGCGCATCATAATGAAACCCCATGGTTATCATCAGCAGCTGTCATTTACATATATTTGGGAACCACGTTCCTCGTCGACGAATATGATTCTACCTCTCGGGCAGACCATAAGTAAAAATGCTCACCGCGCCTCGCTGGGCGTCCATAGTGGCTATAATTCAATGCAAGCGTTGGCAATAGACAGAATCTATCCAAATCGCTGCGTAACACATACAGTATGCACAAAGGCGATACTTCTCGAAGATTAAGCCCATTTTCACCTCACGCGCAAGCTATACTAGTCTTTCCCGTGCTTATCTTACGTAAATCACTGGATTCTACGTTAATCTGCACGCTATATGCAGCTAAACAATATTTCACATATATGACTCCATTATCAAGGTACCTGCGTTCTTCATGTTATATTATTTAAGCCAAAGCTTTACATAGCTCCTAACACAAATGTATAAATATACTGGCTTACTTTAAATTCACATATTCATTCAAAATTTCACTGACACTGAGAAAAGCTCTCGTATTCGCGATATTCCACACTACATTCTTTACTGTTTACCAAATGACAGTATCTTAAATTAGACATGACACTATTTGAACATTACTTAGGCCAACTTTGCCCTTACTTTAAGGTTGCCGACCCCAGTTATTATTATTATTATTATTTTAACGTTTAGATCCATCACTATTTTTGACCTACATGGTCCTAAGCAAATCACCTTCCAAGTCATACTTTATTCAAGACGAGTGGTGAAAACTCGTTCAGTAAGTGACTATTACTTCTTTAATTTCAAAGTGATTAATCGTTACATGGTGAACTATGCCATTATAATGTTATTATTTGCATGTTTACTCACGTTTCCTTCTGGCTGGAAAGTACCAGTATCTCCGCCTGAGCTCTACCATGACGATTTGACTTAATCCATCATGATATCCAATACACAACACTGAGATTCACACTTTTTACACATGATACACATATTACCACAAGTGGCCTTTACCACTGATAAACACTGAATATTAATCATTAAACACATTAACACTTTAAATTATTATTTCACAATTTATACACTTCATCTATCATTTCACATGTTGATCCTTAATCTGGATTTCACCTACGCTTGACCTCAGAGATGCGATGACTTATGATAACCGCTGGTCTCCGTGAAATCTACTAGCGTTTTTATAGATGTTCGATCCTAGTTCCCTGCACTCCCGTTCACCTCACTGTCCTGGATAGGTGGCAATAACTTCCACTCTCCCATCACTGGAGTGTTCCGAATGCTGATGTCATATAATTGACAATACCTTCCGGTATACGAACTGTTCCAAACATTATCAGTTCTTATTCGCTGTAGCGAATTTATATCTGTGTCAGATAATAAAGCAATATCTGCACTTTGTTACCTTTTTATGCACTTCATAATTACTGATGAAGCTTACAATTTGCCTCCATTGTCTTCAACGGCGGTACGCTGATATTTTAATAATTGGCGTGCTTACTGCAGAGCGCTTGTAGACAAAGGACTAACTTCCAACTCGAGCGACCGTCTGACGTCTTCAACTGCTTTCCACTGAACCATAACTGACCCTTAGCGTATGCTGCTCTCCCTTATATTGGTTTCTTGCACAAAATAGTTCACGGGACACGTGAGAGCGACTCCCTTCTTGAAATACTCCGTCTTCAGCCGAAATAACAACTGCATCTTGTTTATCTAGGCGTGGAGGTTTTAAAAACACTCGCGTGCCGGCGATCGCTTCGGCCAATTAATTACAATTAATTGCCTTAGTTCAGCGCGTGGGATGCTACGGTGGGGATTTCCCTCTGGTTGGTTAAAGTATTCATGCTCTCGAGCGTGAGTTAGGTTGTAATGCGGTCATTTTGAGAAATAGGTGTAATTTTAGGTGAAAAACCACTCCTAAATTACTCCTCCGTGAATACATTCATCTGTGTGTATGTTTCATTGCATTACAATGCTCCATTTCTCTGTAATTAATTAATTTCTTGTGGGCTTGGTCCCACCAAAGCTTTGCTCGTTGTCGACCGGTGGATTCCCGGGTCATTAATTTTGAGCTGTCTGACCGCCCTAGACGGAAATAGTTCCGTAGGCGCCAAGGCTACCCCGCCTACTTGTTAAAGTCATTTGTCAGACTTCAAAATAGCTCCTTTCTCGACTTCGTATGCACTGAAAACGTACATTCCCTTGCATTTTGCTTATAATTTTTCCTTTCAATTGCTATGATTTGCACCTAAATAATCGTGAAATCACGCTAGACTATTATGTGTCAGTAGACCTCTCATTGCTCTGTGGGTTCCATATAATGGCTCCCCCTTAGAGACCACTGGTTCGACCTTAGGCATAACCATTTGCCTGGTCTTCTCTGATAAGGCCCTGAGTTCGATACCAGACTGCCGTGACCAGTTGGGCACACTAATGGATTTCATTCAAAATTGGCACAACAATAGATCATATTATTTCAGATTATTTCTGACCAATACATGCATGACATTGTTGCCAACATGATTTTACGCACGCTGTTAGATCCAATGTTTAACTGCATGTAACGTCCATGCTATTCATTGGACTTTTGTATTCTGTACCTTAAGAGATGGAACTAAGAATATATTCAGTCATCAGGGCTGCCAACTGTAGTGCTCTATTAGGCTACATTATGCAAGTTATACAGGAAGCCTCCGTGGCTTAGGCGGCAGCACGCCGGCCTCTCACCGCTGGATCCGTGGTTCAAATCCCGGTCACTCCATGTGAGATCTGTGCTGGACAAAACGGAGGCAGACAGGTTTTTCTCCGGGTACTCCGGTTTTCCCTGTCAAGATTTCATTCCAGCAACACTCTCCACTATCATTTCATTTCATCTGTCATTCATTTAATCATTGCCCCAGAGGAGTGCGTCAGGCCTCGGCAGCCGGCACATTTCATATCCTCGCCGCTAGATGGGGGCTTCATTCATTCCATTCCTGACCCGGTCGGAGACTGGAAGCAGGCTGTGGATTTTTCATGCAAGGTATACAGTATTTCGAAATAATTAGAAATTTCGATATTAGCAACTTAATTTCTTCATTATTCTAGATAGGTTCATATACTGTAGAATAATCATTGGCATGAAAAGTAGGCTCTTTAGTTCGTCACGGAACTTCTTGTTATTTTCTTATTGTTTCTTTTGGACCTATTGTTTCATGTAATGGTGTTTAAATAATACCGCCTGTTATTCAAGAGCCACAACGCGACACTAATATCGTATGGCTTGTTTGAGTGCTCAATGACAAATATTTCTTAACTTTAACATTACTTTTATATTGTTACGAAAACTATTATTAATCGTAAAGAGTCATGATACAGTTAAGTGTTCTTGCTATACTGTGAACGACCTCCACGAAGACTCTTGTTTCATCTTGAAGGATAATCAATTCATAGTGAGTGCTTTTATATTCATCAGATTACCTTGTATTAGCTGGAGAGTGTTTGCAGTCCTTGTCGTATTTATTGATTTGAATATAACTATTAAGGTATCATATATTCGGTGTGTAATTTATTTGTTTATGTACCGTATTTCTCTTTTTGAATATACTCGGCGGTGATTCAAGATCGACTTTCAAAATACATTGCGTATATTTGTACTGAAATTGTAGCTCTGTGTATTATTTGAATCAGCTGATTTACAACAACAATAAAAACTTGGCAACACAGCTCAGCTCTTCCAAGCTTCTGTCATATCCCTCACCTTCTTTATTTCGCAATACAGGGTAGAGGGCGTAGTTCTGAAAATGGAAAACGACGGAAAACAATGTTAATGACAGCCGACGGTGGAATTACTACTGCTGTCGGTACAGGTCTTTTTGCTTCTACGATTTTTTGGTAAATACGTAATGATCATAATAATACTATTATTATTAATAATAATAAAAGGAATAATAACCAAGTTTAGTGCCATATGAATTTACGGTAGGCTATTACAACGACAAATATTGGAAAATAATGAAGTTTATAGAGATTAGCGTTGAGGCCTCCACACTAACACAGTAGTTTAACTATAAATGACTCTGTCTATTAATACTTAATATCTACATATCACGATCCAAAGCATATTAGGTTGTTATAAGTAAAAAGTAATAGACGATTGAATATTTAACTATAATTGAATCTGTCCATTAATACGTAATATCTACACATGTTCCAAAGCATATTAGATGGTTATCAGTACAGAGTAATGGATGATTAGGCTATGCATTTCATCAACACTATGTTAAGCCTGTGAAAAACTTGTCAATTACATTAATTATCACAACTACAAAGCGTTAATTTAAACGGCATAACAGTATTTGAAATGTCATTTGAATTAAATCCAACATATTGGAATGTTCATTTCCCGCTGTAAAGTTGACACTAAATGTCCATCCCATCCAGGCCATATTTGCGGGCCATATATCAACATTACCGACCGCCGTTGCCGAAAACACTATCGCGCTAGCTCGTGCCTCACTGACATCGGGAGAGCGTGGGTTCGAATTCCACCCTCAGCCATTCTGAAAATGGTTTTCTTCGTTTCCCATTTCCACCTCTAGGCAAATGTCTTTCAACAGGTCCATGGCCGACTGCCTTCCCTGCCCCTTCCCAAGTTAGCGGCGAAGTACCTTCTGACAAAGTGACAAATCTCTCAGACACCATCCTTGCGACGGAGAGGAATGAACCCTCTTATAGTCTGCTGGAAGGATACGCGATTCAAGTATATATCAACATTACGCCTAAACGAACACATCTAAATAAGCTGCCGAAATGGTGTTGTCACATTTTAGTTAATAGCCTCAGTCCGATGCAGCTGACGTCTGTTGACGAGCTGAGAATCAAATCGTGGAGATTAAATAATAAGATGGATTAGACACACTGTGTAATTATACAATGCTTTACACAAAATCTTAATGATTTTGTCCTTGCTGTGCACCTGAATAGATGGCACTGTGGAGATTAAATGAATGATGGGAGACGTCGTAATCATCCAGTCCCCGAGCCAGGAGTATTAAATACCACGATCACACCCATGGCCCTTGTCGAACATTCTATCCACTTACCTGCGAAACCAGATAACAATTTTAATAAATGAGTAAAAATTATATTAATAGAATTTATTGCAACCAATGGGCATACAAGCAAATTTGAATGAATACAGCAGATTACAAAAATATTCACTACAGAGTCTTTTCAGAGAGCAGGCTCTCCTTGGACACTCCAAGGAGTGTAACGATCGCAAAATCTCCTACACCATTTACACGCACAGTCAATGTTCGGTTACCGGGTGAGTTAGCCGTGGTCGTTACGGCATGACTGCTGGCAGTCGCTCACATCCGGGAGGCGAGGAGGTTCGAATCCTCCCGCTGGCAACCTTGAAGATGGTCTTCTGTGGTTTCCCATCTTCCTTCCAGGCAAATGCCGGGGTTGGTACCTAACTATAGGCCACAGCCGCTACCTTCCAACTCCTCGACCTTCCATTCCAACTTTCCTCCCCAACGGTACTTGTAGCTCACCCATGGGTGTCCGTCTCGAAGCAGCTACAAAACTGGCGAGCCGAACATGTCCTCGGACACTCCCGGCACTAAAAGCCATACGCTAAAAAAAAAGTTCGGTTCGTGAAAATGGAACGTAGCACAAGCCTTATGACGAAATCCGTGGACCACTGCACGAGTCACTGCATGCCTGAATTCAAAGCAACTTTGCTGCCAATTAGATGTGGTCATTGCGTCGATATGACTTCTTAAATCTCAGGTCACAAAGGAACTCTTGGTATTCTACTGTAAGAATTATAACCATGAAATAACCACAAAAATCCATAACCATTACAATCATCATCATTGTCAAAGAGAAGATGATCTCAATGTTCACCATCATCATCATTTCTACATACATCACCAGATGTTGTTTACTCAAGTGATGTGGAATAAAATCACAAGAGAGAATCCTATGCTTCGTCAGGTGATACAGAAACACCCAAAAGCAATATTTAGACTGGTGCATCCTGGGAGTATATCTAAAATATGATCCCAAATTCATTGGTTCCATTCTCAGCTGAAAAGTCGGCTTTTTGAAGAACGTGGCATAATCACGACACTCTGAATTGCATGATGTTGACGCGATTTAATTTCGACATAAATTATGTTCGAGAGTAGGAATATCCTTTTCTCGTGTAGATTGAAGCATTGGCCAGCATATAGTGTTTATAAGTAAAAAATTGGTCAAGTAATGCATTACAGTACACAGTTCAATTATTTCCTGCTTCTGACACATCTCCCTTGAAATCTGGAAAAATATAATTTACATTCATTGCAGGCTTTCAAATAGAGAAATATATCCAGCACTTCAAAGGACTTTCCAATTTCAGTTGCAACAACAGTTATCAGAGTGTGATGGCTGAGTACACCACTGTGGACTGACAGGCAGGCTATTGTTTCTAGCCAGCCATTAGTTACACGAGCCTGGCGTTGCTTATCACTATAACACATTCCCTAGCACTCTGCGTGCCCTCTTTGAGTCGGTCTTCACAACATAATGTGGAAATTTATCACGTGTTGAATGTGTTAAGCAATAAACCCTACTCATCACCTCACTGGCAGAATTAATTTGCTGTCAGCCAACTCTGGAAGTAAAAGCAAAGTGACAGTAAAATAGAGTGAATCGTTCCCTCTTCATGAAGGCATTATGTAGCATCCTGGGAGTATATCTAAAATATGATCCCAAATTCATTGGTTCCATTCTCAGCTGAAAAGTCGGCTTTTTGAAGAACGTGGCATAATCACGACACTCTGAATTGCATGATGTTGACGCGTAAATGATCTTTTGTCACATTTGATGTCTATGAGACTTAGTCTGGTTCCGAGTATGGCACATAGAGAGCTCTATTGTCACATGGTGTCTACGAGACGAAGATACCAGTATGGCACATAGAGACCTCTATCGTCACATGGTGTCTACGAGACTAAGGTACTAGTATGGGACATACAGAGCTCTATCGTCACATATGGTGTCTACGAGACTAAGTCAGGTTCCAAATATGGCACATAGAGAGCTCTATCGTCTCCGAGACTGAGTTATGTTCCGAGTATGGCACACAGAGAAATCTATCGTCACATATGGTGTCTACGAGACTAAGTTTGGTTCCGAGTATGGCACATAGAGGTCATAGAGTGCTCTATGGCCACATTGGGTGTCTATGAGACTAAGTCAGGTTCTAAGGGTGGCGAATAGAGAGTTCTATCGTCACATTTGATGTCTACGAGACTAAATTAGGTTTCCAGTATGGCACATCGAGTGCTATATGGGCACATTGGGTATCTACTAGACTGTCAGGTTCTGAGAATGGCACATAGAGGGCTATATAGTCACATTGGATGTCTACGAGACTAAGTCAGGTTCTGAGTATGGCACATACACTGAATGACCAAAAGTCACGGGAAGGGTAGTCCAATGAGAAAATGTGCCGTGTATGACTCCTGATCGTTGCAGCTAGCTGCGGTGGAGCAGAGCAGTCTGTCACAGACACGAGTGTGGTGAAAATGGCAACCTACTTTGAACGTGGGATGAACATCGGCGCACGGTACATGGGTCATAGTATTTCGAAGATTACCCCTCTTTGTTTTCTGCGGTCAACAGTGTCGAGGGTGGATCTTCAATATCGCAGAGATAATGTCACCATCCTCTAAAACCACCGCACGGGTCGACCACAGGTGTTTAACGGACGGACACCACGTTGCCTCAGCAGAAGCATACGGGTTGATCGAAGGACTACTGTGAGTCAGATCACCGCACAGTTGAATGTTGGAGTCAGGATCCTATTTTACCAGGACTGTAGGGAGGCACCTGCACCGCATGGGCATCACTAAGCGATATTTCCTCATGGGACTATCCTTCCCGTGACTTTTTGGTCACTCAGTATAGAGGGCTCTACTGTCGCCTATCGAGATTAGGGATATCTCGTCGATACCTAGTAAGTCACTTTGCAGTGATCTCTTTAAGACTTTGGTATGAGCGCTGTTCGAGCGTAGACTAATGATGGGACTAATCCTGGGAGCCACTAGCTCACCAGCTCAAAGTTGAAGGAAGGGAACAGAGCAGGCGAGTGGTATCTACGTATGTTACTGCCCTGCCATGCGAAGTTGACGATTGATTGTGTGGACAGAGGAATAGAGATGACTAGTGTCCGACCACCCCAAACAAACCAGGTTGGTGTATTCTTTGGAATACACGTTAAGACAGGGTTTGCCTTCGCTGCTCTTAGCTTAACTTCTTTCTTCTCTTTTTTTCCTCAAACACCAACAGTGATTTCTTACTTGTTCTTATATTTGAGCACCTTGCTTACTTTCTTTGTAAGTTTGTTGTAGATATAACTTCCATGATTAACGTAGCGGCATCTAGCAGCTAACTGCTGAAGTTCCTCAACATCTCCTTGCTCAAGAGGACTTCTACAACAAACCCTTCCACCAGGCTTCGCTATTGACGCCTACTTTCAACTCCTTGAAGATCACTTTTAGTTTTATTTCTAAAGTTGGTAATCTTTATGTATGTTCCTTTGTCTGTTTCCCCCACCCTCCTCCCTCCTTGGTACCTTCGTGCTTCGTCGAGCAGCTCTCACTTCTGGCCAGTCGTCAAACCATACAGTTGGAGCCTACTTCAGGCTTGTCTCCTGTCTACTTGAGACACTTTTAAATCAAGACGCCATGTCTTAATTTTAACGTCAACCGTCATCCAGATCATCATGGTTCTTCAAAATGAGCTAAGTACTACTTCAATGGGTTTCACCAAGTTTTAAATGTTTTAAATTGCTTATAGCATTTCATTTGATTTTATAGACAGTGTGAAATTGATAAATGTGATGCAATATCTGAGTTCAAACGATCTTCCTAATCTAGTTGTGGCTACCAACTTTTCAAAATGAAAAAGTACTTTTTGTACTGATTATCTGAGATACTATCTCACACCGAGGGATAATTTAAAGTACCCACTGTCTATAGAATTCAGATTTCCACCGGGGGACTTGTTTTGCCCAATTCAACCGATATCAACGCTCTAGAACTTTCTACGTCAAGTTATCTTTCTACAAGTGAAAAAGCCTGGCATTTCTTTAAATATGGGAACACATTTTCCTCATTGAGAAATTCATGTTGTACAACCTCTAATCAACATAATTTGTCTTCCTTCGTGGGATTTTCCGTTGCATTCAGCTACAATCTACGGATTTCTAAAGAAATAAACTTTCTCCAACTAAAACACTACTAGTGATCTCCACAATTACAATATATTTTCGTCAAATAAACTTTTCGTGTTGCAATAGTGAACTTTTCAACGAAACTACAGTGCATAACAGTGCCCATTCAACAAACATCCGTGACGCGTTCGACCGTAAGCAATAAACATGGCCAAGACATTTTCCTAAACCTCCTATTTTCCTCCTCTCAAATGCCTTACTAACATATTCTAACTAAGTTATAAAATTTGGATCTACTACCCTATGAGGTGGCACTATATGGCAGTACCCTTCCATCTTTGTGCTATTTATCATCTAAATGTCTGCGTAATACTAGTCCAGTACACACCTTAAATTATATTGTTTTTCCTCTTTTATTAGGGAATTCAATTATTTCTTCTCACAAGTGAGTTTTCTAGCTTCCCTTTTTCCAGGTTTCACGAAAGGGTAACTGGCCCCATTTTTCTAGTGATCCCTGCTTCAATACAAGAAGTTATAGAAACTTCTTCTTAATTCTTCCTTTTCCTGTTATAATTTCAAATGTAATACTTGTTCATACTTTAAGATTTCCACATAGGAATTCTCAAAGTGCATATATTGTACCTGATTCTTTGTCATAGCTTTAATTATTCATAATCCTCGTTATAAACTTAAAAGTTCGCTATTTTTAGCACAATTTTAAAATCTTATGCAGATTTGGTGCTTTCAAGAGGTTCCAAAACAAATTTTGTTAATTGCCTAGTGCAAACTGTAAATAATTTAAGAGGTCTGAGACCTCAGTGGTTTAAAGAATTCAATTTTACATTTTATATTGGTTAAATTTATCGCATTCCTATGCATTGTTAAATAAATCAAACTATATCCTTTTGCTTCATCATTTTCAATAAAATAACGTTTAGGCAGGACCCTTCTTCCCCTGACTCTACCCAAAAGCTCATGCCCGAGTTAAGACAATTGAGCATCAAATTAAAAAGGTTCCACTATTTGTTGCAATTGAACAAATACTCTCCGCAAAAACCTTTTCGAAGTCGTTCTTAGCTTTTTTTTTTTAGCTAATTCTAACTAGCCAGTAAGGCAAGTATAGCTAGCTCCGCCAGCTTCCTGCTTGTTGAGATTTTCTCTATAACTTATGGTTGGTTTTCCAAATTTAAGTTTTTCTTCTTGTCTAAACTTTTAGTCGGCGCCTTGCTGGGTAAAACTTAGCCTTTCTTGGATGCAACCATTGGAGTTCTTACCAAAATTTAAAACCAAAAATTTTCAAAAACAATCAAATTGTTCCTAAAAGCAACTATAACTGCATCATCGCTACCCTTCCTGGAAGCATTTGGTCGCTCCTTGCAAATTCTACAATTCTAAGAACTAAAAACATCACGGCGAATTTAAATTATTTGCGCCTTTCAAAACCGTCGATTAAACCTGACTCCTTTGAGAGGATATGCAATAAATCTGTCATTCTTTGTCTTGCCAGACTACCACCCTTCCCCATATTACCCAATTATAGGCTGGGAAGGGAAAGCACAAACGCTGCTTACTTGTAAATCGCTCAAGCTTCAGCCGCATTACCCGTTAGGTGGCTAGGTCCATACCCACTTTAGGTGTTTCACGTGCTTTGCAGTGACCCTTGTCACTAACTCATTCAAATTTATTTGTTTGCTTAGTGTTGGACTCTCGTCCTATTTACCCACACTTGTTCTTCATTCCGAAACCCACTTCCCTTTCCTTTTCTCTTCATCTTCCCTTGGGGGTAAGGTTAATTCCTAGCAAAAACCCACCCAAACTTTGGTCCCAGAACCCCGGGAGAGTCCATTTGTCAATATTTTGCAAATCATTAATATCTACTTTGAATTTTTCAGCTATATCTTCACCGTGCAAAGCTTGTGAGGGGGAAAGAGGCCCCTCCTGCCTCCTTTGGTGTGTCCCTTTCTTTCAACTTGTTTGCTGCTGCCAGTCTGACAGCATTTCCAAGTTTCAACAGTTTCGTGAGTTATACTTTAATTTACCTATTTCGCCATGGCTCCTACAGAAAAAGACAAGGATGGTAAGGATGAAAATCTAACTTCCAAACGAGCTTCTTATAAAGGGCAAATCACCAGATTCAGAAAATACATCAAAGAGCTAGATCCTTCACAAGCTCCACTAGATTTGTTAAAACATCGCGTAAAGGATTTTGAACGTTCTTATGAAAATTATCGCAACATCCAAACTGAAATTGAAACTTGTATGCTCAATCAAACTGATGATCGAGTAGAAGTAGAAAACCAATATTACGAAGATATAGGTTCTGCCTTTAAAATAATACGCCAACTCGAAGAAGAACAGAAAAAGGACGGTTCTGTTCTTGGCTCCCTTCACGAACAACAAACATCTTTTCGTGAGGGTACTCACAAGCCCAAACCAATTCTACCCAAGATTAATTTACCCCACTTCTCTGGAGATGAATCTACATGGGATTCTTTCTATGAACTTTTTGTACCCTTGTTCATGATAATGAAGACATTCAAATCATTTACAAGTTTCATTATTTGCGATCTATTCTCCGCGGTCAAGCCCTGCAGTTGGTTGAAGCACTCCCATTAAGTGCTGAAAACTACCCCCATTGCCTTTAACCTGTTGAATGAAAGATACGGTAATTTACGGTTACGTATTCAACGCCACATGAAGGCTCTATTCAATTTACCTGCGTCACAGCACAATGACGTTACTAGCTTGCGTACTCTTATTGACACGACACAACTTCACGTAAAAGCTTTGTCCCAATTAGAACCACCCACTGACCACTGGGACACGTTCCTAATACATTTAGTGGTTTCTAAAGTCGATGCTGCTACCCTCAAAGCTTGGGAAATTGAACTTTCCAAAGACGACGATTACTCTTACGAGCATTTAGTCACCTTCATAAATGCTAGATGCCAACTCCTAACTGCCTTAGTTAACCAAAGTGAACCCTCATCCCCTAGTTCCAAATTTGAATCATTGTCTCTTAAATCTAAAAGCGAACGCTCAGCGTCTAGTACCAAAAACCTGGGTCCATCTCGTCTAAACTCAAGTCAAACGCCACTGGTTACCCAACTAGGTCTAGTGAACGCCGTATTGCTAGTACTCTCGCTTTAAACACTCAAAGCGAACCCCGTAAGAGTTTTAAATGAACCATTAAAGTGCATGCTTTGCAAAGATCCCCACGCCTTATATCTATGTAAATCTTTTAAAGAACTGTCAATCGACGACAGAAGAAAAATAGTTTCCCAGAATAAACATTGCTTCAACTGCCTTTCACCTAAGCATTCTGCTTCAAATTGCAAGTCCACCAGACTTTGTTTTCATTGTGAAAAAGCTCATCACACTTTACTGCATCGTCATGATCAAGCAAGGTCATCAGCCGCATCTACTTCTCAGAAAAGTGACAATGCTAGCAGTTCTAATGCTTCATCTTACATTCAAAATGCCAAGTCCATACGTAGTGCCCAAGTACTATTGTCCACTGTCCAAATCGAAGTCCAGGATAATGTTGGCAACTGTAAACCCTACCTGTAAACCCTACTTCCATTAATGTATCAGGCATAAACAGCTTAAAATCACAAGCTTTACAGTTTTCTAAACTAACCATAAGAGCCACTTGTCACAGAAATAACTTTATAAAACTTAATTGCCTCATACTCGACAGTATCGGAGAGGATACTCCTAGTCACTCCGTCGATATCTCAGGTCTGAATATTCCTTCTCATTTAAGGTTAGGCGACCCTCTGTTCAATGTACAAGGCCCCATTGACATACCCTTTAGTGCCAATGTTTCCTGGAATTGCCTTCGTAAAAAAATTCGTAAGTTATCTTCAAACGTGGTTGCCAGAGACACTAATTTTGGATGGATTGTTACTGGTCAACTTCCTCATTATTCTCCCCCAACCCGTATCGCAATGTAATTTCGCTAATACTGATTTGGAACAGTTCTGGAGGCTTGAAAGCGTTGATTCTCCTAACGTAACCTCTTCAGAAAACGAATTCTGTGAGCAACGTTTCATGAACCCCACCACTCGTTCTCCTGAAGGCCGGTTATTTGTTCAGATGCCAAGATTACTCAATCCCCCAAAACTTATTAATTCTCAACCTAAAGCTCGAAAAGCTCTCTTTGCTATCGAGAGCAAATTCAAGAAAGAACCCCTCGTTAAACAACAGTACACTGATTTCATGGATGAGTATGAAAGCTTAGATCATATGGAAGTTGTCAGCAAATCTGATAATGAATTGCACCCCCAATTGAAACGGTTTTCTTAAATCATCATCCCGTGTGGAAAAACCCTCTTGTAAAGGATAAAATCCGAGTCGTTTTCAATGGGTCATCACCTGACGTTAATGGCAACAGTCTTAACGTTACTCTTTACTCTGGTCCTCTATTCAGTCAGATTTATCTTTTATACTCTTAAATTTTCGATTATTTCCCTTAGCTGTTATAGCGGACATCAAACAGATGTACCGTCAGGTTTTAATTCAGCCCGAACAACAAGATCTCCAAACAATCTTGTGGCGCGACGAAATCAGCAAGCCCATTAAAATATTTCGCTTAAAGATGGTCACTTATGGCTCAAAACCTTCCGCTTTCCTTGCTATCCGATCCCTACATATGTTAGCCTCTCAAGAAGGTCATTTATTTGATTCTAAAGCTTCTGAAGCACTAACTACATCTTTTTATGTAGACGATAATCTCCAGTCCTTTCCGACTCTTGAGGAAGCTTCTTTCGTTTCACTAGAACTTCAGACATTGTTAAAGAATGGAGGATTCCCACTTCATAAGTGGAATTCCAACTCCCATGAGTTACTTGCCCAGTTTCCCATAGAAGATGTAGACCCCTCTTCCGTCAACATTTGCGGAGATTCTGAATCCATAAAAACTGGTGCACTCGCACTGATACTCTCTTCTACAAAGTCTCGCTTTCCGAAGAGCTCCCCAACACAAAAAGGCAAATTCTCTCTGAAATTGCAAAAAAATTTGATCCGCTTCAATTCCTTGCTCCGGTTATTGTTATAGCCAAGCTTTTCATTCAAGAGCTATGGTCGCTCAAATGTGAATGGGTCGAAACTGTTCCCCTTTCTTTTCTTAATAAATGGATTTCTTTTCGTAAAAGTTTGCTTGATCTTTCGCTCATTGAAATTCCAAGAAATTTAATTAACGCTCATCCTAACACATCTTTCTTCCTTCATGTGTTTGCCGACAGCTCCGAGAAAGCCTACGGTTGCTGTGCACATTTGGTTTATCGCAATTCACTAAATGAATCTTCATTTTCAAACCTTGTTTGCTCTAAATCTAAAGTTGCTCCTCTTAAAACTACTACTTTGCCTAGGCTTGAACTGTGTGCTGCACTCATGGCCGCTGAACTTGCCAAAAAAACTACTGAAAGTTTTAAAAGTCGAATTCTCGCAAACCTATTTGTGGAGCGATTCCATGATTACTCTTTCTTGGATCGTAAAAAACCCACCCACTGGCAAACCTTTGTTGCTAACAGAGTTTCTAGAATTCAAACGCTTTCCTCTGGATGTCAATGGAAACATGTGCCCAGCGCTGGTAACCCCGCTGACATCATTTCACGTGGTTGTTTACCCTCTCAATTGGCAGCATCTCAGTTGTACTGGTATGGGCCCCCGTGATTAATCGAAGACTCTTCTTGTTGGCCTTCTAAACCTCCAGTCACAAACTCCCACTTGCCTGATACTAAAGTATCTAAATCTACTGCTTCGTGTCTTGTTTCCAACGCTTCGTTTCCCTTGTTGGCACGTTATTCTTCTTCTCATAAACTGATTCGAGTTTTTGCCTATCTACTCAGATGGAAATATCTTGTTGTTGATCAACCTGTTTTTCCTCAACCGCATCTGACCAATCACGAATTAAATCTCGCTACTATTAAAGTTTTGCAGCTAACTCAGCAAGAGGCCTTTTCTTCTGAATTGTCTTTACTCTCAGCTAACAAAGATCTTCCTAAATCTAGTCGTCTTCGCGCTTTAGCCCCCTTCCTTGATGACAATGGGTTATTCAGGGTAGGTGGGAAGCTTTCGCATTCTTCACTTTCTGATGACAAAGAGCATCCTGTTATTTTGCCCTCTATGCATCACGTAACTTTCTTAATCATACGTGACTTTCATTATCGTAACCTGCACGTTGGTACACGCACACTACTTTGCTTCTTAAGGGAAAAGTACTGGATCATAAATGGAGTTCATGAAGTTTCCTCTGTAATTCACAAATGCATTCCTTGCTTCAAAGCGAAACCTAAAGTCAATACTCAATTAATGAGCGATCTACCCTCTTACCGCTCTTCTCCTATACGTCCTTTTGCTTTAACTGGTGTGGACTATATGGGTCCGTTTCAATATCAATGCAATTCCCCTGAAGCTAAACGCAAGTTATTTGGAAATCTCTGTGTTTCTCTTTTCGTTTGCATGGTTACTGGCGCGATTCATCTGGAACTAGTAACAAATGCCTCTACTTCTTACTTTTTGTCAGCCGTCTCTCGCTTCACTGCTAGGCGTGGCGTTCCCTCAGCGATGTTCTCCGATAACGCCTCCACTTTTCAAGGCGCAGCTTCCTTTTGGAAGAAAGCTCTTACATCTTCTCCTGCCATGGAAAAGATTTCTTATTTTTCCTACTCAAAGGGTCTCAAATGGCGGTCTATACCTCCCTACGCCCCTCTTCACGGTGGTAGGTGGGAATCCTGTGTCAAGCTGATCAAACGGCATCTTAAAAAGGTGTTAGATAATCGCATCCTAACTTATGAGGAATTTAACTCTCTGTCTATTCTGATTCAAGGTGTTGTTAATTCTCGTCCTCTGACACCGCTTTCTACTGACCCTGATGATCCGCTTCCATTGACACCTGATCACTTTCTTGTAGGCAATTATCTTTCCTCCACTCCTCCCCTTCCCAACTCTTATAGAGACGCTAATCTGCCTATCGTTTGACGTAAACTTGAAGCTCTTCGCAATTCTTTCTGGAAGAGGTGGAAATTGGAATACTTAACTTCCTTGCAACGGAGACAGAAGTGGTTTCTTTCTAATCCTGACATTAAGGTGGGGGACTTGGTCCTTGTTAGAGAAGCTTCCCCTCCCTTGGTCTGGATCTCCGGTAGAGTGAACGAGTGGTACCCGGGAAGGGATGGGAGAGTTAGGGTGGCCAAGATCTTGACCACAAATGGGCATATTACAAGACCTCTGTCTTTAATTGCCCCCCTACCTTTAAATCTTTAACATTGTGTTTCTTGTTCTCTGTTGGTGTTTGGCCCTCCCAGCTTGATGTATTCTTTGGAATACACGAAAAGACAGAGTTAGCCTTCGCTGCTCTTTGCTTAACTTCTTTCTTACCTTTTTTCCTCTAACACCGACAGTGATTTCTTACTTGTTCTTTTATTTGAGCACCTTGCTTACTTTCTTCGTAAGTTTGTTGTAGATATAACTTCCATGATCAACCTAGCGGCATCTAGCAGCTAACTGCTGAAGTTCCTCAACATCTCCTTGCTCAAGAGGACTTCTACAACAAATCCTTCCACCAGGCTTCGCTATTGACGCCTACTATCAACTCCTTGAAGATCACTTTTAGTAGTATTTCTAAAGTTGGTAATTTTTATGTATGTTCCTTTGTCTGCTTCCTCCACCCTCCTCCCTCCTTGGTACCTTCGTGCTTCGTCGAGCAGCTCTCACTTCTGGGCCAGTCGTCAAACCATACAGTTGGAGCCTACTTCAGGCTTGTCTCTTGTCTACTTGAGACACTTTTAAATCAAGACGCCATGTCTTAATTTTAACGTCAACCGTCATCCTGATCATCATGGTTCTTCAGAATGAGCTAAGTACTACTTCAATGGGTTTCACCAAGTTTTAAATGTTTTAAATTGCTTATAGCATTTCATTTGATTTTATAGACAGTGTGAAATTGATAAATGTGATGCAATATCTGAGTTCAAACGATCTTCCTGATCTAGTTGTGGCTACTAACTTTTCAAAATGAAAAAGTACTTTTTGTACTGATTATCTGAGATACTATCTCACACCGAGGGATAATTTAAAGTACCCACTGTCTATAGAATTCAGATTTCCGCCGGGGGACTTGTTTTGCCCAATTCAACCGATATCAACGCTCTAGAACTTTCTACGTCAAGTTATCTTTCTACAAGTGAAATAGCCTGAGTAGGGGAGTGATGGTGCTTCTGCCCCTCCCCCCCCCCCACTACTTCCAATGCGAGTCGATAACTCCCGAACCCGTGGTCGG
Source organism: Meconema thalassinum (assembly GCA_946902985.2). Classification (NCBI taxonomy): domain Eukaryota; kingdom Metazoa; phylum Arthropoda; class Insecta; order Orthoptera; family Tettigoniidae; genus Meconema; species Meconema thalassinum. The sequence continues at coordinate 1,762,912,225 of OX336388.2, forward strand.
AGATTCACGAATGAAGTGTTGTTGGATTCGGGCTGACGGGGGCTTTCCTAAGGACCACTCGTTATTTTTTTTTGGAAAATTTTTGTTTTCGAAAGTAGGTGATAGTTTGAAAACCAAACATGGTAGAACGTTGTGCCATGGTTCAAACGAACGGTCTCTATGTCTTTTATTTTCTATAATAAAACTTTTTATTTTTTTAAATTTTTTGAAAAAAGTGTAATTTTGAAATTCCTATATTTTGGAAACTAGGAAGTTGACATAAAAGTTTGTTTGACATAAATGAAAGATCCCTATGCCCCTACCCCCAAAATAAATTTCATGTCTCTAGGATATAAACGTGACAGTAGTGCTAGGTTGTCTAATAACTTATTGAACCCTCCTCGTATTTGCCCCGAACCTGATATCTCGCGAACTAATCATGCTAGAGGCGTGTACGACGGATCCAAGGACTCGGGGTGACGTCCTCTTTGCTATGAACCACTCGTTATAATTTAAAAAAAAATGGAAAATCGATTTTGGGGTAAACAAGTGTTTTTTGTGATTTTTGCTGATATCTCACGAACCAATAAGCCTAGACACTTGTAGAGGAAGAGTACCAAATATGGAATACCTTTTTATTTTAATAAAAATGACGATCTCCTTTTGACATTGTTAAATTCTAAATACATGTTACGTTGCTACAATCTGTCTACTTTATCAGCTATTTATTTTTATTCTGATTAACACTTAATATTTTTGTAAATTACAAAATATAATAAAAACTGTGAATGTTTTGTTATGAAAAAAGTGTTCCTAATATGAAATACTATCATTTGTATCCTAAGCATTTTGTTTTAATAAACATTCATTGTCTGTATGCTTAAATAAGAAATACGTGAACATAATTTAAAATAATAAATCATTATTTGCAATGTTTACGTACAAATGTGCCACCTTCGGCACTTGAACACATGGTTTGAGGAAAGTATTTGAGAGTCCAGCAATTTATCTTTGTAAGGTGATGATGTTAGAATCTCAGCCTTCCCTGGAGCCCTTCCTCGTTGAGGACCCTTTCGCCTTGCTAATTTAGGAACAGGACAAATGTATTCTGTAACGATTAGTTAGTTATTGTTGTTTAAAGGGGCGGAACTACGAGGTCATCTGCCTCGTGTTACCATTAGGTTCCATTATGTTTCCTAATGGCATTTTGGAACTTTTTGGGGCAGAGCTAGAAACATCCACTTCTTCTTCCTTTATTGTTGTATTTTTCTTTGTTGTGAAACGAAACAATTGTTCTTGGTACACCATATGCACTTGTTGCCAATTTGTAACCCGTTTCGCTGTCCATACTGCAGTGATAGAGTGTTTCATATCTACTTCCTTCCACTTCTTCCGTACGTTTCCCTCTGAATTGTCCTTCCGTTCGGCCATGGTTCTAAAGAAAATAAAAACTGCCTGTACATATGGACAAGTCTGTCTCCAAATGTGGAATACTATTCCATAATAGGAACACCACAGTATTCCATATTAGGCTCCCAGCTGCAATTAATTTGCACCTTACAAAATATGTATACCAGTTCATCAAATGTATTTGTCCACTGCATAGTTGATATGGTTAGTGCACACTCGACGTAACGCTAACAGACGTTTTGGAATTTAGATAAAGCCTTAATTTGTAAACGACTGCAATTCTTACCTTCCCAAAACTTTTTGGAGGTTGTAAAACACTGAGTCGACTGTCACGGACAAAGAACGCATCTCAAGTGCCTCCCCTCAACTCACACCAGAGAGACCTTCCTTGTGCATCTTCGTACCAATTCCACGCAGCGCTGCCAAGTTTAATTAAACAAATATTGGGGTATTCCATATTAGGAACGCATTCCATATTTGGTACTTTACCTCTACGAGGTGACATTTTTTTCCGTCGCGTTGTCCTCTTGCCGAGAATGTACGTGTTGAGCAGGAATGAAAAACCATTTTGAGGTAAAACCGTGATTTTAGACTTTTTGCTCTATCTCGCAAACCAATAACGCTAGAGACGTGTACGCGATGTCCTAGGACTCGGGCTAACGTCCCCTCTCGATTGTGGTAGATATGTTTTCAAAAAATAATTCACAAAGGGCCTAACGCCATAGATGTTGAAAAAAAATCTTTACTTGTTTATAATGTTCATGAAGCGTGGTTGTTGAGAGAGACGATACTGCTGGGTGTGTGTGTGTTTCAACGAACCTGTCGCTAACCACAATGACCATGCTTAATAGAACAATCGATATTTCGGCGGGTCGGTTTATGACAGAGCGAGGGTTCGTTTTTCTGATCTTTCCTATGGCAGATGGATGGAGGCTAATATTTGAAAATATGTGAAGCATGCTAAGATTTTTTTACCCCCGAAGAGAGCATTTAACGTGTAAACGGTGATGAGAACTTTGTTCTATGTTGGTCGAAGCGAGTACAGAAAACAAATTTGCAGAGGATCAGACGAGCAGGATGTGAATGTCATTTGAGCTTATTGGAATGCGCTGATCTGACTTGACAACAGGTGCAATGGAAAATGACAAAGATGCTTGAAGGTAAAATAATCTGACAAACGTGGTGGCAGGGGAGTGCGAAATGCATGCATACACATATGAAACCACATGAGGGCTAAACAGTTACATCCTGTTTGCTTCGTACGTGACAAAATGCAAGTTCATGTGAAATTTGACCTGGCACAGGTGTTCACCTTGGACGTTAGCTGTCCACGTGCACGATAACAGAATGTTCAAGCGACGTAACATATGTAAAGACATCTCGTTATCATTTCCACTCTCACTTAGGGAACTACCTTTGAACACACTGCGTTGCGTGAAACACAAGGTCTTGTTTTACAGTTTTAGTGTTGGTGGAAAATACTTAACCTTGTTGTGAGGTAGGTATTTATTTATTTACATATTTATTGGTTTATATATATTTACAAGCAATTATTTATTGATTAGGTAATTAATGATTTTATTTATTTGTTTGCAGATAACCGGTATACATTACATGTCTGAGAGAGATGAAACCATTGCACTTTTAAGCCCACTGGAAGGAAACAGCAACAAGCCACTGGAACTGAAGGTGAGATTATTTTTTTAAACTAACTTGTTTAATTTTTTTGTTTCATATTTTATTTTATGAAATGCATGTATTAAGCTGAATTTAGGTATTTATAGCGGTTTATTTTATTTATCTTTAGAAACTTGGAAAGAAAAGCCTCACCGCCGTAGCAGTTGCTAAAAACCCGAGACGCAGTAGAGCGAAACCATTGTTTCCAGGCAGTGAACTATTTCAAACTCAGGTAAGCCTAACTTAAAATGCTATTGCATTTTACCACTACTGAAAAAATTCTTACACAAAAAAATTATTACCTGTACATGACTGGGACAATGATTGTTCATTGATTAATGGCTATGTTGCTGTTGATTGGTAAAAGTACAAGGCCATGGTATTTTTTCTAAAAACAAAAATTTAAATTTAATATATGGGTGGTTCCCTATGGACTCAACGAATATCCACAGGTTTGAACATGATAATGTGAACAAAATGACATGACATTCATTTTTGTTTATATATTGGTTAAAGGGGGGATGTAAATGACTGTAGCTTTATAAAAAGAAAATAAATACATGGGTTACTGTTAGTGCCAACATACCGTTTATTTTAATGGTGTTTTGATATATTAATGCCAATTAATGTTAACGTTTTATTTACAAGTATTGATTGATTGATTGATTGATTGATTGATTGATTGAGTGAGTGATGGGTTATTTTGTTTGCTTTTAGGTGTCGTCATGTGCCTTTAACGTAATGAACAGACAGTGAACAAGCATATATTATGCTTGAAAATACTCTGTGTTCTTGTGCAACGTTAATAACTTACAATAAGAAAATTTTTATTATAACACATGGCGTTAGTACCAGATACAACAAGTTAACAAGTTGGTCTACCACGTGGGTTAAATTTAAAATCAGAACATGGCCGTGGGTTAACATTTGAATCAAGCCTGTAGGCTCTTTGTCAACACATAAACTTGCAAAAGCCGTTTTTTTTAAATTGAACCGAGAAGATGTAGTGCGCTGTGTGTTTTTTCGTATTGAACTTTCACACTGGGAAGAAGGACATGATCCCTTTAGAGACCATTTGCGATGGTCTCCTCTTTGACCTTACATGATTGGAAAACAAGTGGGTAACCAACCCGTGTATCCATTTTACCGAACCACAAGGCCATTGGCCGTTACTTACGTTGCTGAATCACAAATAAATAATAATAATAATAATAATGATGTACTACCAGCCAACGGTAGTGTCGATATATGTGGTCCATATGCCATAGACAGTGTTGAATTGGCATGTGATTTGGAAATTTGGGAGTTTGCAAGACTAAAGCACTAGAACACCCAGAGTACAGGTCTGTTGAAAAACGTTTAGAATATTATAAAAATGTTTGGCCATTAATATTAAAACACGTTACCAAACAGCTAAGTGAAGCTGGATTTTTTATACTGGTGAAGGGGATAAAACAATATGTTTTTATGGTGGATTTGCTTGAAAGGATTGGCAAATGACTGATGACCCTTTAGTGCAACACGCTCGTTGGTTACCTAACTGTAAATACATGGTTTTGCTTAAAGGTCTAGAATTTGTGAACACTATTCGTAAAGAAAACGTGATTGCAGCACAAGACATAAAAGTGCCTTTAGAGTTAGAACACGCGGAGCAAATACATGAGGCTGAAAAAAAAAGACTTGTCTCACGAACAGATACAAAAGTGTGACCAACAATTATGTAAAATTTGTTATCAAGATGAACTAGGTGTTGTATTTTTGCCTTGTGGACACATGATAGCATGTGCCAAGTGTGCATTAGAACTTAACACTTGTGCTATGTGCAGAAAAGTAGTATCTGCTACAGTTAGGGCATTTCTTGCATAACTATTATAATTTATTAGCCATGCATAGTGCAAAATACCTATATGCACGATATTATTACAAGCTGTTGTAATGTGTAATAGATATGCTTTTGTTTTGTTTATAGACTACTAAAATGAATGTTTTGAATGCTGTGGGACAATCATGTGGCTTAGAGACAAAGAAGCTCAGCGAATTGAAAACGCATATTCCATTCCGCATTATCAAGATTCGGAAATTGAAAACAGCATATGGTGATCGTGTACTTTGTGTATGTGAAAACTTTGAGACATTTCGGCCTATACGGTATAATGATATGTCGGAGAGTGTTTTGATGAAGTCAATAATGCTGTGCTACCTGTACACTTAATTTATAAAGGTTTTAAAAACAATAGGTGCATGGTTCATTTTAATTAAATAAAAAACCAAATGTCAAATAATAATAATGGAAGATATAAGAGATGACAATGGTCTGAAAGAAAAATATGTGTATAGAATAATACTGTTTTAGTTTTTAATATTGTCTTAAAAAATATTATCATGAAACAAAAAACATGTATATATAGTTTGTAAATAATGCAAAATGAGGTTACAATGCTGTTTTATTTTATACAAAGTTAGTATATTTAACATTGCAGAGTATACATGATTATGACAATAGATGCACACTGAATACAAGCCTTTCTCTCTTTACAATAGTCTGTTATAATTTTAAACACAAGGCTTGATGTAAATCATTTTATAGCAATGCCCATTCACTCTTATTTTCGAAAACTTACATTAGGCATAAATACCTTATTGTTATTACTATTTAGTCATTTTGATCGTCTTGCATATCAAGAGCAGATGACCTAGTTGTTCTACTCTTTAAAACGACAACACACAACACTACATCTTGCATAGTTTGTGATGTTGATGGCTCTTGCGACGAGGAAGATGGATTAAAAATAACTTTTAGAACAGGGGTTAAACGTTGCTCATTAAACAATGCACTATTTTGAGTAGCAATATGGTTTTCTTGATTTCTTGTCGACGGCAACTGTGTTTCATGCAGTACACTACATTGATGATCACTGACACTTACAACTTCTCTATTTTTACTTTTTAGGTCACCACGACAATGTTTGGAACGTTGTTTTGAACAACGCCAAATAACAGTTCCATTTTATTGGTTCGTTTCACAATATATGAATATCCTTTATATTATGCATACCTAGTCACTGATTCTTCCCTGTCAACTGTCAAGCATAGACTAAGCTCTAGTCAAGTCAACTTGGTAATAGGAATAATAGTTTAATGTGATAGCAAATATGGATCCAAAGAGTTCAGGTAAAAGTGGAAGCAAATAAGCAAATATAAGAACCAAGAGTGGGGGTAAAAGTGGTCGCAAAGTGGTAGACCCATTACACATTAATTTCAGCACGCCGAAGCTCTTGTTCAATTTCTTTGAGTTCCCAATCGTGACCGGTATACCCAGCTTGTTGTAAAGCATGCAAATATCGAAGCCGTTGAATTATCTTACTGGGTTTGTTCCAGTATACAAATTTAACAAAGCATTACCATTATCATCATCATCATCATCAACATCATCATTATCATCATCATGATCATCATTATCATCATGACCATCATCACTATTACTATATAGCCCTTTTTGATCCTCTTGCAATACCACTTCATTTATAGTCTGTGTTGATTTTGATAGTGTTGGAGGTTTCTTGAACGTTGACAACTGTCTTAACATGACTTTTGAGGACATGATAAGTCCTTTTGAACAAACACTGCACTATCTTTAGCCGCAATATCGTTTTCTTGACTTTGCTTTTTAGCATTTTGATAATTGTTTGTAAACAGCAAGCGTGGTTCGTTTGGAGCACTACATTGATGAACACTCACACTTAAAACCTTTCCATTTTTACTTTTCAGATTGCCTCGACATTTTGTTGACCTTTCTTTTGAGCATCGCCAGAATATTATTCCATTCACCATCTGACGATTATAGTTATATGAGTAGCCTTGATAGAGTGCACGTTGCCTACCTTTGTTGGTTGTAGTAAGTTCCATAGTAGTAACTGACCTGTCCGTACGATGTTCACACTACAAAAGTTACAACTGTTTTGCTGATGGAGTGACCTACCATAAGCTTATATATTGGCTTATGCGTTGACTTTTGTATTGGCTTTTTGTGTAGAGTCAGTAGAGTTGCTGGCACGTTAGAGATCTCCTTCGGAGCAAAATTCCGGTACTCCGTCGTCTCTAAAAGTCACAGTACTTAAAAGGACGTAAAACCAACAACATTATTCTTCTTCTTCTTCATATCCTTTCCAATTTGGCCAACTGTGGACCGCATAGAACTTAAGGCTTCTTGGCCTTCCTTCTCGTTTCTTCCCAGAACCACTTCATTCTTTCGCTCCTTATCTTTCTCTCCTCCTCGGAAATGATCCGCACAGGTCTATTTGTAATTGGGTTATCTTCAAATGATTATAAACTGTCTACCTTTCTTCTAAACTCACGTCTATTGTGGGTCATACCTGACGGAGCAAATCTGCGCGAACCCGTGGGCAAAGAGAGGAAACGGGAAGGAAGGTAGTAGATGAGTTCACTGCTGCTCTGAAATACTAGCGTGAATACTGTTAAAGCCATTAAACTATTTTCTTAGTATAGGAACATACAATCTTCTCTTCATACCAACATTCTACAAAAATAATATCAAACATCATATTATCTTATTATTATATTATTATTAAATTACTGACGATGCTGCTAAAACGTGCGGCAAATCTCAATCACGCCCCTCAGCTACAGTTCACGCCACAGTTTCTGGCCAGTGAGCCGCGATTGCACAGTCGTACAGAGGACAGGTGGTCAACCTCAGCCATGTGCAATTGATACATGAGTTGTTTCCGCGCAACTAAAAACTCACGTATCAATTGCACATGCGTGAGGCTCGCAGACTGTCTGTCCTTTGTAGGACTGTGAAACCGGGACAGACCGGCCAAATAACGTGGCGTGAACTGTAGGTAACAAGGTCAGACACAAACGTGGTCTGGTCCTGGAGACCGATATGTTTGCTGAACTGAGGGCCTAAGCCAAGGCTAAACAAACGCTTTGAAAATCCACAGCCTGTTTCCAGTCGACCGACCGGGTCAGGAATGGAGTGAATGAAGCCCCCATCTAGCGGCGAGGATATGAACTGGGCCAGCTGCCGAAGCCTGTCGCACTCCTCTGGCGCAATGATTAAATGAATGACAGAGGAAATGAAATGAAAGTGGAGAGTATTGCTGGAATGAAATATTGACAGGGAAAACTGGAGTACCCGGAGAAAAACCTGTCTGCCTCCGCTTTGTCCAGCACAAATCTCACGAGCAGTGACCGGGATTTGAACCATGGACCCCACGGTGAGAGGCCGGCGTGCTACAACCTCAGCCACGGAGGCTCCGTCTAAACAAACGCTTCATCTAATCTCAATCTCACTAGCTACCACCAACTATTTTACCTCCATCATACCCACAATCACCTATTGCCAAAATATTTACATTAAGCAGTAGGTTTAAAAACTATCGTAATATATAATAACAATTGACTACTTTTAAACCCCCCCCCCCCCAAAAAAAAAACGAGCCTTACAGCAGTCGCAAATGATGTGTAACATCTGACATAGAAGAAACCTCACGTGAAATTCTTGATACACCGGTATGTTATAGGCCTACTATTATTGGCACAAATATTAATCTATTGTAAAAAGAATGTTATACAGATATTGTAGTTTATAATACGGAACTCATTTTATTAGATGATTTGTAGCTTCCACGAGCACTAGCCTAAATAAAGAAAACGATATGAATCAACTAGATTAATAGACGCGACACCGCTTATAACCTTAAATTTCTGATAAATAGGCCAACTTGCGAGTAGATGCAATGTGCAGAGCAGTAGATCATTAAGGCTTGCCCAGTTCCCGGACCTCTTGATTCACAGACCAACACGTAATTTCATATGGATTCTGTTAAAATGAGGTATATTGATATGATATTATCGTTTAAAATGATAATCTGGTAGCATAAATATATATCCCGTCCGGGATTAGAACCCTAAATCTTTGGATTCACAGTCAGGGTCGCTAACACCACTGCTATTTCGAGCACGGAAATATAATGCACAAAATGGTGACTTATTTCCACGTTCCAATAACACTGCATTACGGAATTAAGTTTCATTTATATTTTGCTTGTTTCGATAATGTTCCTGCGTGAAATTGAGTTTAAAATGCCTTATGAATAGACCCACTTTTGAGCAAAGAGACTTGTATTCAGCAATAGTTCACGAAGGCTTGCCTAGTTCCCGTATAACATGTGCTTCAATCAGTTGACACCAGAGTTCGCATGAGCGTTTACCGTCAGAAATGGTATCAATTTTTCGACACCGCGCGCTCATTGTTTCCTGGATCATACCACTGGATCGATCGATCCAGCTGGCAGTGGGAGTAACACACTTCCGTTCGATCCACCACTGCCAGCTGGGTCGTTCCGATCCACTTCCGTCCCATTTTTCAAAATCACTCCCACACAAATATCCAGCAACCGAGTGGAAAGATGTTACACATTAAAAAAACGTCAATTACAGAGCAAAAGAGCACCAGATCCCCTTATTTTAAGACATTATTTTAGATGTCTTCCTGCCTGAGATAAGAAAGGTGATTTGAACATGTCCACAGCAAAGAGTGAAGTGAATGTTTCTCCCCTCTAAAACTCGTTGCAGCACATGGACTCGCTCCGCATAATATGCAACTCGTAGCGCACGCATACGCCATCAGATAATACTTACAGTTCTACATATGCAATGAGAGAATCGCGACATGCAGGCAGTATTCGGGATAAGGCTGCCCATCTCCACTTACACTAGCACAAATTTCTGAAGTTTCCATTGCCAGTTGAAACTGCAGTCATTTATAAATGCTACAAGTCTAAAACGAAACATGCTTTGTGCTAGAGTGACTTTTTGTTCTGCAGTCATCTGTTCTATTATCCTATTTGCTTTGTGAATGGACTGTGCCACGGATAGTTTTTAACTTCTGAAGTGTTAACCGATTGTTATAATGTAAAAGTTGGCAAAAACTGCTAGTCGAATATCATCGAAATGGGTTACATTTAAACAAGTTTCCATCGTTGGTGCCAAGATAAACAAAACAAACCAAAAACATGTCCAAACATATTGCAGTGTATTTGACAGGGTATTCATTCTCCCCAGACTAATACACGACTCTTTTATTTATTAAGGCAGAGGTCACCCGCTGTTCTAGTAGCATGACACATGGACCAAATACATGTGGAAATCAGTGTAGCCGAACACGTTAAACCGTGCATCAGGACTGCAGAGGGGAACTGGAAATTTGGTTGATGTTCTTGATTCTTTAGGGGCTTTGCGACATCGTGGTCAAGTAGCCACGTTTACTTGTGTGTGTGTAAGAGTTATCTGTACTAGTGTGTGCACTTGTAATTGAGGTAGGATTTGGTTAGAAAGCAGCCGTGGCCTTAAGTTAGGTACCATCCCGTCATTTGCCTGGAATAGAAGTGAAAAGCCACGGAAAACACTTCCAGGATGGCTGAGGTAAGAATCAAACCTGCCTGTTCGCAGTTTTGCCTCACGAGTCTGAGTGTATCCATTACCAGTCTCAGACCTGAATTAAATGACTTGGGAGAGCCGAGAATTGAACCCGGGCTTCAGCGGTGACAGCCAAGAATGCTAGACACTACACAAAGAGGCGGACTGGAAATTAGGAGGTGGAATGTACGAATCCTAGAGCTGACTGTGGACATCCAACGGGTTTACTCCACGCATGTTCTAGGAGAGTACCTTACAGTATTTCAAAGCCCGGGCACCTACGCCAATTTTAGAGCATAAGAATTATGGTAGTTACACTGACTATGACAGTCACCACACAAACACAGGTTATCAGATAAATTCAACACATACCCTAGTACACGCAGCTGGAGAGGTACAGGTTACATGCAAAGCCATTCCGCACTCTTTCCGGCGTGGCCCGATATAAGGTTGGAATTCTTTCCTGCCATATTAGTGAGGTGATAAGGAATTCCGAAATTCATCAAAATGTAAAAGGATTGTTTTTGTGCTATGCTAATTTATGGACTTCTAGTTTTCTTGTGGTACATTTTATTTTTATTTCTAACCTATTTTCATTTTATGAAAAAAAAAACAAGTAGTTGCGTGAAGAACTATACAGCCTATTTTCATATATCCTACTTATATTAATTGCCACAATCAACATACAAAATATCAGTTTGATTACTGTAATAGATTCGTAGATATTGAGTACCAACTAAATATTTCGGATGGTCGCCATGTTGGATTTTATATATGTAGGTCCTAGAGTCATGTACTGTTACATGAAGATTATTGTGTACGTGTAGCATTCAAACTTCAATCGCAAGATTAGGACACAAGAAGTAAAAAGGAGATTTTAAAATTTCGCACAGCTGCCATCTTTTGGTTATGGAAACAATTGAAATAAATTAGATGCCAGTGGATTAACATTCGTATAAGGATTTACTGTACCAAGTATCACTGCACACGGATGGTTAAATTGCGATAAACGTCCATGTGAATATTTATAATTCGCGTCGCTGCCATGTTGGATTTGTGATCACCAGGTTATTTAAAGTCCTATAGGTGAACTTAACTTCATAGCCCCTATGAAGATAAAAAAAAATCAGTTTGATTGCTATAATAGATTCGTAGATATTCAGAGTCGTCTGAATATTTCGGAGGTCGCCATGTTGGATTGTTAAATGTATAGGCTATAGAGTCATGTACCATTAAAGGAAAATTATTGCGTAGGGTCGTTATTCAAACTTTCACTTCGATCTCCTCATTACGACACAAGAAATAAAAACTTAATTTTATAATTTGCACAGCCGCCATCTTGAGGTTATGTAAACAATTGAACTAAATTAGATACCAGTGCATTACAATGTGTATAAACATTTCCTGTACCAGATTGCATTGCGTTTGCAACATTAAATCGCGAGGAAGGTCTATTTAAAATTTTCAAATTCGCATTGCCGCCATGTTCGTTTTGTAGTTAACCGCTTTTTCAAAGTCTTATAGGTGAACTTCCAGTAGTGCCCTTTATCTCCGAGGGGCGTGGTGGCGCAGCGGTCTAGCTGTATGCCTCTCACCAAGGCGGTCCGGGTTCGATTCCCGGTCAATGCATGTGAGATTTTCGAAGTGAAATGCCATGTCCTGTGGTTCGGATTCCACGTAAAAAGGAGGTCCCGTGGCTCATAATCTCACGATTAACGGTCACGTTAAACTACAAGCTTCCTTTTTTCCTTTATCTCCGTATAAAATTTCAGGGTGATACAGCTAATAGTTTCAGAGATATAGAATGCCGGTGAAATATTTCGCTCATCCGCCATCTTGTGGTTATATAAACAATTGAACCAAGTTGGATGTCGGTGCATTACACTGTGTATAAACATATACTGTACCAAGTTTTAATGCGTTTGGTTGTTTAAATCGCGAGAAACGTCTATTTAAAAGTCGCAAATTCGCGTGGCCGCCATGTTGGTTTTGTAGTTACCAGTTTTTCAAAAGTCACATAGGTGAACTTCTAGTAGTTCCTTTTATCATCGTAATAAATTCCAGGGTGATATCCGTAATAGTTTCAGAGATATTGAATGCTGGTGAAATATTTCGCGTAACCGCCATGTTGGATTGGTGAGACGTAAGAAAATTTGAAGGGCACGGTCGAGGTCGCCCGGAATAGTACCATGAACTTACCGAATTTCATTGACATTGCTCCAGCCGTTTAAAAGTTATTAGGGGGGGCCCACACACACCTCACACACACACACACACACACACACGGACAAAAGGTGATCTCATAAGCCTATTTTTTCAAAATTGAAAATAGGCTAAAAATAGGTTTATGAGATCACCTTTTACCCGTGTGTCCCCCCCTAATACATTCTAAACGGCTGGAGCGTTTTGAATGAAACTCGGTAAGATCACAACACCATTCTGGCCGACCCCGACCGTGCCCTTCAAATTTTATTGTGTCTGACTAATCCAACATGGCGGCTGTGCGAAACATTTCACAAGCATTCTGTATCTCCGAAACTATTACCGATATCACCCTAAAATTTTGTACGGTGATAAAGGGAACTTCTACAAGTTTACACATGTAACCTTCAAAAACCTGTAAAGTACAAAACGAACATGGCGGCCGAGCGAATTTGAAACATCTTAATAGACTTTTCTCGTGATTTAACCATTTGAGCGCAGTGAAATGTGGTACAGTAAATTATTATACATATTGTAAAGCACTGGCATCTAATTGAGTTCAATTGTTTACATAACCTCAAGATGGCGGCTGTGCGAAATTGTAAAATAAAGTTTTTGTTTATTGTGTCGTAATCATGCGATCAAAGTGAAAGTTTGAATAATGAAGCTACGCAATAATTTTCCTTTTATGGTACATAACTCTATGGCCTATACATATAACAACCCAAATGGCGAGCATCCAAAATATTGTGACGGTTCTCAATATAGAGCCCGTTAGAGGAGGTTATACGGGTACCATCCGCCGAAAGAAACGGTACTTCGAACGACCCCTTCCTTCGAACCCAACACCTGAGAGGATCGGGTGCATTTCTTTAAGGGCTTACATAGCACGAGAGGCTTGATCCACGGGATCTGGGTCATTTATACGGAAACATGTAATAGACGCCCAGAGAAACACATTCGAAAACATAAGCTAGCAATAAAGAGATCCAGTCTTAAGTAAACTTTCGTGGACCATTTATTCAAAGAAAGACCCCTAAACTACTTCCGAAGGTCGAAATTGGCTAATCCGCTGATCTAAATACAATAATGAGTCAATCCCTAATATGACGTTAAGTACCCTGGCGAAGTCCTAGTTACATGAAACAAAGCAACAACAAAACTAGGCGCGTGGTACAAGAAGAATTAACGCGAAGCAAAGTTACAACAAATGACTCGGTAAAAGTTACATTTAACATCAAACAAACCAATCGCTCGGTTAGGATGGTACCACGTTCACATTTACTATTACATTTAATTTCTATCTAAATCCTATGTGAACGAAAGTATTACGTCGAGACGAGTCGTAATCAAATTCTTACTACCTGAACTAATGATAATTTGACCACTGAATATCAGGAAAAAACATTAGATAACACTCTTGTATCTAAACAGGGTACAACAGGGTTAATACACTCAGAAATAATCAATGAAACACTTAGCACTAGCCTACCTTCGCAAACTGAGATACTCTTTGTATTCAGCCATCATCTCATGCATGTCATTAGGGTGGCAATGCGCAATTAGAATTGCGACTTACAAGCTTTGAATTACGCGGGCCATAAGTTAATGACTACTGGTCCCAAGGATTCATGTCGTCGAAAGAAAAACAGTGTCAGCTCATTTAGACAGTCATCCCCACAGGAAATGACCAGACTCACGGTGTCAGTCAACAATCAGCAAAAGGTCGCAAGAATTAAGGGCTGTAATCAGTTAATTAATTAATCCGTTGATTTAGGATAATTATGCTTTTGATTTATCAGAAGGTTTATGCTTTGTTTTAGATATTTCAGTTTAAGACACCAGCAGTCGGCAGCAGATGATCACACTTGAAATACACTCAAAGGATCTGAATTCAACAAGTCATAAAATAACACAGGTTAGCGCGTCTTACACCAATTGCACGCAATTACACTCCTCGGTCATTTTGGCCTTGGCTAAAAAGGTCGTCGGAAAATACAATAAGTGGACATTATTCCGTCCTGCCTAAATACCATAACGTGTCTACGGACACTAGGTTACATTAAACAGGCTGGCCTGACTCTATACACAAGCTGGGTCAATTTACATGTCGTTTAAACCTTTTATAACACGCTATATGATAAGATTTCATCAGCTCAAAGCATTTAAGAAAATTGCGTTAGCAAAAGATCCCTCGCTCTCTAAAGCGGTAAATAAATAAACAGGTGTCTATTACAGCACACAAGGCTGCTTTCCAAAGCATAGTTATTATTGACAGTGACCTTCAAATTCCTACAGCGGTGACGTGAATGGGGCAATATAAAATGTCAATGAAGTCGTCTCGCTGTGCATCTTGGGTAGAGACAGGTTTTATACAGTTAACGCATCGCACGTCTAACATGTGTTGCATGGCATGGCGGTTGGTTTTGGCCTCGTAAAAGTGGTATCAAAACTGTTCATTATTTTCTGCCAGAGACACAAATACAGTCCTAGTGCGCTCTGCAGATTGTATTCATAGAGTTTAACACTTCCCTAACAGTGTTTCTTGTCATAATTTACCCTTTAATAATATACAACGTTGCACTGGTTTCAAAGAATAGTAAAATGAAGACTGCACATTCGTGCATCCTAACTGCATTGATGTGACAGAGATGTCACTCGTCCATTCTTTAGACACGTGGGTTTCTGTGAATAGCTTAGCACTTTCTTACTCAAAAATAACAAGATCTGACTTCTGCTACGATGTTTAAAATGATACGATGTAGATTTACCCACCAATCTTACATTATGTGGCTTCGTTCCTCTCAAACTTCTCGTAGTGTAAAGTAATCACAAAAATGCTCAAATAAAGAGTACATAAACATGTTCCAGCTTCTGTTGGCTGAGAAATGATACGTTAATAAGGTCTTCAAACTCAAAATAAGGGGGCCTAAAATACAGGGTGTTCCCTAACTTTCAGAAGTCTACATCTTCTGTCTTTGATGATGTCCTTTACATCACATAAAATATGCGGCTTAGTTAGCTGGTTAATAATTACACTGAAAATACATAGAAATTTGCACCTTCCGTGTAGAACACGGACATGTCGTGACTAACTAAAGATTGTCCCTAATATCCAAGAAGAAAAATATGTACAATTCTACCTAAGTGGTCAAATATCGTGTAGTCTCGGCTAAATACTTTCAAGTTATTTCCACCAGGACAAACTTTGTACAGAGATGTAGGTACAGGACTCACGATTACTTCAACATGTGGATCACCTTCCAAACTTCCCTTTGGAAGGGGTAATACGCCTTCAGGGTTCCTGGCATATCCGTAGTTAAGGCTGTAGGTTTCGGCCTTTCCTCTTGGTCCTTCATCATCAACATCTCGTACACGGCTTGTACCTCATGGTGCTGGATGGGAATTCCCATGGTGTTGGTTAATTCCTCGGCGCCTCCCTCATATTAAGGAGTTTACTGCATCATAACGCTCTCAAATAAGCGTGGAAAATGGTCATCACGTGGTGCGTCGAAATAGACATTGTGGCGATTAAATCACTGATTCTATGATGAAAACACTTCATACAAATAATTCACTGGCTCTAATGCTTTGCAGGTGATTCAAATACTCTGCTTTTACCTGCCACAGGCTCTACTGATACATGTGGTACCACTCACATATTTTATGGTTGTTTAAATCGCTGAAATTCACGTCAATCACTATTGCACACGTGTGTTGCGTAGCTTTGCCATTGTTAGTTTTAATGTGGCACATACTGGGCAATGAATTGTAGCTGTAAGTTGAATATTTCGTCTGCCTCCAGATGGACCTCGTGGTTGGTGAGAAAATATGACTATTTCACTCAATTCACCTTTAATCTCACGATAACGTGGCACTGACCTTGCTCGGCCTAAATAATACTGTTCTTAGACTGTGATCGCTATATTCAGCTCGATGGCTGTAGATTCGTAGTCCTTCCAGTAATGGGGTAATGCATACGCCAAGTATGGCCTTCGTCTTAATTGACGGACAATCGACAAAATGCGTCTTGCCTCAGCGGACTATCAAAACGGGAGTGAGTGTTGCTAGCACTAATTCCTGGTGCCTAGGAAGTGGTTGAGTCATTTTGCACCTAATTACTTAATCCTCCGCGTGTCTGCGGTGAAAATACCTTTACCTAAAATGTGATTTACCATTTCTCAAGGCAAAGAAAGTGGCAAATTATGCAGAGTTAAATTGTGGCATGATCCTGAGATATATGGAATCAAAATTTGCTGTAATATATCTCTAGGAATAAAATAAGCTGTCCTCTACGAAGTCAAAATAGCGGATTGTTCATGAGGACGCTTTCAGAGTGCGTCCCATTGAACTGAGCATGTGGAGTGAGTATGATCTCAAGGAAATATTTGACACATGAACCTAAACGGGCTCAATATCTATCAATCTTTTGCAGCAATCAAACATTTTATGTTAATAGAGGCAATGCACGACAAATGCTTGTACAAATGTTAATCCACAGGCATCTAATTTACTTCAATTGTTTCCATAACCATAAGATGGCAGCTGTGCGAAATTTAAAAATCTCGTTTTTACTTCTTGTGTCCTAATCATGCGATTGAAGTCTGAATACCACGCGTATACAATAATCTTCATGTAATAGTGTGTGTTAGGTAGTCAGACCGAAGGCTGGTTGGATCCTCAAAAAGTACCGCCGTTACGTTATGTGAGTCGATACCCACAAAAACCCAAGGCAGCACTATTCTGAGGCGTTCTAGGCAAGAAGAGGAGTGAGGTAGTTTGCCATTGCTTCCCTCACTGAGTCAGAACATTAGTCCTAACCCTATGAGTTGAACCTTTCACAGCATTCACAGGCACTGACTGTGCCCCGAATGCCATTACTAAGCACCACCCATACCTCAGTAACTTCCATATAATCACAGCCATGAGTGAGACTGAGACGTCGGTGAAAAGCCACCTTTTACTCTAGCCTGTGCCAACTGACAAATGCAAAAGTACTGTATTCATCAAGAGATGGCGAACAGGCCAATCATGTAATAGTACATAAATAAAAATCCAACCTGGCGACCATCTGAAATATTTAGAAGGTTCTCAATATCTACGAATCCATGACAATCAAACTGAAATGTTGTAGGCCTATGTTGATAGGGGCAATTAACATGAGTAGGATATATGAAAATAGGCTGTATAATCCTTCACGGAACTACGTGTTAATTCTGTGGTTTCTTTCTTTATACTTACCCACAATGGCAAGTCCTATTAGGAAACCCACGAAAGTGCATTCTTATATTATGTATTTCTTTTAGGCTAGAGATAAAGCCCTGTGCGGATGCGGATATCCTCGGATTAACCCGCGGATTTCCGCAAACATTTTCGCCATGTGGATATATATTGCGGTTAATGATTGTAATAAATTTGCAGATAGTTTTTAGAATACAATCCGAACTTGTTGAATATCATTACTACGACCCGGATGTTTATGACATAAGCCAACCCTATTTTCTCCGTTATGTTCTTTCCATGACAAATGTAAGATGATGATTTAAGTTTATCTCATTCAAATTGTATCATTAAGAATGATGAATACTCCGAACTGAAGAGGGTTGCAATTCTGGTTGTATAGCGTTCATTTTAAAAGCACATAACGTACATAGCCTAGGGGAGCAACTTTCTCCTTAATTGTCTAAATGTGTGGCTTTTATACTTTATGCTTTATCTAATAAATTTAAATTATTATTGTTAAGTCAAAGTGCGGATACGGGGCGCATGCGGTCAAAGTCAAGTGGATGCGGGGCGGATGCGGTCAAATTCAAGTGGATGCGGGGCGGATGCGGTCAAAGTCAAGTGGATGCGGGGCGCATGC
Organism: Meconema thalassinum; assembly: GCA_946902985.2. Taxonomy (NCBI): domain Eukaryota; kingdom Metazoa; phylum Arthropoda; class Insecta; order Orthoptera; family Tettigoniidae; genus Meconema; species Meconema thalassinum. Next base: position 1,762,930,799 of record OX336388.2, read on the forward strand.
GGTCAAAGTCAAGTGGATGGGGGGCGGATGCGGTCAAAGTCAAGTGGATGCGGGGCGGATGCGGTCAAAGTCAAGTGGATGCGGGGCGCATGCGGTCAAAGTCAAGTGGATGGGGGGCGGATGCGGTCAAAGTCAAGTGGTTGCGGGATGGATGCGGTCAAAGTCAAGTGGATGCGGGGCGCATGCGGTCAAAGTCAAGTGGATGCGGGGCGCATGTGGTCAAAGTCAAGTGGATGCGGGGCGGATGCGGATAACAGTCGTGCGGATGCTGGATGGATGCGGATAATGCTTTGTTTTTCCGCGCAGGGCTCTAGCTATAGATGCAAAAGGAAAACTTGCAAGAAAGTGGCTGCGTTAGAAGCAAGAGCAAAGAGACAAGGACCAACATCAAAATGGTTGCTACTGTCGTGCTCGTAATGGAAGAAGAGGAATCGTATGGAAATGGAAAGTTCTAAAAACCGGAAAAAAGTAAGTTAAACGTTCATAGGAGGTTTAGTTTTGAAGGCTCCCGTGAGAGTAAGGTGCGTATCAGAGTTGAATCCACACTTTCATAGAATAGAAAACTATTAGCTATTTAAATAGAAATGTTTCCGCGTCAGACTGTGATACTTTGTGGATGAATGCAAACGGGACGAAGGCGTGAGGGTATCATCTTTCCGCCGAAGCCGCCCGCATTTAATTCACTTGAATTTTTCTGATTTCTCTAGTAAGTCATTTTTCGTACATTTTAGACTCTGTATAGGCTTTTACCCGTGCCGGCTTCGTGGTGTAGGGGTAGCGCACCTACCTCTTACCCAGAGAGCACCAGGCCCAATTCCCGGCTCCATCAGGGATTATAGGATCTGGCGTGACGGATGGAACGTGATACAATCAACCTTGTGAGGACTATTGAGTAGCCATCTGGTCGAAGAGACAGCAAGACTAACGGTTGAAAGGACACGTCACCCTGTCCACGTGGCACTCCACTTGGTAAGCCAAGGTCTTTAATATTGCTGTAATGCCCTGGACTGTTTTATTGGCAGGGTAACAAAAAATGAAGAGGTATTAAGACGAGTTGGAGAGGAGAGATGTTTCTGGTCACTGCTAATGAAGAGACGAGATAGGTTGGTAGGACACATATTAAGAAGCCCAGGAATAGCAAGCTTAGTTATGGAAGGAAGGGTCGAAGACAAGAAATGTCAGGGCAGACCAAGTTTAGATATATGTTAAACAGAATGCCTCGGATATCGGATGTGGTAGTTATTTACATGAAACGATTAGCTCATGACAGACATGGAGAGCGGCATCAAATCAGTCAAAAGACTGAAGACTCAAACAACAACAACAACAACAACACAATCATTTATTTTCAAATCACTTTTGGTTTCACACTTATGGAGCTACGGAAGTTCATAGTTAGTTATTGTTGCCTTATGGGGCGGAATAGTGAGGTCATCTGTTCCTCTAAGGACGTTTCTAGAGTTTCACGGACTAACATGCTTTTATGTAGACAATACCTTAAAACAGTGCATATATACCAGAATTCAAAACGGGACAAGAATTGACACAAAGATATTTCCAACTGATCCTCAAGAAATTATCTTGTTGTTAATTCATATAGGGGGATTGGGACATCTTGGTCAGCCGCCCAGTGTAAATGGGGTGTGTGTTGAGTTTGTCTGATGACCTATATTTATGTGATGACAGTAGTAGTGTGTGTAACTGCATCAGGGACAGGGATGGGGTAGACGCCCCGGGACTTGAAGTAAGATACTATCCCGGCATTTGCTTGGAAACACCCAGGATATACCACACGCAGGAAAGCCACTGTCTACGCCGGGATTCATACCTGCGAGCTCCAGACTTACTGAAACTGCCCTCGCGGCCGTGGTGCGCGATTTAATGAACACGGCTAAGTTAATGGGCAAGGCAATTATTATGGAGTACCCGTGCTAACATCCCGTTTTCGCCTGCTGTTCCCGAGGTTGAAGGTTCGAATCCTGGTGCAGCCAGTTGACATTCGAGGGTGCGCAAATGCGAGGGAGCCGTGCCAGTAAATTTACTGGCACGTTAAAGATCCCCTTCGGGGAAAAATTCCGGAACCCCGGCGTCTCGAGAAGCCGCAGTTGTTAAAAGTGACGTAAAACCAATAACATTATTATTAATGGTAACATTCACCGGATTGAAGTGCTTTTGTGCTTTTCTGATTCCTTCGTTCGTTTGTTATACTCGTACTATCTCAATAGGCTTTTAGCCACAATATACAGTATATTTCGGCATATTTTTAATGTTACCAACTTTTCTGAGCTTCTCACTTACCGAATGGTCTACAACGTTTGAATAATCTAATTAGTCCTAATATAATTTGGTAATAAATTGTAGGCAATTTGTCGATGCTGATCAATAATGATCTAATCATCACTCGTCACTGAGCGACGTCCGTAAGCTAAGCAGCTAAGAAACGGCTCTGAATTACGCGGTACTGCTACTGTATATTGAGCTCAAGCACGCAGTGAATGTGGAGATTTGAAGCCATTCACTTTTCAGTGTTGCCTATACAAATTGTCTTCTTCAGCTCTTCAGTCGGTCAACACAAGTCATAAACACACTCCTGGAAAAAATACATGTATTAGTTAGTTACCACTAGGGCTCGGATCGATATGCTCGATAAAAACTTCAGATATGCTCGAAAACCATGTGTTTTATGCTCGATAGATATGCTCGAAAAACCCATTATATGCTCGAAAAAGACCATTATAAACCCATTATATGCTCGATAGATATGCTCGAAACCCCCATTATATGCAGTTAAATATGCAGAATATGCTCGAATAACACCGTTAAAAACTATAGAAAGGAAAGCGAAACGGAAAAACAAATAACATACCTTTAAATACGAGCTTTATTTTCTAATTGTTTGTATGATACACTGCAATATACTCGCATTCAAGTTTTACAAGTATATAAATGAGAAGTGCTCTTATAAAAGATACAGTTTAAAAGTTCATTTACAAAATGTTCAGAATTAGGCGAGTCAATGAAGTAGATCTGCATTGGTCTGTACAACAATAAATTTTCTATGTTTTCCGTTTTGAATGATTTTCTTAAATCAGTCAATAAAAGTTTCAATGACGAGAACGACCTCACTAAAGGTTAAAAGCCTGTGGTTCTATTATTCGCACCAGATAGGCTTTTCAATAATTATTTCTGTTTTCGAACCTTAAGGATTGTCAGGGCCCGAATTCGGGGGAGAAGAAAAACAAACTATTTAGACGAAAACCACAAGAATATGCATTTATATGCTTCTATTCTGAAAACCGCGGTTTTATGCATTTATATGCTCGATAAATTTCAATTCTGTTGGTCCCAGAGAGGTGAAAATACCACCGAAGGGCTTCTTTCAATGTGTACTATTCAGGGAAGAAATATGCAAATATGCTCGAATCCGAGCCCTAGTTATTACACTTAAATGACCACTTTTAGGACTACCTGTTTCGACTCCCCAAGTAGCCATCATCAGATATTGAACACTGTGTTAATGTTAATTTTCACTACTGTAAATTCACTACTGTGGTTCAATAGCACGTCGTTAGATGATTAGAGTATGATGTTGATTAGCAATTTGAATCTCGTTACACGTTAGGTTTGTTTTGTGTTCAAGGTTTTGTGAATTACGTGAGTAACGGTGTGTATGCACGTGTATACAATTTAAAATATCACACTGTAATAATAATCAATCAAATAAAAAATTTAAGCATGCACTAAAAATAGTACATTATTCAACGAGCCTTTAATGGCAATAATTAAGTCACGAATATGTTTATAATTTCCATACGTGCGTCTTAATTACCATAATAGGCGAGTTGCATACGACTGTTTATGTTCGACGATAATAATAACTATTTTATGTTCGAACATAAATATTCATAATTATCTGTCGAGATTTCGCCAGATTTATGTACTGAACAGAGCGCATGGGACGCAGTGAATACCTTGTATTTGACCATGGGCTTCTCGACTACCCCACTATGAAACTACCCACGCAGTGAAATTTAAAATAGAAGGCCGTGGAAGTCAGCCCAGGTGCGATGCTATCCTTACCTAATTGGTCAGACAACTGTTTCTTGAGCTCTGATTGGTGGGAGAAACTGTTTCATAATGAAAACTAGTGTTATAATGACCCTCATTATGATACAGTTTTCTGACATAAGTAGTGGAGTACTAGGAGTTCTGCCCCACTTCAAAACCCCCCTTGCTCTACTACTAAGCCTCAGCCATGTTAAATATCTCTTGAACGCATGGTCCGATTTTGACAAATGAGGTATTGTTGGACTCGGGCTGACGTCCTCTTTGCTATGGACCACTCATTATATTTTTCAAAATTTTTTTGAAAATTTTTGTTTTCGAAAATAGGCGATAGTTTGAAAACCAAACAGGATAGAACGTTGTGCCATGGCTCAAACGAACAGTCTTTATGACCTTTATTTTTTGTAATAAAAAATTTTTATTTTTTATATTTTTTTGAAAACACTCGAATTTTGAAAATCCTATATTTTGGAAACTAGGAACTCTACAAAAAAAATTGTTTAACGTAAATCAATGGTCCCTACCCCCTCTACCCCCAAAATAAATTTAAAGTCTCTAGAATGAAAACCTGCTAGTAGTGTGGTAAGGACAGAGCTGCTTATAAAAGCAAGTGGTGAGCCCCTGCGACCTTGGAATGGAAGGAGCCATGCTAGGAGGGCGTGCTTGGATTCGTTTTTTTCGTCTCGTTGTGCTCTTTACGGGAATGTCGGTGTCGAAAAGGTGAAAATCTGGAAACACAGTCTTTTTGGGGTAAAAACGTGATTTTAGACTTTTTGCTATATCTCGCGAACCAATCATGCTAGAGGCATGTTCGACAGGTCCAAGGACTCGGGGTGACGTCCTCTCTGCTATGGACCACTCGTTATAATTTTTAATAAAATTGGAAACTCGATTTTGGGGTAAACACATGCTTTTTGTGATTTTGCCAATATCTCACGAACCAATAACGCTAGAGGCATGTACGACGGGTCCAAGGACTTGGGGTGACGTCCTCTTTGCTATTGACGACTCGTTGTAGTTTTTAAAAATTTGGGAAACGCGATTTTGGGGGTAAACATGTGTTTTTTGTGATTTTTGTCGATATCTCACGAACCAATAACGCTAGAGACGGGTACGAAGTGTCCTAGCACTCGGGATAACGCCCTTTTTCGAGTGTGGTAGATATTTTTTTTTTCAAAAAAATAATTCACAAAGGGCCTAACGCCGTACATGTTGAAAAAACGTTTTCTTTTTCTTTACCTGTTTATAATGTTTATAAAGCGTAGTGGTTGAGAGAGACGATACGGTCCAAGGACTCGGGCTGACGTCCTCTTTGCTATAGACCACCCGTTATAATTTTTAATAAAATTGGAAACTCGATTTTGAGGTAAACACGTGTTTTTTGTGATTTTGCCAATATCTCACGAACCAATAACGCTAGAGGCATGTACGACGGGTCCAAGGACTTGGGGTGACGTCCTCTTTGCTATTGACGACTCGTTGTAATTTTTAAAAATTTGGGAAACGCGATTTTGGGGGTAAACATGTGTTTTTTTGTGATTTTTGTCGATATCTCACGATCCAATAACGCTAGAGACGGGTACGAAGTGTCCTAGCACTCGGAATAACGCCCTTTTTCGAGTGTGGTAGATATTTTTTTTTCAAAAAAATAATTCACAAAGGGCCTAACGCCGTACATGTTGAAAAAACGTTTTCTTTTTCTTTACCTGTTTATAATGTTTATAAAGCGTAGTGGTTGAGAGAGACGATACGGCTGGGTGTGTGTTTCAACGAACCTGCCGCTAACCACAAGGACCATGCTTAATAGAACAATCGCTATTTCGTCGGGTCGGTGTATGACAGAGCGAAGGTGCGTTTTTCTGATATTTTACCTTTAACGTGTAAACGGTGATGAGAACTTGGTTCTATGTTGGTCGAAGCGAGTAGAGAAAACAAACTTACAGGAGGTGAATGTCATTTGAGCTTATGGGATGGCGTTGATCTGACTTGACAACAGGTGCAATGGAAAATGACAATGACGCTTGAAAATGAAATAATCTGACCATCGTGGTGGCAGGGAAGAGCGAAAGGGATGTGAACAGGTGTGAAATCACAGGCACGCTAAACCAGTGACATCCTGTCTTGCTTCGTACGTGACAAAATGCAAGTTCATGTGAAATTTGATCTACCGCAGGTGTTCGCCTGGGACGTTATCTGTCCACGTGCGCGATAACTGTTAACAAGTCACATCCTGTTTTGCTTCGTACGTGACAAAATGCAAGTTGACGTGAAATTTGATCTGCCACAGGTGTTCTACCTTGGACGTTAGCTGTCCACGTGCCTGATAACAGAATGTTCAAAGCGTGGGAAAAAAAGATTATACATGCAACGTAGCATATATAAAGACATGGCGTTATCATTTCCACGCTCACTTAAATGACTACCTTTGAACACATTGCATTGCATGAAACCCCTGGTCTTGTTTATCAGTTTTGGTGTTGGTGGAAAATACTTAACCTTGTTGTGGGGTAGGTATATATTTATTCATTTATATATTTATTGATTTTATATAAATACATGCAATTATTTATGGATTAGGTAATTAATGATTTTATTTATTTATTTGTTTGCAGATAATCGGTATAGCCTACCTGTCGTGTGTCTGTGAGAACGATATTAAAGAAAGAGAGAAAAACGGACAACTAGAAAGGAAACCATTTCCACACTAGCCCACGAGACGGGAATATAGCAAAGCATTACACGTTAAGGTGAGATTTGTTTTTTTATATAATATAACCTGTTTGATTTTGTTTTGTTTATGAAAGGCATAAACTATATGGAATGGATATACTTATGGTGGTTTATTTTATTTCTTTTTAGATATTTGAAAAAAAAAAGGGTTCACTGCTATAGCAAATACAGTTGAAAACCAAGTGGCTTTAGAGTGGAACCATTGTCAAGCAGTCTACAGGTGAAAACTCAGGTGAGAGTGTTCTTTCTAAAATAATGTCATTTGCTACTGCTACCGATAGCCTAACTTGGGAACCTCTAAACAGTTGTTTCAAATCGCGTGTGTGCTCTGGCCGCGTAGTGAATGTTAGAAAAAGTTTGATTCCCAAAGAATTTTTACAATCTTGTTTTGAAATTTTTAAAATTGAAATTTGTACAGTGCAAAGGTTGCATACGGCTTTAAAGGTGAATACAGAACTGGTGTGCGACTTCATATATAAAACGAAGGACGTGGAGCATAAAGATACATTTTATATTTGCAGTAAAATGCAAGAGCTATTCATAGCCCATAATTTGTAACAGTGGTATGAAACCCACGTGGTGAATGCCTTCCTATCAAAATTTGATAAACTGCAACAAGGACCGAGTGGTCTAGCCTTAGACAAAATTCATCATTTGCAAATCAACATTTGTCAATTCAACCCGTTGAATGCTGGGTCTAGCTATATTAAAACACCACCAGCAATAGCTTCGAAAAAGGCTGTGGTGAATATTAAGAATCGTGACAATGATTGCTTTCTGTGGTCTGTGGCTGCGTACTTGCAGCCAGCTCAAGATCGTCATGTTAACAGACCAGGAATGTACAAGGCCAAGTTTGATGAATTGAAACAAACTTTAAATTTAACTCGAGTGTCGTTCCCTATGGACTTAACCGAGATCCATAGGTTTGAACAAGATAACCAGGACTTTTCGTTCATGGTGTATGGCCTTAATGGTGATGAGATTGTGGGTCCTCTTTATGCCACAAAAGAACCGAAACGACACCACATTCATCTTTTATATTTATCTGCAGGAGAGGTGAATCACTATTGCCTAATTAAAAGCCTGAGTAGATTGCTAAGCAGACAAGTGTCTAAGCACACTGGTGTAAAACATATTTGTGATCGTTGCTTGCAATATTTTACAACCCCTACGCTCTTAGAACGTCATAGGGTAGATTGTGTTACTCAGGAAGCGGTGAGATTGATATTGCCACAAGGGGACAAGGCTGTGTTAAAGTTTAAGGACATTCACAAGCATGACACTGTCCCCTATGTGGTATATGCAGATTTTGAAGCTCTCACCACACCCATGGCGGGATGTGAACCAGATCCCTCCATGAGCTCAACCACACCCATTCAAAAACATGAACCCTTTGCCATAGGATTTAATGTGGCGTGTGCCTATGACCCCACGCAATCCATTTACAAATACCGTGAGGGGACAGATTGTGCCAAATGGTTTTTGGATGAACTTGTCAAGTTGGCTCATGATGTACAGGAATTACTGGACCACCCAGTACCCATGAGCCTATCTCCAGAACAGCAGCAGCAGTATGAGCATGCCACGACATGCCATATTTGCGAAAAGCTTATTTTAAGTGGAGAGGAAAAAGTCAGAGACCACTCGCATTTTACAGGGGAGTTTCGTGGAGCTGCGCATAGTAAATGCAACTTGAACTTTCCAGCTCCTCGTTTCATCGGTGTCTTTTTCCACAATCTGGCGAATTATGACATTCCGTTTTTGATTCGTGAATTGGGCCATGTTAACAAGGGCTCGTTTACCATTATTCCCCAAAACCATGAGCGTTTTACAGCCCTGACATGGTGGTTGAGCAACTTTAGCATTCGATTTTTGGATTCCTTTAAGTTTATGGCATCCTCGCTAGACAGCCTTGTGAATGGCTTGAATGAGGAGGAATTAAAAAATACTAGAATGCATTTTAATGATCCTGAGCAATTTCAATTGTGCATTCGGAAAGGTATATTCCCGTATGATTTCTGCAACAGCTGGGACGTGTTAAAGCAAAGAAAACTCCCTCCACAAGAGAAATTTTACTCGAAACTAACACGCAGTACCGTTTCCGATGAAGACTATGCACATGCATGTCAAGTTTGGCGAGTGTTTGGCATGAAGACGCTAAGTGAATATGCTTTGCATTACCTAAAACTGGATGTATTGCTGCTCACTGATGTGTTTGAAAAATTCCGTAACTTGTGTCAACACATTTACGGTCTTGATCCGGCTCACTATTACACGAGTCCTGGACTCTCGTTCGATGCCGCTTTGAAATACACTCAAGTGGAATTGGATTTACTCACTGACGTAGACATGGTTCTATTTTTTGAAAAGGGCATTCGTGGCGGCTTTGTGTCGCTTAACCAACGCCATGCTGAAGCGAACAATGTCTACATGTCTGATTATTCACCAGACAAACCAGAATCGTACTTAATGTACTATGACGTGAATAATTTGTACGGTTACGCCATGAGTCAGCCTTTGCCCTATGGGAAGTTTGCTTGGCTGACAGACAAACAAGTGTCAGAATTTCATGTGAACATGGCTAGCCAAGAAACAGGCCGTGGATATGTGCTAGAAGTGGATATTGAATATCCCTCATCCTTGTATGATGAACATGCCGATTTCCCATTCTGCCTTGAGCAAATGGTTCCCCCTGACAGTAAAGTGAAAACTGAAAAACTCATGGGCACACTTTACAACAAAAATCGGTATGTGCTACATATCCAAATGTTGGTGCAATGCCTCGCCCAAGGCTTGGTGTTGAAGAAAATCCACAGGGGTATTTCTTTTGCTCAAAAAGCATGGCTTGAGCCATACATGCGACTCAACACAGAGCACCGACAAATGGCAACACAGCAGTTTGAAATTAATTTTTTTAAATTAATGAACAACTGCATCTATGGCAAGTCCATGGAGAATGTCCGCAAATACCGTGACATTAAATTGGTGAATGTCTGGGAGGGGCGGTGGGGTGCCCGGCGGTACATTGCCAAGCCAAATTTCAAATCGATCAATATTATCGATGAGGATTTGGCTACTATTGAAATGAGTAAGACCAGTGTGACCATGGATAAACCCATTTACTTGGGTCAAGTCATTTTAGACTTTTCTAAATCGGTCATGTATCGATTCCACTATGAGTTTGCCAAACGCCATTTTGAGGACGTCTCTCTTTTGTATATGGACACGGACTCATTCATTTACCACATTCGCCACTGCAACCCCTATGACGTCATGAGGCAACATAGTGACTGGTTCGACACTCTTGCTATAGTGCTGACAACGTGTTTCAGCTGCCCATAAAAAACAAGAAGGAAATGGGCGTTTTAAAAGATGAATGCGGTGATTCCATTATGACGGAATTCGTAGGTTTGGCTTCGAAAATGTATGCTTATCGCACACTCGACTGTAAGGAAGCCAAAAGAGCAAAAGGTGTAGGTAGGGCAGTGGTAAAATCGCTACGTGTTGATGACTATCTAGCGGTTTTACGTACTGGCAAAGCTATGTCTCATACACAGTGCAGGATACAATCCAGCAACCATCATTTGTATCTTGTGGAACAGAGAAAACGCACCCTCGCCTCCATGGATAACAAACGTGTGTGGGCTGATGACCTGCTCACCAGCCTGCCCTGGGGTTATGATCGCAACGAGGAGGAGGTGTGATTTCACTGTTTAATCGTTTATGGGACATAGCTTTATGTAACTTGTAGATTTAGAATTTTGTAAATATTGGTTTCTGTCATTGTAAATAGTAGATTTTGTAAATAGTGGCAATTCACTTGGACCTTTTGCTCTTTAAAAAAAAGTTCTATGCAAACTTATTTTTTTATTTTTTTTGATTGGTAAATAGTATGATTCTTTTAACGCTGTACAAAGTTGAGTTTTTTTTGTAAATATGAAATAAGTAAGATTTTTAGTAACTTTAATAACTAGTATTTAATTATTTTTCGTAATGTAAATGATAAACTAAAAAGTTCTTTTGGAATGAGTGTGCATGTCGAGAATGTGCTTTTGGGAATAAATAAAGTGGTTGTGTTTGTTCCCAAAGACAGGTGTGAATGTATGAGTGGAAAGAGAAAACTGGTGTGTATGGTTGACCAGAGCAAACACGGTGAGGTAGAGTGGGTGGGTGGGGTGGGGGTAAATGGTCACTTATATACTCATTTTGTTTTAAATAGTTTCGTTTTTTCATTGAAATGTGGCAGTCAAAAGACATTATTTTTGTAAAAACAGTCTTACCTGCAGTAGTCGTAGACCTCGACGTTTCTCCAAACACACATCAACACATTGCAGTATTATCAAGGTCAAGCACTCGCATCAACATCATTGTCAAATCTCAACTTTCGACATACACCAAATGGAAAAAATATGAAAACAGCAAAATGGAAATTCCATGTTTCCATATCACCAAAACAGCAAAACTTAAAACGGACATTTTTAAAAACTGGAAATGGCCATGTGTGAAATTTGAAAATTCAAAAACTTCAAACGGACATTGTTTAAAATGTGTCATCAGCAAAATGGAAAAATCCATATCATCAAAAACGTTAAACTTGAAACGAACGTTTTCAAAAACTGTAAATTGCAAAATGATAAATGACAGTGTGTGGAATTCATCATGTGTGAAATGTGTAAAATGAAAAAATCAGTCATCAACATCACGATTTCTTAAAATTAAAAATAACAAAACATCGTGCTCTGGAAAACTTTTGTTTTTATTTCATAGTCATAGTGAATTGACAAAAGAAAAATAGAATACAAACAAATCCCAATTCCTCACTCCTCAATGTTTATGTCCATGCATCATCAACTTTCCTTTCATAGCACTCATGACAATTAGGGCTGCCATCCTTTCACCTACTGAGGCATCACTGGATGTGAAACGTTGTTTAGCTTTCTTCAATAACAATTTATCTGCCACATGTCTTAAACCAGAATGACTATGGCGATAAGAAAGGTCATGTTCCTTGCATGCTTGATCCAAAAGATTAATGGGTACATCACCACGTTGTAAACGTTTTTCGAGACGAGTTCCAGGGCCGCAAAAACGATAACCTGGAAGATGGATTTCGAAAGGTAGGTATTGAATCACTTTGTCAATGACGCCATTGCCAGTACAGGTCTGGCATATCCTTTTCCATCGATGGTAGAAAGGTTTGGTCTTCCTCCTCCTCTGTGGACGATGTTTGTGTTTGTTGTTGTTGTTGTTGCTTTTTCTCGCCATGACACTCGTGGAATGATTCAACAAAGTCTTTACACGGACTTTTATGACCGTGATACAGTTTCACTAGCTGGCAAGTCGCACACTGACGCATAGACGGTATTTTTGCCATGGCCACTTGCTTATGGTGATCGTAATCCGTACAGGGTTGCAATTCACTCAACACAGGGTCTTGAGTCCATGATTTTGGTACATGTTGCCAGATTTCTTTGACCGCGTTGGCGGCCACATAATAAATGAACGACTTGGGCAGTGCCAAGAGTTCCTCTTTGGTAAAACTGTCTAGTTTCTTTTTGCACACAAAGAACTTGCCGATGGCTTTGTCCGTAGCATTGCCTTTCTCCATGGTATCACGTGCTGTAGATGTTTACACGTCGCTAGTAGAAATCTCACTGACGTCATTCACAGGTAAATCTTGAGTTATAATTTTGTTCAACAACTCCCAGCAGGCATGAGTGGTTAACCAATGAAAGAGATGCCACGCATGCGATAGGGCTGTATGGGTAATGTTGCCACAGGAACAAGTATCCATGAGCGTTTGCAGGGAGGGGCAGCCCAACTCCATGAGGTCGATACATTGACAGTAAGACGCCAAAAATGGTTGCAACCATTGACGTTTTTCATTACCTTTCACAAATACCACATTGGCCGAGGACAAGTGTGCTTTCATGACCACGTCCAAATATTTATAGGAAATGGTTCCCTGATTCCAGTCTAGTTGCCTATGATTTTCAATCCACTGGGTTTGTTTACGGTCTTTTTCACACAACAAATCAAAAGCATGGGGTGGTTTAAATAGCAAATGCGTAGCTTGCGATATCCAAAACGTGGTACAATCGATCATGGCCACTTGTTTAAATATAAATTTGTTGTCACCAATTTTAAACCCTTGGCAATCCACAATGAGTGTGCGCAACATGTTGACGCTTGCCTGGACCAAGTTCAACTGACGACTGACTGACGATCATGTGTGATCATGACATGGACTTACCTGCCATGCTAGTTTCAAAAAAGAAGGTTAGGGTAGGACAGTGGGACATGCAAAAATAAGAATTTAAGAATTACATCATTTTATTATCATAACACGTCTTACAGGCTTTTCTTATTTTGGGATAAGGACGATAGCAACTGATACAACAATATAGTCTCTTGTGTTTGTAACGTCCATAACACCGATGATGTCCCAATGTCTCTAAACTAGGCGTTTTTGATGGTGATCTGCTCACCGAAGCACCATGGATACCATACGGCCCACATGTATCGTAACTTGTTTTTTTTTCATCACCCAAAGACACAAGTGAGGGATAGCTTGAATGGCAGGGTATATTTCCCACTTTCATTCTGCACAGGTAGGGGCAGGTGGGTGACCAGCGCTGATGTTCCTGCATGGGTTCATCGCCCTCCTGCCATTGGTCTATGATGATGGGACAAAAGGCACATTTCACTTCATCTCTTTTTTTTAAATAGTAGAATCCAGCGGCCGCCAAGGCTTGAGGGTTTATGAAAGGCACTGGCCATGTGGCAAAAGTCTTGAAACGTTGTTCCTCAGAGTTTAAATTCATGGATGTAACGTCTCTTGAGGCTTTAAAGCAAGACATGACTGAGCGGCTTGACGTGGGATGACCTGTTATTTATACACTCGTCACTTGGTTGGACAGTGGATAATAGTTGACTTGTTTGTGATGAATAATCAAACAGTAGGCCGTCGTATTGGCTGGTACATTGTCATGCGTTTCAAAATCTAGTCGAATGTCGATATTGGATGGCTTGACAGACTCTTCCAGGTAAGAACAGTCAAAGACAATCAGTGGTGCTCTTGCCTTAAACGCTTGGGGTAGTAGCATGGGGCCGTTCTCTTTTTGATAATACGACCATCGAAATTTAGAAAACAAGTCGTACAGGGGCCCAAACTTATTTTTTGAAAAATCCAAATCCAGTCCTTCATAGGGAAACACAGCTCCGTTGAGGAAAAGACGTGCATTTCTCAATTGCAGGTGATCAAATTGCGAGGCATCTTTGGTTTGTTGATACTTGCGATTCGTTTGAAAACCCACGATCAGGTAGAGAGGTCTCTCTGTATAGCGAGCTGTTTTTACAGACCAACTGTGTGTGTTGGTAGTGGGCAATAGCGGATACTCATGGAGTGCCCAGCTTCTAAATTCCATGGGTAGAGGCATATCTCTCTTTACCATTTTGAGTATGTCCAGTTTTTTGCTATCGTTAAGGGTCACATGAGGCACTTTCCATAGCAAGCGTTGTAGTTGAATTTTTGAATCGATGGGGGCATTGTCGGCTCCCTTGAGTGCATTATTATCACTCCTGTCTCTCACCAGATAAAGCACTTGCCTTGCGTTGACCACAATGCGTTGGTGATCTTCAGCAAAGCCTAGAATCAGTTTAAGAGGTAAATATCCAGTAAAGGTCCCATCGGTGTGTACCATCCAGTCATTGGTCGAGTCAGGACACCAACCTGCCATGCAAAGTGTTTTACCTTCTTCCTCACTATAAGAGGGGTATAGTTTCATGACACTGGAAATGCCCACATTTCGAGTGCTATCCACCACGATATCGTTAATGACATAACGTACTTCAGAAAACAGAAAGGCTAAACCATGGTTGGCCAACTTGGATGTGGTAGGTGTAGAGCCATCGGCTTTGGTGAGTCGACCTTCAATCTGAATGACACTTTCATGCGGTAGGGTGTAAATATCTTGGTTGTTGATAACAAATTGAATTTCATCATTGTTATTGAGTCCAGGTGTTTGAGCTTGATAGGAATGGAGATCAATTCTTACCACTCCTGGTTGCTCCTCGATGCGGTTCGCTATCTCTAGGATAGAATTCATCATGAGGGTTGACGTGGTAACCCAAATGCTGTAAAATCTGCTTGTTCTGAGATGTTAACGTGTATTCACGTGGCAAACAACTAACACCATTCCTAGACGGTGTTGTTGCTTTATACACAAACTTCATAGTGGCTTTAGCACCAACTTGTAAGTCACTGGTGTGGTAGAATCTAGATCAATGAGTTGTTGATCTCTATTGATCAGTCTTAATGTTATATTACTAATACTATCAACAGCCACAGCATGAAAAAGCACCACTGGAGGGTTTTCACGAATAATATAGCCATTGGGCGATGTCACAATAAAGTCATAAAGTGAATGCGATGGTTCTTGATTGGTGTACACTTGGCTAATAATATTACACGTCACCGACACATGATGGTCCTCAATGAATTTCACTTCATGGTCTGATTCATGTTTTTTGTTGGGCTCCAACACACGTGGTTTAAATCCTAGTAATGGACCAATGGAATCGGGGTGTGTTTTAAAGTCAATGTTGAAGGTAGAGAAAATACTGCAGCGATGAGTGTTAGTATTGCCTACAAGTTCAAACTTGTGCGTTCCGTCAAGAAATGACTTTAAACCATATTGATTGATCAACACCACATAAATGTGTTCATAAATATCATCGATCGTGTATCCACCAGAGTTCAAGGTGAGCACAGAATCATCATAGTAAAACTTGTTGTTCACATTTTCACGTATGTTGTATATTCGATTGTACGTTTCAAGAGAAACAAGTCCTAAACCATAGGGTTTTTCACTCAATTCGATAGGCGGGTAGAAGTCTAGGCTGACTTCAGGTCCACGTCCATGCACTGTAAACGTTTTACTTTCTGCCGACATACTGGTGGCGTTTTTGCTTATGCTGCGTCTTATATAAAAAAATTAAACACAAACGTCCACACTGTTGGCTGTTAAACGTTTGCTCTCGTTTCACATTATAATATATCTTGATCCTGTTTCCAAAATAGGTCACTAGTTCCATGGGCGGGGGCAAATTCCCAAAACTGTCAAAGTACCATACCGTGGATCCCTCTTTGACATAAGCTACATAATGCGTTCCTGGTCCTCGGTGATCATCCAAATTGACAACAGCACATTCCTGTTTCCAAGGTCGTGGGGGTAATTGGTTTCGCATAAACACACCTCGAAAATGAGAAAGCTTTAGTTGTTTAGCATAGCTTTCCACTTGTTGATGCGTCAGGGCATGTCTCGCTATGGCAGAGGTTAATTTTTTTTTTTTTTAATATTTCGAAATGGTGAAATCCCAAATCCTTGTTGATAAAAGGCTGGCTTTAAATTGGCATTTCTAGCCCCCATGGCAATCGCTTCCATCGTTTCATTGTGTCGCTGACTTTCTTTGAGTTGTTGCTTGCCCTGCTGCGCGGCTTTAATGGTTTTCGCCACTGCACTGGCACCGCCCAAAAGTGAGCCCAGAGCAGCCAAACCAGCAAATAATGCAGGTAAAAATCCCGCTCGTTTGGGGACGGGAATCACTCGCCCTTGGTTTGAAACCTGTCGCCGACGTTTTGGAATAACCTGTCTCTGTGCTGCTCGAAGGGCTTTCCTTATGGTCAATACATTATTTTTTCTTTTTTTCTTTCGCAAGGGCTTGGCCACGAATGTTGAAAACCCTGGCTTTGCCAAGGACAATGTCCTTTTTTTAGTCTTTCTCACTGCATACCTTTGTTTCACCATGATGATAATGACCAACAACCTTTCACAAGAAAGTTTAAATCACAACTAACGTCAGATGGTTATTTCATGGCTGTATATTCCAATTCCACATAAAGTGGGAAGTCGTTTATGGTTTTTCCCGCTTGCTTTTCATCCCATGTCAACATGAGGTGAAAGGATAATTCGTCCCCTGCATTGACCATTTCATGGTTATGGATCAACATCCTATGACCATTTATCTTTATTTGTAAATGGTTCTCATCAGGTATGGCATATTTGATGTGAATGGTTCCATCATAGTGTAATCGATAGTGGCTTAAACCCGAAGCAAGCACATAGGTCAAGTGCTGATCATGGACTAGCGGTAAATGGTTTCTGTCATTCACAGGTTTATCATTTGTCAGATACACTAAAAATACACATGGGATAAATTTATAAAGCCTTTTCATTTCATGGGTCACGTAACGCTTGGTACAGACATCGTCTTCGTCTTGTGGGTCTTCCACGTGAATAATCCGATGGTGATTAGCGCTATAGCCATTCACCATAAGCTGTGGCACTTTGTCATAAAACTCATACACTTTGTTATCCACATACTTTTTCGTAGTAACGTCTGTAGACACTTGAGGATGTTTTACATGGGTTAACCGCTTTCCCTTAAAGTCATAATCTCCCTGTTTTGTGCGTGGCACTACTGACCTATCCACATAGTGTTTATTAGCAGGATCTGTTTCCTGTTTAGGATCATGTATGAGGACAGGCCTATCTTTGGCCATCAACGCACGTCCAAAGACATCCATCGTCAACCTGTAGTAGCAGTCTACTGTTTCTATGACAAGGTTCGGTGTCCTGTATATAGACAGCCGGCTAGCCTGTCTAAGCCTTAGTTGACATGAAGATTATTAAGCAGCAAGAGTCATTCCCCGTGGGGGACATGGTTTCCCATCTCTGTCCCACATCACGTGAACAACGCCATGGTTCACTGTTTCCATCTTCCATTCGCTGCATCATTGTGGGGCCTTCCGGCTGTGGAAAGACTAATCTTTTGCTAACGCTCATTACAGCGCCCAATGGTCTGCGTTTTCAAAATATTTATATTTTTGCAAAATCTCTCTACCAACCCCTTTACGTGTTTCTGGATCAAGTCATGTCTGGATTACAAAAAGAGAATATGGGTTATTTTACATTTTCCATGCAAGAAAATGTGATTTCACCGGATGAGGTAAAGCCTGATTCACTCATGATTTTCGATGATGTATCCACTGAACGTCAAGGCATCATTCAAAGCTATTTCAGCATGGGTCGACACAAACATATCGATTGCTTCTATCTTGGGCAAACGTATTCTAAAATGTCCAAACAGTTGATTCGTGACAATGCCAATGTCATTGTTTTATTTCGTCAGGACGAGAGGAACAGTCGTCACATTTATAATGAACATGTGAATCCGGATATGACCTTTCAAATGTTTACAGAATTGTGTGCCAAGTGCTGGAACACTCAACGTCATGCCTGTTTAGTGATTGACAAACAAAGTGAACTCAACCAAGGACGGTATCGCTTAGGGTTTGATCATTTTATTGCTATTTAAGGCCCTGTCTCATTCCCCATCAAGTCATTTGTCAAGACACCATGGCGTTAGCAGAGAGTCAATTGAAAAAGCATATTATTAAAGCAAAACATACTATTCGCCAAAAGTTTCGTCAATTGAAACAATCACGTGCCAATCATGCTTTGTTTATTCAACAACATTTAGCACCTCCGCTAAAAGCCATGTTGAAACCCTCTTTCAAGCCATCTGAAACGCTACCCACCGTTTCACAAGCCACGCAGACGCTGCACGAGGACCCTGAGGAAGAGGAAGAGGAACAGGAAGATTTGACTAGTGTTAGTGAAGTTGAGGATGAGGAGGAACAAGTGTTTACGCCTCAAAAAAAGGCCGCACCCCTTGCAGAGTTTTTGAGAAAAAAGAAATCCTTGGCCATGGTCGAAACACCTTGCCCTTCCAGGGCGTCTCCGTTTTCACAACTCTTGGCCACCCCTCAACATAAAGCTCAACTGAAAACCATTTTAATAAAATATTATGGATCAACATTGGAACCCTATTTCACCGATCTATTTATTGGAAACACAGATACCACGTATGGTGTTCGCTATGAGGATGATAGTTTTAAAATTGGCGATTCATCCATTAAATTTGCTCGTACTAAAGCTGTCATTAAAAACATCAACTATAAATTAACGCCAGGACTGTTAAAGCTGCTCTTTTCTCGGACCCCCTCTTCCCATGATTATACGTCAGAGGATCTTGACAAATATAAATCCATTTTATTGGATACCCATGCTCACAAAAGACAGTATGATCCTGCTCAACAAGTGAATGCCAATATATCTCAAAAATATAAAACCATCATTGCAAAAATGTTTCCCACCAGTCAAAGTTCTCGTCGTAAAGCGTCCGCTTCGGGATTGACATTTAAACCATTAAAACCCCTTGTGGATGTTACCTACTGGCACAATCCCAATAAGCTCGTCCAGCGGCTACAGTTGTTGCATGCTTCACGTCAAGCTGGCCATACCGGTCACGATTGGGAAATTCAAGAAATTGAACAAGAACTTCGAAATGCCAAAATTATTGTTTAAGCCCTCACCCATTAAAATGGGTATTGCTCACGAGTTGCATCGCCCAGCTAGGCGTCACTATCCGCGACTCAAGGTGATTTCACGAGGTGTGGATGAACTTTGGCAGGCTGACTTGGTTGAAATGATACCCTATGCTGACGTTAACGACGGTGTACGCTATATGTTGACCGTCATTGATGTCTATTCCAAAATGGCCTTTGTTGAACCTGTGCGTCGCAAGTCAGGTCCACTAGTTACCAAGGCCTTTCAACATATTATTCAACACTCCAAACGTCAACCTCAGCTGCTACAAACTGACCAGGGGAAAGAATTTTTCAACAAGGATTTCTCCAGTTTTCTCAAATCTAAGGATATTCACCATTACACCACGTACAGCAATCTCAAAGCCAGTGTGGTCGAACGGTTCAACCGAACTTTGAAAACCCATATGTGGAAAGCGTTTACCGCTCAGGGCAGTTATCGCTGGTTGGACATGTTACCTAACTAGTGTCACGTTACAATGACACCAAACATAGAACGATTGGGACCAAGCCACGCCTCGTGACTAAAAATATTCAGCGATTGGATAAACTGTTAAACCCCATAAAAACAGCCGATCATAAACGTCACCGACTGAAAATTGGGGATTTTGTTCGTGTGAGCAAATTTAAGTCTGCCTTCGATAAGGGCTACACTCCTCAGTGGGGGACTGAACTATTTCGAATTCGTCGAGTCAACTTGGCCACTCCAGTCACCTATTTACTCGAGGACCTCAACCGTCAACCCATAAAAGGTAGATTTTATCTCCATGAACTTCAGAAAACAGCATTTCCTCAGCATTATCTTGTGGAAAAAGTGTTGAAACAAAAAGGAAATAAACTCTACGTCAAATGGTTAGGGTTTAACTCTACGTTTAATTCTTGGATCAATAAATTACATGTTGTGTGAACCTGTGTACTTTTTATTTATTCACACATGTTGTACACCCCCTATAGCTCTGTGTGTACAGCGCTCCGCGCTTCGTGCATGTTCATACATGTTTGTCTTTCCCTTTCCTCCTGTGTTCTCTCATACATTACACCTCCCCTCTCCCTCCCTTCACCTCCCACCACTGCTGTTTGCAGCTCTTGCCTATCTATTGGTAGTGACATAATTCCCACAAGTTGCATCATACTTTTTACTGATTCAGCGATTCCCACGCTTTGAAGATTCTCTTATCGTGCACGTGGACAGCTAACGTCCCAGGTGAACACCTGTGCCGGATCAAATTTCACGTCAACTTGCATTTTGTCACGTACGAAGCAAGACAGGATGTCACTTGTTAACAATTATCGCGCACGTGGGCAGATAACGTCCAAGGTGAACACCTGCGGTAGATCAAATTTCACCTGAACTTGCATTTTGTCACGTACGAAGCAAGACAGGATGTCACTGGTTTAGCGTGCCTGTGGTTTCACACATGTGTTCACATGCCTTTCGCTCTTCCCTGCCACCACGATGGTCGGATTATTTCACCTTCAAGCGTCATCTATTGTCAAATCAGATCAACGCCTTCCAATAAGCTCAAATGACCTTCACCTCCTGCTCCTCGGCAAGTCTGTTTTCTCTACTCGCTTCGACCAACATAGAACCAAGTTCTCATCACCATTTACACGTTAAAGGTAAAATATCAGAAAACGCACGCTCGCTCTTTCATACACCGACCCGCCGAAATAGCGATTAATCTATTGAACACACCCACCATGGTCAGCGACAGGTTTGTTGAAACACACACACACACCCAGCCGTATCGTCTCTCTCAACCACCACGCTTCATAAACATTATAAACAGGTAAAGAAAAAAACCAGGGTTTTCTCAACATGTATGGCGTTAGGCCCTTTGTGAATTATTTTTTTGAAAAAAAATCTACCACATTTGAAAGGGGGCGTTAGCCCGAGTCCTAGGACACCTCATACACGTCTCTAGCGTTATTGGTTCGTGAGATATCGGCAAAAATCACAAAAAACACATGTTTACCCCAAAATCGCGTTTCCAACTTTTAAAAAATTATAACGAGTGGTTCATAGCAAAGAGGACGTCACCCTGAGTCCTTGGACCCGTCGTACACACCTCTAGCATGATTGGTTCGCGAGATATAGCAAAAAGTCTAAAATCACGTTTTTACCCCAAAAAGACTGTGTTTCCAGATTTTCACCTTTTCGACACCGACATTCCCGTAAAGAGCACAACGAGACGAAAAAAACGAATCCAAGCACGCCCTCCTAGCATGGCTCCTTCCATTCCAAGGTCGCAGGGGCTCACCACTTGCTTTTATAAGCAGCTCTGTCCTTACCACACTACTAGCAGGTTTTCATTCTAGAGACTTTAAATTTATTTTGGGGGTAGAGGGGGTAGGGACCATTGATTTACGTTAAACAATTTTTTTTGTAGAGTTCCTAGTTTCCAAAATATAGGATTTTCAAAATTCGAGTGTTTTCAAAAAAATATAAAAAATAAAAATTTTTTATTACAAAAAATAAAGGTCATAAAGACTGTTCGTTTGAGCCATGGCACAACGTTCTATCCTGTTTGGTTTTCAAACTATCGCCTATTTTCGAAAACAAAAATTTTCAAAAAAATTTTGAAAAATATAATGAGTGGTCCATAGCAAAGAGGACGTCAGCCCGAGTCCAACAATACCTCATTTGTCAAAATCGGACCATGCGTTCAAGAGATATTTAACATGGCTGAGGCTTAGTAGTAGAGCAAGGGGGGTTTTGAAGTGGGGCAGAACTCCTAGTACTCCACTACTGACATATAATATTTACATTTCGACACCGTCGAACATAAAACTAATTATAATGTACACTTATCTTGGCCTAGTTCTCCTCACATGCTCAGTGAGCATCTGCTGTGAGAAGTTGTCTAACGTCTAACGACGAGCTATTGAACCACAGTAGTGAATTTACAATAGTGAAAATTAACCTTAACCCAGGGATCAGGATCTGATAATGGCCACTTGAGGTTTGAAACACGTAATCCTAAAATTGCCCATTTAAGCTTGATAACTAACTAATACATGCATTTTTTTCCAGGAGTGTGTTTACATATTTATAATTTGTACCCCGCCCAATTAATTGGGCACAATCGTGTTGATCCACTGAAAAGCTGCAAAAGACAGGACTGAATGGTATGTTAAGTGTTCTCATCGACTTCATACTTTCGAAGTCACCGTGATTTTTAGCGTTTCACTTTCTGCACTTAATCCTCTTTGAAAGGCGCGCTAATTCTTTGTTCCAGTGACTATACCTAACGTCCCTTTGAAGTAGCATGGCTTTTGAGAAGCCGTTGTGTTGAAATTTTGCAATTGAGACGGATCAGAAACATGCCAGTAAAGCTTAATGCCACTAATTTCACGGGATGCACTTTTATAAGAAGTTTGTAGTTCCCCATTTAACTTCAAAGCCAGGGAAGTTACAATATAGGCTACAAATTAGTTGAATTCTGTTAAGGAGACGAAAAAAATGCCATAATCTGCAGTTGTTGTTGTTTGAGTCTTCAGTCTTTTGACTGGTTTGATGCAGCGCTCCAGACCTCCTGTTCTGAGCTAATCGTTTCATCTCTACATAGCTACCACACCCTACATCTCAGGCAATCAGTTTAACATATTCTAAACCTGGTCTACCCCTACAGTTCATGTCCTCGACCCTTCCTTCCATAACTAAGCTTGCTATTCCTGGGTGTCTTGGTATGTGTCCTACCAACCTATCTCTTCTCTTCATCAGCAGTCGCCAGAAACATCTCTCCTCTCCCACTAGTCTTAATACCTCTTCGTTTGTAACCCTATCCACCCATCTGATCTTCATCATTCTCCTGTAACACCACATTTCAAACGCTTCAATTCTCCTCTTTTCTGCTGCACCAATGGTTCAAGTTTCACTTCCATAGAGTGCCACGCTTCAGACAAAGGCCTTCAAAAATGACTTCCTAATACCTAAATCTATATTCGATGTCAACAGATTCCTTTTTTGTAGAAATACTTTCCTTGCCTGAGCCAACATACTTTTTATATCCTCTTTGCTTCGTCCATCACTGATCATTTTGCTTCCTAAGTAACAGAAGTCTCCTACTTCCTTTAGTTTTTAACCCTCCAATTTGATGTCCATAGAGATTTCTGATTTATTTTGGCTGCATTCCAATATTTTTGTTTTACATTTATTAATTTTCAACATGAATTCTTTCCTCAAGACGGAGTCCATACCATTAAAAAAAAAAATCCTCTCGGCACGCCGGAAGGCGGAGGTAGATTTCACCGGGCAAACTAGGGGATAGGCTATAATACCCAAAATATGCAGGTTTTCGTAGGAGGATCAGACCTCATTTATTGCGAGAAAGTATTTTACAATTGGAGGTTAGTTAACATTTTGTCGTCTTTCTATGCATATTTTTAACATTTTACTGTCTTATGGGGATGGTAACCTTCTTGTCATTTGGGGTTCATTTTTAGCCTACTTTTCACATTTTGCAAAAATGAGGAAAAAGTAGACTTATGAGATCGGGAAAATGTGTGTCTGTCTGTCTGGCTGTGTGTGTGTCCCCCCCTATCAACTCCTAAACGGCTGCAGCAATCGAAACAAAATTTGGTAGGAGTAAAGATCTATACCTGAATATCTCACGGCCATATTTGAAAATGATGTCAGTGCTACCAACTGCTAAAAAATCGCAATTGAAATTTGAGCTCCATGTTGGATATCTAGGAAAGTATGAATGGGAGCTATTTCAAAATTGGCACACGTACAGATCATAATATTTCAGTTTAATTTCCAGGAGACCAAATAAGGCAGTGTTGCCAAAATGATTATAAGCCTCCTGATAGGTCCAATTTTTAAATGCATATAACTTCTACACTATCAATAGGAATTCAACCAAATTTCGTAAGTTGTATGTGTACATAACCAGATATGACTGAGTGTATTCTAAAGACCTACCAGGGCTGCCAACTGTTAATAAATGCTTCTAATTTATTTTATCCAAATACCAATATATCAGAAAGTATGCAAGCCGACAGCTTTAAACTATGCACACGTATAGTACCTGACATTCTATATTAATTTGGAGTAACTTATATGCGTCAGTGCTACCAACATGATTCTAAGCCTGCTGACATGTCCAACTTTAAATACATGTAACTTCCATACTATCATTTGGATTTCAACCAAATTTCGTATGTGCTATGTGTACCATAACAGATATGACTATGCGTATTCTAAGGAGCAACCAGGGCTGCCAACTGTTAATATGTGCTGTCCCTATTTTTGTTACCCTAATATCAATATATCAGAAAGTATGCAAGCCAATAGCTCTAAACTTTGCACACGTATATTACCTGGCATTCTAGACGAATTTGGAGTAACTAATATACGTCAGTGCTGCCAACATGATTCTAAGCCTGCTGATAGGTCCAATTTTAAAATGCATGTAACTTCTATACTAACTAATGAACCCATGGGCCATAGGGTCCATGACGGTCGAACCCATGTCCTTAAGAAAGAAATGAAAGAAAAGTATAGTTTCCTAAAGGAACGGAGAGAGATTTTAAGCCAGGAATATAGCTTAACATTGTGCAAGCGACTAGGGACAGATGTTCCTTAGATGAGATCACCCCACTCGACATTTCAGAGAGGGCTGGTCACGAGTATTAATAACTGAGTGGAATTTTCCACCGTGATAGAAAGAGAAGCCTGAATCGGAATTCGAGCTGACGTTGCTGGAATTTTACAACGCCGCATATGCACCAGAAGAGGAATAATTAAAATTAACACGTTTACGAGCATAATAATGAGTAAACAAGCACAGTACAGTGAATCATTTTGAATGAGAGATTTTTCAGTATAGAGAAACCATGTAATAATTGTGCAGAAATAAACTGCCGACGTAAGACGACGTCATAGGGGAATTACCTAAGCCTCTGTGGAGGGGAGAGAGCAAAAAGAATGCAACACCCACACAATTGAGGACGAGAAATTAATTAATATCTCCAAATTGCACGATCGATTCTTAGGTGCAATAAGATCATTTGACATTGAGAAGACGAGCTTTCGGAAGGTATAAATTTTATATTTGTGGAACCATTATTTTAGAAGTTGACCACAGGAAAGGCTTGAGTCTTATTTTTTTGTAGTAAAACAGTATAAAGCTTCGGGCGTTTCCAAGCCAATCAGGCAGTATTCAGACAGCCAGAGGGCACGTCACTGTGTCACATTGCATGCAGTCCTACGAGCATTCCGTGAGGGGAAGTGCTGCTCCACGACGTAGAAGTAATCATTCTGACAGTCCGTGAGGGGACGTAACTCTGCGTTACATCGATAACAGCTACCAGTACTCCTTGAGGGGAGAAACGCTGTTGTACACCGCCGAAGTAAGATCTGATAGCCACAGGCGTCACAGTAGTAACGACTTGCTTGCCTCCATAAGGAGCAGTCAAGACGAAAATTTAAAGTATCGCCGTAGTGAAGTATTAGGAAAATCCTAATTATAGGATTTAGGCCCGACTGCATACAAGTTAAAGTGAAAATTCGCAAGATATAGTCAGAGCAGGCTGCGAACGTCGGACTTAAAGGCGATAGGTCGTTAAATGTACGAACGAATAGATCATAACGTACGGAAGTATCGTACCAGACAGATAAACTGTTATTTGAATTGAAGCAACCTAAAAAGGAAGAACAGAATAAGGTTCGAACGTAGGAGTGTTAAAACAGTTCAAATAAAGAGGATAGGAGACTATAAATATTAGCTCCAGAAAGCAGGCGAACAATTCTAATAGTACTAGAATCGAGAAGTGCTAGCTGCTATAAATCTATAGGTTTTAGAGGAGACCTCGATCCATATAGACTCTCGTTAGGATCAATAGACAGATCTACAGAGAAGCCGTTCAAGCTAGATAAATAGCCGGTTATCCAGGATAGGAATAGCAGAATTGAACTCCAGGGAACAGTAGATGTTTCGGGACTTTCGCATTCTACAGAATAGGAAGCCGACATCGGATAAATTTCACCCTTGGAAACGGGAATTTGAGAAGATCACGTGTGATAGGCTCAGAAATACGGCCTAGTGATCGAGTAATTGTGAAGTGTAAAATAATCAAGATTGTGTGTTAAATAATATTTTTAGTGTTATTATGTGTTCAAAAGGGACACACCAGTATATAAAAATGTCGTCAATATTAAGTGTTCTAGATATAGGTCAAAAAGTGTTTTTACGTAAGATGAATACCTTTAATATGGTGTAAAAAGTTCGAAGTGGGCCCAAAAATGAAACACCACACCAGATTTAAGATCATGGGATGATCTGGAAATATGTGAGTACAAAATTCATTTTTATTTTGGTGTCAGAAATTGATTGTGTACAAAACCCACCGGAGTTTGGAGTGAAAGGGATGTGTTTTAATAAATAAATGCTGAATAATCAAGAATACGGTCTGAACAATAATAAAATAAATAGAGAAATTATGAATAATTATGTAAAGAATAAGTCCCGTAGAGGAAATAGGTGAATAAAGGGTTAAAGTATTTAACAAATGTCATAAGAGCAAGCGAAATATCAATTAATTATCATAAAAGACATTGAAATAAAGTAAAGTTGAGATATGAAAGAAATAGCTTTTGAGCTTGTATAAAGAATAAAGATAATAATAATAATAATTAAATATGGAAATGTTAAATAAAAATCAAATAAATTGATATGAACATAAGAACGTTAAGCCTTAACGTATGTGTAAAAGATGAGGTTCAATGGAATATTTTAAAATAGGGAGCGATTTATCGACCATGGAAAGATTAATAGGTGAATTAAAATAATATGAATTGTTACTAAAGAGATTTTATCAGTTCTTGGGAAGACATTTTCGGCTTAAAATAATGCATAGCGCATAATGAGCGCAAATATAATATTAAAGTGTCACGCTAGGAACGCGTAGTGGTTAAATACTTGGTACATTACTTATGGAGGGTAGTTGATTGCAGTGAATTGATAATTGTGTAAGTCCTCTATTTGTGACATTAGTATCACGAGGCATTATGTATGTATTTAAAAAGGGAGCTAATATATGGTTTTATTGAGCGTATGTCATATGGGCCACGGCCGACTCTAAATCGCATTTTGAAATAAGTCCTCTGTACGGAATTAGTTCCCGAGGCACCTGAAGAGATTCGAATGCAGGATCTTCTTATGATAAAAGCCCCTGAAATTCTCCGTCGTCGTATGTGTATTTAATCTTCCCAATCAATGAGGACCCTCTCATAATTAATAAATGCCAAGGATATGAAAATGGTCTTTGAACCAAAGAATAGTTGTTTGAATGTAGACGGTACAATAAAGCCCGGTCTCCCCAGAACTGGATAGAATGGGAAGGTTTGTTTTGAAAGCCTTGAAAATAAGCTACTAATGTTGGGTCAGACAGGATGTCGCCGCCACCCTAACGTGTCATAAATCGCACCCCAGTAGTAGAGACTAGCTCTTTTAAAGCGAGGGGGAACAGAGACCGTCTCGTAAGCTGTTGTAAAGAGAAATAAATACACCAGGAGTGTTTAAAGTTGTCAACGACCCGGGCGTTGAACCGAGGTCCTTAAAGATGGATATTTCGTTTGCCGGTTCAGATCGTAGTTTCTTATATGATAATGGTCTATGAAGACATAAGAGATAAATAACAATCCCTATTGTAATAATGTATGGACGTGGGATTCCACGAGTTGATTGAAGGCAACTGAGTTCGGGAGTAACTATAGTTTTTTGACTGTGTCAAGTACCTTCACGCTCTGGAGTACACAATTGATTTTCTGATTACCTTAATATGTTTGTGAAATAAAGAGAGATGATAACAACTGAATGTGTGGACATGCCCAAAATATTGAATTAGAAAATTAACATAGATTTTAAATATAATTATATATTTGTTCTTGAGAAATAAGAAAATATAAAAGACAATGTTTGAGGTGTACAAGAATGACACCATAATAATGTAAATGCATGGAGCCAAAGAGCTCGGAGTTATGTAAACTTAATGTTAGTGCTTTATGGAAGTGAGACTAAGTAAGAATTGATGGTTTATGTGGAAACCACAGGTTTGAATACAATATTTGTTTATTTTATTTTGTGATCCCTTGTTCATTTGGAACAAGCAGTTGATATTTGGGTCAGTAATTAAATTGTAATATGTTTGTAGCGCCATTAATTTATAAATTAAATGTGTCTAAATAGGAGTTGATTTTGTTGTTATTTTTGCAAGTGTATCCTCTAATTAATCCAAAATATGTGAGTCACAGAGTGGGGGAACTTACCGCTGCCCCGAAATCCCGATTTGAGCTACGCTGGTATACTGTGATTGGCATATTTCTTGCTAAATGGGCACAGGGGGATATATAAATAATGTGCCGGATTAATAACTAGAAGAACACTTAAGTCGGTCATATCATGTAAAATTAAAGTAATGATAGGAAAAGCTACAACGTAAAATATTAACTGACCGCATGGGTCCCTGGAAACTCATACCGAGCAGCCCTGAATATATTATATTATCAAACCCCCTAGCAAAAGTAAACATGGCGCCCAGTACGCAGGGCTGAGTTTTCCTAGGGAAAACCCGAGTTTTTCTCGAAAAATCAAAATTTTCAATTTTTGAAAAAAAAAATGGTTTTTCGAAATTTTGAATTTTAAATACTTCCATAAAGGTTTTATGAAATTGAATAAAGGTAGTAAAAGGGTACGTTGTAAGTGAATACCCGTACCAAGGTAATATTTTAAAAGAAATTGGGACACACGGATTCAGAGTATCATCTCTCAAGCATGTACTAGTGTGGTGGCATTTGTGGCCCACTGTATTCTCATAAGATGGTATTGAGTGAGGAATTGCAGGGGCTTTTGGAGGCGATAAAAGCCGATAGTAATGAGAAGTTGGAGGCGATAAAAGCTGATAGCAAAGGAAAGTGGGAGACCCTGAACAATAAATTGGGAACAATAGACAATACATTGAGTCTCCAAAAGGATGAAAATAACAAAGTGTTCGAATCCATAAATGAGAGTTTGAATAAGTTGGATAAACAACAGACTGAAAATAAAGAAGGGTTAGGATCTATAAACAATAAGTTGGACAGCCAACAGGAGGAAAATAACCAAAGGTTAGGATCCATGAATCTAAGTTTGGAGTCACTAAAAACTAACAGTGATAATATGGGCACTAAATTAGAGGCTATCGGAGTTAAAAGTAATACCATGGAAATTAAGTTAGAAGCTATCGAGGCTAACTGTGTAACAATGAACAATGAAGTAAAGGCTGAGATAGATAAAATAAATAACAAGTTCCAAGGTTTTGACACCATGTTTGGGGACAAGTTAACTGAGTTAAAAGGGGAAATCGCAAGTAAGATTAAAGAGGAAAATAAAGGATTCCATTCCGGATTGCAAGCCCAATTAGATACTATGAACACAAATATGATAGATTCCCAAAATAAATGTCAAAATCATTTTAAAAGTATTGAGGGTAAAATTGGTACCATGGAAAATAAGTTTGGTTCTATAGAAACTAAATTAATTAACATAGAAACAAAGGGTGATAATTGTGAAAAGAAACTTGTAACCCAGATCCAAGGTGTGCAGAAAGAATTGGAAGCTCAGATAAAATCTAACAGCGATATTTGTAAGGCATCCCGGGAGGAAATAAGACGAAGCGTGAATAAGCTAGGAGATAGATTTGAAGGGGTTGAAGAGAAAGTAGGGACCCTCGAGGACAAAATCGGTGTAGTTCAGACTGAGGTAACTGAGATGAAAAATCAAAATCTAAAGGATGTTAAGGAGATGAAAGATCAAATTGATCATTTTACCGGGCAGGTAGATGAGAATCTGAAGACATACGAAACGAAAATAGATCAAAGATTAGGTGTATACGAGGGGCATCTCCAGAGTGAAAGAAAACAACGAGAGAACGAAAGTAAGGAAAGTACCCATAAAATAAATGAAATAAGTCAGGGTATTATTGAGGTTCAGGAAACCATCGGAACATTAAAGGTTCATGTAGGAAAAACCAATAAGGAAATTAATCAGGTCCAAGATGAAATGATGAAGTTATATAAGAGTCAAGAGAAGACTGAGGGAAGGCTTGAAGGAATGAAAATAGATATGGTCAAAGGACGAAAAGAAGTGGATAAGCAAATAAAGGAGATACGAGAGGGCTTAGAGACCATAGGTGACGTTAAGCCAGAAATTATAGACCAAAGGGTCATGATCTTTAAGAAAGAGGTAGAAGAACAACTAAAGGAATTCAGGGATAGTTACAGGGATGAGAAATTCCAATCCAAAAAGGAAGAGGAAGAGATTAAAAGGAATCAAGAAAGAATTCAGAATGAATTAAGATCCCGATTGGAGAGGACGGAACATAAGAACAGTCAAATGGAAATCCAACTCATGGCAAATGAAGAAAGTGCCCGAAGAGAAAGGAAGCTAGAATTCGAAAATCAGGAGGAGTTTCCAAAAACTGGATGGGCAGATTCTCGTGAACAAGGCACAGATGCGGAGAGGGACTTAGGAGGGGAGAGCCCTTATAAGATCCCAGGATATCCAATGGCGATGTCAACCCCGTACACGAATCAGACAAATGGCCAAATAATAAACATTATTAAATCCAATGAGGATAGACCAGTAAAGTTTACGGGTAATAACATGTCTATTACTCCAAAATACTGGCTAAAAGAAGTGGCAGAGTATCTAAATGAAATGAAGGTTCCTCAGGATCGGAGACTGAGAGCTATTGAAAAGCTGTTGGCAGGTGATTGTCTCACCTGGTTCAGAAGCTTCAGATACACTTTTGATACGGTGGAAGGCTTTAGGGAAGCATTTTTAAAGTGATATTGGGCAGCAGATGTCCAAGAAAATTTAAGGCTAGATCTGTACTCTAGGAAGTACAGCACCAATGCACCTACTAAATACTCGGAATTTTTCACCGCTCAGCTGTGTAAATTCCGCGAACTGGATATTGCTCCGGCAGAAAACGACCTGTGTGCCGCCATTGCAAGACAGCTTCCATATGAAATTCAGAGGCTGCTAATCTCATCCAAAGCCAAAAGTGCTGTGGAAGTGGAAAGCGTATTACGTCAGTTAGATATGACGACTTCGCACGTAACACCTCGGCATCAGAGACAAACTGAGCAAGTACACATGGCCAGCAGTCAGGAAACTGGAGAAAAACCAGCGACCAGGAATCAGTCCACCAGTACGGATACTCAAGGACGAGATCGAGAGTATGGGCACCAGGAGCCTAGAAGGATACAGCCATATTACCGGGGAGGATATCGAGGAAGAAATCCTAGAACGACGGGTTATCGGCAACAGGAAAGCCGACCCTATAATAATAACCAGCAAAGGCCGGACAATAGAAAGAAATGGGAGAATTATCCCAGGAGAAATGTAAGGCCAGACGATAGGGATGATGAATATCGGGCCGAAATAGAAGAAAGATATCAGGAGAGTCTTCGTTATATGAACGAAAGACCAGATGAACCTGATAGGCAAAAAGTCCGTTGGAGTGAGGCAATCAAGAACAGGAAATCACCCGACCGACTAGACGGAGCTCAAAGCTTGGAACTACAAGCTCAGCTAAAGAATGAGGGAAAAGGGAGCCCTCAGGATTTAAAAAAAACTCCAAATTTAAATTGTCAAAAGTGGAAACATACCAGGAGCTGGGAGGAGGTAGAAATTGTAAATTGGATAGCCAGACCAGATGAACTAATTAACGAGGATGTGGAAGGAATCCCACCTGTTAAAAGAGAACTACCTATAATTATGCTTAGGATAGAAGGATTACTGGTCAGAGCATTGATTGATACTGGATCCACAATAAGTTTAATTACACAAACCCTTTTAAATGAATTGGAAACAAGGGGCCGAGTACTAAAGATTCCCACATCAAGTGTAAAGATTAAGGGAATTATCCCTGAAAAATCTTTGACATGTAAATTTCAGGTATACATTGATTTAATCATGGGTAACGCTGAAATTTCGCAGTGCTTTTTGCTGGTAAATCAATTACCTTATAATGTCATATTAGGTATTGATTTTATCCGTGAGAACAAGGTCATTATAGACCTAGCGCAAAACTGCATTAGAATTCAAAGAGAGGATGTGGATGAGCAAAACATTAACCTACAGGAACAGGATGCGAAAATAGCAGAACAGGTATGGCATATGGAAGAAGTGATTGAGGAAGATTATAAGGACATAGAAAAGATATTTAAAGTCCTCAACATAGAACTCGAAGATAATGTGGAAAATGAGTTCGAGACCAACCTGTCAGGAAAAGTGGAGGAAGCTAAAGTCAGCCTCGAAATTAAGGAACAGTTAAAGAAATTATTATTGGATTATAGGGACGTATTTGATTCCAAGCCAGGGAAGATTGAAAATTTTAAATACGCGTTCCAAGTCAACGATTGGGCACCGTTCAAACAAAAACCATACCCGGTTGCGGAAAAACATTACCCACAAACAAAGAAGACACTGCAGGAGATGATGAATGCAGGTGTTATAGAAAAGATGGCGACACCATATGTTAGTCCATTAGTGATTGTGAGTAAACCGGATGGCTCAGTAAGGGTGTGTTTAGATGTCAGAAATCTAAATGCAAAAATTATACCAGAAAATGATTCGGCACCACCCATAAAAGAAATACTGAGGAAGTTTAAAGGCAAGAAGATTTTTACAAATATTGACATGACTTCTTCGTATCATCATCTCGAACTGGAAGAGAAAACCAGCTTGTTGACTGGATTTCAGTTCGATCAACAAACATACTGCTTTAGAAGATGTCCGTTTGGATTAAAGACTGCAGGATCCGCATTAATAAGAGCGCTGGATCGAAACCTGTCAGAGGAAGTGAAAGAGTGCACTATCCGATACGTAGATGACATTTTACTTACCTCGGAGAACATTGAGGAACATTTAGAAAATTTGAAGAAATTATTAGAAGACCTAAGAAGGGCAAATTTTAAGATAAATTTAAAGAAGTCGAACTTCTGTCAAAGGCAAGTGACATTTTTAGGGCATGTGATTGACAAGGATGGTGTTAAACCAAATCCATGCAAATTGGAATCGATAAGGGATTTTCCAAGGCCTTTGAAAGTGAAGAACGTTCGCCAGTTTTTGGGATTGATTGGGTTCTTCTCAAGACATTGTCCATCATACACCAAAACTGTGGCACCACTACAGGACCTTCTGAAGAAGGGGGGGCAAGTGGAAGTGGACGGAGGAAGCAGAAAAAGCATTCGTGGAAGCCAAGGAAATGCTCTTAAATTACGTGAAGCTAGGATATCCTGATTTTAATCAGAGATTTATCATTCAGACGGACGCATCCCAGATTGGAATAGGGGCAATGCTATATCAGGAGAACCCGGAAAACCCTGATGAGAAGAATTATCTAGCTTTCACAAGTAGGAGACTGAAACCACACGAGAAAAATTATACGATCAGCGAGATCGAGCTGTTAGCGATATTGCACGCGTTGCAATATTGGCGGAAGATCGTATATGGGTTTCAGGTCATTCTAAGGACGGATCATAAAGCCTTAACCTTTTTGATGAAGACGGATTTATCCAGTCAAAGGTTGATGCGTTGGGCTTTATATATTCAACAATTTGACGTCAAGATAGAGTACTGCCCAGGAAAGGAAAACATAGTTCCAGACTACTTAAGTAGACAGCCAGAGTCCATAGAAGAGGAAGTAATGGCTATAGATTTGGAAGACAGGGATCAGCGTACTCTTAATGAGTTAAGAAGCATTAGTCAAAGACAACGGGAGGATCCATGGATGAACATGCTCATATCATTCCTTGAGGGAAGCTTGATAAGAGGAACACCAGCGTACACAGAAGCCGAGAAGATAGCACAAGACTACACGTTTTATAATGGGTTATTATATAAGTTTGTGGACTCTGACCATACGAAATTAAGGATTGTTGTACCTGCAATGTTGCAGAGGAAAATAGTATGGTTAGCCCATAGATCGTTCGGACATATGGGAGTCGACAAAACAGTCTCGATGCTGAAAGAAGCATTTATATGGCCGAGACTGAGAGAAACTGTAAGGGACACGCTAAAGACATGTGATCTATGTCAAAGGATTAAACCTAATGCATTTCTGATGAGACAGAAGCCTATACCATTGTTGCCTGAAAGGCCCGGCCAAATCATATCTATCGATAATTTTGGACCTTTGCCAAAGGCAAGAAGAGGAAATCGACACATAATGGTGGCTATGGATGTCTTCACTAAAATGGTTGTCCTTGCTCCCATACAGAAGACTAGTACCAAACAGGTGTTAAAACGACTTAAAGAAAAAGTGATACTGATTCTGGGGAAACCTGAGAATTTGTTGTCGGATCACGGCAGTTGTTTCACCAGTGTAGAGTTCAGACGAGAATTAGAAAGACTTGGGATACATCAAATTTTGTCAAGTATTCGCCATCCTGAGGCAAACCCTGTAGAGAGAGTTATGAGAGAAACGGCCAAGTACTGTAGAATATACTGTGCCGAAGAAAATTGGAAGTGGATAGATATTTTGGATATTATTGAATTTTGTATAAATAATACAATCCATGAATCCACAGGAGAGATACCCATAACGTTACATCGGAATGAGCAACCAGAAAGACCTTGGAATCTGGTAATTCCTAGGCCAGCAGACGCTCAGCCGGGAAGAGATGTACGAATTAGGAGAGCCTTTGAGCATCTAAAAGCTCAAGCCGACAGGAGGCAGAGAAGAAATAGGCATAAGAGGTATCATCGACCATTATTAGCAGGAGAAATGGTGTTAGTGAAAAGACCAGCCATTTCGGATCCAGGGAACCGTGTGTACAAGAAGTTCCAGAAAATGTACCACGGACCATATCAGATATTCAGAGATTTGAGGAATAACGCATATAGAATTCGGCACTGTGAAACGGATCACGAAGTGACTATGAATTCAGCAAATTTGAAATTATATTACCCTCCCGAAGATTTTGATGAAGAAAATGAACAAGCCCTGGTCATGGAAACATTTAGAGATGAATCCGCTTTTGACATAGACAAGAATAAGGAAGAAATAGAAAATAGAGCTCAAGCATTCGAGTGTGAATGCGAATTGGAGAAAGTATATTGGGAAATTAAAGAAATAATTGAATTTATTGAAGAAGAAAATTCCAATTTAAGAAAAGAAAATGATGAAATAAGGAAACGAGTAGGGATAGACCAAACCCGTAAGGGAGAATGAGGTTCTGGGAACTTAAAGTCCAGACAAATAAAGAAAGAAAGAAAGGGTAGGGACAGAGCATACCCGACCTACACAATTACCGGATACGACTTAAAAGAAGTAAAAACAACAGTAAATACGGATGACGTTATGATGGATTCGACGATAAAGAAATACAAATTAAATTGAAATAAATTTCCTCAAAATTTTGGAAAATTTATTTACCTAAGGAGGGGAGAGATGAACCCATGGGCCATAGGGTCCATGACGGTCGAACCCATGTCCTTAAGGAAGAAATGAAAGAAAAGTATAGTTTCCTAAAGGAACGGAGAGAGATTTTAAGCCAGGAATATAGCTTAACATTGTGCAAGCGACTAGGGACAGATGTTCCTTAGATGAGATCACCCCACTCGACATTTCAGAGAGGGCTGGTCACGAGTATTAATAACTGAGTGGAATTTTCCACCGTGATAGAAAGAGAAGCCTGAATCGGAATTCGAGCTGACGTTGCTGGAATTTTACAACGCCGCATATGCACCAGAAGAGGAATAATTAAAATTAACACGTTTACGAGCATAATAATGAGTAAACAAGCACAGTACAGTGAATCATTTTGAATGAGAGATTTTTCAGTATAGAGAAACCATGTAATAATTGTGCAGAAATAAACTGCCGACGTAAGACGACGTCATAGGGGAATTACCTAAGCCTCTGTGGAGGGGAGAGAGCAAAAAGAATGCAACACCCACACAATTGAGGACGAGAAATTAATTAATATCTCCAAATTGCACGATCGATTCTTAGGTGCAATAAGATCATTTGACATTGAGAAGACGAGCTTTCGGAAGGTATAAATTTTATATTTGTGGAACCATTATTTTAGAAGTTGACCACAGGAAAGGCTTGAGTCTTATTTTTTTGTAGTAAAACAGTATAAAGCTTCGGGCGTTTCCAAGCCAATCAGGCAGTAT
Source organism: Meconema thalassinum (assembly GCA_946902985.2). Taxonomy (NCBI): domain Eukaryota; kingdom Metazoa; phylum Arthropoda; class Insecta; order Orthoptera; family Tettigoniidae; genus Meconema; species Meconema thalassinum. Next base: position 1,762,967,222 of record OX336388.2, read on the forward strand.
TCAGACAGCCAGAGGGCACGTCACTGTGTCACATTGCATGCAGTCCTACGAGCATTCCGTGAGGGGAAGTGCTGCTCCACGACGTAGAAGTAATCATTCTGACAGTCCGTGAGGGGACGTAACTCTGCGTTACATCGATAACAGCTACCAGTACTCCTTGAGGGGAGAAACGCTGTTGTACACCGCCGAAGTAAGATCTGATAGCCACAGGCGTCACAGTAGTAACGACTTGCTTGCCTCCATAAGGAGCAGTCAAGACGAAAATTTAAAGTATCGCCGTAGTGAAGTATTAGGAAAATCCTAATTATAGGATTTAGGCCCGACTGCATACAAGTTAAAGTGAAAATTCGCAAGATATAGTCAGAGCAGGCTGCGAACGTCGGACTTAAAGGCGATAGGTCGTTAAATGTACGAACGAATAGATCATAACGTACGGAAGTATCGTACCAGACAGATAAACTGTTATTTGAATTGAAGCAACCTAAAAAGGAAGAACAGAATAAGGTTCGAACGTAGGAGTGTTAAAACAGTTCAAATAAAGAGGATAGGAGACTATAAATATTAGCTCCAGAAAGCAGGCGAACAATTCTAATAGTACTAGAATCGAGAAGTGCTAGCTGCTATAAATCTATAGGTTTTAGAGGAGACCTCGATCCATATAGACTCTCGTTAGGATCAATAGACAGATCTACAGAGAAGCCGTTCAAGCTAGATAAATAGCCGGTTATCCAGGATAGGAATAGCAGAATTGAACTCCAGGGAACAGTAGATGTTTCGGGACTTTCGCATTCTACAGAATAGGAAGCCGACATCGGATAAATTTCACCCTTGGAAACGGGAATTTGAGAAGATCACGTGTGATAGGCTCAGAAATACGGCCTAGTGATCGAGTAATTGTGAAGTGTAAAATAATCAAGATTGTGTGTTAAATAATATTTTTAGTGTTATTATGTGTTCAAAAGGGACACACCAGTATATAAAAATGTCGTCAATATTAAGTGTTCTAGATATAGGTCAAAAAGTGTTTTTACGTAAGATGAATACCTTTAATATGGTGTAAAAAGTTCGAAGTGGGCCCAAAAATGAAACACCACACCAGATTTAAGATCATGGGATGATCTGGAAATATGTGAGTACAAAATTCATTTTTATTTTGGTGTCAGAAATTGATTGTGTACAAAACCCACCGGAGTTTGGAGTGAAAGGGATGTGTTTTAATAAATAAATGCTGAATAATCAAGAATACGGTCTGAACAATAATAAAATAAATAGAGAAATTATGAATAATTATGTAAAGAATAAGTCCCGTAGAGGAAATAGGTGAATAAAGGGTTAAAGTATTTAACAAATGTCATAAGAGCAAGCGAAATATCAATTAATTATCATAAAAGACATTGAAATAAAGTAAAGTTGAGATATGAAAGAAATAGCTTTTGAGCTTGTATAAAGAATAAAGATAATAATAATAATAATTAAATATGGAAATGTTAAATAAAAATCAAATAAATTGATATGAACATAAGAACGTTAAGCCTTAACGTATGTGTAAAAGATGAGGTTCAATGGAATATTTTAAAATAGGGAGCGATTTATCGACCATGGAAAGATTAATAGGTGAATTAAAATAATATGAATTGTTACTAAAGAGATTTTATCAGTTCTTGGGAAGACATTTTCGGCTTAAAATAATGCATAGCGCATAATGAGCGCAAATATAATATTAAAGTGTCACGCTAGGAACGCGTAGTGGTTAAATACTTGGTACATTACTTATGGAGGGTAGTTGATTGCAGTGAATTGATAATTGTGTAAGTCCTCTATTTGTGACATTAGTATCACGAGGCATTATGTATGTATTTAAAAAGGGAGCTAATATATGGTATTATTGAGCGTATGTCATATGGGCCACGGCCGACTCTAAATCGCATTTTGAAATAAGTCCTCTGTACGGAATTAGTTCCCGAGGCACCTGAAGAGATTCGAATGCAGGATCTTCTTATGATAAAAGCCCCTGAAATTCTCCGTCGTCGTATGTGTATTTAATCTTCCCAATCAATGAGGACCCTCTCATAATTAATAAATGCCAAGGATATGAAAATGGTCTTTGAACCAAAGAATAGTTGTTTGAATGTAGACGGTACAATAAAGCCCGGTCTCCCCAGAACTGGATAGAATGGGAAGGTTTGTTTTGAAAGCCTTGAAAATAAGCTACTAATGTTGGGTCAGACAGGATGTCGCCGCCACCCTAACGTGTCATAAATCGCACCCCAGTAGTAGAGACTAGCTCTTTTAAAGCGAGGGGGAACAGAGACCGTCTCGTAAGCTGTTGTAAAGAGAAATAAATACACCAGGAGTGTTTAAAGTTGTCAACGACCCGGGCGTTGAACCGAGGTCCTTAAAGATGGATATTTCGTTTGCCGGTTCAGATCGTAGTTTCTTATATGATAATGGTCTATGAAGACATAAGAGATAAATAACAATCCCTATTGTAATAATGTATGGACGTGGGATTCCACGAGTTGATTGAAGGCAACTGAGTTCGGGAGTAACTATAGTTTTTTGACTGTGTCAAGTATCTTCACGCTCTGGAGTACACAATTGATTTTCTGATTACCTTAATATGTTTGTGAAATAAAGAGAGATGATAACAACTGAATGTGTGGACATGCCCAAAATATTGAATTAGAAAATTAACATAGATTTTAAATATAATTATATATTTGTTCTTGAGAAATAAGAAAATATAAAAGACAATGTTTGAGGTGTACAAGAATGACACCATAATAATGTAAATGCATGGAGCCAAAGAGCTCGGAGTTATGTAAACTTAATGTTAGTGCTTTATGGAAGTGAGACTAAGTAAGAATTGATGGTTTATGTGGAAACCACAGGTTTGAATACAATATTTGTTTATTTTATTTTGTGATCCCTTGTTCATTTGGAACAAGCAGTTGATATTTGGGTCAGTAATTAAATTGTAATATGTTTGTAGCGCCATTAATTTATAAATTAAATGTGTCTAAATAGGAGTTGATTTTGTTGTTATTTTTGCAAGTGTATCCTCTAATTAATCCAAAATATGTGAGTCACAGAGTGGGGGAACTTACCGCTGCCCCGAAATCCCGATTTGAGCTACGCTGGTATACTGTGATTGGCATATTTCTTGCTAAATGGGCACACTAATGGATTTCATTCAAAATTGGCACAACAATAGATCATATTATTTCAGATTATTTCTGACCAATACATGCATGATATTGTTGCCAACATGATTTAACGCGCGCTGTTAGATCCAATGTTTAACTGCATGTAACGTCCATGCTATTCTTTGGACTTCAACCAAATTTTGTATTTTGTACCTTAAGAGATGGAACTAAGAATATATTCAGTCATCAGGGCTGCCAACTGTAGTGCTCTATTAGGATACATTATGCCAGGCATACAGTATTTCGAACTAATTGGAAATTTCGATATTAGCAACTTAATTTCGTCATTATTCTAGATTGGTTCATATTCTGTAGAATAATCATTGGCATGAAAAGTAGGCTGTATAGTTCTTCACGGAACTTCTTGTTATACTTGAGATCACACTGTCCTTATGCAAGGTTTGGAACTAATGCGTAACTATCTAACAGTCTGTTACTTCTTCACGCAAAATTTTGTCTCCCGCAGAGATGTTGGTTAGTTCCTCAGTTTAGGGGCTGCGACAAGGTGGTCACGTAACCCCGTGTACATTGGGTGTGTGTAGAATCTGTCTGATAAACGGTGTTATTTGTGATGACTGTATTAGTCTGTAATTCAGGTAAGGTCTGCAGACGGTCAATTTTAAGTAGTAGTACCTAATTTTGTACCAAATACTAACGTCAACGACACCTAGCTGTGAACTTGGCTGTTAGATGCCACTGCAACCAGCAACTTGCAACGAACGTTGTAACTTCCCTTCCGAAGGAAAGCATGCTGACGGATCTTTAGCGCTCTTAGAAAATCCGGCGACTTTGGCCGAATTTGAACAAGCGACCTTAGGCATAGAAGTTCAGCTTGCTACCAGTTAGCCGCTTCCCTCATAGTCAGATGGAACAAGAAGTTCCGTGACGAACTAAAGAGCCTACTTTTCTTAAAATTAAGATTCATGCCATAGATTAATCTACAGTATATGAACCTATCTAGAATAATGATGAAATTAAGTGGGTAATATCGAAATGTCTTAATTAGTTCGAAATAAGGTATACTAGGCATAATGTAGCCTAATAGAGCAATACAGTTGGCAGCTCTGGTGACTGAATATATTCTTACTTCCATCTCCTAAGGTACAGAATACAAAATGTGGTTGAAGTTCAAATGACGTTACATGTATTTAGACATTGGATCTATTAGTACACGTAAAAGCATGTTGTCAACAATGTCATGCGAGTGCTGGTCAGAAATAATCTGAAATATTATATCTTTTTGTGCCAATTTTGGATGAAATCCATTTGTTGGTATAGAAGTTACCTGTATTTAAAAATTGGTCCTATCAGCAGGCTTAGAATCATGTTGGTAGAACTGACGTATATAAGTTACTCCAAATTAATCTAAAATGTCAGGTAATTTACGTGTGCATAGTTTAAAGCTGTCGGCTTGCATACTTTCTGATATATTTGGATACAAAATAGAGAGCAATTATTAACAGTTGGCAGCCCTGGTGGCTCTTAAGAATACACTCAGTCATATCTGTTTATGTACACATATTACATACAAAATTTGGTTGAAATCCAATTGATAGTGTAGAAGTTATATGAATTTCGAAATTGGACTTATCAGAAGGCTTAAAAATATTTTGGCAACGCTGTCATGTATGGCCACCTGGAAATTAAACTGAAATAGTATTATCTACATGTGTGCCAATTTTAGAATAGCTCCCATGTATACCTTCCAAGATATCCAACATGGAGCTCAAATTTCTAGTGCGTTTTTTTTAGCAGTTGGTAGCACTGGCATCTTTTTCAAATATGGGCCTGAGATATTCCGGTATACAACTTTACTCATACTAAATTTGGTTTCGATTGCTGAAGCCGTTTAGGAGTTGATAGGGGGACACACACACACACACACAGACAGACAGGACTGACAGACAGACAGAAGGACAGACACATTTTCCCGGATCGATCTCATAAGTCTACTTTTTCCTCATTTATGAAAAGTGTGAAAAGTAGGCTAAAAATGAATGTGATCTCGTCAATGGCGTTGTCTTGGCAACCTCTGATAGATCATCCCTTATCAATTTAAAAGCGTTGTTATGGTAACCTCTGATGGCACTTGGCATTTTTTAAAATTCCGAAATCATTTTTCTCATCCCTTGGCGTAATGGTGGGTCATATCAAAAATTCTTTCAGACAAAAATTGTAGGTAATTATTAGGGGAATATTTTCCATTTTGTACGGTTTTGATATTGTGCCTATTAAGAGAGATATGATTAATGTTTCCCGAAAAACCCACTTTTTTCCACCCCTTTGGTCAATGGTTGGTGCTATCAAAAAACTTATTTGACATAAATTTTTGGCACTTATCCGACACATATTATGAACTTTGAATGGATTCGATATTTCACGTATTAAGAGAGTTATAGCGAAATTTCACTTTTTCGAAAAAAGCCCCCCATTTTCACCCCCTTCGACCGATTTTGCCCATTAACGAACTGGACCGAGATTTTATAGGGATACATATTATGTAAAAAAATCAAAGTGATTGGTACAAAATTACGGCAGTTATTGTGTCCACAAGAAACTGATATATATATATATATATAGATACATATATACATAAATTATATATAAACTTTTGAACTGACGGTGGTTTTGGGGTCTGGGGGATGTGATACGCGAAGATATGTCAAAATTTTCCGGAAGTCGAAACATAGTACCCATTGCAATAGTTAGCTTTCTAATGAATCTACCTAACTCATTCAAACCCTCAGGTGTGTCGGCCAAGATGACTATGTCATCGGCAAATCTCATAGTTGAAATTATTTCTCTTCGAATCTTCACTCCCACTTTAAATTGTTCTCCAATTTCCTTCATTTGCTATAATATCTTAATTACTATTTGCCTCAGTAAATGATGTTATAATACAAATGTAGCAGGAAATGTTATAACCACTTTAGATAATAATATATCCAGTTTATGTGATGGTATTTTCAATTTCAGGTCCTACTCAGCAGCTTAAAGAGGAGCTATTCTTTAATACAATTACTGTGAATTTGAGAATCCCAATGTAACGTTCCAGCAATAATATATTCAGTGCTCTGTAACATATTATGAAATCATGACAATTTTTTAGGTTCTGTCAACCCAGTAAAAACAATTTATTTATAGGCTACACATTTTATTTAGATATTTTTCAAGCTTGCTCTTTTGTTCATTTTCAGAAATATAGCATTTAATAATTAAAATTCTTTAAAGTATATAACAAGAAGTTGCGTGGAGAACTATACAGCCTACTTTTCATGCCAATGATTATTCTACAGTATATGAACCTATCTAGAATAATGACGAAATTAAGTTGGTAATATCGAAATATCTAATTAGTTCAAAATATACCTGGTATAATGTAGCCTAATAGAGCACTACAGTTGGCAGCCCTGGTGACTGAATATATTCTTAGTTCCACCTCTTAAGGTACAGAATACAAAATTTGGTTGAAGTCCTATGGACGTTACATGCAGTTAGACACTGGATCTATCGGCACGCGTAAAAGCATGTTGCCAACAATACCATGCGTGTGCTGGTCAGAAATAATCTGAATTATTATTATATCTTGTTGTGCCAATTTTGGATGAAATCCATTTGTTAGTATAGAAGTTACATGTATTTTAAAATTGGACATATCGGCAGGCATAGAATCATGTTGGCAGCACTGCCTTGTATTAATTACTCCAAATTAATCTAGAATGTCAGGTGCTATACGTGTGCAAACTATAGAGCAGTTGGCTTGCATACTTTCTGATATATTGATATTAGGGTAAAAAGAATATAGACAGCATTTATTAACAGTTGGCAGCCCTGATTGCTCTTAGCAATACGTATAGTCATATCTGTTATGGTACACATAGCACATACGAAATTTGGTTGAAATCCAACTGATAGTATAGAAGTTACATGTATTTAAAAATTGGTACTATCAGCAGGCTTAGAATCATGTTGGTAGAACTGACGTATTTAAGTTACTCCAAATTAATCAAAAATGTCAGAATATACGTGTGCATAGTTTAAAGCTGTTGGCTTGCATACTTTCTGATATATTGGTATTTGGTTAAAAAAAATAGAGAGAGCAATTATTAACAGTTGGCAGCCCTGGTGGCTCTTAAGAATACGCTCAGTCATATCTGTTTATGTACAGATATTACATACAAAATTTAGTTGAAATCCAATTGATAGTGTAGAAGTTCTATGCATTTAAACATTGGACCTATCAGAAGGCTTAAAATTATTTTGGCAACACTGTCATGGTTGGCCTCCTGGAAATTAAACTAAAATAGTCTTATCTACATGTGTGCCAATTTTGGAATAGCTCCCATGCATACCTTGCAAGATATCCAACATGGAGCTCAAATTTCTAGTGCGTTTTTTCAGCAGTTGGTAGCATTGACATCATTTTCAAATATGGACGTGAGCTATTCCAGTGCACATCTTTACTCATACTAAATTTGGTTTTGATTGCTGCAGCCGTTTAGGAGTTGATAGGGGGACACACACACCCAGCCAGACAGACAGACAGACAGACCGTCAGAAGGATAGACAGACAGACAGACACACATTTTCCCGGATCGATCTCATAAGTCTACTTTTTCCTCATTTTTGCAAAATGTGAAAAGTAGGCTAAAAATCTCATGGTTGGTTGGTTCCTTAGATTAGGGGATGCGACAACGTGGCCATGTATGTAGCCCCGTGTACTTCCGGTGTGTATAGAATTTGTCTCATAACCGGTGTTAATTGTGAGGGCTGTATTAGTGTGTGTTATCTGTGACTCGGGTAGAAGGACTGCAGACGATCAATTTTTCGAGCAGTTCCTACTTTTGCTACCGAATGCTACCGTCCACGACACCTAGCTGCAGACTTGTCTACTATATGCCATCAAAGCCAACACCTGGCGGCGAACGTTGGAACTAATATAGCGTTATCAAACTAACCTACACATTTTATCTTCCAAAAGTGTAGTTAATGGGAGGTTCTCTAGCATGCCATGAATCTATGACATGGGCCCGCCGGCTTTACTTCCCGCCCGGAAGAAGGCACACTGAGGGATTTTTAATGCTCTTAAAAATCCGACGACTTTGTCCGGGTTTGAACACGCGATCTTTGGCATACAAGCTCTGCATAGTACCAAGTTTATAAAAGTCACTTAATTTTCTCAACGCAGTTCTAGAATCCTTGAAGTCTTAACCCTTGAGTGCATAAGCCCGTTTTTTAACAGATTTGCATAAACTGGGCCTGCGAGGCTCGGGTATGGACTATAGAGGAAATACTGGTGTGAGGTAAATATTAATAATATGAGTGAAATGTGGATATCTCACGGCGATCATTTAGGTTCTAAAATGGCAATTTAACATCGAAATGAGGAAATAATTGAATCAAATATGAACACTAGTTCCTTGAAGAACTATACAGCCTATTTTCATATATCCTACCAATATTAATTGCCTCTATCAACAAATTGTCAGTTTGATTGCTGTAATAGATTCGTAGATATTGAGAACCGTCTAAATAATTTGGATGGTCACCATGTTGGATTTTTATATTATAGACCATAGATTTATGTACTATTACATGATGATTATTGTGCAGGTGTTTTATTCAAACTTCAATCGCATGATTAGGACACAAGAAATAAAAGCGGGATATTAAAATTTCGCTCAGCCGCCATCTTGTGGTTATGAAAATAATTTAAATGAATTAGATGCCAGTCGATTAAAATTTGCATAAGCATATACCGTATCAAATTTCACTGCGCTCGGATGGTTAAAACGCAAGAAACGTCCAGTTGAATATTTAAATTTCGCGTCGCCGTCATGTTGGATTTGTGCTCGCCAGGTTATTGAACGTCCCATAGGTAAACTTATGCGTATAGCCTCTGCACACTTACAAAATTTCAGTTTGATTGCTGTAATAGATTAATAGATATTGAGAACCGTCTAAATATTTCAGATGGCTGCCATGTTGGATTTTAATATATGTAGACCATAGAATAATATTAGATGATAATTATTGTGTACGTTCATTATGCAAATGTTGATTTTGATCGCATGATTAGAACACAAGAAATAAAAACTTAATTTTCGAAATTTGCACAGCCGCCATCTTGAGGTTACGTAAACAATTGAACTAAATTAGATACCAGTGCATTACAATGTGTATAAACATTTTTGTACGAAGTCTCATTGCGTTTGGAATATTAAATCGCGAGAAAAGTCTATTTAAAACCTTCAACTCCGCCTGGCCGCCATGTTCGTTTTGTAGTTAACCGGTTTTTGAAAGTCTCTTAGATGAACTTCCAGTAGTGCCCTTTATCTCCGTACAAAATTTCATGGTGATACCGGTAATAATTTCAGAGATATAGAATGGCGGTGAAATATTTCACACTGGCGCCATCTTGAGGTTATGTAAACAATTGAACGAAGTTAGATGTCGGTGCACTCCAATGTGAATAAACATACACTGTGCCAAGTTTCATTGCGTTTGGTTGGTTAAATCTCGAGAAACGTCTATTTAAATGTCGCAACTTCGCTTGGCTGCCATGTTGGTTTTGTAGAAACCAGCTTTTCAAAAGTCACATAGGTGAACTTCTAGTAGTTCTCTTTTTCACTGTACAAAATTCCAGGGTGATATAGGTAGTGGTTTCGGAGATATAGAATGCTAGTGAAGTATTTCGCACAGCCGCCATGTGGGATTGGTGATACGTAACAAAATTGCAAGGGTACGGTCGGGGTTGCCGAGTTCCATTGAAATCGCTCCAGCCGTTTAGAAGTTATTAGAGGGGACACACAAAAATCCATCACACACAAACACAGTTAGACACACGGACAAAAGGTGATCTCATAAGCCTATTTTTAGCCTACTTTCGATTTTTGCAAAAAATGAAAGTAGACTTATGAGATCAACACAGGGCGAAAAAAGTGTGTCTGTCTGTGTGTGTGTATGTGTGTGTGTGAGTCTGTGTGTGTGTCTGTGTGTGTGTCTGTGTGTGTGTGAGTGTGTGTACTCTGAATGTCTGTCCCCCCCTATCAATTCGAACACGGTGAATGCGAATTGAACGAAATTTGGTACAAAGGTAGCACTAGCAAAGGACACCTCAGTGTCATGTTTTATATCGCCGCCATCTTTTCGGAAAAGTAATGGCGGCCTCACAAATGTTCAAAGCTTAAATCAAATTACGACTAACCTAATCATCCGATCTCTACCAAATTTTGCAACAACATACCTTTATGGGGGGAGCATCCTTTGACCAATCTAATAGGTCATTCGCCTAATAGTTTGCGGATGGCGGCCATCTTTGTGTCAGAATCGATTCCCCCTATTAATTCAAACACGGTGAAACCAAATGGAACGAAATTTGGCACGGAAGTAGTACTAACGAAAGGCACCTCAGTGTCATGTTTTATATCGCCGCCATCTTGACGGAAAGGTAATGGCGGCCACACAAATGTTCAAAGCTTAAATCAAATTACGACTAACCTAATCATCCGATCTCTACCAAATTTTGCAACAACATACCTTTATGGGGGGAGCATCCTTTGACCAAACTAATAGGTCATCAGAGTAATAGTTTGCGGATGGCGGCCATCTTTGTGTGAAAATCGATTCCCCCTATTAAATCGAACACGGTGCAACCGAATGGAACGAAATTTGGTACAGAGGTAGTACTAACAAAAGGCACCTCAGTGTCATGTTTTATATCGCCGCCATCTTGACGGAAACGTAATGGCGGCCACTCAAATGTTCAAAGCTTAAATCAAATTACGATTAACCTAATCATCCGATCTCTACCAAATTTTGCAACAACATACCCTTATAGAGGAAGCATCCTTTGACCAAATGAATAGGTCATTAGCCTAATAGTTTGCGAATGGCGGCCATCTTTGTGTGAAAATCAATTCCCCCTATTATTTCAAACACGGTGAAACCGAATGGAACGAAATTTGGTACAGAGGTAGCACTAGCAAAGGGCAACTCAGTGTCATGTTTTATATCGCCGCCATATTGACAGAAACGTAATGGCGGCCACACAAATGTTCAAAGCTTAAGTTAAATTACGACTAACATAACCATCCGATCTCTACCAAACTTTGCAACAACATACCTTTTTGTAGGGAGCATCCTTTGACCAATCTAATAGGTTATTAGCCTAATAGTTGCGGATGGCGGCCATCTTTATGTCAAAATTGATTCCCCCTATTAATTCGAACACGGAGGAACCTAATGGAACGAAATTTGGTACAGAGGTAGCACTAGCAAAGGGCACCTCAGTGTCATGTTTTATATCGCCGCCGTCTTGACTGAAACGTAATGGCGGCCACGCGAATGTTCAAAGCTTAAATCAAATTACGATTAACCTTATCATCCGATCTCAACCAAATTTTGCAACTTCATACCTTTATGGAGGGAGCATCCTTTGACCAATCTAATAGGTCATTCGCCTAATAGTTTGCGGATGGCGGCCATCTTTGTGTCAGAATCGATTCCCCCTATTAATTCAAACACGGTGAAACAGAATGGAACGAAATTTGGTACAGAGATAGCACTAGCAAAGGGCATCTCAGTGTCATGATTAATATCGCCGCCATATTGACAGAAACGTAATAGCGGCCACACAAATGTTTAAAGCTTAAATCAAATTACGACTAACATAACCATTCGATCTCTACCAAACTTTGCAACAACATACCTTTATGGAGGGAGCATCCTTTGACCAATCTAATAGGTTATTAGCCTAATAGTTTGCGGATGGCGGCCATCTTTATGTCAAAATTGATTCCCCCTATTAATTCGAACACGGTGGAACCGAATGAACGAAATTTGGTACAGAGGTAGCACTAGCAAGAGGCACCTCAGTGTCATGTTTTATATCACCGCTATCTTGACGGAAACGTAATCGCGGCCACCCAAATGTTAAAAGCTAAAATGTAATTACGACCAACCTAATAATCTAGTCTCTACCAAATTTTGCAACACCATATCTTTATGTGGGAAACATATTCTGACCAAACTGCAAGAACATCAGCCCAATAGTTTGCAGATGGTGGCCAAGTATGTGTGCAAATCGATTCCCCCTATCAATTCAAACACGGCGAAACCGAATTGAACGAAATTTGGTACAGAGTTAGCACTAGCAAAGGGCACCTCATATTCATGTTTAATATCCCTATAGCACGTTGTATTTCAACAAGCTACTACAACCAACATTCAATCATACTCCTTGAAAAGGACAAAGAGTTATAACAATACCCATGCATTTAGGAGAAAGTAGGCTATATGTTCTTTACTGAACATCTTGTTTCATAAATGAAAATAGGCTAAAGAACTGTATATACGATAGTGTGATTTTAAAGCACTATCACACAGCATGAAACCATGACATCCTGACATAAATTCATCACTAAATTAACAAACTATGGTTTTTGACAAGTTTTCTGTCAACATACACACATCATGTATCATAAAATGAATACGTAACTGAATGGTTTAAAAACACGAAACGGAAAGGCTTGGCTCAAGTAAATGTGTGGTAAATTACAACATAGCTACATTGTTACTCAACTATAAGCAATGATGATTGATTGTTTCTATTACTGCATTTCTCCTTAAGTGCGACAGGAATATTGAGAATTTCATACTAGAGGTCGAAACACTTTTTCTATAAATGACTAATAAATCACACCCCAGACATCGGGGGTACGACCTATGCACTCAAGGATTAAATATTTAAAAAACACTGTAAATATAAAAATATGGTATAACTTATTGTCTTTCACGGCCGGTGAATTAAAACTCAGCATTTCTTCTAGGTTTGTGCCGTGTCTTGTGTGGGGTTTTGCCTAGGACACCAAGCTGGCTCATCGGGTGGCTCTTTGTGTCCCCGCCCGGACCCTCACAGGAGTAATTCACCGGCCGTGAAAGCCAATATACCATTTTTTGGAAGCCTTCATAGGGAGGTTGAGGCTGCTTGAGGTTTTGGTTCTTGAAGTCAAGTAGTGCAGTTGCACTCTATATAAAGGGAGGTAGCGCTCAGTTCGTTACTCCTGTCGGGGTCCGGGCGGGGACACCAAGAGACCGCCGATGAGCCAGCTTGGTGTCCTAGGCGAAACCCCACACAAGACACGGCACAAACCTAGAAGAATTGCTGACTGTAAATATAATTCAAATATTCGTTATATGTTAGCCAGCATGCCCAATGTACTGTAATTGGTAGGGAATTTGATTCATTTACAATGTTGCGTCATATAATTATTTTCTTTAGACATTTTTTGGATAAATATGTTTACTGGGTGAACAGAACATAACAAATTGTTTCATTGGATGGGTAAGTCAATACGGAACCAATTTCCAAACCATTATGGTTTATTTCAATGTTTTACATCATCAATGTCATGTACATTGCTCTGTAGTGCTCCTTCGGGGCCGGCCCCGTGGTGCTGGGGTAGCGCACCTGCTTCTCACCCGGAGGCCCCAGGTTCGATTCCGGGTTCCATCAGGGATTTTAGAAACTGACGTGAGGGTTGGAATGGGGTGCACTCAGCCTCGTGAGGACAATTGAGTAGCTGTCTGACAGTGCGACAGCGCTCCAGTCACGAAAACCAAGTTGAACGGCCGAGGGCACCCGACGCGTCACCCCTATATATGCAGGCCAAATGGCTGGGCGGCGGTCGCTTGTTAGACTTAGGTCCTTCATCGATTGTAGTGCCAGGGGTCATTTAATTATATAGTGCTCCTTCGGTCAAAATATTTGGAAGTGGACCTTTGGGGTGTAGACGGACAGCGCCTCTTTTATAAATGAGGAAATGTGACTTCATGCCCCGAAAGCATATATTTACGCTTTACTGTACAGAAAACTTTTGGTATAACTCGGGATAGTAGCAACAATATACCGTATCTTACTGAGAATGTTTTTTTTCTTGTAGTGTTCATTTGAAGGGCTTGCATATCGTGGTCAGCCCCGTGCATTTGAATGTGTGTGTGTAATTTTGTCTGATAATCTGTGTTATTGTTATGGCTCTATTAGTGTGTCTATTTGTAATTCAGGTGAGAATTGGGAAGGAGGCAGCTGTGGCCTCAACTTAGAAAACATCCCGGCATTTGCCCAGAGTAAGCCCCTCTTCTCTGTTTTGCGTCACTCCTTCTCTGTTTTCCACTCCTCAAATCAGAATTACATTATTTGGCAGAGCCGGGAATCGAAACCGGACGTCTGGGTCGACAGACAAGAATACTAGCCGCTTCATAGTAGCAGTAGGTATCACACACACAACATAGGAAAAGTCAATCTGTTCCTTTTGTTGTAACACAGTCCATTCCTGACATAACCGATTCCAAGCGTTGGTTGGTTGGTTGGTTCCTCAGTTTAGGGGCTACGACAACGCGGTCATGTAGCCCTGTGTACTTTGGGTGCGTGTTGAATCTGTCTGATGAAAATGAAAATCCACAGCCTGCTTCCAGTCTCCGACCGGGTCAGGAATGGAATGAATGAAGCCCCGATGTTAATTGTGATGACTGTATTAGTGTGTGTTATCTGTTTTCAATTCAAGTGAGGACTGCAGACATTGATTTTTTTTTTCAAGTAGTTCCTACTTTTGCCACCAAACGCCACCGTCAGTGACTACTAGTTCAGAACTTGATTACCAGATGCCACCGCAGTCGGCTCCTGGCGACGAACGTCGGAACCTAAGAGCGATTGTTGAATGCTTAACCTATATATAATTTAGCTTCACACAGGTTTAATTAGTAGAATGTTCTTTAACATGCCATAAATCTATGACATGGGACCGCCAGCTTTACTTCCCCTCCGAAGGAAGGCTTACTGAGAAATTTTTAACGCTCTTAAAAAATCCGACGGCTTTGGCCGGGTTTGAACCCGCTATCTTGGGAACAGCAGTTCAGAATGCTACGAATGAAAGATCGCGAATTGGGAGCTGTACAGTCCTCTGTATTCCTCAACGGGATATCCTCCTGGTGACTGGTGCCCCGGAGGTTCGACTTCAATTCCTGGCTATGCCAAGAAATTCAATTCCAGTCTGAAGGCTGAAACGGGGTACCTTCAGCTTCGCGAGGCAAAAGCTAGAAAAGGTGGGTTCCATTCCAACCTCAGCTATCTTGGAGGTGGTTTTCCTTGGGTTCCAACTTCTACTCCAGGATTTATCCTAACATAAGGTCACGACCTTGTCCTTCCCAATCCTCACCTGAATGACAAATACACACATGATAACACAATAACACAGGTTATCAAATTCTTCCCACACCAAAGTACTCGGTGCTAAGTGACCACGATGCCCAAGTCCCTCAAAAATATCTGATGCACAACATTACAACTATAAAACTATAACCTCCCCGTAGCACCTTGGCCTACCGAGCGTGACAGTAGATTGCAGGAGGGGGTGGGAGGGGGAGAAGGGGGGGATTGTCAGACAGAGCTACCGAAGCAGAATGCACTCCGTTCCAGGCTTCGCATCACTTTCTAAAATCCCTGACGGAGTCGGGAATCGCATTCTTGGCCTCCGGGTAAGAGGTATGCGCACTACGCCAACACCATGGTACCGGCTATAAAACTATAGCGTAGATGTTTAATAAATTACCCTGTCAATGACATGCATGACTACTAGTAGGATACAGAAGAAGGCAATCAGAATTATTCTTCACAAGTGAATTGGTGGCGAACAGATCTGATGCCATTAATATGCACAGACTATCGTTCCCTCGTCAGACGATATCAATATTCTGACTACCTTCCCAGTACAAAACTTCTGGTTGTTTGGCATTCAGCTGCAATTGGCCTAACTCCCTTCCATAACCCTCATAGCGACACATTTGGAAAAAAAATGTGGTGGTAATATTTCACGATGAAGACGTTACTTCCAGGTCGTTACACATGAAACACTTCTGCCATGGAGATTTTCTTCACGTTACTGCACTAAGCGAATTCTAATAGCATGAATTACAACGCAAGCAGCTGTCCTCACCACTCGAGCAAAAGGAAATGGAATTTTACAAATCTTTCATGAAGAGGTGTCTACTGACACAAGAAAAGAATTGGTGTTGCTTTAGTTCTCTCACTTTCCTCGTTAGCGAGCGGCGAATAAAACAATAGGCAGTAGCACGCGTCACCAATAATCATTGTTCGCTACTACTGATCGTGTGGCCTCCTCAGAGGCCGAGTGCAGGTCTTTCTAATTGACGCCCGAGGGTGACCTGTACGTCGTAATGAGGATGAAGTGATGATGAAGACGGCACATACACCCAGTCCCCGAGCCACGGGAATTAACCCCAAGAGATTAAAATCCCTGATGGCCTGGCCGGGAATCGAACCCAGGACACGGCGGGCCAATGCCTAGCGCGCTAACCATTTAGCCACGGAGCCCGACATTTTTCACTGCTGACCAATAATAATAATAATGTTAGGGTTTTTACGTCCCCTTTAACTACTTTTGTCTCGAAGGGGATCTTTAACGTGCCAGTAACTGAACGGCTCACACACATTTAAATTCCCTCATATGCCAGGTGACTGCGTCGGGATCGATCCCGCTATCTTTGGCTCAGCAAGTGAGAACGTTACCGCAGAGCCACGCAACCAGTCACTGACCAATAGCTGACGGTTCTTGACCAATAGCATGCTTCCTCTATCTCTCCACGTGGACTCCAGAGTCCCGTCCTGGCGGCCTGCTCGCGGTTCAGGTGTCCAGTGTTGCACATCTGCACGTAGTTCTTTCCTGTCTCACTGGTTGCTCTCCGTGGGTACGGTCTTTCTTCTTTTTCTTTTTCTTTTTCGTGTGGCCTCTAGATGCTGAACGCAGGTCTTTCTAGTCGACGCCCGTGGGCGACCTGCACGTCGGAATGATAGATGAGATGAATGGATGAAAGTGGACAAGGAGGTGGAAGGAAGCGGCCGTGGCCTGTCAGAAGGCCGTCCCAGCATTTGCTTGGTGTTGAAAATCGGGAAACCACGGACAACCATTTGAAAGACGACCGAGGTGAGAGTGTGTGTACTCTGAATGTCTGTACCCCCGTATCAATTCGAACACGGTGAAACCGAATTGAACGAAATTTGGTAAAGAGGTAGCACTAGCAAAGGGCACCTCAGTGTCATGTTTTATATCGCCGCCATCTTGATGGAAACGTAATGACGGCCACCCAAATGACAAAAAGCTTAAATCAAATTACGACCAACCTAATCATCTGATCTCGACCAAATTTTGCAACAACATTTATGTAAGAAGCGTTCTTTGAACAAGCTACAAGGTCATCAGTCCAATAGTTTGCATATGGCGGCCATGTATGTGTGCAAATCGATTCCCGCTATCAATTCAAACACGGTAAAACCGAATTGAACGAAATTTGGTACAGAGGTAGCAATAGCAAAGGGCACCTCAAATTCATGTTTAATATCCGTATAACACGTTGTATTTCAACAAGCTACTACAACCAACATTCAATTATACTCCTCGAAAAGGACAAGGAGTTACAGTATAACAATACCCATGCTTTTAGGAGAAAGTAGGCTATGTGTTCTTTAATGAACATCTTATTTTCAGCCTACTTTTCATATTTTGCAAAAATAAGGAAAAAATAGACTTATGAGATCTGTCTCTCTGTCTGTCTGTCTGTCTGTCTGTCCTATCTGTCTGCCTGTCTGTGTGACCCCACCTATCAACTCCAAAACGGCTACAGCAATCGAAACCAAATTTGGTATGAGTTAACATCTATACCTGAATATCTCAAGCGCATATTTGAAAATTATGTCAGTGCTACCAACTGCTGAAAAACCGCAATTGAAAGTTGAGCTCCATGTTGGATATCCTGGAAGGTATGCATGGGAGCTATTCACAAATTGGTACACATATAGATAATAATATTCCAGCCTAATTTCCAGGGGACCAAAATGATTCTAAGCCTGCTGATAGGTCCAATTTTCATATGCATATAACTTCTACACTATCAATTGGATTTCAACCAAATTTCGTATGTACTATGTATATATAAACAGATATGACTGAGAGTATTCTTAAGAGCCACCAGGGCTGTCAACTGTTAATAAATGCTCTCTCTCTTTTTTAACCCAATAGCAATATATAAGAAAGTATGCAAAGCGACAGTTTTAAACAATGCACAGGTATAATACCTGACATTCTAGATTAATTTGGAGTAAATAATTTACATCAGTGCTACCAACACGATTCTAAGCCTGATGATAGGACCAACTTTTAAATACATGTAACTTCTATACTATCAATTGGATTTCAACCAAATTTCGTATGTGCAATGTGTACCATGACAGATATGACTATGCGTATTCTTAAGAGCAACCAGGGCTGCTTACAGTTAATAAATGCTGTCTCTACTTTTTTACCGTAATATCAATATATCAGAAAGTATGCAAGCCAACAGCTCTAAACTTTGCACACGTATAGTACCTGATATTCTAGATTAATTTGCAGAAACTAATATACGTCAGAGCTGCCAAAGTGATTCTAAGCCTTCTGATCAGTCCAATTTTAAAATATATGTAACTTCATTACTAACTAATGGATTTCATCCAAAATTGGCACAACAATTATAGATCATAATATTTCAGATTATTTCTGACCAACACATGCATGACATTGGTGCCTACATGATTTTACGTGCGCTGTTTTATCCGATGTATAACTGCATGTAACGTCCATGCTATCCATTGGACTTCGACAAAATTTTGTATTCCGTACTTTAAGAGTTGGAACTAAGAATATATTCAGTCACCAGGGCTGCCAATTGTAGTACCCTATGAGGCTACATTATGGCAGGTATATTTCGAACTAATTAAACATTTCGATGTTACCTACTTGATTTCGTCATTAGGCCTATTCTAGATAGGTCCATATATATTAATCATCGGCATGAATCTTAAATTTTAAGAAAAGCAGGCTCTTTAGTTCGTTACGGAACTTCTTGTTGATATTGATTTATGGACTCAAATGATAATTTGTTGTTGTTGTTTTGTTACGTTTCGTTTAGGGGTTTTGAAGATCCTGGTCATCAGGTTCGGCACTAGTGTACGCATATTACTTGTCTCATAGCCAGGCCCGGACTTAGAGATCCAGGGCCCCTAGGCACTTGACATTTGCCCCCCCCCCCCTACCATCTCGAAGCTAGTTTGGAAAATTAGGAAATTAAATTCACTAGTACAGAACATATAATTTTTCATTGACTTTAATGACTTAAGTAAACATCAGAATAAGACAGTCTATGTTATTCTATAAAATGTATAGTATTGTGCCCAACTCTAGGAATGGGTATTCCAAGATTCAGACACCTAGATATCAAGGGAAAGGCTACAGCCGGTTTTGAAAGTTGAGATATTTGAATATCGCACTCCATTACTTCTAGAATGGAATGGAAACTTTGTGCAGCCAAGAGCATGTTAAGTGACGTAGCAAGTAGTAGCAGAGGTCGAGACTATTTGTTGATTAAATAGTTAGCCATGGAGTAGAGACTTGAGACTTGGATCAGATTACTGGCACGGCCAAATGAAAGAGAATGCACTTAGTTTCAAGTGAATCGGACCAGAGACAACGGAGATATGAGGATTTCCAGATTTCAGCGTGATCCAGCGTGGACCCGACCGTTTTGAATAAAAGCCGACTGGCTCAAGCATCATCAGCTCACTTCAAACCAAGCTCTTGCATGACAAGGTGCTGCTGCTACGTTGAGCCAAGGCACATGGTTGCCGGATCTACGCAGAAGGTATCTTTAAATTGTGATAGTCACAAAAGTGCTACGATACATGTGGAACATAGTAAGTTTCCGGCAGAGGGAATCACTAAGGTGATTGTTATTTTTCTACGGACACTGGTGAAATACTTTATTTCTATATGGACACATGCTAGACTTTGTCTAGAAAGTACTTTGTCACAGTCCAGTAATAATAATTCAATACTTGGATATTTTAATCCAATTAGTCAGTTTCATAAATTGTAACTTGATAACCACTTCGAATTTTCAGTATATTGAAGGCCAGTCTATCACGGTGTTGTTCATTAGCCGACAAAGGGAAACTATAAGTTGCTTCGCGCATGATAGATGGTGATAAACCATGCCCAGGGAACGATCTTCAGAACAGCCGTTGATTGATTTAGACTGTCAGTGTTTTCTTGTACTGAAAGGATTACCGTGAGTTATGTTACAACTGACGTATTTGAGAATAGATCATTTGGATCTGACCCCATTTAAGCGAACTGCTATGGATTTAATTGAAGCCAATATTAAAATGGATCAGCAGTTACTTCAAACTTCAAGAAATATTTCCACTATGTCGTGTTAGACAGATTGTGGGTATATAATGGCGGCCGATACAAGGATTAGACGTGCGTGTCCAATAGGGCATGTATCTGGATAAATCTGGTACAGACCAGGTTCACTACGCTTCAAGACCAACGAGAAATTTAAGCCACATTTGACTTTTATATTATACCTAGCTAATTGGAACAAACTCATTTTCTGCAGATGACCAACACATTTGTTTTTCTTCGTATTTAAATCTTGCAATGATTTACGCAAGACATATTAGAGTTATTCTGAGTATTTTCAGCACTCAGAACAGTTTAGGATCGATGACCGAGCATAACGAGCATTTATTTGAATGTTTCATATTTTTTTGATAATCACGGTAATCAGCCGAGGTAACTGTAAAAGTTAATAATTATTTTTGTTGAGAAATGGATATTTTATCCATATTCGAAAAATCGAACATGTGGATTCTCACATAATGAAATAATAATTAAACACATTTACAATAATATAACTAATAATAATAATCATAATCCACTAATAATAATAATAATGATTTTCATAACTTTTCTAAATAATTCTTGGATCTTATATTTTCTAATAATCACATTCATTGAGAGAGAGCTTATGAAGTAGTTTAATCATTTCTAGTTTGGAACAGATGATTTTCCGAAGGATAGTGGTTAGCGCAAGCCCGCATTCAACCAACATTACAGTGGTGGTTGAACAGTTAATATTTGCAATGAGCAAAGTATATTTTTCAGATAAAACGGAGAGGCATGAAACGGGAAGCAAATGATAATTGTATCAATTAGGATATTTTTGTATTTATATAAAATCATGACGTAGATACACATTCGAAAGTGAAATAGGGAGTATCATAAGTGTGGTAACTTCACGATTTGATCTGAATGGTAAAATAAAATAAACTTGTAAGTTTATAAATCTTCCAGGGTTGATAATAAGCAGAGGCTTGATTTATTGTATACATTTTGGGAAGAAAATTTATGTGTGTGAAGTAGTTGAAATGCCATTCCCAGGTGCGCATGTTTAAGTCGCAGGAATGAGGAGGTTTTTATTTGAGCATCAATCAAATAGCAGGTTCGATGACTCAGTGTTAAAGAAGGAGTATTGGAACTACACATTGCGTCGTATTAATGACCAAAAGGTTATTTCTTAAAAAACATCAGTTCTTATTTCAACCTTGTTTACGGATTCCATTAAGACTTTGATTTTGCTAGAACCCGGATTTGTCATGATAGTATTTTATTCTTCTTCAGAGGAAGACCTTTGCCGTTGTTGTTGGAATATTGTGTTCTTACACAAATAATAGAATGGGCCACTGCCAATTAAAAATAATTCTATAACCACGAATAATTTGAAGGATGTTTTCAATCCTAGTGTCATGAACTAAATGAATTTATTATGAAGCTACAATTCTTATTTCCGCATTCTGTTCAAGAATTGCAAGTTGTGAAAGTTACTAAAATGGCCACAAATATAAATATTTTTCTTAATAATGATTCCAAGTGGAAAATCGAATAGTTGAATGGTCCAACAATTTATTGATCAAGTTGATGATTCAGAAATCATATATTTTGTTAGGAACTTGAAGTTCATAATCGAGTCACTTCTCGAAACCTTTAATGTCAGAAGAACAATTAATTTTGTTGTGCTTCGAACAGTTCTTCGATGCTATGCTCAAGGGTCGGATACTTTTCAGATGTTGTTATTAATATGTGTACATAATTTGTGTTGATTCAGAGATAATAATATTTTTTGACAATATTTTTTGAAACTGGAAAAATAAGTGAAAGTTAAAAATTCTATGAACAATTATTCTACGGGTGTTAATATTATGTAATAATTCAACCAGTGAACTACAGTATTTCCAGTAAAGACAATTAAATTTGAACTGGATTTAATCATAAATAATGGATATAATTTTGGAACACAGTCTACAGGACTGATAATCAGACTTGTGTCTCTAAAGATAATTGTCCAATGTGTTGGAAAATTTCTGTACATTGTGTAAATAGTAATGTGGGTCGCCACACATGAATTATGCTGCTTTGAGCATTTTATTTTGCAGTCAATTTTAAATTCAGAATAAAATGAGATAATTTTACATGATGTGTTATGCCCAGTTGAATCTCCTTCTATCCTTATTGTTGCATTGAGCCAAAAATCAGTAAAGCATTTTTTTCATTTGATGTCGTTTTTGCGATTAGCTTTAACCCATCTGGCGCCCCGGGATATTTTGACTCTCGTGCTGACTGATTCTTGGTAAAATGCATATGTGGTCGTGCGGACTCCGGTCTAAACGTGCACAGTATCATACGACGAACTTTCTTCTGTGCCAAAGAATGAATGACGTCATCATAGTCAATTGACTGCATTATTTCAGAGAGTGAATTGAGCCTGTTCTTTCCTAAGTTAGATCCAAAGTAATTCTTTACTCTCTTTAGTGCTGAATACGACCGTTCTGCTGAGCAGCTTGACGCTGGTGAACACAACAGCATTCGGAGCGCAAATCCTACGTTTGGATAAATGTCCAAAAAGAGTTTTTTCCGATAAGTATTTGTATAGCTTCAGTGACGATAACTCCATAACTTTATCATTAGACGACAAATGAGCTTGCAGGTGTAGACACTCATTTTCCGATGTCCTATCCATGTTCCCCTGATAAAAACATACAAGGTTTCTGGCTCCTTCATGGATGTCTTTAGATTCCAAACGATGTACTTTCGTAAGAAAGTCAAACTTTTTACTTAACTCCTCATAAGCAGATAAGATTCCGCCACCGGGGCCCCTAGGCTGGCTGGGCCTCTAGGCCGGGGCCTCGTAGGCCTAGGCAGATATCCGGCACTGCAGCCTGTATTACTATGGTGACTGAAGTAGTGTGTGTAATTTCAATTGGCCACGTAGCAAGACATGCATGATTTCACCTCATTGTGGCATAGTGGCTAGCTTCCTTATCTGTCACTCCTGAGTTCCGGGTTTGATTTCGAGCTCTGCAAAGATATTGAATTCTGGTTTGAGGATTGCAATGGGTTGTACTTAGTCTTGTATGGCAAAACTGAGAATTAATAATTTTATTTGTTTTACAAACTTTTACTGCGGATTTTAGAGACGCCGGGGTGCCGGAATTCTGTCCCGAAGGGGATCTTTAACGAGCCAGTAAATCTACTGACACGGCTACCTCGCATTTGCTCACCCTCAAATGCAGCCAGGATTCGATCTTGCAATCTTGGCCACAACAGGCGAGATCGTTACCGCTGAGCCACGCAGCCAGCCAAAACTGAAAAGAGATCGATTCAATCTCAGCTGTCCTAGAAGTGGTTTTCCGTGGTTTCCCCACTTCTAATCCTGGCAAATGCCAGGATGGTTCATAACTAAATTGAATGGCAACCTTCTGCCAAATACTAGCCTCAGTTAGAAGTACTCACACTACCACAGCCATCACAATACCACAGGTTATCATACAGATTCCACACACACACATCTAAGTACAAGAGAAACATGTCCATGTTGTAAAGCCCTTAAATCTACTATATATTTGTCAAATACCCCTCACTCACTCACTTATTCATTCATCACGAAATCTCAGAAACCACCGAACGGATTGGAATGAAATTTGGTATGCAGCTTCCTCAAAGGCCGTAGGTGCTCGCTAAGAAAGGTTTTCAAAAAATTCACTCGGGATCATGGTCAAACCGCGAAAACCGCTATTTCTAATATATATTCGTCAAATACCACTCACTTATTCATCACGAAATCTCAGAAACCACCGAACGGTTTGGAATGAAATTTGGTATGCAGCTTCCTCAAGGGCCGTAGGTGATCGCTAAGAAAGGTTTTCAAAAAAATCACTCGGGATCATGGTAAAACCGCGAAAACCGCTATTTCAAATATATATTCGTCAAATACCACTCACTTATTCATCACGAAATCTCAGAAACCACCGAACGGTTTGGAATGAATTTTGGTATGCAGCTTCCTCAAGGGCCGTAGGTGATCGCTAAGAAAGGTTTTCAAAACAATCACTCGGGATCATGGTCAAACCGCTAAAACCGCGATTTCTACTATATATTTGTCAAATACCACTCACTCATTCATCACGAAATCTCAGAAACCACCGAACGGATTGGAATTAAATTAGGTATGCAGCTTCCTCAAGTGCTAAGAAAGGTTTACAAAATATTCCCTCGGAATCATGGTCAAACTGCGAAAACTGCGATTATATGAACAGCTTCAATATATTTGTCGAATACCACTCACTTATTCATCACGAAATCTCAGAAACCACCGAACGGATTGGAATGAGATTTGGTATGCAGCTTTCTTAAGGGCCGTAGGTGCTCGCTAAGAAAGGTTATCAAAAGATTCACTCGGGATCATGGTCAAAGTGCGAAAACCGCGATGATATGAACAGCTTCAATAATGCCTAAGTCTATTGTTGCCAGGCAATGCGGACTGCATCACGTCGCCCCCACCAGTGTTCTGGTGGTTTGCAGGCTGGTAAGGAGTTTGAGAAAAGGGACTTTGTACTCCACGGCAGAGATAGCAGGTTTGTTCGTATTAGTGAAACACGTCGCGCGTATGATGCTCTGCAATATCCGCTTATGTTCTGCCGTGGAGAAGATGGCTACTGCATTAATATCCCTCAACGTCTCAACAGCACTCAAGCACCTTTGAAGAAGACCGTGTCTGCCGCTAGCTTTAACAGCTTCAGAATATTTGAGCGTGATGGTGATAATTCTTATCTTTTGTTATTTCGCAATCTTCTCAATCAGTTTCTGGTTGATATGTATGCAAAGATTGAGACAGAGAGACTACTTTGGATTCGCATCAATCAGAAAAAGTTCAGAAGTGAGGAATATGTGCACCTGAAGGACGCAAATAGTAGAGCTGACAGTCGTTTGTCAGATATTGGTAAAATGGTCGTATTGTCGTCGGCTTTCACTGGAGGTCCGCGCTATATGCACGAACGCACTCAGGATACTATGACTTACGTGCGCAATTTTGGACGTCCTGATCTATTTATAAACCAAACCGGGGAAGATGGGTATCCCAAATATCGCAGGCAGCCCACTTCGGAGGGTGGGGTTTCTATTATTAAAAAGGGAGTGGAAATTGACAATAGCTGGGTGGTACCCTATAACCCCGTCCTATCTCGTAACTTCTCAGCTCATATCAATGTTGAGAACTGCAACTCTGTCAAGTCAATAAAATACATTTGCAAGTATGTTAACAAAGGTTCCTACCAAGCCACTTTTAGCATCGGAGAGTTTGACGAAGTTGCGAGATATTAATCAGGACGCAACATCAGCAGCTCAGAGGTGGCTTGGCACATATTCTGCTTCCTCATACATGAACGCTATCCTTCGGTCATGAAACTTGCCGTCCACCTCGAGAACGGCCAGCGGGTTTACTTTAATGAAGACGACGTTCGTGACCAGTTTAACAACCCTCCAAACACAACTCTTCTTGCTTTCTTCGAACTATGCCGATCCGGTAAATTGCCTTCTACACTTTTATATTGTGAAGTTCCATCCAATTTCGTTTGGAAAGGTAAGAAGTTCTGGAGTAGGAAACAAGGAAAGCCAGTCCCACGCCAACCTGGTGTGAAAAAAGACCAGGACGAAATGGCAGAGTTTACACCGTTCACCCTGGTAATGCCGAGTGCTACTACCTCCGCCTCCTTTTACATAAAATCCCTGGCCCTCAGTCTTTTACCGACCTCAAAACCGTGGCAGTGGTGGTTCAACCAACATTTCAAGCGGCATGTAAAGCACTTGGCATACTAGAGGATGATGCACACTGGGACCGCACAATGGAGGAAGCGTCCTCCACCGACTCTCCCCTCAAGATACGCGAGCTGTTTGCCATCATACTGGTGTTATGTCAAGTGAGTGATCCCATCATGCTCTGTAGATAAAGTACTGTATGTGAAAACCCTTCAAAGTATAATTTGTACTAAAAACTTGGAAATTATATCATTCAGTTGTAGAAAAAATAACCTTAAAATTCTTTACACAAAAATCTATAAAAATGAAAACACATAAACTAGAAAAAAGCATTATTAATCCTTATTTATATCATAATATTGTGAAAGTTTGTGTGTGTGTGTGTGTTTGTTACCTCTTCACACTAAAACGGCTGGATGGATTTAGATGAAATTTGAAATGGAGATAGCTTACACCCTGAATTAACACATAGGCTGCCTTTCATCCTTATATATAAAGCTCAATGTTCGTAGTTAGGCCCTTTGGCACAAATCTACACCATTTCACCAATCTGGACCAAAGTTTACATACTTACCCTCTGATATTCGACAAGTAACACAGTCCACTTTAAATTTCATACAACCCTCTCCAGTCCCTACATTTAGGCCCTTTGGCACAAATCTACACCGTTTCACCGACCTGATCCAAATTTTACGTACTTACCCTGTGGATTCCTGCAAGTAATACTGTTCACTTGAAATTTCAGACAGCCCTCACCATTCCCTACATTTAGGCCCTTTGGTACAAATGTACACCATTTCACCAATCTAAAGCAAATTTTACATAATGTACATCAGCGACCAAGATGAGAGATATTTGCTACATGTTGACGTCCAAATCATCAATAATTGTGGGAAAATTACACCCTGAATAGCTTAAGGGAAAATACTATTAATTCCCCATATTCCGATAGGTTTGCCATTCCAGTGTGCAAGAGTGCACTTCCCTCTTCAAACAATATTCAAAATTACCATTAACAAAGCGCAATGACTCGTACTTAACAGCAGCAGGTGTACATTTAGACAAAACCATTTTTTCCCATGGGCAATTGTATGTGGCGTGCTCACGAGTACGGGTATTCAGAAAACAAAATCGCCATGTCACGGCAAAACATGCCAAAACCAAAAACGTCATTTTTAAATATGTCCACATAATGTAACATCGTACACTGTAGACTTCTTCAACTCTAAGGAATTCCCATTTTGTGGCTAATACTATTATATTTTAGGCAGCAGAATTTTCCAAATTGAAATGGACCCACCTAGCCGAGATTGCTGTAATAGAATAGACCAATTATTAGCAATAATGCATCATCCCCATTGTCGTCATCGCGTGCCGCGGGTACCTGCTAGTTAATTAATAAATGACTTCAAAAATTGAGATTTAGGTCTAGAGTAGGTGCCTTTCGTCTTGGAAATAAAGTGCCATGGTAAAATGTTCCTGAAGTGAATGTAGAAGAACCCAGGGACAATGTACACTTAAGATGGCCGCTGTCATTGCCGAAATTCGAACGTCGAATCTTCCAAGTTCTCAGCTGGTTTGTCTAGTCATTATCGCCGAGGATGCAATAGTAAAAATCCCTGGATTGTACGTTAGGCGCTTGGGACATCTTAGCCATCAGCCCCGCGTACTTAGGTGTGAGAAGAATTAGTCTGATAACCTGTATATATGTGATGACTGTAGTAGTGTGTGCAACTTTATTAGGGACAGGGATGAGGTAGGTGCCCTGGGCTTGAAATTAGGTACTATCCTGGCATTTTCTTGGAGGGAGTGTGGAGAAGAAACAGGGAAAAGCACACTCAGCATAGCCGCTGGAGCGCTGGCATTCAAACCCACGATCCAGGGACTTACGGTAGCTGCGGTCGTGGTGCACGATGTGGCAAGCACGGCTACGTCGCGGGGTGAACTAATTACAGTAGCCTGGCACAATGCAGAGTAAAATGATCCCAGGCACTCCAATTGGTTAAGTACAGAGTTATGAAAATTATTAAACTCACCGCTAGTTTTACAACATTGGGGGGAGATCCAGCTTAATAGAGGAAAAGAATGCCAATATTCATTGGATTGTTGAACATGCTACAAATATTGATGACAAATGACACTCATATCACAGTAATGTGGCAACCAAAAGGAACTTTTATAATGTTAACATTTTTATGGTAAGAGATTTTTAGAAAATTTGCCAATTTTTTAGCCTATTTTCAATTTTGAAAAAATAGGCTTATGAGATCACCTTTTGTCCGTGTGTGTGTGTGTGTGTGTGTGTGTGTGTGTGAGGTGTGTGTGTGTGTCCCCCTAATAACGTTTGAACGGCTGGAGCGATTTCAATGAAACTCGGTAGGTTCACAGCACTATTCCGGGCGACCCCGACCGTGCCCTTCAAATTTTGTTACGTCTCACCAATCCAAAATGGCAGCTGTGCGAAATATTTCACCAGCATTCAATATCTCCGAAACTATTCCCGATATCACCCTGGAATTTATTACGGTGATAAAGGAAACTACAAGAAGTTCACCTATGTGCATTTTGAAAAACTCGTAACTACAAAACCAACATGGCGGCCACGCGAATTTTCGACTTTTAAATAGACGTTTCTCGCGATTTAACCAAGCAAACGCAATAAAACTTGGTACAGTACGTGTTTATACACATTGTAATGCACCGACATCTAACTTCGTTCAATTGTTTACATAACTACAAGATGGCGGATGTGCGAAATATTTCACTGGCATTCTATATCTCTGAAACTATTAGCGGTATCACCCTGAAATTTTGTACGGAGATAAAGGGCACTACCGGAATTTCATCTATAAGACTTTCAAAAACTGGTTAACTACAAAACGAACATGGCGCCCAAGCGAATTTGAAAATTTTAAATAGACCTTTCTCGCGAGGTAATGTTCCAAACACAATGAAATCTGGTACAGGAAATGTTTATACACACTGTAATGCACTGGTATCTAATTTTGTTCAATTGTTTACATATCCTCAAGATGGCGGCTGTGCGAATTTTAAAATTTAAGTTTTTATTCCTTGTGTCGTAATCATGCGATCGAAGTGAAAGTTTGAATAATGAACCTATGCAATAATTTTCCTTTAATGGTAAATGACTCTATGGCCTATACTTTTAACAATCCAATATGGCGACCATCCGAAATATTTAGACGGCTCTGAATATCTACGAATCTATTATAGCAATCAAACTGCTTTCTTTTATGTTCATAGGGACTATAGGACTTTAAATAACCTGGTGATCACAAATCCAACATGGCGGCGACGCGAATTATAAATATTCACATGGACGTTTCTCGCAATTTAACCATCCGAGTGCAGTGAAACTTGGTACAGTAAATCTTTAAGCGAATGTTAATCCACTGGCATCTAATTCATTTCAATTGTTTCCATAACCACAAGATGGCAGCTGTGCGAAACTTTAAAATCTCCTTGTTACTTCTTGTGTTCTAATCGTGCGCTTGAAGTTTGAATGCTGCACGTACACAATAATATTCATGTAACAGTACATAACTCTAGGACCAACATATATAAAATCTAACATGGCGACCATCCAAAATATTTAGTCGGTTCTCAATATCTACGAATCTATTACAGCAATCAAACTGAAATTTTGTATGTTGATAGTGGCAGTTAACATAAGTAGGATATATGAAAATAGGTTGTATAGTTCTTCACGGAACTACTTGTTTACCGTGCATCATCGTTTTCCTTATATATCCCATGTTTATAAGAAATATCCTACTTTTCATTTTTATAAGTGTGTATTACATCTGCACCTACAAAATGTACCTCAATCACTAACATAAACTGTACATTAAGTGCTTTTATTGCATTTTTATACTTTTTAGAATAAATACAGTATACCTAGGTATAAAAACAATTTTGAATCCCAATGACCTTAATGAGGTACATTTTGTAGGTGCTGATATAATAAACGCCTTTAAAAAGAAAAGTAGGAAATTGCTTATTAACTTCGGATATATAAGGGAAACGATTCATTTTTTAGCCTACTTTTCACATTTTGCAAAAATGAGGAAAAAGTAGACTTATGAGATCGGGCAAATGTGTGTCTGTCTGTCTGTCTGTCTGTCTGTCTGTCTGTCTGTCTGTCCTTCTGTCTGTCTGGCTGTGTGTGTGTCCCCCCCTATCAACTCCTAAACGGCTGCAGCAATCGAAACAAAATTTGGTAGGAGTAAAGATCTATACCTGAATATCTCACGGCCATATTTGAAAATGATGTCAGTGCTACCAACTGCTAAAAAATCGCAATTGAAATTTGAGCTCCATGATGGATATCTTGGAAAGTATGAATGGGAGCTATTTCAAAATTGGCACACGTACAGATCATAATATTTCAGTTTAATTTCCAGGAGGCCAAACATGGCAGTGTTGCCAAAATGATTATAAGACTCCTGATAGGTCCAATTTTTAAATGCATATAACTTCTACACTATCAAGCGGAATTCAACCAAATTTCGTATGTTGTATGTGTACATAACCAGATATGACTGAGCGTATTCTTAAGACCTACCAGGGCTGCCAACTGTTAATAAATGCTCCCAATTTATTTTATCCAAATACCAATATATCAGAAAGTATGCAAGCCGACAGCTTTAAACTATGCACACGTATAGTACCTGACATTCTATATTAATTTGGAGTAACTTATATACGTCAGTGCTACCAACATGATTCTAAGCCTGCTGACAGGTCCAACTTTAAATACATGTAACTTCCATACTATCATTTGGATTTCAACCAAATTTCGTATGTGCTATGTGTACCATAACAGATATGACTATGCGTATTCTTAAGAGCAACCAGGGCTGCCAACTGTTAATATGTGCTGTCCCTATTTTTGTTACCCTAATATCAATATATCAGAAAGTATGCAAGCCAATAGCTCTAAACTTTGCACACGTATAGTACCTGGCATTCTAGACGAATTTGGAGTAACTAATATACGTCAGTGCTGCCAACATGATTCTAAGCCTGCTGATAGGTCCAATTTTAAAATGCATGTAACTTCTATACTAACTAATGGATTTCATTCAAAATTGGCACAACAATAGATCATATTATTTCAGATTATTTCTGACCAATACATGCATGACATTGTTGCCAACATGATTTAACGCGCGCTGTTAGATCCAATGTTTAACTGCATGTAACGTCCATGCTATCCAGTGGACTTCAACCAAATTTTGTATTTAGTACCGTAAGAGACGGAACTAAGAATATATTCAGTCATCAGGGCTGCCAACTGTAGTGCTCTATTAGGATACATTATGCCAGGTATACAGTATTTCGAACTAATTGGAAATTTCGATATTAGCAACTTAATTTCGTCATTATTCTAGATAGGTTCATATTCTGTAGAATAATCATTGACATGAAAAGTAGGCTGTATAGTTCTTAACGGAACTTCTTGTCTTTTTAGCGTATGGCTTTTAGAGCCGGGAGTGTCCGAGGACATGTGTGGCTCGCCAGAGTTTGTAGCTGCTTCTATGCGGACACCGTCGCGTGTGAAGTGTTGTCTGGGGAGGAAAGTGTGAATGGAAGGACTAGGATTTGGGAGGTAGTGGCTGTGGCCTATAGTTAGGGACCAACCCCAGCATCTGGAAGGAAGATGGGAAACCACAGAAAACCATCTTCAAGGTTGCTGGCGGGGGGATTCGAACCTCCTAGCCTCCCGGATGTGAGCGACTGCCTGCAGCCACGCCGTAACAAGCACGGCTAACCCGATGCACGGTAAAAAAATGGCAAATTTTGAGAATTATAAAAAAAAACTCTTTTGATAAGAATTTTGACATTATATAAGTTGATTTTGGTTGCCACAAGCAGGCCGTTACTGTGATATGAGTATCATTTGTAAACAATATGTGTAGCATGTTCAACAATCCAATGAATATTCACATTATTTATTCCTTTTTTAAGCCTGATCTCCCCCCTTAATAGGTTACATGAATTACTGTTTAGAGCGCGTGGTGTGGCAGTGGTCAAGCTGCTTGTCTCTTTCGATAAACTGAGAAGAGGCTGGTTCAATTCCTACCTCAGCCATACTGGAAGCGGTTTTCCGTGATTTTCCCACTTCTACTCCAGGCGAATGCCTGGATGATTCCTAACTTAATGCCACGGACACCTCCTTCCCAATTAAAATCCACAGCCTGCTTCCAGTCTCCGACCGGGTCAAGGAATGGAATGAATGAAGCTCCCATCTAGCGGCGAGGATATGAACTGTGCCTACTGCCGAAGCCTGTTGCACTCCCCTGGGTCAATGATTATATGAATGACAGATTAAATGAAATGATAGTGGAGAGTGTTGCTGGAATGAAAGTGTGACAGGGAAAACCAGATTACCTGGAGAAAAACCTGTCTGCCTCCACTTTGTCCAGCACAAATCACACATGGAGTGGCCGGGATTTGAAACACGGACCCAGAGGTGAGAGGCCGGCGTGCTGCCGCCTAAGCCACGGAGGCTCTACCTCCTTCCCAATCCTTATATAAATTACAAATACATAAACTAACACAGCTATCACCAATAACACAGGTTATCAGAAAAATACACACACACACCCAAGTACACGGAGTCAATGCATCTTCCGGTCAATGTAGAGTATGTGAGATTTTCGAAGCAAAATATCACGTCCTGTGGTTCGGATTCCACGTATAAATGGAGGCCCCGTGGCTCATGATCGCTAGATTTACGGTCATTTAAAACTACATGAATCCTTCCTTTCTCAGGCACTGTTGCAAAAATGTATTTCCAAGCAATGAAATTATTGCAAGTATTCAAATTATAATTTTCTAGACAGATTTAGATTATTCCAATTCAAAATGTAGGTAGGATTTTGAAGAAAATATCATTTGCACGAAAAGAGAAATCCTTACTTATTCATGATGGGTGGTTTCGGTGGCGTAGTTGGTAGCATGCTGAGCTTATATGCCCACGATCGCGGGGTCAAACCTGGCCGAAGTCGTCCGATTTTTAAGAGCGTTAAAATCCCTCAGTATGCCTTCCATCGGAGGGGAAGTAAAGTCAGCGGTCCCATAACATAGATTTATGACATGTTAAAGAACCTTCCACTAACTACACGTGTGAAGCTACAATTTGTAGGTTAGATTTGATTAACGCTATATTAGTTCCAACGTTCCTCGGTAGGCGTTGGTTGCGATGGCACCTAGTAGCCAAATCCACAGCTAGGTGTCATGGACGGTAGCATTTGGTAGCAAAAGTAGGAACTACTTGAAAGTTGATCGTCTGCAGTCCTTAACTGAATCACAGATAACACACACTAATACAGCCATCACAATTAACAGCGATTATCAGACAAATTTTACAGATACCCAAAGTATACGGGGCTACATGACCATGTTGTCGCAGCCCCTAAACTAAGGAACCACCCAACCAAAGTTTGGTATACACTGAAATTGAAATTTATTTATTTTAAGTTAATTACAATTAGGACTAACAGCCATTTAGCTGCAACTAACCGCCACTACCATACACGTTTCTTTTATACATAGTCGTAAATAACCTAATTAATCTAAATACTAAGGAAGAAAAGAAGTATAACTTATACAAAAAAATTTAACCTACTTAATTTTTTAACCTACTTAATTAATATGAAGTAATACTATTATGCTACAATTTTATCACATAACCTTATACGTGTTTTATTGGTTACACAGATAATAGGAGTGAATATGCGATTTCTGAGCCTTGACACTCCTCTGCCGTACTTCGCCCAGTCTTAAATTGTTGTATATTTTCAAAGCAATTAGCACAAATGATTTATTACATTGCATTGTACGATTTTGAGGAATCTGGACAGTTGTAGCTGTGAATATTTTGTTCCGATCATACACGTGACTCATTTGATCAAAGGATATAGCGAGCAAGAAGTCAGGTTAGACCGTACAGAAAGTTTTATTAACCAAACAGGAGCAATATTGTGAAGGAATTCAGTTAAATGAGAAGCTGGTCATAAATAACAGCTACTGTATCATATTAGAAGTACAGCAACACTGACAAGTCAAGATGTATCCCTGAGATCATCTTCATAATTATAGTAGCAGACATGAAGTAAGCTTCTTAGCTATTATTCGTGGTTGGGTTGCTCGGCGGGATGAGAAAGCTGCCTCTCTGACATTTTATCCAGCCAAGAGTCTTATTACTGCCAATAGAAGCAACTGCTGTCCTTCTTTCTCCATTCATTTATAATGAAGTAAGCATCTGCTGGCGTCGTCGCTATTAAGAAAATCTCTTCCTGAGGGATTAAATACCCATTTCTATTTAAAATCCTCCTACCATTTCGAATACCTACTTCACACAGACGTTAATGGTTAAGTGGGACTTCACGGTTATCTGCACCTCGTGGCATTCAATTACACCTAAACGTTCAGACTCATAGAACATAGGGATATCGGAGGAAAGGAACACTAGAAAGAAATACAATTTCAGATCTGTGTTTAAAAGGCGTTATTTGGTACAATGGATTTATCAGTTTGAATTGAATGCTCTTTACAGCCATTATAAATTCTGGTCTCTGGAAAATGAATAACAATAATTGTCATTTTTTCAGCTCATATCACTAAATAACGAATGTATGCTTCTTGTTAGTCTAGTTTGCAGATAAACATTCACAGAAATAACATGGAAAATAACAGCTACGTTTTTATCAATAGTTTATGGGAATGTGCACCTGAAACTCACGATGCCTACTAAAACAAATCTAAATACTTTTTATTTTCAAATTAGAACAATTTAATTTTCTATTAATATACTGTATATATACTAGCTATGGCGCCCGGCTTCGCCTGGTGTACTTATTTGATGTATGGATGATAATGAATACTACTATAGAACTGGCACATGATATTTAAACTAACAGAAAAAGAAATTAAAATACATTTTTGTGATGGTGGTGGTGGTGGTGGTAGTGGGGGTGATAAGTAGTACAGTATAAATGGCGTAACATTCAGGTCATTTTCCCGTAATGATAATAATAATAATGAATAGGGAGACAGCTATTTACTAACTACAGCACAGACACATGTAATTTACAAACGAATTGAAATATATGAATAGAAAGAGGAGGAAGTGAAATAAATGACACTGCTTAGTTCCTATATCTCATTGTCTGTTAGAAAAGTAGAGATCAATAGTGACGTCTTTTGTCGCATAGTGACGTAGGAACATAATCAGAGCACTTAGAAAATCTTTGGCTGTACCTTACTCTTGAGGTAGCAATAGTATCATTTATCGCCACATAGCGCTCACAATATTTCTAGAAAGAACAAATAAATACGAATGTACTCGTATGTACAGTATAAAGTAAAACAGCATAAGGGAAACGTTTGTTGTTATGGAAACAGAACTATGCTATTACATCAGACCTATAAATTAGAAATTGTAATTAAAACAAAGGGTAATTTCAACCCAAACAAGTAGTTCCGTGAAGAACTATACAGCCTATTTTCATATGTCCTACTCATGTTAATTGCTCCTATCAACATACAAAATTTCAATTTGAAGGTTGTGATGGATTCGTAGTTATTGAGAACCGTCTAAGTATTTCAGATGGTCGCTAGGTTGTTTGTTTTATTTTTGTACTATTACATTAAGATTATTGTGTACGTGTGGTATTCAAACTTCTATCGCATGATTATAACACAAGAAGTAAAAACAAGATTTTCAAATTTCGCACAGTTGCCATCTTGTGGTTATGTAAACAATTGAAATAAATAAGATGCCAGTGGATTAACACTTGTATAAGCATTTAAGGTGCAACGTTTCACTGCACTCGGATAGTTAATTCGCGAGAAACCTCCATTTAAATATTTATACTTCGCGTCGCCACCATGTTGGATTTGTGCTCACCAGGTTAATGTAAGTCCTATATGTGAGCATATGTTCATAGCCTCTATGAACATTTAAAAAATCAGTTTGATTGCTGTAAAAGATTCATAGATATTGAGAACCTTCTAAATATTTCGGATGCTCGCCATTTTGGATTTTTATATGCATAGGCCATAGAGTTATGTACCATTCAAATACAATTATTTCCAAGGTTCATTATTCAAACTTTCAATTCAAACGCACGATTACGACACAAGAAATAAAAACTTAATTTTAAAATTTTGCACAGCCGCCATCTTGAGGTTATGTAAACAATTGAACTAAATTAGATGCCAGCGCATTACAATATGTAAAATCATTTACTGTGCCACATTTCACTGCGCTCGGAGAGTTAAATCACGAGAAAAGTATATTAAAATGTTTAACATTTGCTTGGCCGCCATGTTCGTTTTCTACTTTACAGGTTTATAAAATTTACATAGATAAACATGTATTAGTACCCTTTATCACCGTACAAAATTTCAGGGTGATATCTGTAATAGTTTCGGAGATATAGAACGTCAGTGAAATATTTCGCAGAGCCGCCATTTTGAGGTTATGTAAACAATTCAACTAAATTAGACTCTAGTGCATTACAATGTGTATTAACATTTACTGTACCAAGTTTCATTACGTTTGGATGGTTAAATCGCGAGAAAAGTCTATTTAAAAGTCTCAACTTCGCTTGGCCGCCATGTTGGTTTAGTAGTCACCAGGTTTTAGAAAGTCTCATAGGTAAACTTCTAGTAGTGCCCTTTATCACCGTACACAATTTCAGGGGGATATCGGTAATAGTTTCGGAGATACTGAATGCTGGTGAAATATTTCGCACAGCCGCCATGTTGGATTGGTGAGACACAATAAAATTGGAAGGGCATGGTCGGGGTCGGCCAGAATAGTGCTATGATCTTACCGAGTTTCATTGTAATCGCTCCAGCCGTTTAGAAGTTATTTGGGCGGACACGCACACACCTCTCCCTCACTCTCACACACACACACACACACACACACACACACACAAAGGTGATCTCATAAGCCTTTTTTTTTTTTTTCATAAAATCAAAATAGGCTAAAAATGTTATGGCGGGATTCGCTACACGAAGTTCATTGGAACAATGTCAAGGAAGAACCAGCTACGAGGTGTAACCAGCCGTATGCCATCTGGAAGGCAACCAACAGACTGAGAACCGGAGTACCTCGATGCAGAGCTAGTCTCAAGACATGCAGCTACACTGAAGACGGACTTTGTGAATATGGGAAACTGCAGGACCCACAACATCTTCTGGTATGCCGAAACCTACCTGAGACTTGCACCACCGACGATCTTTGGAGAGCAAGTGACATTCAAATTCTGGTCTTTGTATTCCATTTGATTTCATTTTATTTGTTATTATAGTCTGTAAGTTCGTTTGCATTGTTCCATTTTTTTCTAATTTTTCCTGGATAGTAAAATACGTAATTCCCAAAAATATCTTCATTGAACAATGTTTTATTAGATAATACTGTATTGCTATTATGAACCATTAAAGTTACATATAATAGCTTTGTGTGTGCCACTTGAGGGCAAATGCGTTCCATCCCTGCTTAGTAACATAATGTACACGTGCTATTCAAAATCACGACACTTATACTCCTATTTCTA
The DNA here is from genome assembly GCA_946902985.2 of Meconema thalassinum. Taxonomy (NCBI): domain Eukaryota; kingdom Metazoa; phylum Arthropoda; class Insecta; order Orthoptera; family Tettigoniidae; genus Meconema; species Meconema thalassinum. Next base: position 1,763,005,067 of record OX336388.2, read on the forward strand.
TATTAGATGAACGTTAGTGTCAGCATTATTCCACGTTCTTTCTTTCTTTCTTTCTTTCTTTCTTTCTTTCTTTCTCCCCTCCTATATTTTTTCAGCTAGGACACTGAACTATCAAACCCCCTCGTGGTGTAACCGATAGCGTTCTTGGCTGTCCAGATTTAATTCCCGGCTTAACCAATAAATTTACATTATGGTCTGATGACTGGAACGGGGTAGGCTATACTCAGCCTCGTGTGGTAAAACTGAAAAGAGGCGGTTTCAATTCCCTCAACTCCTCAGCAATCCTCAGAAGTGGTCCTCCATGGTTTCCTACTTCTACCCCAAGCGAATGCCTGTATTGTTCCTAACATAAGGCCACGGCCGTTTTCTCCCTGATCCTCATTTTAATTACAAATACACACACTAATTCAGCCATCATAAATAACCGGTTATTAGACAAATTTCGCTTCTCAGTTCAACCTCACGATGCTGAATGTATCCTGATCCAGCCTTCAGAACAGATTTAAATTTCTGGGCATTGCTAGGAATCGAACCCGGTCCTCAAGGGTGACAGGCAAGAATACTACCCAATGCACCACGAATCGAGAAATTAAAAGTAATAATAATAGCATAATAATAACAACAATAATAACGACAGTTGTTCACACTGATAGCAGAAGTTAACTTCGGAGCAGCAAAGAAGTTTACAGGCCGGACGTTTGTTTTAGACGAGTGAAAAATCTTAATGGAATCCTGAAGGCGAGTTTCTACAGTGCCTGTGTTGTTATCAGCTGCCCCAAGCGGTCCGATGATTGACAAAGCTGTCTCACACTTCTGCTGAAGTACAGTCATTGGCAAATATAATGACGTTCTGTTCGTAACTATGTAACGTGTACTTCCGCGCCACACAATACTTCGACGTTGACTGTACTGTCTGCAAGTCGGTGTCGCCACGTGCTCAAGTCTGGAATTCCATTACATCAGATCGGTGGTGACAAATGTGAAGCGATAGGATGAGAGAGTGACTGTGTACAGGCTCACCCACAAGCTTCAAGGTCGAGGGCAATCGTCTAAAACAAACGTCCGGCCTGTACCAGATGGTGGAAAGAAAGGCGGAGATCACGAAGAAGAGGAAACTAGCGCTTCTGGGGCATATGTCAGAGTAAATTACAAAAGATTAACCAAACAGATATTTGGTTACTTCTGGAGAAAAAGAGACCACTACAGCATGTATTAAGGAAACAATGAAGGATATGGAAAGGTTCAACATCCCCGAAGTCCAATTAGTAAAGAGAAATACATTTAGGAACATAGTATGCAATTTGGAAGGGGTTCCAGCCTCAGAAGGGACCAAAAGACCGTAAGAACCTGGCCTGAAGAACATAGAATCAGGCCAGCGAACACATGAAGGAGTATCGGGCGCAGAGGAAACTCCGCACGAGGAAAACAAAATGAAGTTGTAGCATGATTCTAAGTGGTCAATTTGCTTGTAAAATAATAATAATAATAATAATAACAATAATAATAATAGGCTTCCGCCATCTTGGGTAGATCACTTGACGTGGAGTCACCTAGGTGATCTTATCGTCAGCGTTGATACTTCAGTTACACGGTTATCTGGCAAAGAAACAGGAACTCTGGTCTGTGACATATTATGTAGCGCGTGTTAGGCCTACAGTATAAATTAAGTTTGTTTCGTAGTCACCAAATGTGAAACCAGGGGTCTTTTATTAGCCGACATTGCACTACTTGCAATGCTTGGATTGTCCATATCATTGGATAAACCGATAACCGACGTCCTCAGCCGGGATCCGAGCCCACGACCTTGGTATTGTGAGTCAGACACTACTACTGATGCAATGAAGAAGCATGATACACGCCACGCTGCGTTATGGGCCCCTACAGTGCAGCAACACACATGGCTTGTTTGAATGAACGGATCACGCTGTTCATTGAGTCTCTCACTAGGTCATACTCTATAACACTGACCCAGTTCCCCGACCTTGCATCGCCTCCGCAAGGCCGGGTGGGACGTCGACCTTGCACGCTGCCGCCAATAGATGGCAGTGGTGTGCGCAACAGTGCCACTCTGCCGAGTTTAAAGTGGATAGAACATTACACAATCGACCCGTCTTGCTCCTTGCAAAATAAGACAACCGGCCGCGGTTGTATTTTGTCCCACACCTCACCCTGAGGGTGTTCATCTTATAAACACGACGGATTGACAAAAATCAACATATGAACCTTATTAGCCTATTTTCGTTTATGAGATCACCTTTTGTCCGTGTGTGAGTATGTGTGTGTGTGCGTGTGTGTGTATGTGTGTGTATGTACCCCTAATAAAATCTAAACGGCTGGAGCGATTTCAATGAAACTCGGTAAGGAGAGAGTAGGCTACTATATTGTCCAACCCCGACCGTGCCCCTGAACTTTTATTATGACTCACCAATCCAAAATGGCACGTGTGCGAAATATTTCACCGGCATTCTCTATCTCCGAAACTATTACCGATATCATCCTGAGATTTTGTTCGGCGATAAAGGGCACTACTAGACGTTCATCCAAGTGACTTTCAAAAACCTGTTAGGTACAAATCGAACATGGCGGCCAAGCAAAGTTGAAACATTTAAATGAACTTTTCTCGCGATCGAATCATTCGAACACAGTGAAACTTGGTAGGGTAAATGCTTATACAAATTCTAATCTAATGGCATCTAATTTAGTTCAATTGTTTACATAACCTCAAGATGGCAGCTGTACGAAATTTTAAAATTACGTTTTCATTTCTTGTGTCCTAATCAGGAGATCGAAGTGAACGATTGAATATTAAACCTACGCAATAATCGTCATCTAATAGTACATCAATGTGTCATGGCCACCGTCGCCGAATGAGCAAGAAGTAAAATTATTTATTTACGTAATAAAATAACCGGTGCAGCACTGACAATTCATATGTAAAAATCCAACGTGGCGACCATCCGAGATATTTAGACGGTTCTCAATATCTACTAATCTATGACAGCAATCAAACTGAATTTTTTTATGTTGATAAAGAATATCAACATGTTCACCTATGGGACTTCCAATAACCTGGATATCACAAATCCAACATGGCGGTGACGCGAAATTTTAATATTTAAATGGACGTTTTTCGCGATTTAACAATCCGAGCACAGTGAAACTTTGTAGACAATGGTAAATGCTTATAAACATTTTAATCCACTAACATCTATTTTATTAAAATTGTTTTCATAACCTCAAGATGAGGGCTGTGCGAAATTTTAAAATCTAATTTTTATTTCTTGTGTCCTAATCATGCGCAATAAGCTTTATCTCATAGTACACAACTCTGTAGCGTACATATATAGCAATCCCAGATGACGACCATCCGAAATAATTAGACGGTTCTCAATATCTACGAATGTATTACAGCAATCAAACTGAAATGCTGTATGTTGATAGAGGCAATTAACATAAGTAAGATATATGAAAATAGGCTATTTAGTTCTTCACGAAATTGCTTGTTCGATTATTTGGATAAAATATTCAATTAAAATACCTATGAATAGGTAAAATATTTTTATTCCACCTAAGGCAATACTACAATTAGAGCCTTCGTTATAGAACGAAGCTTCTCCTGTGGCTTTGAGACGGGTGGGGCACGTTGAGTCAGCGCCAGTTGACTAGCGTCTACCGTTACACAACAGTGCGTCGGGAAGCATTTATTACATACGGAGCTGGCAAGCCACTTTATTTGAGTGAAGTACCGTGAGCTATCTCGTATCCCATGAACATTGAATTTTCCTAGGGGAAACTTATCTGCTCAAGAAGAAGTAAATGTTTTCGTATGGTTCAGCACCGTGTGTATTTTACTTGTCGGGGGAGGGGGAATCTCAAACAAAATGCATACCGCCTAATAAAGAGGCTCTCGAGAACGAAATAACTCCACAGATGCTAAATATCAGTGAGATGAATTACAGCGAGTGTAAACAAAACTTCTTATGTTGGTGCAATATGCGTTTAGAAAATGAAGGACAGCATTTTCAGGTACTACCCTGAAATTCATGTTATTATGGTTATTTAATACGTGAAAAGTGTAAATGTGGTCAACTAGTTGGGCGCTACGCTGCTGCTAGAGTCACTGCCTTGCTAGTAATAGTGGCCCGTCCATGTGTCTATAGGGAGGGTCCTCACTGAATATTGAAACTGAATAACATATAGGCTATAGTACTAGTCTCGGTTAACTTGTAACCATCCTCAGCTCTAAATTAGATTGTATAATGACATTAAACTAAGAGCATCATAATCTAAACATTGACAATCTATAAATAAAATAAGCACAAAAGTAGAAATATTCACTACAAAAAATCAGTATGCGTTGAATAGCCTTCCAAATATAAAACGAAATTTGCTTAAAATAACAATAGAATCGTGAACAAAAAACCGCCCATTTTGATAACATTTGAAGAATGGTTATAATCATGGTAAAAATTATTTTAAACAAGTAGTTCAGTGAAGAACTATATAGCCTATTTTCATATAGTCTATGCTACTTATGATAATTGCCTCTAACAATATACAAAATTTCAGTTTGATTGCTGTAATAGATTCGTAGATATTGGGAACCGTCTAAATATTTCGGAATGTCACTATGTTGGAATGTTTATACATAGACCTTAGTGTTTTATAGGGTAGAGTCAAGTTACTCCGTGATATCAAGTAACACCGTGATAAAGCGTAGGCTATTTCCTCTATCACTACGTAGGTTCAATTCCGAAAGTTCTAAGTTTTTATCAACAGATGGCAGTGGAAACCAGGAATCCAGGAAGCCCTTGCGTTCTATCTTTGACCAACTCAATGAGGTTTAAAAAATATATTATCAGAGAGTTGACATTTCAACAAGTGATCCACATCCAGTGAAATCTGTGGTGAAGATTTTAATTTCTTATAAACAGCAGTTTTATTGTATAAGTTTCATTTTAACACCAGTCAGAGGTAAGATGCAGACTATTTGCATACAAAACTTACATGCATGTAGTGTTACGCATGCAAGGTGTGTGAGCTTAGCAATAAGTACGTTTTTCTTAGGTTGGACGCTGAAATGGCGCCAAAACGGAATAAGGAGGCTCGCTCCTCCGCAGCTGAAACACTTAAATAAGCATTGAGGTCGATGAAGGAAGAAGGATGATCAATATAAAAGGCCAATAGACGTTTTAATAACCCGTGGAGTACACTAAAGGATTATTGCACAAAATATTCAGCTGATTCAGGAAGTGAAACCCTTGCAAAAATTGGAAAGCCATTCGTTGTGTCACCTGAATTTGAAGTGAAGTTGGTGTGTCAAGATAGACACAATATATCGGTCTTGGCCTAATTCCAGACCCCAGAACAATGACGATGATGGTTGTGGTGCGTGAGGTGGCTCCCCTGGCGGATGGCACCAAGAGAAAGAATGGAGCGGAATGGATTGATTATCAGTTTTGTAATGTCTGGTATCTATAATGTCAATTTTATGTGTGATAGGTGTGAGGAATCTGATAGTGACTAAGAAGACTTAATAATATGTTTAATGGAATATTTTAATAGAATTTTTTTTTTTAATAAAAACTGTGTAGTGAAATGTTCAATATGGGCAGTATGGGTTAATAGAAACGTGTAGTCTACATACGATTTTAACACTTTTATTACATTATACATTAGTTTTCACGATTATAAAGTACACTGAATGGTGAACACATGCTATCACGGAGTAACTTGAACACTATCACGGAGTAACTTGAATATCACGGCGTTACCTACTTCTACTACCGGATTTTGTTAGTTAATACCTTGAAATAACTTATGATTGTTTGTAAGATATATGTCAGAAAAGTTCCGTAACATGAAATGAATCGAAATAACTGAAATCTAAAATTTCAGAAATAGTAACAAAAAAAGCTTAGTATCACGGAGATACTTAACTTTACCCTACTATTACATGAAGATTATTGTCTAGGTGTTTTATTCAAACGCCAAACGCATGATTAGGACACTAGAAATAAAAACAATATTTTTAAATTTCGCTCAGCCACCATCTGGTGGTTATGGGTATAATTGAAATGGATTAGATGCCAGTAGATTTAAGTGTATATAAGCATATACCGTACCAAGTTTCTCTGCAATCGGATAGTAAAGTCGGGAAGAATGAAAAACTTAATTTCAAAATTGCGCACAGCCGCCATGTTCAGGTTATGTAATCAATGGAAGTAAATTAGATGTCAGTGCATTGCAATTTGTATAGTCATTTGCTGTACCAAATTTCACTGCATTCGGATGGTTAAACAAGTAGTTCCGTGAAGAACTATACAGCCTATTTTCATATATACTACTCATGTTAATTGCTCCTATCAACATACAAAATTTCAGTTTAATTGCTGTAACAGATTCGTAGATATTGAGAGCCGTCTGAATATTTCAGATTGTCGCCAGGTTGGATTTTTATTTTTGTACTATTACATTAATATTATTGTGTACGTGTGGTATTCAAACTTCAATCGCATGATTAGAACACAAGAAGTAAAAACGAGATTTTAAAATTACGCACAGCAGCCATCTTGTGACTATGCAAACAATTGAAATCAATTAGATGCCAGTGGATCAACATTTGTATAAGCATTTAACGTGCAACGTTTCACGGCACTCGGATAGTTATTTCGCGAGAAACGTCTTTTTAAATATTTATACTTCGCGTCGCCGCCATGTTGGATTTGTGCTCACCAGGTTACTGAAGTCCTATAGGTGAACATATGTTCATAGTCTCTATGAACATAAAAAAATCAGTTTGGTTGCTGTAAAAGATTCATAGATATTGAGAACCGTCTAAATATTTCGGAAGCTCGCCATTTAGGATTGTTATATGTATAGGCCATAGAGTTATGTACCATTCAAGGACAATTATTGCCTAGGTTCATTATTCAAACTTTCACTTCGATCGCATGATTACTACACAAGAAATAAAAACTTAATTTTAAAATTTCGCACAGCCGCCATCTTGAGGTTATGTATGCAATTGAACTAAATTAGACTCCAGTGCATTACAATGTGTATAAACATTTGCTGTACCAAGTTTCATTACGTTTGGATAGTTAAATCGCGAGAAAAGTATATTATAATATTTCAAATTCGCTTGGTCGCCATGTTCGTTTTGTACTTTACAAATATATGAAATATACATAGGTAAACTTGTATCAGTACCTTTTAACACCGTACGAAATTGCAGGGTGATATCTGTAATAGTTTCGGAGATATAGAATGTCAGTGAAATATTTCGCACAGCCGCCATTTTGAGGTTATGTAAACAATTGAACTAAATTAGACTCCAGTGCATTACAATGTGTATAAACATTTGCTGTACCAAGTTTCATTACGTTTGGATAGTTAAATCGCGAGAAAAGTCTATTTAAAAGTCTCAACTTACTTTGACCGCCATGTTGGTTTTGTAGTTACCAGGTTTTTGAAAGTCTCATAGGTGAACTTCTAGTAGTGCCCTTTATCACCGTACACAATTTCAGTGCGATATCGGTAATAGTTTCGGAGATATTGAATGCTAGTGAAATATTTCGCACAGCCGCCATGTTGGATTGGTGAGTCGTACCAAAATTTGAAGGGCACAGTCGAGGTCGCCGGGAATAGTACTATGAACTTACCGAGTTTCAATGAAATCGCTCCAGCCGTTTAGATTTTATTAGGGACACACACACACACCTCACACACACTCACACACACACACACACACACACGGACAAAAGGTGATCTCATAAGCCTATTTTTTTTTTCAAAATTGAAAATAGGCTAAAAACGAGACGTAATAACATTTGAAGGGCACGGTCGGGGTCGGCCAAAATAGGACTATGACCTCACCGAGTTTCATTGAAGGTTGTTGTATAAATTTTCTTAACAAGGATTATGTTCCCAGTTCTCAGCTATTATTGGTATTAGATCCAATTTAACATGAAGACCACAATAATTGCTTCCGCACATTTCTTAAGAATCACCTTGAATTAAAGTTAAACGTGCAGTTGTTAGAACTCAAAACATTCTCAAGTTGCTTTTCTCTCATTCTTCCTCCTCGCACACGCACGTGCAGTGAACTATGTAACAAGGTGCTTCTTAGTCCGTTAAGTGGGCTTACGTTCATTTTCCATCTAATACAATGAGTCAAGTAAATGAGTGTAGTGCTGCATATTCACTCCACTTGCAGCGTTGACAAAGTTAGGGGCAAAGCACACTCAGGATAGCCGCTGTCAACGCCGGGATATGCACCATTGATCTCCAGACGTCCTGCAGCTCCCCGATCGTGGCCGTGAAGAGCGATTTAACGCGAACAGCCCTCGCTGTTTTCTTACTTTTCCGGTTACCGAGCGGCCCCCTTTGAAACCCAGCTGGGCGGATATGTCTACATTCCATTTCTGCGGAGAGCGGAAGCTTTCCCAGCTCGATGCACAGTGTTGTCAACTCTCCACCGTAGCCACTGAGAGCAATCAAAGTGACGGGAGAAAACTACTGCACGGTTCCAAGCTCTCTGAACTTGAAGGGTGCGGTGACGTGGGAGGCAGGAAGAGAAGGGCGCAAGGGCCTATCAACAGCCCGCTGTGTTATTGGAATTCCTGTCTATCTCATTACTATTAACATAGGGCCACCGACAGCAGTGGCTCCGCTCGCTAAAGCGCAGCGTTAGGTCATGGGGTCCAGCTCTCTGCTGACTCGGTAGACGCATGGGTTCGAGCCCCACCGTCGGCAGTCCTTGAAATGGTTTTCCGTGGTTTCCCCATTTTCAACACCAAGCAAATGCTGGGACGGTACCTTCTGACAGGCCACGGCTGCTTCCTTCCACTTCCTTGCCCAGTTTCATTCACCTTCATCCATTCCATCCCTCATCCCGACACGCAGGTCGCACACGGGCGTCGACTAGAAAGACCTGCACTCGGCCTCTCAGGAGGCCACACGAAAAAAAAAATCGGGCCGTTGCCTAAAGCAGTGTGGTGTTGCGAATGAGTGAGTAAGTCACCGACCAATTTATTTCGTTCTGTTACAACGCACGGACCGGCAACCCCCACATCAATCCTCATCGTCCACGATCCACATTCCTCTCAGGTTCATGGAGCTTGGACTCGAGCAGTTCATGGAGCTGTGCAACATTGGACACATGTCACGCGAGCAGGCCACCAAGACAAGACTTTGGAGTCCTTGATGAGTGATAGAGGAAGCATGCTATTGGCCAAGAACCATCAGCTATTGGTCAGCAGGAAACAGTAATTATTTTTGGCGCGTAGTTCTTCTTGATTCGCCGCTCGTTAATGAGGAAAGTAGGAGAACTATACGCATATAGTTATTAGTCGTTCAAGATTTGATTGCCATTCAACGTGGCTGAGTCTGCGTTTGTTGTTTATTGCAACAGGAGTCTTGCAGGGCGAAGCAGGGGACACAGCGATGGCGGACTGCAGTCTGCACATAAGTGAAGCAGCATTGCGCGTCACAGGAGCACATGTCACCATGGACAGGTGAACGATGACTGAGGCTACTGGAGCTGAGTCATATCCTACTCGCACGACTGCACCGACAACCAAGCAGACTGACAGTGTTACACAAGTAAACAATGAATAGTATCCATCTCGACCGCCGGCAATGTAATCTTGAAAGGCTAATACTTGCACCCGTCCGAATTGTTGACGGAAACACATTTATCAGAGTATGAACACATAATACACTCAGATAACTGTTTTCTTCTTTTTACATCTGCAGCAATTATTATGACCAAACTCTGTGAACTTGCGGGGTGAGGGGAAAGAGAAGGGTAGGGTCAGGCGAGAAGAGAAGGGTCTGTCAACAGCCCGCCGTGATATCTGGTATTCCTTTCTATTCCAATACTGCTAACAAGGGCCGTTGCTCAACCCACTGTGGTGTTACGAATGAGTGACTGAGTCACCGACCAACGTATTTGGTTCTGTACTATGCACGGACCGAGAAACCTCATCACTCGTCAACACCACTTCTCATAGTCCGCAATGCACATTCATCTCAGATTCACGCAGCTTAGACCCGAGCAGTAACTGAAACGGTGTTATAATCAACATTATCTTGTGAGAATGCCCAGGGGGTGTGGAATACTGCAAGATTTAGCCTTTCACGATACGACTGCCAGTGGCCGAGGTGGAAACTATTCTTTGTATACTAGTGTCATGCTGTCAGTTTGCGGTGTTGACGGCTACAGTAGTGCGAGTAGGATGTGACTCAGCTAGTCACAGTTCTCCTCTACTTGGTCACAGAGTTCCTGTTACGCTTAGATATGCTGTTGCAGTGCAAAACAAACGACGCATAATAGACACATGCGGAGTATTATTCACTGTCACTGCCAACGTTATTCAAGGCCAGTATGTAGTGCCACAACTTCCATTCCTTGCCTCTGGTGTTTAACTAATGTATTTATCTATTTATCTTGGTCCACTTTGTATAATAAAAGCTTCATTTCCGCGGTTGGACACAATAATATGTTAAATGTTTCGGAAGCAAAAGTCAATAATATTTGAGTTTTTTTTTCTTAAACCCTTGGGAATTTTCTTATTTGAGTAAAATTATTTTTCGTTGTGTTATTGTTATTGTTGTTGATTTTGTTGCTATTACTTAATTCCAGGACTTAAGAATATCAACACTGTTCTACCACGAATACCTCGTGGTGTAGTGGCTAGCATTCTTGACAGTCACTCCGGGTTCGATTCCTGGTTCCTGGTTCTGGCAAGAAATTTAATTCTGGTCTGAGGGCAGCCACGTGAGGCAAAACTGAGAAAAGACGGGTTTGATTCTCACCTCAGCCATCTTAGAAGTGTTTTTCCATAATTACCCATCTGTCTTACGGATTCCTCACACACCCAAATTACACGGGGCTATATTACGGCGTAGTCGCAGCCCTTAAACTGAGGAACGAACCAACCATCTACTGAAACTCTATCAATATCACCGGTTCTGTGTGAGGCGTACTCTTTCACGTCCATGGTTGGACTACCTGTACAGGCCTCCATAATTTCTTGAGATAGGTGAATGTTTTCCTATTCGATTGACTTAAACGTGGAACCTTTCAGTTACATTTTCAACATAATCGTGTCGGAAGCCGTTATTCAGTGTTGCCTTATTAATCAAGCTTTAAAGTTTTTCAGTCGGTCAACTCGATTTTACCCAATTGTAATGGGTATTTCACTTAACCTGAAAGAAAATACATGAGATTTGGATGACCAGTTTCGATCGTCAAGCGATCATCATCAGATCCATTCCCTCAGGCCGTTAAATCTATGTGGGACACTTACTTAGTTACAGCAGTTATTATAAACTTGCGTAACTTGTAAAGATTTGTTAGTTATATGTGACTAGCTGAAGTACCCGTGCTTCGCTACGCGCCATAAATAAATTAAGATGTGAAGGTGACAGTTAAAACAGGGGATAGGCGAGGTGCTGCGCAGAGGGAGATTAAGGATGGAATATTTTGTCCAACTACACCGCTCGGGGTTGACCGTGTTTTATAGCACAAATTTAGATTTTACTCGCTAACCGATGGAGATACCTTTCGGATAGAAAATGTAATTTTATACCTCGTATATGCCACCAAAAGTTTGCTATTTCTTAACGTTCTCTTTTTATTTGAAATGGAAATATGAAAGTTTGAAACCAAAGGGTGTAGTGACGTCACTAAAATGGTCGCCATCTTTAAATAGTGCAAAGTATTGAAATCAAAAGTAGCCTATATGTTAACCAGGTAAATCAGCTACTTCCATGTAAAATTCATGTAAATCGGACGAGCGGTACTTGCGTGATTGAGTAATGCACAGACACACACCATCTCATTTTTAGTCTCGCTTCGCTCGCGTCATAGTCGTGTCATATTGTTATTCAATAACATGCAGGTTTAACCCCGTTAACACCCCTTTAGAACCTGAATATCCAAAAATCCCTCCTTAGTAGACCTTTTCGACATACAACAAACATATCCCCAAAATATCATTCTTCTAACTTTAATAGTTTTGGTTGGTCGATGAGAGAGAACATCCAAAAATCCTTCCTTAGTGGACGTTTTTCTTACACAATTTCTCCCCTCACCGTAGGCCCCTTAAATTGGATTTATGAAGAAACGGTCGAACACCTATTTATTTTAATTATATATTTATTTATTTATTTATTTATTTATTTTTAAGCTGATTGATTTCCTCCGAGTTTCAAACTCCTCGCCTATGTCGTTTAAGAGTTTCCCCCCCCCCCCCCCCCGTTAGGAATCTTTCAACCCCCACTTTTTACCCCTTTCACCTCATAATATACACCATATCGATAAACCCTTAGACATATGTCTGCTTATTCTTAATGATGAGTTTATATGCCGAGTATCCCATCCCCAAGGAAACCAATCGGGAGATATTGTTATTCAATTAAATGCAAGTCTACCCCCTTAATACCCCTTTAGAATCTGAATATCCAAAGCTCTTTCCTTAGTGGACGTTTTCGACATACAACGAACATAGCCCCAAAATGTCATGTTTCTAACTTCAATAATTTTGGCTGGGCGATGATGAGTGAGTAAGTAAGTCAGGACATTTTCTTTCATTTATTTTTCAGAATTTCACCCCTCTCGTGAACCCCTTAAATTGGATTTATGAAAAAAAAACGGTCGAACACCTATTTACTTATTTTTGAGCTGTTCTTCCCCCCTGTGTTTGATGACTGAGTGAATTAGGACACTTTCTTTCCTGTTTTCCCCCCAGAATTTCACCCCTCTCCAAGGGCCCCTTAAATTTGATTAATGAAAAAACGGTCGAACACCTATTTACTTATATTTTAAGCTGTTTTTCCCGCCGAATTTCAAACTTCTCGTCTATGTCGTTTAAGAGATACACGCTCCGTTAAGAATCCCTCAACCCCCAATTTTCACCCCTTTCACCTCATAATATACACTACATCGATAAACCCTTAGACATGTCTGACTTTATTAATGATTATTTTATATACCGAATATCACATCCCCAAAGAAACAACTCATGAGATATCGTTATTCAACGAAATGCACGTTTACCCCCCTTAACACCTCTTTAAAACCCGAATAAACAAAAATCATTCCTTAGTTGACGTTTTCGACAGCGAACATATTCCCAAAATTTCATGTTTCCAATTTTAATAGTTTTCCCTTGGCATGATGAGTGAGTGAGTCAGACAGGACATTTTCATTCAATTATTTTTACCAGAATTTCACCATTCCCCATGGGCCCCTTAAATTGGATTGATGAAAAAACGCTTGAACACCTATTAAGTTACTTTTTAAGCTGTCTTTTCCCCCTGAGTTTGATGAGTGAGTGAGTGAGTTAGTCAGTCAGTTAGGACACTTTTTCTCCTTTTTTCCCCCAGAATATCACCACACCCCATTGGCCCCTTAAATTAATTTATGAAAAAACGGTTGAACACCGATTTACTTATTTTTTAATCTGATTGTTTTTTCGCTGAGTATCAAATTTCTCGCCTATGTCGTTTAAGAGATAGGCCTACACGCTCCGTTTGAAATCCTTCAACCCCCCAACTTTTCACCCCTTTCACCTCATAACAATACACCACATCGAAAAACCCTTAGACACATGTCTGCTTATTTCTAATGATTAGTTTATATGCCGACTATCTCATCCACAAATGAAACCACTCGTGAGATATTGTTATTCAATGAAATGCAGGTTTAACCCCCTTAAGACCCCTTTAGGACCTGAATATCCAAAAATCCTCCCTTAGTGTACGGTTTTGACATACAACGAACATATACCCAAAATGCCATGTTTCCAACTTCAATATTTTTGGCTGGGCGATGATGAGTGAGTGAGTGAGTCAGGACATATTCTTTCATTTTTTTCCCTTCAGGTTTTCACCCCTCCCGATGAACCCCTTAAATTTGATTCATCAAAAAAAACTGTCGAACGCATATTTACTTATTTTTAAGCAGTTTTTCTCCCTGAGTTTGAAGAGTGAGTGAGTCAATCGGTTAGGACACTTTCTTTCCTGTTTTTCCCCCAGAATTTCACCCCTCCCCATGGGCCCCTTAAAATGGATTTATGAAGAAAAAACGGTCGAACACCTATTTACTTATTTTTAAGCAGATTGTTTTCCGCTGATTTTCAAACTCCTCGCCTATGTCGTTAAAGAGATACACGCTCCGTTAGGAATCTTTCAACCCCCACTTTTCACCCCTTTCACCTCATAATGTACACCACATCGAAAAACCCTCAGACACATGTCTTCTTATTTTTAATGATGAGTTTATATGCCGAGTATCACATCCCCAATGAAACCAATCGGGAGATATTTCTATTCAATGAAATGCAGGTCTACCCCCTTAACACCCCTTTAGAACCTGAATATCCAAAAATCCTTTCTTAGTGGGCGATTGCGGCCCTTGAGGAAGTGCATACCAAATTTCATTCCAATCCGTTCGGTGGTTTCTGAGATTTCGTGATGAATGAATGAGTGAGTGAGTGAGTGAGTGAGTGAGTGAGTGGTATTTGACAAATATATAGTAGATAGTGTCAAGTCTTTGTTATGCTATACTCGGTTGACAGTGCTGTGTGAGCAGTTGAGTAAGTAACGGGATTTCAAGTAAAGATCCTCATTTTCTATACCGGTAGTGCAGAGCGCAACTCGTATCCAGTCGGCCGTGTCTCGACTTGAGCTATGTTGCCATGGATATGATCTGCCTTGCCAATCCTTCATGAGTATATTTTATGACTTTATATTAGCCTTTGCTCGAGTACAAAGGGACCGAAATCAGAAGAATGAGAAAGACTTCCGAAAATTCTTGTAGCCAGCGGTTCCTTCTGGGGCCTAAACTAAGTGTATGCAAACTATGGTTGAGATTGGTGGAACGGTGTAGATTTGTATACGGAACCAACCCACATACATACATACATATATTAGATACTAGCAGAAGCACCCGTTCTTCGAACGGTCTTTGGTATGAATAACCAGACGTTATCAATTCAGCTACTGTTGCAATGGTTAACGGTTTGTCATTCCTTCAAAAGTTTTATCAGAACGAAGTTAGTTTTCTGGGAATATCACACTCACTGTTAATTTAGGAGCCTTAAAATGTGGTTTTCGGAGACCCTTTATAGTCCCCCGAATTTTGTGTCTCACATTGAGAAGCGCAACATATGCTTTGGTCGTCCTTCTAGAATAATTTTTATATTTCGCCTTTTTTAGCATGTATTTTGAAACTTTATTTCCCTATACCCACCCTTCTATGAGAAGTACAGTGAAGAGTTATATAAATGATTAGTGTATTGACCCTCATGGATACCTACCTAGGCGGCTTCGGTGGCGTAGTTGGTAGCATGCTGAGCTTCTATGCCCAAGATAGCGGGTTCAAATCCGGCCGAAGCCGTCGGATTTTTTAAGAGCGTTAAAAATCCCTCAGTATGCCTTCCTTCGGAGGGGAAGTAAAGCCGGCGGTCCCATGTCATAGATTTATGGCATGTTAAAGATCTTTCCACTAATTACACCTGTGTGAAACTAAATTGGATAGGTTAAGAATGTAAACAACGCTCTTAGGTTGCTACGTTCGTTGCCAAGAGCCGACTGCGGTGGCGTCTAGTAGCTAGTTCTGAACTAGGCCTAGTAGTCGTTGACGGTGGCGTTTGGCGGCAAAAGTAGGAACTATTTGAAAATTCAAAGTTGCAGTCTCTACTTGAATTAAAAAACAGATACACACACTAATACAGTCATCACAATTAACACCGGTTATCAGACAGATTCTACACACACCCAAAGTACACGGGGCTACATGACCGCGTTGTCGCAGCCCCTAAACTAAGGATCCAATCATCATACCTACCTAATTTTACGATGCTCCAAGCATCCGAACACGAGTTATAGGTGTACATAAAGATACACAGAAATACAGACACACAAATCCACGTTTTGCTTGCATCCGTCAAAAAACAAACCGAAACGCGTAAAAGAAACAAAATTGAAACTTTAATAAACAAACAATCATATGTTTATAGATAGGTGTATTTATGCAGGAGCAAAGGCAGCTAGTGGCCATGAGGCAAACTAACTCTATTGACTACAACGTATCACCCAGATGTCCAAATATGGATATATCAACCACACAGTATCAAACAAATTCAAGGGGCAGATGACCTCGTAGTTCCACCCTTTAAAACAACAATAACTAACTAACTCAAACAAAATCATCCTTACGATGTACCCGTTTGTTGACAAAATGAATGATTAGTTAAAATGTGCTCTCAAACTAAATTCACCTAACGTGTACTACCTGACGTGAAAATAAAATTGAATACCTCAAATTCCTAAAAAGCCGCAAAAATACTATTTCAATTCAGGAATTTTTGAAAATAATATTGCTGTTTGGAGATATAATAGACCTTCTGTACAACATATCTCACGTATATGTCGGGTGAAAGAATTCTGGTGTGCCCCTTGACCCCCTTAAGCGCATTGACGAATTTTACAGTCTTAGTTGGTTCCGTGATAACCTTATAGCCATTTGCAAACGTTCACAGAAATGTAATAAATGGAGTGGTATTGCTTCTTACAGAAAGAGATGGAAAGTTGGATGTCATCTCTTGAGATACTGTTGTCATGGTTACCGGCTTATATTCCTTGATTAGTTGACTAAATGAAATTAGTTTTCAGGGATTATCTCAGAAACTGTGGGTTATAGAGCCTTAACATTTAGTTTTCGGGGACACTATAGGGCCCCCGTGTTTTGTTTCCGACACAGAGGGCCTGAAATTGAGCTTTGTCTCGTCGTTGTGTGCCATTATATAACAATAATAATAATAATTATAATAATAATAATAATAATTGCATAATTATATAGAGATAGGGATTAAATAGACCTTCCGTACCACACCCACAAGTGTAAAACACGAGAAAAAATTCTAGAGTACCTCTTGACCCCCTTAAGCGCAGTATACTGTATGTATTGATGCATTTTACACCGTAATTTGGTTCCGTGATAACCGTATAGCCGTTCACAAACTTTCACAGTAATGAAATAATTGGAATTGTATTGCGTCTAACAATGACCTGTGAGATTCTGTTGCCATAGTTACCGGGTTGCATACTTTCATTATTTTATTAAATCAAATTATTTTTCTGGGAATAACTCAAAAACTATTGGTTTTAGGGCCTTAAAATGTGGTTTTCGGGGCCCCCGAGTTTTGTTTCTGATATTGAGGGGCTGTAAAAGAGCTTTGTCTGGCCCTTCTACTCCTATTTCAGCATGCATTTTAAGGGGGGTATGCCCCTCATATGAGAGGTACGGAGAAGAGTTACATCAATGATTAGTGTCGTGCCTCTGAAGGATATCTGTACCAAATTTTACGTTGATCCACCCAGCCGTTCTCGAGTTATAAGGGAACATACTTGTCCACAGACAAACAGACAGACATACAGACAGACAGACAGACAAAAAAAATATTTTCGCGCGCATCCTTCATAAAACAGTCTGAAACGCGTAAATAACGCAAATTTCCGTATAAATTCAGAAAAAACAGACAAACTTTCATTATATATTTAGAGATTTTGTTAAGATATTGTTAGTGGTTATTGACCCTCGAGTTTCCTTGGTTACTGTGGTATATCTATGGTAGTAAATGGATTACGAACTGAGCTGGTTGTAGCCTAATTGTTTCATCTCGACATATCTACCATACCCTACATCCGAGGCAATCTGTTTAACATATTCTTACCTTTTATCCTCGACCCTACCTTCTATAACTAAGTTTGCTATTCCTGAGCTTCTTAGAATTTGTCCTACCAACCTATATAATCTCTTCATTAGGAGTCACCAGAAGCATCCCTCCTCGCCTACTCGTCATAATACCTCTTCATTTGTTACTCTATCTACCCATCTCATCTTCATCATTCTCCTGTAACACCACATTTCAGACGCTTCTACTCTCCTCCTTTCTGCTGCGCCAACAGTCCAAGTTTCACTTCCATATAATACCAGGCTCCAGAGAAGACCATTCAAAAATGACTCTCTAATACCGAAATGTATATTTGATGTCAACAGATTACTTTTCTGTAAAAGTGCTTTCCTTGCTTGAACCAACCAACCTTACATATCCTCTTTGCTTCGTCCAACACTGGTTATTTTGCTTCCTAGGTAGCAGAGGTCCCCTACTTACTTAAACTTTTTACCTACCAAATTGAAGTCAATAGGAGTCTTTGAGTCTTTCGGTTGCTTTCCATTACTTTTGTTTTTCATTTATTGATTTTCACCGTGAATTCTTTCCTCTAAGACGGAGTCCATACCACTCAAAAACTCATTCAAATTCTTTGGTGAATCGGCTTAGATGACGATGTCATCAGAAAATCTGAAAGTTCAGATTCCTTCTCCTGGAATCTTTACTCCTACTTTAAATTTTTATATAATTTCCTTAATTGCTTATTGAGTTAGCCGTGGTCGTTACGGCGTGGCTGCAGGCAGTCACTCACATCCGGGAGGCGAGGTGGTTCGAATCCCCCCCTCCGGCAACCTTGAAGATGGTCTTCTGTGGTTTCCCATCTTCCTTCCAGGCAAATGCCGAGGTTGGTCCCCAGCTATAGGTCACAGCCGCTACCTTCCAATTCCTCGTCCTAACATACACACTTTCCTCCCCAGACAACACTCCACAAGCGACGGTACTTGTAGATCACCCAATTGGTGTCCGCCTAGAAGCAGCTACAACCTCTGGTGAGCCGAACATGACCTTGGACACTCCCGGCATCAAAAGCCATACGCTATTTGTTTTAATTGCTTATTCAATGTCCAGATTGAGAAGTATGGGTGATACGTTGCTTCCTTATCTTACGCCTTTCTGAATACCAGTTATTTTGGCTGTCCGTCGGCTCGAATAACTGCCATCAGGTTAGTGTACAGATTGGTTTTTAAGTTTTGGCACCAATGCTTCAGTGCCAAGTTGCAACAATGTTGGGCGCTGCCACTTTTACCGACGGTTGCTGCCCTGCATCCCCTCCCTCAGAGCACATGACCTCGCCTGTCCTCACCACCGCTCGTGCGCAGTCGCGCCTGTTAGATGAGTAGTGTGAGACCAGCGCTCGCGAAAGACAGTCGCAATGTTTTCCAAGCAGGAGCAGAGAACGTGGATAAGAATTCATTTTGCTAGGGGTCGCAGTGCTAAACAGTGTCACCGAGGATTGCAGGAAGCGGGCGGTGCAGCTGCGTTACCGTTCAGAACGGTAGCAAGATGGGTTGCAGCCTTTCGAGATGTGTGGAGCACATGCCTCTATCTGGACACACACCAGTAAGTGATGACAATGTACAGATGGTGTCCGCGTTAGTAGGGGTGGATCGGAACGTAACGATTCGTCAATTAGAGCAAGATACCGGACTGGCGCATTCAACTGTCCTCCACATCCTGATGGACTTACTGAAAATGAGGAAGATTGCTTCCAAATGGGTTCCGCATGACTTAACCGACATGCACAAATGGCTGCGATATGACGCTTGTCGTATGCACTTGCAGCGTTATGAGCGCGAAGGCGAGGCCTTCTTACGGTGTATCATAACCATTGACGAGACGTGGGCCAGATCTTATGAGCCACAGTTAAAACGCCAGTCGAACGAGTGGCGGCACCACGGTTCACCACGGAAACAAGCAGTTCGACCAAACCCCACCAATATGAAGGTAATGTTGATTCTTGCCTATGATTGGGATGGTGTGATCATTCACTATACTGTTCCCCGAGGGCAAACCGTTAATGCGGCGTACTATTGTTCGTTTCTGCAAGACCATCTCCGAGGAGCTCTGAGAAGGAAACGGCGCCACCACATGGTTACACCGCCCTTCGTTCTGCATGACAATGCTTGGGCACACACAGCAGGCGTTGTGTCGGCATTGTTGGATCGCTGGGGCTGGGAGGTCCTCTATCATCCCCCATATTCTCCCGACATCAGTCCCTGCGACTATGATCTCATCCCGAAGATGAAGATGACAATGCGCGGGGAGCGCTTCCGTACCATTGAAGACGTTAAGCAGGCTGCCGAGCGCTCTCTTCGTACCTTCAAGAGATTGGGCAGTGCCAACGGGATCAAACGACTTCCGCATCGCTGGGAACACGTTGCACGCAACGGTGGGGACTACATCGAGGGCCTGTGAAACTTGGAACCATCTAAGTGAGTTATTAATCCAGTTATAACTAAGGTGCCAAAACTAAAAAACCAACCCATGTAGATCACCATCCCATCCCTATACTTTATTCCAATCCTTATCAATATGTCAAACAATTTACTCCATACTCTAATAATATATACAGTACATTAATTTGTTACATGGCCGACATAATATTTACAAAATTGCACCAATTGTATTATAAAGCTGCAGATGAGTTTCAAATTCTGAGACGTTTAGTGATTGTAAATCTGGAATTGAAGTGAGGTACCATCTCAGCATTTGCCATGAATGAGTGAACAAAAACGTGGGGAAAGAACACTCACAGTTTGACCACTGACAGGACTGGGATTTAACTACGGCTCACGCATATTGTTATGGAGTGTAACAGTGCTCGTAACGATGATTTGCAATTTACATTCAACCCTTCCTTTTTTTGAGAGTGGCTTGAAGCCCCACAGGGATATTCTTGAATTATGAATGAGATAGAAAAACATGAAATGGAAATGTAATTGAGCCTGTTTCGCGCAGAGAGAGTTCTGTGAGCCCTGGGGAAATTACAGATGTCATCTCGTGTCTATATGGACTCTATAAACTGATACTCAAATCACTAACCCCGGTCGTTACATTTATGTGGGGACCAGGGTTTGAACAAACGTCTCTCAGAAGATATTCCCAAGAGCCTTAATCTAAGCTTTTAAATCAAACTGTGCTTTCAGGAAAATATTGCATTATTCCATTATTATCGTTAAGAGCTGATCAATGTACACAAGGGCACTTTCATTTATGTATCTTAAATAGAATCTTTGTGCAATGGCTAGTGGAGGATATTTCGTTACATTCCGTAACATATGCAATAATAATAATTGTAATGCGGCAGCCCTATCCGCACGCTACAGGAACGAAACCGCGACTACCGGGATAGGACCGTCAGAACCGACCGACCAAGCCATTTACACGATCGAAAACTGGGAAAGGAATTCGAAAGAGGGACAAGGCAATCGGTTGACGATCATCCCCGGAGGAGACAGGCCGCCCCCGCATCGCGCGGAGAACGAACAACGAGGCTTAATAGTTGGACTAAATGAAAACCAGCCGTTGCTAATGAGTACACAGTTCATTACGGGTCCACAAAACCAAAAGGGGCAGTTTTTATAAACAAGAATAGAAAAATACAGGTAAACATTAACATTCAATAATCTTCAAGGAAGGGAAAACGAGGAATGGATAAAATGAAGGATGAGTATGACGCCTATAGGGATGTTATAGTACTTCAGCAGTAAAACGTTTCAAAATAATAACAAAATTCAATCACATTTGGAGAGATGCCCCAAAATAATTGGTTTAGGTAGATCACCCGATGACAAATATTTCAAGAAGTATTTCCCGACCACATATGTAAAATACCGATAAATTCATAGTCCATTCGTCCCAACTCTCGTTACCACTAATATCTTAATTAGAAGAAATACGTAATATAACTTTTGAAATTATTACACCATGAAGTACCCCCCCCCCCCCCTTATATCAAAGATGTGTCACCACATAAAATGGAGAGAACCCCAAGGTACACATTACAATTAACATAAAGAACTTCAAATGCTCAAACATAAACAATACGTGACATACCCACCCCTTAAAATAAAATATTGACCAGTTCATAGTTAATTACTATACCACCAAGATTGAAACAAGATCTCAAATAAATCAAAACGAATTATCACATAAAGCATTTCAATAATTCACGAAGTAAATCTTATTTACGGAAGAATGTACGATCATCTAACACAGAAGTGAAATGCGTATCGAATTCAGTCTCCGGAACACTTGAAATCGACACAGCATATCGCCACATGAAAGACTGATCGATATATCTCACATTTAATAACGCAAATAAGTCACGTGCTGTTTCTCGACTGGAAGCAATCGAACGTACACCAAAAGAGAAGAATAAACAAATACATTCCAACTCACCATCGAAATCCATTTACTAATACAATATTACCCTCCCGCAATAATAAAGAAAAATCACAAGCCTAGAAGAGAATGCCAAGGAGGATACGTACTCCATAATTATTACCCTTAAACATCAAATACTGTCAACCTAACATTAATAGCGTTGACTCAACATATCCCAACAAATCAAACATCAACAACTTGGCACACTCGACCTTTGTGACGTGACCCCAAACGAAAACACATACCATAACACAAATAGAAGCACGGATCTTCCTTGTAATTCAAATATTTGGCATACACAAAACGTTAAAAACACGTAGAAATATGAATACGATAAAGCAAATACCTCCTCCAAACAAGAAATCCAAAACACAAACACAAACCCCGAGGACGAATAACACCAATAACACCATTAATGCAAAACAACACGATCCCCCTCTACGTTGGGGGGCGTGGTGGCGCAGCGGTCAAGCTGATTCCCTCTCGCCAAGGCGGACCGGGCTCGATTCCCGGTCAAGGCATGTGAGAATTTCGAAGTGAAATGCCACGTCCTGTGGTTCGGATTCCACGTAAAATGGAGGTCCCGTGGCTCATGATCTCGAGATTAATGGTCACGTTAAACTACAAACTTCCTTCCTTTTTTCCCCTCTACGTATATACGAGGCACGTCCAGAAAGTAAGTTCCGTTTGGTAATAAAATTGAATTGTGTACAGATACAGAAAAAATATTTATTGCACAACATTCTTCACCTCTTAAACTACTTTTCCACATAACTGCCGAACTTTTGCAGGCATTTGTCATAGCGTGGCACAAGTTTTTGGATACCTTCTAAATAGAAGTTTGCCGCCGACCGTAAACGAGAGTGAAGACTCACTTGTAAGATATCCTACCGCTTGGCCACTACTGTTAGGCAAATTGCGTATGTGGTCAGGAGAACTCCTAAACATACGCAGTTCTCCTGGTAAGCACGCAATTTGCCTAACAGTGGTCGCCAAACGGTAGGATATCTTACAGGGGAGTCTTCACTTTCGTTTACGGTCGGCGGCAAACTTCTATGAAGAAGGTATCCAAAAACTTGTGCCACGCTATGACAAATGCCTGAAAAAGTTCGGCAGTTATGTGGAAAAGTAGTTTAAGAGGTGTGGAATATTGTGGAATAAATAATTTTTCTGTATCTGTACACAATTTAATTGTATTACCAAACGGAACTTACTTTCTTGACGTGCCTCGTATATTAAAGACGGCAGGCACAAAGTACAACACCAGACATAGGCCAAACTTGACTAATTGGCGATCTCCAACTTTAACCCAAAATCAAGATTGATGTGTAGGATCTTCACATACAGGAACGTTAACACGGAAAAGGGGAGGACGCACGAAAGACTCATTTTCACCACACTAAAATAAACTAAGATAAATCTTCAATGCAAAACAAAATAACTTATCTTCTTCCATTGGAGACATTCTTGCAGACAGTAGACATAAATAACCATACGTGCATTAGTTGATCAGACTAATTTACACATCACAATCCGCATCACAATAGGCGTCTTGCCAAGGGACAAAATTCGGATTACTAGTACACGACCCAGTGCGGGTAAATTTAACACAGATGTTTAATAAATTTGGAAATACAATCAAATATTATGGCAGCTCCAGAAAATACATCCTCTTCGCATGGCGTCTTGAAAAAAGACGACAATCTTCGTTTATAATCAAACCATTATTAAGCTCCAACTGCGTATAGATATTTCATTAAACATGAGTTGAGCGAGCGGTACATTGACGTAGTCAAAGAGTTAAGGTCTGATCATGAAACAGTCAAGACAGGTACTAGTATTTGTCGATTGGTGGCAGGTTTTCATATACTAAGAATTTTCGTATCAACATAAAAATAGAAACGTAACAATAATAAGAATAATAACTAAGAGATAAAAAAATTCCTCTCGGCACGCTGGAAGGCGGAGGTAGATTTCACCGGGCAAACTAGGGGATAGGCTATAATAGGCAAAATATGCATGTTTTCGTAGCAGGATCAGACCTCATTTATTGCAAGAAAGTATTTCACATTTGAAGGTTAATTAACTTTTTTTTTCGTTTTTGTATGCATATTTTTATCATTTTATTGTCTTATGGCGATGGTAAATTTCTTGTCATTTGGGGTTCATTTTTATACTTGTGATCACACTGTCCTTATGCAAGGTTTGGAACTGATGAGTAACTATCTGACAGTCTGTTACTTCTTCCCGCAAAATTTTATCTCCCGCAGAGATTTTTGTTGGTTCCTCAGTTTAGGGGCTGCGACAACGTGGTCATGTAACCGCGTGTACATTGCGTGTGTGTAGAATCTGATAAACGGTGTTAATTGTGATAATTGTATTAGTCTGTAATTAAGGCAAGGTCTGCAGACGGTCAATTTTAAGTAGTAGTTCCTAATTTTGTACCATATACTAACGTCAACGACACCTAGCTGTGAACTTGACTACTGGATGCCACCGCAACCAGCAACTTGCAACGAACGTTGGAACTTCCCCTCCAAAGGAAAGCATGCTGAGGGATTTTTAGCGCTCTTAGAAAATCCGACGACTTTGGCCGGCTTTGAACCAGCGACCTTGGGCATATATGTTCAGCATGCTACCAGTTAGCCGCTTCCCACAGAGTCAGATGGAAAAAAGAATGTGATCTCGTGCAATGGCGTTGTCTTGGCAAGCTCTGATAGCTCATCCCTCATCAATTTAGAAGCGTTGTCATGGTAACCTCTGATGGCACTTGGCATTTTCTTTAATTCCGAAATCATTTTTCTCATCTCTTGGCGTAATGGTAGGTCAGATCAAAAAATTCTTTCAGACAAAGTTTTAGGTAATTATTAGGGGAATATTGTCCATTTTGTAGGGTTTTGATATTGTGTCTATTAAGAGAGATATGATTAATGTTTCCCGAAAAACCCACTTTTTCCCACCCCTTTGGTCAATGATTGGTGCTATTAAAAAACTTTTCAGACATACATTTTTGGGCCTTATCCGACACATAGTATGAACTATGAATGGATTCGATATTTCAAATATTAAGAGAGTTATAGCGATATTTCACTTTTTCGAAAAAAAAAAGCCCCCACCGTCACCCATGTCGATCGATTGTGCCCTTTAACGAACTCGACCGATATTTTAAGGGGATACATATTATGTAAAACATTCATAGTGATTGGTGCAAAATTACGGAAGTTATCGTGTCCATAAGAAACTGATATATATGCATATATTTACTCACACATATACTTAAACCTTTGAACTGACGGTGGTTTGGGAGTAAAGGGATGTGAAAAGCGAAGATATGTCGACATTTTCCGGAAGTCGAAACATGGCACCCATTGCAATAGTTAGCTTTCTGATGAAATCTACCTAAAATAGGCTACATAATTAAAAATACTACCATCGACACCCAGCTGTGAACTTGGCTACTAGATGCCACCGGAACCATCAACTCGCAACGAACGTTGGAACTTCCACTCCGAAGGAAAGCATACTCAGGGTTTTTTAGCGCTCTTATTAAATCCGACGACTTCAGCCGGGTTTGAACCCGCGACCTTGGGCATAGAGGTTCAGCATGCTACCAGTTCCGATACCGAAGTCGCTTCCAACAGACAGATGGAAAACTGAATGTGATCTCGTGCAGTGGCGTTGTCATAGCAACTGCTGATGGCTCATCCCTTATCAATTAAAAGTAAAGTTGTCATGGCAACCTCTCTTGGCACTTGGCATTTTCTTATAATTTGAATCATTTTGCTCACCCCATATCAAAAATTCTTTCAGACAAAACTTTTAGGTAATTATTGGAGGAGTATTGTCCATTTTGTACGGTTTTGATATTGTGCCTATTAACAGAGATATGATTAATGTTTCCCGAAAAACCTACTTTTTGCCACCCCTTTGGTCAATGGTTGGTGCTATGAAAAAACTTTTCAAACATAACCTTTTGGGCCTTATCCGACACATAGTATGAACTTTGATTGGATTCAATATTTCAGATATTAAGTGAGTTATAGCGATATTTCAATTTTTCGAAAAAAAGCCTACCATATTCACCCCCTTTGACCGATTTTTCCCATTAACGAAATCGACCAAGATTTTAAGGGGATACATATTATGTAAAACAAGAAGTTCCGTGAAGAACTATACAGCCTACTTTTCATGCCAATGATTATTATACAGTATATGAACCTATCTAGAATAATGACGAAATTAAGTAGGTAATATCGAAATATCTAATTAGTTCAAACTATACCTGGTGTAATGTAGCCTAATAGAGCACTACAGTTGGCAGCCCTGGCGACTGAATATATTCTTAGTTCAATCTCTTAAGGTACAGAATACAAAATTTGGTTGAAGTCTAATGGACGTTACATGCAGTTAGACACTGGAACTATCAGCACGCGTAAAAGCATGTTGCCAACAATACCGTGCGTGTGCTGGTCAGAAATAATCTGAAATATTATGATATCTTGTTGTGCCAATTTTGGATGAAATCCATTTGTTAGTATAAAAGTTACATGTATTTTAAAATTGGACATATCAGCAGGCATAGAATCATGTTGGCAGCACTGCCTTGTATTAATTTCTCCAAATTAATCTAGAATGTCAGGTGCTATACGTGTGCAAAGTATAGAGCTGTTGGCTTGCATACTTTCTGGTATATTGATATTAGTGTAAAATAAATATAGACAGCATTTATTAACAGTTGGCAGCCCTGATTGCTCTTAACAATACTTATAGTCATATCTGTTATGGTACACATAGCACATACGAAATTTGGTTGAAATCCAACTGATAGTATAGAAGTTACATGTATTTAAATATTGGTCGTATCAGCAGGCTTATAATCATGTTGGTAGAACTGACGTATATACGTTACTCGAAATTAATCTAAAATGTCAGAATATACTTGTGCATAGTTTAAAGCTGTTGGCTTGCATACTTTCTGATATATTGGTATTTGGATAAAAAAATAAAGAGAGCAATTATTAACAGTTGGCAGCCCTGGTGGCTCTTAAGAATACGCTCAGTTATATCTGTTTATGTACAGATATTACATACAAAATTTGGTTGAAATCCAATTGATAGTGTAGATGTTATATGCATTTAAACATTGGACTTATCAGAAGGCTTAACATTATTTTGGCAACACTGTCATGGTTGGCCTCCTGGAAATTAAACTGAAATAGTTTTATCTACATGTGTGCCAATTTAGGAATAGCTCCCATGCATACCTTGCAAGATATCCAACATGGAGCTCAAATTGCTAGTGCGTTTTTTCAGCAGTTGGTAGCACTGACATAATTTTCAAATATGGACGTGAGATATTCAGGGATAGATCTTTACTCCTACCAAATTTTGTTTCGATTGCTGCAGCCGTTTAGGAGTTGATAGGGGGGGACACACACACACACACAGCCAGACAGACAGACAGAAGGACAGACAGACAGACAGACAGACAGACACACATTTTCCCGGATCGTTCTCATAAGTCTACTTTTTCCTCATTTTTGCAAAATGTGAAAAGTAGGCTAAAAAATCCAAGTGATTGGTGCAAAATTACGGCAGTTATCGTGTCCACAAGAAACTGATATCTATACATAAACTAGCTGAAGTACCCGTGCTTCGCTACGCGCCATAAATAAATTAAAATGTGAAGGTGACACTTAAAACAGGGGATAGGCGAGGTGCTGCGCAGAGGGAGATTAAGGATGGAACATTTTGTCCAACTACACCGTTCGGCGTTGACCGTGTTTTATAGCACAAATTTAGGTTTTACTCGCCAACAGTTGGAGGTACCTTTCGGATAGAAAATTTTAATTTTAAACCTCGTATATGCCATCAAAAGTTTGCTATTTCTTAGCGTTCACTTTTTATTTGAAATGGAAATATGAAAGTTTGAAACCAAAGGCTGTAGTGACTTCACTAAAATGGTCGCCACCTTCAAATAGTGCAAAGTATTGAAATCAAAAGTAGCCTATATGTTAACCAGGTAAATCAGCTACTTCCATGTAAAATTCTTGCGTGATTGAGTAATACACAGACACACACCATCTCATTTTTAGCCTCGCTTCGCTCGCGTCATAGTCGTGTCATATTGTTATTCCATGAAACGCAGGTTTAACCCAGTTAACAAACCTTTAGAACCTGAATATCCAAAAATCCATCCTTAGTAGGCGTTTTCGACACACAACAAACATATCCCCAAAATATCATTCTGCTAACATTAATATTTTGGGTTGGTAGATGAGAGTGAACATCCAAAAATCCTTCCTTAGTGGACGTTTTTCTTCCAGAATTTCACCCCTCCCCATAGGCCCCTTAAATTGGATTTATTAAAAAACGGTCGAACACCTATTTATTTTATTTATTTATTTATTTATTTATTTTTAAGCTGATTGATTTCCTCCGAGTTACAAACTCCTCGCCTATGTCGTTTAAGAGATACACGCTCCGTTAAGAATATTTCAACCCCCACTTTTCATCCCTTTCACCTCATAATATACACTACATCGAAAACCATTAGACATGTGTCAGCTTATTTTTAATGATTAGTATATATGCCAAGTATCACATCCCCAAATGAAACCACTCGTGAGATATTGTTATTCAATGAAATGCACGTTTACCCCCCTTAACACCTATTTAGAACCTGAATATTCAAAACTCTTTCCTTAGTGGACGTTTTCGACATACAACGAACATATCCCCAAATTTTCATGTATCTAACTTCAATAATTTTGGCTTGGCGATGATGAGTGAGTGAGTCAGGACATTTTCTTTCATTTATTTTTGATAATTTCACCCCTCCACATGAACCCCTTAAATTTGATTTATGAAACAAACGGTCGAACACCTATTTACTTATTTAAAGCTGTTTTCGCCCTGAGTTTGACGAGTGAGTAAGTGAGTCAATCAGTTAGGACACTTTCTTTCCTGTTTTTTCCCCAGAATTTCACCCCTCTCCAAGGGCCCCTTAAATTGGATTTATGAAAAAACGGTCGAACACCTATTTACTTGTATTTTAAGCTGTTTTTTCCCGCCGAATTTCAAACATATCGCCTATGTCGTTTAAGAGATACACGCTCCGTTAAGAATCCCTCAACCCCCAATTATCACCCCCTTTCACCTCATAATATACACCACATCGATAAACCCTAAGATATATGTCTGATTATTTTTAATGATTAGTTTATATACAGAATATCACATCCCCAAAGAAACAACTCATGAGATATCGTTATTCAATGAAATGCACGTTTACCCCCTTAACATCTGTTTAAAACCCGAATAAACAAAAATCATTCCTTAGTTGACGTTTTCGACATACAGCGAACATATTCCCAAAATTTCATTTTTCCAACTTTAATATTATTCGCTGGGCGTGATGAGGGAGTGAGTCAGACAGGACATTTTCTTTCAATTATTTTTACCAGAATTTCACCCCTCCCCATGGGCCCCTTAAATTGGATTGATGAAAAAACTCTTGAACACCTATTAACTTATTTTTAAGCTGTCTTTTCCCCCCAAGTTTGATGAGTGAGTGAGTTAGTCAGTCAGTTAGGACCCTTTCTCTCCTTTTTCCCGCAGAATTTCACCCCACCCCATTGGCCCCTTAAATTAATTTATGAAAAAACAGTCGAACACCGATTTACTTATTTATTTAGCTGATTTGTTTCGCTGAGTTTCAAATTTCTCGCCTATGTCGTTTAAGAGATAGGCCTACACGCTGCGTTAGGAATCCCTCAACCCCCACTATTCACCCCTTTCACCTCATAATAATACACCACATCGAAAAACCCTTAGACACATGTCTACTTATTTTTAATGATTAGTTTATATGCCGAGTATCACATCCACAAATGAAACCACTCGTGAGATATTGTTATTCAAGGCAATGCAGGTTTAACCCCCTTAAGACCCCTTTAGAGTCTGAATATCCAAAAATCCTCCCTTAGTGTACGGTTTTGACATACAACGAACATATCCCCAAAATGCCATGTTTCCAACTTCAATATTTTTGGCTGGGCGATGATGAGTGAATGAATGAGTCAGGACATTTTCTTTAATTTCTTTTTCTTCAGAATTTCACCCCTCCCGATGAACCCCTTCAATTTTATTTATCAAAAAACTGTCGAATAGCTATTTACTTACTTTAAAGCAGTTTTCCCCCTGAGTTTGATGAGTGAGTCAGTCAGTCAATCAGTTAGGACACTTTCTTTCCTGTTTCCCCCCCCCCCCCCGAATTTATCCCCTCCCCATGGGCCCCTTAAATTGGATTTATGAAAAAACGGTCAAACACATATTTTCTTATTTTTTATGCTGATTTTTTCCGCTGAGTTTCAAACTCCTCGCCTATGTCGTTTAAGAGATACACGCTCCGTTAGGAATCTTTCAATCCCTACTTTTCACCCCTTTCACCTGATAATATACACCACATCGAAAATCCCTCAGAAACGTGTCTTCTTACTTTTTAATGATGAGTTTAAATGCCGTGTATCACATCCCCCAATGAAACCAATCGGGAGATATTGTTATTCAATTAAATGCAGGTTTAACCCCCTTAAGACCCCTTTAGAACCTGAATATCCGAAAATGCTCCCTTAGTAGACGGTTTTGACATACAATGAACATATCCCCAAACAGTCATGTTTCTATCTTCAATAATTTTGGCTGGGCGATGATGAGTGAGTGAGAGAGTGAGTGAGTTAGTCAGGACATTTTCTTTCAATTTTCTTTTTTCAGAATGTCACCCCTCCCCATGAAACCCTTAAATTTGATTTATGAAAAAAAAACTGTCGAACAGCTATTTACTTACTTTAAAGCAGTTTTTCCCCCTGAGTTTGATGAGTGAGTCAGTCAGTCAATCAGTTAGGACACTTTCTTTCCTGCCCCCCCCCCCCCAGAATTTCACCCCTGCCCATGGGCCCCTTAAATTGGATTTATGAAAAAAAAGGTAAAACACATATTTACTTATTTTTATGCTGATTTTTTTCCGCTGAGTTTCAAACTCCTCGCCTATGTCGTTTAAGAGATACACGCTCCGTTAGGAATCTTTCAATCCCCACTTTTCACCCCCTTTCACCTCATAATATACGCCACATCGAAAAACCCTCAGAATCATGTCTTCTTATTTTTAATGATGAGTTTATGTGACGAGTATCACATCCCCCAATGAAAACAATTGGGATATATTGCTATTCAATGAAATGCAGGTCTACCCCCTTAACACCCCTTTAGAACCTGTATATACAAAAATCCTCTCTTAGTGGGCGTTTGCAGCCCTTGGGGAAGCAGCATACCAAATTTCATTCCAATCCGTTCGGTGGTTTCTGAGATTTCGTGATGAATGAATGAGTGAGTGAGTGAGCGGTACTTGACAAATATATAGTAGAAGATAGTGTCAAGTCTTTGTTATGCTAAACTCGGTTGACAGTGCTGTGTGAGTAGGTGAGTAACTAACGGTATTTCAAGAAAAGATGCTCATTTTCTATACCGGTAGTGCAGAGCGCAACTGGCATCCAGACGGCCGTGTCTCGACTTGAGCTATGTTGCCATGGAAACTATCTGCCTTGCCATTCCTTCATGAGTATATTTTATGATTTGATTAGCCTGTGCTTGAGTGCAAAAGGGCCGAAATCAGAAGAATGAGAAAGACTATCGAAAATTCATGTAGCCAGCGGTTCCTTCTGGGTCCTAAACTATGTGTATGCAAAATTTGGTTGAGATTGGTGGAACGGTGAAGATTTGTATACGGAACCAACCCACCCACCCACCCACATACATACATACATACAGACTTTCACTTTTATATATAAGATATATATATATATATATTGTGAACGCCAGACAAGGATGTCGGAAGACCGCTTGACCGCAACGGCCCCTCGACACCCCCATCCACCGAACCCACAACCCTAAAAGGATCAGATGTGCATTCTCAAATCAGCCCGCACGGGACTAGTTACCTCAGGGTCGATCGGTGTTAGTGAGATGTGGAAATGTTATGAACTGACCCAAGAAAGCACATCAAAAACAACAACAAAAAAGAAGAAGTCCAGTCTTAAGTTACCTTCTTTGTTTATTTAGAAACAGCACCCTAACCTACTTCTGAGGGTAAGAATCGGATAAGCCGCTAACCTGGATACATGATGAATAATCCCTAAATGACGTTAAGTTACCCTCTTGAAGTCCTATTATACAACAAAACAAAAAAACAGCAAACTAAGGGAGTAATACGTAAGTTCGGCCCTAAGCAATTACAATGAGAAATTTAATTAAAGCAAAACAATGTGTATGAAACTAGGCTATGGTGGTATTATCCCTGACATTGAACGTTAAAGTTATGTTCTGATTTGATCCTATCGTAAAGGTAATCATAGACGTGACGCGCCTATGCAGAAAAAAAAAACTATCACACAATTGGTTCACTAAAAATACATCAGTAACAAATGGGAACACAAGTCAACAAAACATAAACACACAATAGAATACACTCTTATATTCAACATCCTCCCTACACAAATCGTCGACTGTTTGTAGACGATTGTCATCTGAATTACATTCAAAGATTCAAGGAGTGTCAGCTTGATCTAATTGTATTTAGAAGCATCACCCTCAGGTGAAAAATCGAAGATCGAATCATGACAACAACATACGAAAAAAAATTATTATTAAAAAAAACTGAAGTTCAAAACTATTTAATTATTTATTTAATTATTAATTATTTATTGCTTTCAAAATAAAACTATTTCATTATCATTATTATTATCATTATTTATTATTATTATTTATTATTATTATCATTATTATTTTTATTATTATTATTATTATTATTATTATTATTATTATTTCAGGAAGTGTATTTAATATTGTCATTAGACACGAAGAACAGAATCAGACCCATAAATAAACTCTCCCTTCGAGAAGCATCAGTCATCTCGATTCTACAGCATCATCAAACATCTTCATATGAGCCTCACCGCTCAACTTCAATACACGCCAGTCACAGCTGAACTCGTGTTTACAAATACCAATACGTGTGGTCACCCAACACACCTTATAGAACGGTCGACAGTGGTATAAACATCACCTGTCACCTACTTAACATCACCATGAGCGATAATGCATCGTCTTCATGTGGAACAAATTACCCAATCACAATCTAACACGTTGCCCTGGTCTGATACATCTTCGGTCTGTACAAAATTAAGTTAATGGCTGCCCAGAACAGCTGTTACAGCTCTTAAATAATGGTTTCAATATAATACAAGTTACATTTTACTTAACAAATTTATTAACCTTATGGGAGTGTAAATTCATTGACAAAATACTGCTGTGCAGTTCTACGCTAAGTGTAGTATTGAGTTTGTGTGTGCCTTTAGTTGTTGTATAATGTGACATGTGAATGATGCATTTGCTTGCGGCCGGTATATTCGAGTGTCCGCCACGGCTTTCAAGGTCCCAATACACTCCCCCCCCCCCCGACGAACAATTGAGCTCACCGCTTGCTTTGAAACCAGTTCTAAATCCACGCATTCAGATGTACAATTGTAATAACGCCACACTTCTGGCATAACAAAAGAATAATGTTGTATTCCAGGTAGACCAAAGATATAGATACTGTATGTCACTCTTTCTGCAGTGACTTGAATATATTAAAATGATACGTAGGAGGTATTAAAAATGCTTAAACAAATTATACTGTAGTCATTCCGTCATGTCTATCGACTGCCATACCTTCCCAAGGATCGTGTGTTCGAGAATAACACACACTTCCACCTTCCTTGAGTACATGAAGTTATATTTGCGGCGTTCTTCTTCAATTTATGCATAGTGCTCCCAATGCCTTTCTTAACCATTATATTTACAAATTGCCATGTAGAAATAGACCGACAGGAAATAATAGTTAATCACATAACTACCATAAAAAAAAACAAATCCTGCCTATAACCAACTGTGTGAATACGTGCGGCCAATATATTATGCTAATTATCCACCACAATTCTACCGTACATAAATGGTTTTATTTGACTTACTCGTTCATGGTTGGTTGTATGAGATGGATGGCTCTCGGTTTGAACCTGGTCCTCGGTTCCCTCACCGTCCTTAACCATCGTTTCTTTCTCCCCATGGTATTATTTGGCATCGGCTCTTCCCATGGTTGAATGGTTTACTCGGACATTCCTCCTGCCATAAGGATGGCGGTAGCTTCCGTGTAGTTATAGGCCCCCATGATGGTAGTAGTATTACACGTTGGAGAAGCCTGAATCACTGATTTTATCGGAACAATAGTTGTAAAATTTCCACTGATTCTAAACTGTGCGGATATTCAAAATTGCCTTTCTATTTCGCCACTAACTTTACTGACGCATCTGCATCATATTACACAGACTTTACAACTTTTCTCACTCCACAATTACACGGGTTTGATAATAGCACTTCAAAATGTTGACAATTTACAGTTCGACTAGTCACGAATAACAGTTTCAATGCACTTTCCAAATATAAAAGTCTGTTCGATAATAGTAATATTAATGGACTACTCGTCCTTACCCTGTTCATTACCCGAGATCCAGTTGCGGCGTTTTTCAATCACACACGACATGACACAGGATTGTCCAGGTAATGGCGACCAGTGCTTCTTCCTCTCCATCGTCGGGCACCGCGTGAGTCGTTTCCTGACTATGTAAATTAACCATTTATAACCCAGCATATCATTTACACAACCAGCACTCTCGAAAATTATAGAAAAAAAAATCATTGGAGTGCCCTTGTTGTCTGAATTGTCCTGTGGTTCATAATCTCACTATTAAAGAAATATGTTACTTCAGTTGGCGACTTCCCCTGGTTGGTTGGTGTTCCATGGTTGGATGTGCGGTTGAGCTTCTTTGGGATTTTTTTCCTTGGCAATCAATTTTCGATGAGCCGGAAATGGTCATGGGGTCATGAGCCGTTCGGTCTCAATATATACATAAATTATATATAAACTTTTGAACTGACGGTGGTTTTGTGGTCTGGGGGATGTGAAACCCGAAGATATGTCAAAATTTTCCCGAAGTCAAAACATGGGACCCATTGCAATAGTTAGCCTTCTAATGAAATCTACCTTAAACACTTGGTGCATCATTACTTCCGACAGTTAGGTAGATTTCATTAGAAAGCTAACTATTGCAATGGGTACCATGTTTCAACTTCCAGAAAATTTCGACATATCTTCGCGTTTCACATCCCCCAGACCCCAAAACCACCGTCAGTTCAAAAGTTTATACATAATTTATGTATGTATATATATACAGGGTGTATTTGATATGATGGAAGTCCTTTACACTGGTGATAGAAGATGGTATTCTAAGCAAATATCTTCATGAAATTAAGTCGGATCTTAATTAGTGTAGGTGGAATTAAATCACAAAAATCGTCGGTCAATATCTTGGAAACGGGCTTTCACTTCGTTCCCCTCAGCAGCAGAGCTGACTTCTCCCCGTCTCCCTCCCCTCCTACGCTGAGGAATGTTGACCAGAGTCTGCAGTTGAGTGACCTCCTCGCTTTGTCTGCCAATGACATTGAAATACACAAACCGAGCCTATGAACAGCTGATTCACACCTTCATGGGGAGTGGCTACATGACTAGTGATGGTGGATCTGTCTAGGATTTTTCCAGCTTCATGAACTATGCATAGAAAATAGAAATCCTAAAGATTTAGTAAATTAATTTAAGGAACTGTTGGTCTATCTTTGTGTGAAGATAGTGCAACAACTGTAATAAACTTATTAATAATACTAATAATAGTAATAGTAGGCTTTTAGACACACTAACTTCTTTTATGTTTCTTTTTGGTATGTCGAGTTGCCAGACTTTAATGTACGTAGGATTTCTTGTATGTGCCATGAAATCCATGGAGATGATCTTATTAGATCCCATTCATTTACTACATGACTGAACGTAGATCGCACCCTCGGGATGGTTAGCACTCTACCACCAGAACTACACATGCTGACTCTTATTATTATTATTATTATTAGACTATTATTATTATTATTATTATTATTATAACACTGTATTATAACAATGAATTTGTATTTTATTTTCATTTTCGTGTATTTTCATATGTATTTACATTGTTGATGGACCAATAAATCAATCCTCCCTCCCCCCCCCCCCCCCCCCCCCTTCTCCAGTTAATGGTCACCCGAGGGCTGGAGATGGGATGGGACAATTCACAATATGAACATGTGGTACCATACTAGTATTAAATCTTGGAAGTAGGTTTCCATGGGTTCCCACTTCTACCCCAGGCAAATGTCGGGATTGTTCCTAACTTAAGGCCACGGCCGCC
The DNA here is from genome assembly GCA_946902985.2 of Meconema thalassinum. Taxonomy (NCBI): domain Eukaryota; kingdom Metazoa; phylum Arthropoda; class Insecta; order Orthoptera; family Tettigoniidae; genus Meconema; species Meconema thalassinum. Next base: position 1,763,041,569 of record OX336388.2, read on the forward strand.
TTCTTCTCAATAATCATAACCGCTGGCAGTGCAGCCCATGAAGGGCCTAGGCCTACCAAGCGACCGCTGTCCAGCCATTTGGCCTGCAGATATTAGGGTGACGCGTGGTCAGTGCATCGGGTCCCCTCGGCCATTAATCTTGATTTTCCTAACTCGGGCACTGCCTCACTGTCAGACAGCTACTTAATTGCCCTCACGAGGCTTAGTGCACTGCGTTGCAGCCCTCACGTCAGTTTCTAATATCCCTGATGGAGCCAGGAATCGAACCCAGGGCCTCCAGGTGAGAGGCAGTTGCACTGCCCCAACACCACAGGGCCGGCGCCTTCTTCCGAATCCTCACCTGAATTACAAATACCCACATTACTACAGAAACCACAAAACACAGGTTATCACACAAATTCTACCCACACCCAGCTACATGGGGCTAAATGACCAAAATCGCCAAGCCTCTCAAACAAAACATCAAGTTTTTTACTTCCGTCCTAAATGCCTAGTTCTGAACAGACTGCGGGATGTCGGAATTTTGTCACACTGCATTTCATTAAGAGAATGTTTTTAGTATTTTCAGAAACTAGTCAACAGAAGGTCCGACACGGACGCCAATGATACATCAGGGCTGAGTATCGAAATTATTTTATACATGAACATCAATCAATGAATTCCACACTTACAAAGTAGGCTACACAATACTACCGGTCCTGACGTCCCAAGCCATTGCGTGCGTCGTCAACAACAACAACAAGAACAACGGCAATGCACATTTTCTTACGAGACGGTAGAGCTCATCCTCATAACAGCTGATAGCCTACCACCCCTCAAGTCAACCGGTAAGGTCAATGCTCCGATTACGTAACAACTTCCCCTTCGCGCGTCGTCACATCTGGCTCCACCTCGTTTCCCCAGCCAGCCGCACGACTTTCTGCCTGATTAGTTTCTGAAATAACTAAAAACATTGACTTTTTAATGATTAATTATCAATTTCAAGATAGGTGACAAATTTTTTACCTAGGAAGCTTAGAATAGTCTCTTCTATCACCAGTGTAACAGACTTCCATCATATCAAATACACCCTGTATATATACATATACAGTACATATATGTAGGCTATGTATATCAGTTTCTTGTGGACACGATAACTGCCGTAATTTTGCACCAATCACTTTGAATTTTTTACCGAATATATATACCTATAAAATCTCGGTCGAGTTCGTTACTGGGCTAAATCGGTCGAAGGGGGTGAAAATGGGGGTCTTTTTTTTTTCGAAAAAGTGAAATACTGCTCTAACACTCTTAATATGTGAAATATCGAGTCCGTTCAAAGTTCATTCTATGTGTCGGATAAAGCCCAAAAATTTATGTTTGAAGAGATTTTTATAGCACCAACCATTGACTAAAGGGGTGGGAAAAAGTGGGTTTTTCGGGAAACATTACCGGTACTCATATCTCTCTTAATTGGCACAATATCAAACCCGTACAAAATGGACAATATTCCCCTAATAATTACGGTACCTAAAACTTATGTCTGAAAGAATTTTTGATATGACCCACCATTACGCCAAGGGATAAGAAAAATGATTTCGGAATTATAAGAAAATGCCAAGAGTTATCAGAGGTTGCCATGACAACACTACTAAATTGATGAGGGATGAGCCATCAGACGTTGCCATGACAACGCACTTGCACGAGATCAGATTCAGAATTCCATCTGACTAAGTGTGAAGCGGCTTCGGTGACGTAACTGGTAGCATGCTGAACTTCTATGCCCAAGGTCGCGGGTTCAAAGCCGGCCGAAGTCGTCGGATTTTCTAAGAACGCTAAAAATCCCTCAGTATGCTTTCCTTTGGAGGGGAAGTTCCAACGTTCGTTGCGAGTTGCTGGTTGCGGTGGCATCTAGTAGCCAAGTTCACAGCTAGGTGTCGTTGACGGTAGTATCTGGTAGCAACATTAGGAACTACTGCTTGAAATTGACCGTCTGCAGTCCTTACCTGAAATACAGACTAATACAGCCATCACAATTAACACCGTTTATCAGACAGATTCTACACTCACCCTAAGTACACGGGGTTACATGACCGCGTCGTCGCAGCCCCTAAACTGAGGAACCAACCAAAATCTCTGCGGGAGATAAAATTTTGCGTGAAGACGTAACAGACCGTTAGATAGTTACACATCAGTGTCGAAACCTTGCATAAGGACAGTGTGACCACAAGTATAAAAATGGACCCCAAATGACAAGAAGGTTACCGTCCCTCTAAGACAATAAAATGTTTAAAATATGCATAAAATGACGAAAAACAAATTTAATTAAGCTCCAATTATAAAAAACTTTCTCGCAATCAACGAGGTCTGATCCTTCTACGAAAACCTGCATATTCTGCCTATTTTCGCCTATCCCCAAGTTTGCCCGGTGAAATCTACCTCCGCCTTCCGGCATGCCGAGAGGCCTTTTTTAAATATGTTCCTGCATGCATTAGAATATTATTATTTATGAAATTAGGACAGTTGAATGTTTGTGTCCACCACATTTTTAGCCTATTTTCATTTATGAAGAAATAGGCTTATGAGATCACCTTTTTTCCGTGTGTCTGTGTGTGTGTGATGGTGTGTGTGATGGTGTGTGTGAGATGGTGTGTGTCCCCCCCCCTAATAACATCTAAACGGATGGAGCGATTTCAATAAAACTCGGTAAGTTCAAACCACTATCCCGGACAACCCCGACCGTGCCCTTCAAATTATGTTACGTCTCACCAATCCAACATGGCGGCTGTGCGAAATATTTCACCAGCATTCAATATCTCCGAATCTATTACCGATAGCACCCTGGAATTTTGTACCGTGATAAAGGAATCTACTAGATGTTCACCTATGTGACTTTTGAAAACCTGGTATCTACAAAACCAACATGGCGGCCAAGCGAATTTGCGTCTTTTAAATAGACGTTTCTCGCGATTAACCAACCAAACGCAATAAAACTTGGTACAGTACATGTTTATACACATTGTAATGCACCGACATCTAACTTCGTTGAATTGTTTACATAACCTCAAGATGGCGGCTGTGCGAAATATTTCGCCGGCATTCTATATCTCTGAAACTATTAGCGTTATCACCCTGAAATTTTGTACGGAGGTAATGGGCACTACTGGAAGTTTATCTATACGATTTTTAAAAACCGTTTAACTACAAAACGAATATGGCGGCCAAGCGAAGGTGAAAATTTGAAATAAACCTTTCTCGCGATTTAATGATCCAAACTCAATGAAACTTGGTACAGGAAATGTTTATACACTTTGTAATGCAATGGTATCTAATTTAGTTCAATCGTTTACATAACCTCAAGATGGCGGCTGTGCAAATTTTAAAATTAAGTTTTTATTTCTTGTGTCGTAATCATGCGATCGAAGTGAAATTTTGAATAATCAACCTACGCAATAATTTTCCTTTAATGGTACATGACTCAATGGTCTATACATATAACAATCCAACATGGCGACCATCCGAAACATTAAGATGGATCTCAATATCTACAAATCTGTTATAGCAATCAAACTGAATGTTTTAATGGTCATAGGGGCTATGTACATAAGTTCACCTATAGGACTTTCAATAACCACGTGATCACAAATCCAACATGGTGGCGACGCGATATACAAATATTCACATGGTCATTTCTCGCAATGTAACCATCCGTGTGCAGTGACACTTGGTACAGTAAATCCTTACACAAATGTTAATCCACTGGTATTTTTTTTTCAATTGTTTCCATAACCACAAGATGGCAGCTGTGCCAAATTTTTAAATCTCGTTTTTATTTCTTGTGTCCTAATCATGCGATTGAAGTTAGAATACTACACGTATACAATAATCTTCATGTAACAGTACATAACTCCAAGACCTACATATAAAAAATCCAACATGGCGACCATGCGTAATATTTAGTCGGTTCTCAATATCTACGAATCTATAACAGCAATCAAACTGAAATTTTGTATGTTGATAGAGGCAATTAACATGAGTAGGATAAATGAAAATAGGCTGTATAGTTCTTCACGGAACTACTTGTTATTTCTGTTGATGTTGCTTATTTTAGGGGATGCGACATCTCGATCATATAGCCCCCTGAATTAGCGTGGGTGTGTGTTATTGTGATGGCTGTACTAGTGTGTATATTTGTAAATTGGGGAGAGAATTGGAAAGGAAGCGGCCGTGGCCTTACGTTAGGAATCATCGCAACATTGGGGAACACAAGAAAAACCACTTGCAGGATGGCTGAGGTCGGAATCGAACTCGCCTCTTGTCAGTTTTACCACAGGAGGCTAAGTGTACCCCGTTCCAGTCCTCACACGAGATTTAAAATTTCTTAGCAGAGTATGGTATTAACACGTGAATTAAACGATATAACTTTGATATTACAACATTAATAATAATATTACATAATGATTTTAATATTAATAGTTTGTACCAAAATCATAGTTACGTTACAATTCTCCCAGGATAGTAGAATCGAGGAAAGAAATAGAGACGTTGTAGAGAAAAGCAAAAGCAGTGAGTTCTCAGTTCCGATTCTGCAAAGAAGAAGTAAATGTAGCGACGAAACACTTCCTACATCGCTCACTATTTAGACCAATCTTGCTGTATGGAAGTGGAATCTGAGTAGACACAGGATATCTGATACATAAACTACAGATAATTGATATGAAGGTAGTACGAATGATTTCAGGGGCAAATAGATGGGAACCTGGGAGGTATTCGTAATGAAGAGAGAAAGGCTCAATTAGAAATGAACACTCTAGATCAGCGTTTCCCAAACTGTGGTACGCGTACCACTGGTGGTACGATCGTACTGCTGCAGTGGTACGCGGTGATGTTACGCAAAATAAAAATAAAATATTAACTTAGATACGTTACGAAACATATAAAAATATGAATTTTAAAAATATAAAAACATTGATATGTTACCGGATGACTTTAAGGCCAAATATAAGGAGCAGTTTTATGAATTGAATTGTGATTCAGAACTATGGCAAACATTTTCAAAAATGACTCGTGAACTTTTGGGTTGAGAAGCGTGCAGACTATGCAGACATAGCTGACAAAGCAGTTCGATTTTTACTGCCTTTCACTACTTCGTACTTGTGTGAGATTGCCGATAACCTAGATGTTAGGCCCCTTAAAACAACAATTATCATCATCATCATCATCATATCACATTTTCTTCACTGGTTTATCTCAAGAATAAACCCCGGAATAGGCTCCTTACAGTGGAAAACAATCTTCGTTTGAGACTCAGCAATCTTAACCCAGACATTCCTTAGTTGGCTTCTAATCTTCAAGCTCACCCTTCACATTGAAGTTGTTAGTTGAAGTTTGGGTTTTATGTTTAATTATTAAGAGTTCTTTTATTAAAATTGTTTGTACAGTGTCATTTCTGAATGTTTGAATTGAATACGTGAGGCGTCCAATTCCAAACAGCACCTTGTCCCGAAATTTTTGAAATTAAGATATTGGTATCACTGTCTTCTTCTCATTCTCCTCTTTTGAAGTATACGTATTCTACAGATACAAAACGACTCCAAACCCTTTAAAAGTGAGGTTGAAATTCATGTCCATTTCCAAAGTGCCCCTTGTCCATTCAATATGGCGGGATATAAATCACTGGTGTTATACAGAACCAAAATGACCCTTGTCCATGCAACACTGTAATACAATGAGAGACGCCATTTCCAACTTGACCCTTGTCCAGTATATGAAGTAGTTTCAGCATCTGTCATAAAATTGCTTCTGAATATAAATTTGCTGTCCTTTTATGAGAGTAAATTTCTTTTTAGATGTTGGTAATAGTATGTTTAGCCTAAATAAAAGACAGGGATAAATTCTGACGATCGGATATGCCGTGAGCTGACGTCAACAGTGTACGTCTCTGAGTGCATTTCGCGCTATAATGTATTGTTTATTTACCGCGAATGTTTGACCAGTTTTCAATGTTTTTAACTTTTGGAAGTAATTATTTCCGTTGTTCTTATTACAATTGGCGAGTTTGTGACTATGAACGAAGGCATTTCTAACAGTGGACCTGAACTTTCTTTGAAACAGAGAGGCAATGTGAGACTTTCTCCTAAAGGCAAAGGACGCAAAAAGAAACGAAATCCCGCTGCGTGGAGAAAGACTAGGGATAAAAAGGCCAGACATTCATCTCAAAGGCTTCCAACTCTTTCAAAGTGTGACCATAAAGGAAGGAAAGACTTTCAGTGTTCTTCTATGACAATGCAAGATGTACGTAGGTTCCACCAGATGTTCTACCCACACCACTGTGATTATAAAAGTGTTAAAGTTGATCAGGATAACATTATTTTAAAATATACTTCTACAGAAACACCTAAACGTGATAGAAGCAGGGGCGAAAGTAAGCAAAACACCCAAATACTGGCAAAAGTACTTTATGCCCTTGAAGTGTGGTGATTCAGTTAAACAAATCCAGATTTGCCAACGTGCTTTTTTAAGTATTCTTAACATTGACAAAAAATAGTGCAGAGGATTTGTAGATTCCACTGGCAAAAAGGACTGCCTGCAAGAGAAAATCGAGATGGTGACCATCGTTCTCATTTGTACACTGATAAACATAACAATGTCAAGATGTTTGTTGAATCCTTGGTACCTATTGACAGCCATTATTGCCGGAATAAACACACTAACAAAATGTACCTTGATTCCACTCTCACCATTCGACGACTATGGGATGCTTATAACAGTGCGTGTGCTAATGACAACCTAAAAGTAAACTATGGGTTCTTTAGAAATATTTTTGCAATGAATATAACATAAGTTTTAACACTCCAGCAACTGATAAATGTTCCAAGTGCAATCAATATGAAGAGAGGCTTAAGGTAGAAACCAACAGGTCCTTGGAGATTGAATTTGAGTGCCATAAACGTAAAGCCAATGCATTCTTCCAACACCTCCGCACACATGTTGAAAAATCAGTCACATTTTCTTTTGACTGTCAGAAGAATATGCCGTTACCTAAAGTACCTGACCAAGCTGCTTATTACTCTAGGCAGCTCTACTTGTACAATTTTGGCATCGTTCAAGGAACATCGAAGGATTCACAAACTCGAGACACGGTACTTCTATACACTTGGACTGAAGCAGATCATCACAAAGGGTCTTCTGAAATTGCCTCTGCCATTCATCATAGACTCATTCACAGTGATTTAGGTGAATATGAAGTAGTGCGACTTTTTGCAGATGGTTGCGGGGGTTAGAATAAAAACACTACATTGATTTCTATGCTGATGAAGTGGTTAGACTCTGATGCTCCCCCAAATATTCGTGAAGTGCAGTTATTCTTCCCAGTGCCAGGGCATTCATTCATGCCACCTGATCGAGTCTTTGGTCGTATTGAGATGGACTTTCTAAACATGGACACAATAGTCGAGGTTGAAAAATACTATGAAGTGTTTAGGAAACATGGGACTGTTCTAAAAGTAGGAGAAGTCTTTCGAATGTACGCCTGGAAAGACGCTTCTGTTGGTATTGTGAAGAAGCCAAGCCAGTGGCACTTTCGGTTTTCCACCTGCAAGAGATTTATTGTAATGCGAGGAAATGTACCAACGGCCCGAGTGCTTGTACGTGGCGGGGTATCCTACAACACTGATACTGGTGTAGGTAGGAAAGTTTGTCGCCCAGGGAGAAATGCTAGAGATATTCAGTCAGCTATTATTCCATCTGCTGTGCCACTGAAGCAGCCCAAGAGAGACGATGTCAGGAAGCTACTTCAGCTCCACTTTGGTCCTACATGGGACTACCTTCCAACACTCCAGTTATACAAAACCCTCCTTCTGTCAAATACTGTGCAAGATAAGGACAAAAGTTCAGAAGAGGAAAATGATGGTGGTTTGATGGAGGATATTGATGCCATGGTGTAACATGATGGCAATGCTCCCTTAAGGAAATTACTTCAATGAAGATTAATATGGTTTAGGAAATTATTTACTTTTGCTATTTTCAAATAAAATAAAATGCAATACAATTCTTGAGTTAATGAGAATACGGAGTATCCAAATTTCCAGTCATATAAATGAAAAGTATGTAATACAGAAACAATAAAGGACCTTCTTCAGAGCATACAGGACCAAAATGCCCCTTGTCCGTTAGTCAGTTCCAAAATGACCCTTGTCCAAATATTTTTTGATGATTGTGGCGTGAATATGCGCTGCTTTACCCAAGAAACTATCTAGATAGGTCATTATTAACAAAAACAACTCTGGAATGAGCATGTTCTAACAGAAATAAAACATTCCAAACGTTTTTTCTTGTTTGCCAAAAAAATGTACTCGTGGACAAGAGGCTGTTTGGAAATGGACGCCTCACTTATTGTAATAAATAACAAAACAACTGGACACACATTTTATTATTCGAACTCTAACAAACACAATTTACAATCGAGGCTTTGATATGTTCCGTAGTGGTGGTGGTGGGGGTTATAGATACTAATCTCCCAACCATTAGGTGGTACGCGACAGATTCTCATCTCTTAAAGTGGTACACACACAAAAAAAGTTCGTGAAACACTGCTCTAGATGAAGCTGTTTGTATGAGCCGACGCAAATGGTGGGGTCATGTGAAGAGACTTCCGGGCAAGAACGCTAGCCACTACACCACGAGGGGGTCCATTGTTACTTCTAAGAAGGCAAATTAATTAATGAGTATACGTGCATAGAGGTAGGGAAGACTATTAATGCGTCGCTCCAGATGACTGAAAAGAGAAACAGAAAGAACATTTAAAAAGATAGTTACAAATTAATTCCAACACTTTTTAGAATTGGGTCACCAGTGACTTCGCATCGTGGTTTAAGTCCTGAAAGTACAGTATCACAATGTACATCTAGGTTTAAAACAATCTACACCACCACACCCATGTTATTGTTCTCACATATCTGATCTAGTTGTTAAGAACTTTCGTAATTACTATGAAACACAGGCTAGATGCCAACTCGTACAATAGCCGCCACAGAACACGTGCCAGCGTCCTTTGTCAGTGTGATGCAATCCTGCACGTGTTGCTGTCATCCCACCGCCCTATTCCTCCTCTTATTATTGGCTCATCTGACCTTCAGGGAATTCTAGTGATATTTTATTAGTTCGAGTAAAACATCATTCATTGTGTTCAAACGTCTTCAGATAACACTTTACCAAGTTAGGCTATAAGAGAGATCTCGAAGATGCCTTCGTATGCCTCACAGGTTCGCAGAACGCTGAGCCTCGTGCTTCCAGATAAGGAATCAGGAAAAGCAACATAATAATTAATAACATAATTATTATTATTAATAATAATATAATTTGAGAAAGTATAAGTGGTGATTAGAAAATTTATGTTTGGGGGCTACCGAAAGGCCTGCAGCCAAGAATTCTAGTCACTACGCCATGAGGCACACTTTCCCCATTATTTTCAGTGCCGGGATAATGCTAGGATAGTACCTTCTAATAAGCCAAGACTGTTCCTTGCCCAATTTCATTCGTTCATTCATTCATTCATTCAACTTGTCCACCTCATTGCGTAGTGGCTAACACTCTTGGCTGTCATCGCGGGTGCCCGGGTTCGAATCCCGGCTCTGCCAGGAAATGTAACTCTGGTCTGTGGGATGGAACGGGGCACACTCAGCCTCGTGAGGGAAAACTGAGAAGAGGCACGTTCGATTCCTATCTCATCCATCTTGGAAGTGGTTTTCCATGGTTTCCTACTTCTACTCCAGCCAAATGCCGGGATGGTACCTAACATAAGGCCACGGCCGCTTCTTACCCGAATCCTACCTCAATTACAAATACACACACACAGTTTATCAGACAAATTCAACACACAGCGCAAAGTTCCTAAATAATCAACAACAACTTCATTCATCTTCATTCGTTACGTATCTTGATACCTTCTCTCATGAAGTTGGTGTCCACTTGTGAAACTCATCCAACACACAGGAATTCATCGCAACTCATCCCCAACTCGGTAGAAATGCGAATAGAACGGGGTAAACGATTTCAGAATAACTACAGTAGTAGAAAATAAGTCATCATCATCATTTCCTAAAGGCAAAGCCTTGTCACTCAGCCACATTTAACGGTTTTCTGCTATAGAGTATCCAGTGTTTAAAAAAGACTGTGGAGCCTTATGGCGACAGTGTTGCTAACTCTACGCAGAGGTAGCGCTGACGTCATACGTTATGTTCACCCGCTTCGAGTACTGCGCTTTCATAAGTTAGTGAGACAACACAACCCTAGCAGCTACCTGAACTAGAAGACTCCCAGGAAGGAGCAGGTTTGCAGGTGTTAACGGATTGTACCAGTATTAAGGATACCGTACGCGAAGAGAACCAATAACAACATTCATTTCGTTGTGATATGACGCATTACTGATTGACAGACGTCGAGAGCACAACTCATCCTTCCTTCTCGGATGTATGCTGACGATGTTAACAATTTTTATGTCAGAAATACTGTTCATCATGACCGTTTTTTTTTTTTGTTATTGGTTAGGCTATAATTTAGTTTCATTCAATTTTATTCTTGTTGTTTTGTTTAGATTAATATTTGAAATATTGTAGTGAGTTAGCCGTGCGGAAAGGGGTGCGCAGCTGTGAGCTTGCATTCGGGAGATAGTGGGTTCGAACCCAACTGTCGGCAGTCCTGATTCGTTCGAACAGAAAATAAAGCAGACACACATCAATAACACCAATGACGGATAGTACGACAGAAGTTCTGTTGCCGGCGGTACTGAGCATGTGCTCCACTCCGGGCGAGCATGCAGCACAGGACGAGGCTCTTCTTTCCAGCGTGCTAACCTCAAACATTTTTAAAATACTAAGACGTAATATAAACGATACTTGTATGCAATACCGAAGGTAATCAATTGGCAGACAATTGTTGGAAGCTATTATGACGAAAGATATATATGTTAACAGTTCCTTCATGATAAAAGGCGAGGTAACAAAATCAGTGTAGGGAGGTTTTCCATTAAAAGTAAAAGCCCATAAGACCCACAGTCTTTTCCAAACGCTGGATGCTCTGTAGTCTCTTCATGCTGCCATAAGAACCCCACGCCAGTTCTCCAATGGAGTTCTTGATGTACGAAATCCTTGGTCGTCCCCTACGTTTCTTCCCCAATACTTTTCCCTAGATAATGGTTTGGAGAAGAGAGTCGTGCCTTAATACATGTCCAAGGAACTTTGTTTCCTCTTCTTTGTTGTTTTAATAAACATCGATCCTCCTTCGCATCCAGCAGAAGAAGATCATTTGTATTCCTGTCCATCCTACTTGTTCTTGTCATTCTTCTCGAAAACCACATTTCTGCAGCATTAAAGTTTGTTTCCTCTAGTCTTCCATATGCCCAGGCTTCACATCCAACAGTAAGACACTCCAAACAATGGCCTTGAGAAATGACGTTCTAGTCTTCAAACTGAGGTGATTATTTAGCAATAAGTTATTTTTATTTCGGAAGGTTTGTTTTGCAACCACTATTATTTTCTTGATTTCCGACAGTCACTTGTTATTAGAGATTATCACACTACCCAAATAAGTAGGTAAGTTATATTGTGTTACATACCATACAACCGGCCACGGTGGCCGAGAGCACTAACGTGCTAGGTCATACTTCACTGGCTTCGGGTGAGCGTGGGTTTGAAATCAACCTCAGCCGTCTTGAAAATGGTTTTCGTGGTCTCCCAATTTAACCACCAAGTTCCATTCAACAGATCCCAGACCCTTCCTTAATTAGACCTAACTTGGCGGTCGTCTGGGCAATCAGCCTGTAACCATCCCCAGTTATATAGTTGTTGTTGTTGTTGTTGTTGTTTGAGTCATCAGTCTTTTGACTGGTTTGATGCAGCCATCCATTCCTCCCTGTCCTAAGCTAATCATTTCATCTCTACATAGCTACCACACCCTACATGGGAGGCAATCTGTTTAATATATCCTAAACTTGGTCTACCCCTACAGTTCTTGTCTTCGACCCTTCCTTCCATAACTATGCTTGCTTTTCCTGGGAGTCTTAGTATGTATCCTACCAACCCTTCACTTCTCCTCATTAGCAGTCGCCAGAAACATCTCTCCTCTTCCACTCGTCTTAATACCTCTTCGTTTGTAACCCTATCTACCCATCTGATCTTCATCATTCTCCTGTAAACACCACATTACAAACGCTTCAATTCTCCTCTTTTCTGCTGCACCAATACTTTAAGCTTGAGTGCCACGCTCCAGACAAAAGCTTTCAAAAATGACTTCCTAATATCTGAATCTATATTCGATGTCAACAGATTCATTTTCTGTAGAAATGCTTTCCTTGCCTGACAAAATGTGTTCAGTGTCCTTGGGATGGTAGAGGAATGATCTCTCCGTGGGTAAAACCGAGCTGGGAGGATACAGAAAACATACAATACATATTGTGTTACACTTGAATGCAATCTAAGTAAAGTGTACCTTGCTTCCCCGGAACACTTGGTTTTCGGTAGAAAAATTCAATTTTCTCATTTCTGATGGTTTGGTTTCTCTGCATATAAAAATATCATAGGAAGTTTGTTTGGAGCAAAAATGCTTTTGAGACAAGGGTTTTTGATGTTTGTCAACATTAGTAAACATCGACCAAATCTTTATTCATCTACCTTTGTAGACATTCCTTTGACAGCCATCTCTTGCAACTTTTATTTTTATGCAAATAATAATAATAATAATAATAATAATAATAATATCGCGTGGCCTCGGGTGCCAGGTGCAATCTTTGTTAATTGACATCCAGAGGGCAACTTGCAAGTCTAATTTTGTTATTCCTTGGAATGCTATGAAAGTCAAGGAGGTTAGATATCTAAGCTCCATGTTACTATAGCGCTTTCTAGTAGAGAAATGAGGAGCTTTGCGTTGGCGGAAAATCCAGAGATTAATTTTGCAATTATGGACACGGCCTACTGAATTCAAATGGGTTCTTTAACATGCCAACATCATATGACATGCGTGTCGTAACTTTTGCCGCCATTCAAAAATCACATACCACGGCCAGGAGCGAACTTACAAGCTTGAGGTTGGTAGACCGACACGTTAACCACTCACCCACCGAGGCAAGAAAATAAGGTACATTATCTCATAAATTACTGCATTGATCTACTTGAAAGTTTCACAGTATCTTTATGTGTGTGTGTGCTTTAATCTGACCTAGAGCAATGGTTGCAGGATTTATGTAACTTGAGAAAAAAAACGCATTGCTTTAAAACTTTTTTAAGCTTATCAAACAAAAATTTACAAATAAAACGTTTGAAACACTAGAATCATGATTCTAATCTTCTTCATTTGTATTAAGTTTCAACCCTTTAACTTCTATAGTTACGTCATAAATGTACCGTTTGCTTAATATTATGTGTTCAAAATATCATTAATTGTAATGTTGGTATCAGTGATTATAATGCCTTTGCAGTATCTCAACTCTTTTATCTTATGAAGGTAAATGTTGATAAATGTTCATAACATTGATTCAGTAGACAAAAGTTTGATACTTTTCAGTCGGTGAACACGAATGTACCCAAATGAGTTGGGAAACCCCTAATCATGAATAAAACCATGAGATTAATAAAGACACTTGGATGACCAGTTTCTATTGTCAAGCGAGCATCATCAGATCCATTACACTAGGGCTATAAGATCTATGTCTGAAAATATGGGTGAAAACATTTACAATATGTACACTTGTTTAGTTGCAGTATTGGTAATGCAACTCGTCAGATTTGTTGGTTGTAGTCTATGTGACGTTTTGTTGAGATACTGGAAGTGGTGATAGAACTCCGGAATTTGCCTGTTTGGAGTGAATATGTGGTTGTTGTGAGAGGTTTCTACAAATACTGCAACTAAACAAGTGTACATATTGTAAATATTTTCACCCATATTTTCAGACATAGATTTTATTGCCCAAGTGTAATGGATCTGATGATGATCGATTGACGATCGATACTGGTCATCCAAGTGTATTTATTAATCTCATGTTTTTTTCATGATTAGGGGTTTCCCAACTCATTTGGGTACATTCGTGTTGACCGACTGAAAAGCACCAAACGTTTGTTTACTAAGGCACAGTATAGTAATCATGTACAGTATGGACACATCAGGCCTTTATCATGTATTTTTTTCATCATGGTTTTGAAACGGCCGTCACCGGAAACATCGCACGCACGCACGCACGCACGCATGACGACGACGGTTCACCATGTGCCCGCGAGAGAGCAGTCTACCCATATTTATTATTGAGTGCGGCCTGTAAATTCTGTCTGAAGAAAACATTGCTTGTAGTTATTAAAAATATAATTTTGCAATTAAACCAATAGCGGAAATGTGGGAAACCAACATCTGTGCGTTGCTTTTTTGTGCAGTTCTTATCACACCGGAAATACCAGCATTCCGGTTTCCTCGGGCATTAGAGCGGTAAATACTAATATCAAACGTTACACCGAATGATTCTGGTTTTAATACCCATGAAATATCAGTCCCTCAAACACCTATCCATTAATTCACAAAACAAAAAATTCACATTTCCCCCACACTTTTTAATATATCGTGTTATCGTTACGATGTAATCACAATGCCACACCACAGGACTGAAGGAATGTGGTGTTAAACATTAAATTACACACTTCTTAGAATTAAAACTCAGTAATATTAACACTTTCTTTTTTCTTGTTATTTATTTTCTTAAAACACGGTATCTGATTATAAAGAGTGGTAGTGTGTTAAAATCGAGTTAAGAAAATTAAATAAAATAATATACATTCAGCACCCAGCTGTCTATCATGTGTTGGTCCATAAGTGCTGCTACCAAGCGGCTTACAGGTGAATTGGTGCAGCCCCTTATCATTTTAAATGATCTTGTCGACTTCGTCGTTACGCTGGAGTCTGGCGTTACGTTACGGTGACGGGACGAAATGTACCGAGAATGCACTGAGGTGTGTGACGTCATGGTACTGCTTGAGCTTCTTCCTTTCCCAGCACGCTCCAGTGAGCGTGACGTGACCTTGGTTTGCACTTGCTAACGGACTTTGAGTTCACGCAGCATTTGTAGCATTTGTAGCATTTAAAATGATATAAAATCTAGTCTTTCAGACTGACTATCAGAATTTTTATTTTTTGAAAATCTGTTCTTCCGGTTTTGCCTAAGTTTCCATACAGTAATGATGTGGTTAAGGCAACACTGAAAAATGGCTTCAAACACCTTCAGTAGTTTGTGTGGTGTGAGCATATTAAGAAACTGAACTGTTTTGTTCGACTAGTCAGTGACCTTAAGCAGTCTCTTTTATAAAGTGGTAACCTACGATATCCTAGGGGTTGTTAGACTGTTGCATCGCACTTCACCATGAGTTATTTAAATACAGTAAATTCTTCGAACAGTGACTTAATATAATCATTGAGCGGCGCCGAGAGATTTAGCAACATAAACAGAGCCCTCGCTTCGATTATACTGGGATTATTGTAGTGTAATGCACTGAGTACGTGGGCATGTGAGCCCTACAGGCTGTTTTGCAAATTATTGCATGGTCCATTTCAGCCCGTGGGTTCTTATTTACATTACGAGCATATGCGTTTCATAATTACGCTCTCCCTTCCATTAAAGTGGTTAGCATGTTTGGAAGCCATCCTTGAGGTTCAGGTTCGATGCCCTGCTCTGGTATGATAGTTCAAACGGTGTATGCATTGCATCGTGATAGGTTCAATGTTTAACTGCACGAACCTTTCATACTAACGAATGGTTATCGTCTTAATTTTGTACGTGCAATGTATAGCCTCCGTGGCTTAGGCGGCAGCACACCGGCCTCTCACCGCTGGGTCCGTGGTTCAAATCCCGGTCACTCCATGTGAAATTTGTGGAGGCAGACAGGTTTTTCTCCGGGTACTCCGGTTTTCCTTGTCACAATTGCATTCCAGCAACACTCTCCACTATCATTTCATTCGCATTCATTTACTCATTTCCCCCAGGGGAGTGCGACAGGCGTCAGCAGCCAGCACAGTTTATATCCTCGCCACTAGATGGGTGCTCATTCATTCCATTCCCTGACCCGGTCGGTCGACTGGAAGCAGGCTGTGGATTCTTTTCAATGTAAGTTTTAAAACATCTTATTGTATTTAATATAAGAGTCAGCAGGGCTACCAACTACCAACTGTGTATAATAATCTCAAGTCTTTCAAAATCTAGATTGTAAATTCAACATCTAGGAGTATACGTAGGAACACATTTCAAATATAGCAAACTGTAAGTTCATGATTTAGACATACAGGGCGCCAGGAAATGTTCATCGCAGCGGCTTAGTTTAGTTGGCAGTTTAGTTGGCAGCACGGTGTCCTGAACGGTGTAGTAGTACAGTGAAGACCGCACTTGCGGGCTATCGAAATCGTCAGTGTGTATTGCAGTAAGCGAGAGTTCAGATAGATAATTGGAAGAGTGCAACAGTATACAGGCGGTAATGTTTACTACTGAAGACAGCTTTTTTGGTGGAATACGTTCTTCGCGAAGGCAAACGGTTTACAGAAAGTTTAAAACTAAAATCTCAGGTGCGGTTTCCTAATTCAAAGTGTCCAAACTGTACCGTTTCTATTTTCGATATTTTGACGCCGTGTCCATCTAGCGATCATTTCTAAAAACATCTAAAAGATCGTAATTTCGGCTCGTCTTGAAATGGAAAACGCCCGCGATGAAGAATCCGTCTATAACGAAGGAACACGACTTCGGCGATTGTTAGCAGACCTAAATTGTTATGACGAGAGATGAAAATCGAGAACCATGATGTCTAGTTTAAAATCTGTAAGACGCAAAAAATGTTTTGACATGAAGACCGGAAATTATATATAAATATGTGTACAACGTCCTCGCTCTCAATTCTATTCGCCATGCTTATTCTAATGCAGACCTGGTTGTAGCATGAAAATATATACGTATGTATTTCGAAGCTGTCGACGAGATCTTCAGACCGTCTCTGGAAAAGCTAAGTCCTTAGGCCGATGTATTTTGAAGTGTCAACATGCATGAATATGTGTAACGTGAAGTTAGGTTAATATAAAATTGTCCACCTACTTTCAAGTGATAACTTGCCCCCTTTCTAGATGGGAGGTCGTTTATATTATGTTTGGTTATTCTGTTGGTACTTGTTCCTCTCTCTTATATAGAAATGCGTGATGAGGAACCGTGTTGTTATTTTGGGTTTATGTTTTAAGGGTTTGTTATTGTTTCTGTTCTTTTGGTTTTTCCTTATTCTGTGCGTGTCCTTTGCGTGTGTTTGTCACGAAACGTAATTCTAATCATGAGAAGTGTTTCTAACTAATTTCCAATTCCTTGGGAGTATATGGGTGCTCTGGAGTGCTATTGGGGATTAGTTATTTTAGTTTTAGTTTACGTGTCTTGACGGAGAAGGGTGTGTGTCCATCGCATTGGATGACCTTGTGTCTATATATCTGTATTGTTGGGACACACATCTATTTGGTTGCTTCTTTAAGGGTTGTTTTTTTAGATGCCAGTCATTTGTGCACCTCAAGAATGCCTATTTTGGTTTTTTCTTTCCTTGAGGACTGGGCTTGCATCGCCTATGTTTTGGTCCGAAACACTGTTCATTTTATAATTACGGTTCTAGACGTGATATTAAGGGTGGGTTAATGTTAATCGTTTAAGTGAGTCTCGACTGAAAGCCAAGGGTCATGTCATTCCTGTTCTTGTTTTGCGCGGCTTCAGTCGAGAAACAACACGTGAACTCATTACACTTATTAAATGAGATGTATGGGTTAGCCTTTCGAGACGGTGGAATGTGTGTTCATTGTATGTGTCCGGGACTGCAATCGACTCCCATTTTGTCTTCCGTAAGATAACCGAGTCTCGTGCTTTTTTCCGAAAAGGAGATTTATTCAGGTAGCATGTGAAGTCATTTTGTAATTTATGTTTCTTTGGGTGTGTCTGTAGTAGCTTTCGTTTTAAGGGATTTGTATGTCATAGCCTATATGTAGTCTTGTGATTTTTTATGCCTCGTTGGTTTGTTCGTCATTTGCGTGTGTTGGGTTTACGTATTGCTCTTTGGTTATGTTTGTGGAGTGACATACTTTGTTTTAAAGGGCGGGATTTTCCTATTCTTGGGTAACATGACTTCATAAGCTTCCTAGAAGATTTCTCCTGACTACGTTATGTAGTCAGCCTGTGGTGGGAAGAAAGTACTATTTGCATTATTGTTAACTTGTTTGGTATCTCCCCCGTTTATTAATTTGAGTTTATCTTTAAACGACCTCCAATCTACAACACGTTAGGCATCTCTCGGTTTTCTTATCTTATTTACCTGATTTATTTTTATACTTGTATGTACTTGTTTTGATATGATGTGTACATTTTTAATTACAGGCCCATCATCCCTCATCTTACCATTTCATGCACCCCTCACGTCCCCTTTTGCTATGTCTTGTTTTTTTAATAATTAAATTTTATTTTATTCAACCTTTGCTCGAAGAATGTGGTCATTCCTAATTGGTTCTCCATCTAGTTCTAAATGCGAATGGTACACAACATAGGTTTAAGATCCATGGCCGGTCCCCATTCCGCGCATGCGGGGAACCTTTTCGGTTCCTCAGTCTTGCCATCGACTGTGTGCGTCGAGCGGTGGTCACCGCGCGTGTCACAAACCGTTCGAGATTTGTAAAGTAAATTTCGTGTGACCGGCTCACAAACTAATCCAAAAACGATTGATGAACTTAAAGTGAATATCATTAATTAGCCTATGTGCAGTCCATTACGCAAGAAACTTTAGTGAAAGTCTTGAACGGTGTGTGTAGACGTGTTGAAGTCTGTCTTCGAACACCAGGAACACACTTCTAGCATATGTTGTGAATGGCTGTGGTGAGAACAACGTTTACCCTGTTGCTAACGTAACTGCTGACGCTACCTCTCACAGAAGCATGTAGCTGCTGCGGAGAACATTTAGAGCATATCGTCAAAGTTAGTGCTATGCTAGCGTACAGGATCATCGTTCAACAGCATGTAACTTCAATACCAACATACAGTATTAATTGGAATCGAATTTCACAAGTGTAATGTGTGTCTCAAGATAAGCACAAGCCAGATGTAAAGGGAGAACACAAAGATGGGCCTAGGGGTAAATGAAGGAAAAATGAAATATATGGTAGCCAGTCGAGATCACAAACTCCAACAAGATGTTCAGTAAAGAACATATAGCCTACTTTCTCCTAAATGTATGAGTATAGTTATAACTCGTTGTTATTATCAAAGAGTATAATAGAACTATTCTTTGTTGAAGACCTTAGAAACGATTTACCTCTACCAAACGCCACAACCTAGATAAAAACTGCTACCATCATTGAAGAAAGAAAGATAAGAAGTATATCAAGAATGTTATGGATCTGGAGACATAATCGACCGGACTGGCTGCGTGGCTCAGCGGTAACGTTCTCGCTTGCTGGGCCCTAGGTTGCAGGTTCGTATCCTGGCGCAGTCAGCTGGCATTTGAGGGTGCACAAATGCGAGGGAGCCGTCTCAGTACATTTACTGGCACGTTTAAGATCCCCTTCGGGGCAAAATTCCAACAGCCCGGCGTCTCTAAAAGCCACAGTAGTTAAAAGGGATGTAAAACCAATAACATTATTATTATTATTATTATTATTATTATTATTATTATTATTATTATTATTATTATTATTATTATTATTACATATACGACCTGCCGTGGGCAACATCCAACTTTGAGTTGAGGCATGTCTTTACACGTCTGGTTGTGCATGGCTTTCACAACCCTAATTGAATTAACAAATCTTTCCATGACCCTACAGAGACGTGTGTATACAAACTATGTGGATATTTTCGATTGCTATTTGCCTGAAATAAAAGTTGTAATTAATAACCTGAACTAACACCAACGACTTCAATTCAGTTACTATGTGAAATCGTTTTGTTCTTTACTTCAAATAACATTTTCAAGTAACGCAAAATAGGCTGTTACAAACCCTTTAAAATAAAAAGTAAAAATGTATCGTAGTATCATCTTGTCATTCTTCAAATTCGATGCACATAGAATGCCAATGGTATAGTAATCAATGGAGCCCCACGTAGACTAGTCGTGACATCTAGTGGTGAAATATCGAACAATATAATCCTAACAGAGCGAGTGCATTCTAGCGGCCAGAAGAAGAAACTTTTCAATAAAATCTGGAAGTTAATAAGTACCTTTTTGGCAGCTAGATGTCTCGAGTAAATCTGCTGGCGAATTATGTTTTAATTAAATATATATTTTACACCATAATATGCACAATATAACGCTTAATTTTAAAACATCTGAGTCATTACCAAACAATAAACATATAACATTTCAAGCAAAAAACCTAGCTCTGATCGGGTTTGAACCATAGGCATTTGAGCGATAGGCTAACGCTCTACCACTGAGCTAATTGTGTCAACGAATATCGTTCTATATAAAATAACTTACATAGAACTTGTTAGCAAATAATGATTTATACTAAACGATTTCATCACTGGAGTATATTATTTATATATAAATCATTTCATACAAAGTTTATTTATTTTGTATCAGTACGCTGTATTGCATGCAATACTCAAATTAGTGAAATATAAGTCAGGCACAAGATATCCGCTGCCATCTTGTCTTATTACTGAATCAACTCAGCTTTTTAAAATCACGTCTGCACTATAGTATTACAAAATAAACTTTTAATTTCGAACGTGCCTCTTCCTTTAGAACAGTTAAAACGATTCTCGGCTCGATAATCGGAACTGGTGGGTCCCATGATATGGATTATAAAGTTTGCATAATTCGCACGGCCGCCATCCTGAAATGGTATGGCGGACGACCTTGTAGTTTGGTCACAAGACGCATCCTATACGAAGGTATGTTGTTACCAAATTTGGTAGAGATCGGATGATTTGGTTAGTCGTTATTTGATTTTACGTTTTGAACGTTTGAGTGGCCGCCATTCAGTTTTAGTAAAGATGGCGGCGATATAAAACATGACACTGAGGTGTCCTTTGCTAGTGCTACCTTTGTACCAAATTTCGTTCAATTCGCATTCACCGTGTTCGAATTGATAGGGGGGGGACAGACATTCAGAGTTCACACACTCACACACACACAGACACACACACACACACAGACTCACACACACACATACACACACACACACTGAGACTCACACACACACATTCACACACACAGACAGACACACTTTTTTCGCCCTGTGTTGATCTCATAAGTCTACTTTCATTTTTTGCAAAAATCGAAAGTAGGCTAAAAATGCATAGTCGTTGACAATTACAACTTTGAGTGGGTCCAACAGTTTAAGTACCTTGGATCTGTGATCACTGATAGTAACGAGGTACAGACAGAGATAAAAGAAAGAATGTTGTCGGCGAACAGATGCTACTACGCATTCTTACCTCTCCTGCTATCGCGTTTGTTATTCAGAAGGTTGAAGTTGCGTGTCTATCGAGTAATAATTCGACCAGTAGCCATGTGCGGTACGGAAACGTGGACTTTAACCAAAGTAGATGAGAAGAGGATAGGAGTATGAGAGGAAACATTCTGCGGAAGATTTTTGGTGCTGTGAAGGAGAATGAAGAATGGAGAATTAGAACAAATGCAGAGCTGAAAGTACTGTATGGGGAGCCAGATCTTGTGACGGAGTGGACTGAGGTGGTTGGGACATGTTCAGCGTATGGAGGACACCAATCCCGTAAAGAAGATTTCCCAAGGAAAACCACAAGGACGGAGGAGTAGAGGCAGACCAATGAAGCGGTGGCTGGATGATGTCGAGGAGGACCTCCATAGCATGGGAATCCGAGGATGGAGGAGGAAGGCAGCGGACCGAGCAGAATGGGCAAACGTCATTAAGGAGACCAAGGCTCTTCAGGAGCTGTAGTGCCATGGAGTTAGTAAGTAAGTAATGTGTGTCTCAAGAGATATTACGGGCCATGTATTGGGAGACATCAGGGCTACCAACTGTTGATAAAAAGCTCTCCATAAATTTGAACCCTAGTCTTAATTTAAGCGGGCAAACAGTTAAAATGTTAGGTTAGTTATTGTTGTTTTAAGGGGCGGAACTGCGAGGTTATCTGCCCCTTTGGCACATGTGTACAGACAATCATTTTGCGGATTCATTTTGAGCAACATACGCGTGACGGTGTGGCCAACATAATTCTACGCGTGCTGAAAGGTTCAATGTTCAACTGCATGTAGCTTCCATAATATTTAATGGATATATTGTGCAAATGCGTAAGTGATATTGATATCGTTGTATGCATTTTCAGAGGCAGCAGACCAACCTACTACCAAATAACTCCCTCCGCGCATTTGAGCCGTAGACTCTCAGTATCCCACAATCCATATAAGGAACTTATTTCAAACGAACGGTAATGCTCTATTACCAAACCAAACACCATGGTGCTACAGCCCATGATGGGCCTAGGCCTACCAAACGACTGCTGCCCATCCATTTGGCCTACAGATTATAGGGTGAACAGTGGTCAGCGCATAGGGTCCCTTCGGCTATTATTCTTGGTCTCCATGACCAGGTAGTGCTCTATTAGGCTACAATATTTCAGGTATATTTGGAGCAAATCATAAATTCCAGAATCACCAACTTCATTTCGTCGTTATTCTAGATAGGTAGGCTATATATACAGTAGATCAATCATTAGTGTGAATCTTACATTTAAGGAAAGTAGGGTCTTAAGTTCGTCAACGAACTACTTGTTTTTCGTGTAAATTCAGTCATATTATTGACTATATATAGGAGCAATATTTACCGAATTGGCAGAATAGAATAAAAGTTTAATTTCAAATTATGGGACAGATTTTATTAGTTAGATACCTGTAGTTAGTCAAATTATAACATAACTAATTAGAATCAAATAATATTGGTATTGACATCCTCCTTCTTGTCACTATTTAATGTCACAAAACGTGTTATTGTCTTGTACATGTTTCAAGCCCCATTCTTGCTCTTCATCGGCAAGAAATTGTCAGTTGTAACTCTTCAGGTCGTCAACCTCAATTTGCCCTATGACTGTGCGGTGTACAATGTAGAGATGGGCAGCAGTCGACTGAAAACAGTCGAATTAGTCGATAGTTAAAACAATCGACTTATTCGACTGCTTTAAAAAAATCCTCTCGGCACGCCGGAAGGCGGAGGTAGATTTCACCGGACATACTTGGGGATAGGCGAAAATAGGCAGAATATGCAGGTTTTCGTAGAAGGATCAGACCTCATTTATTGCGAGAAAGTATTTTATAATTGGAGATTAATTAACTTTGTTTTTCGTCATTTTATGCATATTTTAAACATTTTATTGTCTTATGATGACGGTAACCTTCTTGTCATTTGGAGTCCATTCTTAGCCTGCTTTTCACATTTTGCAAAAATTAGGAAAAAGTAGTCTTATGAGATCGATCCGGGAAAATGTGTGTCTGTCTGTCTGTCTGTCTGTCTGTCTGTCTGTCCTTCTGTCTGTCTGGCTGGCTGTGTGTGTGTGACCCCCTATCAACTCCTAAACGGCTGGAGCAATCGAAATAAAATTTGGTAGGAGTAAAGATCTATACCTGAATATCTCACGGCCATATTTGAAAATGATGTCAGTGCTACCAACTGCTGAAAAATCGCAATTGAAATTTGAGCTCCATGTTGGATATCTTGGGAGGTATAAATGGGAGCTATTTCAAAATCGGCACACATATAGATAATAATATTGCAGTTTAATTTCCAGAAGGCCATATATGGCAGTGTTGCCAAAATTATTATAAGCCTACTGATAGGTCCAATATTTAAATGCATATAACTTCAACACTATCAACTGGAATTCAACCAAATTTCGTATGTGGTATGTGTACATAACCAGATATGACTGAATGTATTCTTATGAACCACCAGTGCTGCCAACTGTTAAAAAATGCTCTTAATTTCTATTATCCAAATACCAATATATATGAGAAAGTATGCAAGCCGACAGCTTTAAACTATGCACACGTATAGTACATGACATTCTATATTAATTTGGAGTAACTTATATACGTCAGTGCTACCAACATGATTCTAATCTTGCTGAGAGGTCCAACTTTAAATACATGTAACTTCCATACTATCATTTGGATTTCAACCAAATTTCGTATGTGCTATGTGTACCATAACAGCTATGACTATGCGTATTCTTCAGAGCAACCAGGGCTGCCAACTGTTAATAAATAATGTATCTATTTTTGTTACCCTAATATCAATATATCAGAAAGAATGCAAGCCAATAGCTCTAAACTTTGCACACGTATAGTACCTGGAATTCTAGATTACTTTGGAGTAACTAATATACGTCAGTGCTGCCAACATGATTCTAAGCCTGCTGATATTTCCAATTTTAAAATGTATGTAACTTCTATACTAACTAATGGATTTCATTCAAAATTGGCACAACAATAGATCATATTATTTCAGATTATTTCTGACCAATACATGCATGACACTGTTGCCAACATGATTTTATGCGCGCTGTTAGATCCAATGTTTAACTGCGTGTAACGTCCATGCTATTCATTGGACTCCAACCAAATTTTGTATTCTGTACCTTAAGAGAAGGAACTAAGAATATATTCAGTCACCAGGGCTGCCAACTGTAGTGCTCTATTAGGCTACATTATGCCAGGTATACAGTATTTTGAAATAATTAAAAATTTCGATATTACCAACTTAATTTCGTCATTATTCTAGATAGATCCATATCGATTAATCATTGGCATGAATCTTAAATTTTAAGAAAAAAGTAGGCTCTTTAGTTCGTCACGGAACTTCTTGTTATACTTGTGGTCACACTGTCCTTATGCAAGGTTTCGACACTGATGTGTAACTATGTAACGGTCTGTTACTTCTTCACGCAAAATTATATCTCCCGCAGAGATTTTGGTTGAATCCTCAGTTTAGGGGCTGCGACAACGCGGTCATGTAACCCCGTGTATTTTGGGTGAGTGTAGAATCTTTCTGATAAACGGTGTGAATTGTGATGGCTGTATAAGTCTGTAATTCAGGTAAGGACTGCAGACGGTCAATTTCAAGCAGTAGTTCCTAATGTTGCTACAAGATACTACTGTCAACGACACCTAGCTGTAAACTTGTCTATTAGATGCCACCGCAACCAGCCACTCGCAACGAACGTTGGAACTTCCCCTCCAAAGGAAAGCATACTGAGGGACTTTTAGCGCTCTTAGAAAATCCGACGACTTTGGCCGGCTTTGAACCCGCGACCTTGGGCATAGAAGTTCAGCATGCTACCAGTTACGTCACCGAAGCCGCTTCACACTTAGTCAGATGAAATTCTGAATCTGATCTCGTGCAAGTGCGTTGTCATGGCAACGTCTGATGGCTCATCCCTCATCAATTTAGTAGTGTTGCCATGGCAACCTCTGATAGCTCTTGGCATTTTCTTATAATTCCGAAATAATTTTTCTCATCCCTTGGCGTAATGGTGGGTCATATCAAAAATTCTTTCAGACAAAAGTTTTAGGTAATTATTAGGTGAATATTGTCCATTTTGTACGGTTTTGATATTGTGCCTATTAAGAGAGATATGATTAATGTTTCCCTAAAAACCCACTTTTTCCCACCCCTTTGGTCAATGGTTGGTGCTATAAAAAACTCTTCAAACATAAATTTTTGGGCTCAATCCTACACATAATATGAACTTTGAACGGATTCGATATTTCACATATTAAGAGAGTTATAGCAATATTTCACTCTTTCGAAAAAAAAGCCCCCATTTTCACCCCCTTCGACCGATTTAGCCCAGTAACGAACTCGACCGAGATTTTATAGGTATACATATTCGGTAAAATATTCAAAGTGATTGGTGCAAAATTATGGCAGTTATCGTGTCCACAAGAAACTGATATACATATATAAACTTTTGAACTGACGGTGGTTTTGGGGTCTGGGGGATGTGAAACGCGAAGATATGTCGAAATTTTCCGGATGTCGAAACATGGTACCCATTGCAATA